>CM061920.1:330136193-330419582 GCA_031002005.1 Vandiemenella viatica | reverse complement strand
AACTTTTTTGATCTCACGTGAGATTTCCGTAGACCCCCCCCCCACCCCCCCCCGTGAAATTTTCACCGGACCCCCCCCCCTATTTCACCTCACGTAATTAATGGATGTCCCCAAGTGCCAGCAGGCAAAGTTATCGAGGAATACTCCGCAGACAATACAATCTCTAGATTTTCTTGTAATAGTTTTTTTTATTTTTTTTTTTACTTACCGGAAAATTTATAGATATTACTAACAATGTCGGCGGCGGAAGCCTGAAACATCAGTACCAGATTTGTTACAAAATCAAATTACAGAATCTTATTTATGTCGCTTTAGAGTAAATAGTAATTAAAAGTAACAACAGTGTTTCGTTTCTTCTGTACATATTTAAAACTTTAGGGTGGTTGAGACAGTCTGTTTGAAATGGTATCACCCAAAAACTACAGAATCGATTCGGAGATTTTACAGTTTTAAAGCTTACTGACCTACATTCCGTGACCAGAGACGTACAAATCTTCTTCCTCAAACTTTCAACGGCTTTCTCAGTGTTCCTTTGATAATTGTTGATTCCCAGGTTCATCTAAAAATTGTCAGGTTACTAATTCTTCTCGCTCCATTATTCTTGGCCTTAACAGCGTTGTCCTTTGATAAGATTAAATCGTGCTGGTTTACAGGTTCGTCCAGGAGTGGGCAGAAGAGTAGGTTTACATTTATCCACATTAGCATGTTTCGTCCTCTACATTGTCCCATTCTTTAAGGTTGCTTTTACATTTAAAGACTCCAACGTTGAGGGTAGATGGTTTTACATATATGGTATTCCTAAAATAATGTACTTTTTTTCAATTTCATTCCTCCCAGCTGAAGGCTGCGAGGCGGGCTGCTGGAGAGTCACAGGAGACTCTTTTCAGCCAATCTACTCTACGGGGAGGGAAGGGGGATGGAAGGGATCCGTGGCCTTGTAGGGAACCATCCCAGCATTCGCCTAGAGTGACTGAGGAAAACCACAGAAAACCTGTCAGGATGGCCGAACCGGGTTTGACCCCGGTCCTCCCGAATGGCAAGTAGCAGTGCGAAATCGCACTGCCCAAGCCTCGGTAATAATGTGCTTCAGATAGTTCTTGTTTTACATCGACATGTCTATAATTCTACTTCGAGTTTTATTCGTGTAGTCACTGGTGTGGTTGACAGAGGTATCGTCCTCATGAGGAAACTCTTTCTGAACTTCAGTCACTGTCGGACAGTACCGTGATGATTAATCGATGTAGGGAGTCTTCTAATAGCGTTTTCTTCTCCTTTTCTGCGGCTAGTGTTCTTCTGATTTGTGTGCGTTGTAAATGCTAGTTTGTTGTACCATAGTTAAAGGTGTCGGTCTCAAACATCCAGTAACGATTCTTGCTGTTTTGTTTAGAGCAATGTCCACTGTTTTTGAATGAGTTGACGCCTGCCAAACTGCCGATGCGTCTTATCCCTGCTGCAAAGCATAGAGCCATGGCCGTAGTTAGTAATTCTTCAGGATGCCCCATGAAAGCTTATGATATAGCATAAAATCTGCGGTATGTCTGATACGCTATGTGACGGGGCAGTGGTGGATGAGCAGAAACGCTTTTGACCTCGCGTTCAGGAGGACGCTCGTCCGGCAATCCAGATTTAGTTTTCCTGCGGTTTTCCGAATTCACTACGGGTAAATATGGGAATGGTTTCTACAAAATGTCATGGCCAAATTCGTTTCAGTTCGTTTCCCCCAGACCTATCTTGCCTCTAATAACTTCGACATCGACGAGACGTAAATGCATAAGCTAAAAGATGATAAACTGGAGCAAGAAATGATAATCTGTTCTTAACATGTACAGACGCACGTAACATTCAAGGTAAATAATACAATTACACTAAAATCCTTTATCAACAAAAGGATTGAATTAGTTTCTCTTGGCATAAAAATGTTTTTTACTGGTACAGTTCTACACTGCATTCCCTTACGAATACATCCAGCAAGTAAATTTTGTATGATTGTACCAAATGTGTATAGTGTTATTGCAAACAAGTATCAGAAAAAAAGAACCACCCCTATGGTTCACTTTGATATTAAATTAAAACCAATTACAAATCGTAGCAAAGGATTAGCTTATGTCGATTTTCTCACTGAAACAGTCTCTGTGTATCTTCCTTAACTACCGTCACCACACAGACTAAGGCCAACGAGAACTTAAAGCAGTAACTTGTAAAGTGGAAACTAAGCTAATTCGTTTAGAATATATTCACATCTAATGGATATGACGGCTTGACAAGTTAAAGATGTTAGTAAAATATATATACCTAACTGTGAACTCAGCTTTTTCAAAGGTAGAAGTTTATGTAAATACAGTATTTGGCACTCACGGGGGAGTTACACGTCTGCCAATTAAACCCGGAGAGACTGGCTTTTCGCCTGCCTTTTGCGCAACGAAAGCTTTAATTCGCAGAAAGGGTTGGTAGCACTGAGTGGGCGTCTGGTTCAGCCCACCCTCTCTCTCTTTGCTCTCGTGCACTGCTGAAAAGTCACCTCTCACATTACTACTAACTACGCACCAAAATCATCTCCGATTCAGGATTAAGAAAATTTGTAGTACGAGAGGAATTAGTAACACCAGATGTCCAATACAAGAATAAATATGCGGATATTTCAGTCGTAACGCTGGCAATTTTGTCTGGTTACCATAATACAGTAAAAGTGTGACCTTGTTGTTTTTTAAATTACTAATACAGCATTTATGATGTGTCGAAACTTCCTCACTTTAAATGACCGTGCCACTTAAAACTGATTACGCATTTCTCTGCAATCGATCCAACGGGTGCCCGTTAATGCTTAATTCCCGTATCTTGTTGTTAGATACACATTCCTTCGTTAAGCAAGACAAATGTTAAAAAGACAACGCGCAACGTGTAATTACTGGTGCAAAGAGGAAAATTATTCAAATTTGGTTTGCACTATAATAATGACACACTGATTTCGAGCCATGATTGGATTGCAATGCCCGCCCCGTAAGCTCATGTCGTGCGTCTGACATGGAGTTACCTGGTTCTAGTGCTGGTGTTCGAAGAAATTTTCAGCACTAGAACTTTGCTTTCAGAGCAGGAAGGTGGTGATGCGCGATTTATATATAATCGCCAGCAAAATCGTAGGTTAAATCCCAAACCTCTCCACACAGTGCGTATTCTGTAAGATCATACGATGATGTTGACGGTGGTCTGTGGCTCAGTGGTTAAGGCGTCTAATTGGAGAACGAGAGGTCCCCGGTTCGAATTCCTGTCTTGGCGGGGATTTTCGTAGGTCCTTAATCAACCTTAAACTCTGGTACAACCGCTGTGTAATGTGAAGTACGCCAAAACGCTTCATTGGTTCGGATTCCACGCTAGACTGTAGGTCCCCTATACCCGGTAGGACCTACCGGGTTAGATTGAAGTGATAACGACAGGGGCGGGTTGTGCATCCGGTCATTACAACCCAACGAATTTACATCTATACGACTTCTGTGGATTGGGCGATCGTACTCAACGAATTCGTGTTGCCTTTTTGAAAGAGTAGGCCTTAATGGGTAAATACTAGGCTTCATACTTGTTCTTCTTTCAGGTCTCTTCCACAACACTGTACCTACACACTATCACTGTCATCCAAACTTGCAGTAGCAGTTAAGAATCAAGCAACGGAAATACAACGCAGTTACGCTTCTCGGATAGCTTTTATGGAGAGATAAAATTGTATAACTCTACGACGTGTATTAGGTATGGCATCTCCTGTGACATATGGAATGCCATTTCAACATATTGTGCTCACAGTGAGTACACGGGCACTAACTTCATGATTTCGTCTTTTTAATTACCACAGATTTGAAGAAATTTGATACATCATTCTTAAAGTGGGAAGTATCGTACATTAGAAAACATTAATAGTAGTTCAGACGTTTGCTTGATATCGAGACTCCCTTAACTTAAATCATGTGCTTCTCTGAATATTGGTATTGACCTAAATTTTACCTCTGTTCTCCGAAAGCTTATTTCATATTTCTGATTTATTTTTTTATGTGTTATATGTCTGCGGAAAGACCTAGTATGCTATTTATGCTTTTGATAATTTTACCTGAACGTCCCCTCCAAACTGTAATACTTACTGCAAATATCGGCATTTACCCAACTGAGTAGAAATGAAAATACTATAAGTTTTTTTTTTACGATTCAAGGAATAAAAGTTTAGTTTTACTTAATAACAGGATAAGAGAGATTCGAAATGTAATCCTCATGTTCAAAATCGAGTATTAAGCATGTATATGTAGTTCAATTTAAATGCAACATTCACGAGCAACTACCTACCATTACAAATGGAATAGAAATTTTTTTAGTCGAGCAGATATTTCACATTAACTCAATGTATGTTTGTTAGTTTTAAGATTTGTTAGGTTCGACAACATGCTCGTTTATCGCAGAAGCGTCTGAATTCAAGAAACAAAATAAAGGGAAACTGTATTATCCAGTCCACTTTTAACAGAGAAACAAACCATTTAACATGATTTCATACACTTTCATTTTCACATGAGTAATTAACTTCTATATTTGCCGTCATTTGACCTTACTATTTTCATTTTAATCTATGGAAGTGTGATATTAACCACAGCCCACCAAACATATCGGTAATATTCCATTTTGAACGCGCCAAGTACTTCGTGAAGAGTTTTGCCTACCACTGAGGGGAACCAAGAATAGCCGCACCTCCATCATGGCGACAATATTTGCGGAGTCAACAAAAACGCTTTTTCCGTGATAACGTTCGACACCATTAAGCTACCGGGTTGCCACCTCTGGGCGGACGGTGGTACCATGTGGTGATCCTACGGTGCGAGTATAACCGGAAAATTAACAAAACATATTTCGACTCGAATTACACCACAGCAATCTCATTAATCATAATTAAATGTTATTTACAGTAACAAAATTGATGTTAGTACCCCTCACAATTATTTTAAATTGTATTTTATTGATTCACAAGCCTTAATATGTTTTTTTGTGGTAGAACTATTACTACTAAATATATTTTTATCGCTTCATCTACATAAATACGTTCTGTTTCAAAAGTGTTTTCTAATTAAAGCAATGTTGCGTAGGGTAAAACCAAAAACTTCTTGCAGACAACTTTTTTAAAAAACTCAATATTCTTACAATGACTTCTCAGTATATATATTCTCTCATGTGCTTTGTCATAGATCATTTTAACCTGTTTACTTCTAATTCACAGGAACACAATTTCAATACAAGAAACAGAAATAACTTGCACAAAACTGAAACATCTCTTTCATTGGTACAAAGGGGTGTTAATTATTGTGGTATACATCTGTTTAATAAACTTCCTAAGAGTATAAAACAGTTTGCAGATAATAAAGACATATTTTATAAAAAAAACTGAGAGATTGTCCTTATTGGCAACTCCTTCTAGTCCACTCATGAATTTGAACAAATTAATTAATTGTATTCAATATGACTTTTGCAAAATTCAGTTGTAAAAATTAATTTTTATTGTTTTTCTCTTTATTTGTCTTTTTAGCATATAATTGTTTTTACTATTATTATGACTCGTATGTATGTGTATTGACCATAACATGTTCCACATCCCAGAGGTCCTTCCTCAATAGGGATCCATGAAACAAGATTGATAAATAAATAAATGTTAATATACTTATGGATATTTTCGTTAGCACGCAAGTAGAATATTTTCTGACACTGAACAGGCACGCACCATAAAATTTGAAGTTGCAAGTAAAAAATCAAGCGTACCGAACCAAATTTGAGTTCCGACCAAGATAGTTCGTAACTCTGGATATTCGTAACATAAATATCCCTGGGGAAAGTTGGATTTGCACAATGCAAAGTTTGTTAATGGTAAAGGTCAGAACAGTGGCATGTAGAAATTCCTTCCATTACGGGGAATCATTACTTTTCTGAGTACTCATTAAGTATTTTTATTAAACAGATCTCAAATGCGTTTAATTCACCTGATGGAGGATTCACATGATTTTTTATTTTTGTTCCAAATTACTGCCTTTCAATAGGTCATAAGGTTTCTTCTCAACACAATTCGGGGGATATGGCGCTGGTTTGCTGAGAAGCCTTTTCTGCCGGTTGTAAGTCGAGGTTTGCGTTGTCACCGTCGAGTGTCCTCCTCGCTTCCCATTGGCCGGTGCGTAATGCCGCAGGCGCCATGTTTATCCCGTCTCAGTAAGCCGGTAGTAACGACCAAGCGGGTTCAGCAGCCTTAAAGAAGTCGGAATGGTCGCCTGCTGCCAAGCAACTTTCCACTTTTGTGCAAGAACTGCCTCTTGTATCTCGCCCCAGAAGTGCCTTACTCGGCATATTACCTCGAGAAATTTACCTACAGATTTCAACCGTCATCTGCAGCTACACGTATCTCTGTTTATACCTCAGCAGAGAGCATGGGAACCTTCTTCCGAATCCTTCACATCATCCAACGAATACGTATCCCGCATCGTTAATTTTACATCAACAATCACTTGTAAAATAAACATTGCATTACTTTCTACGCGTTATACCACTTGGATGTGTACATTCACTGTCATAGACAAATAATTATCTTTCGACTTACAAAACGGCAATCTCAAAACAAATTTTTCATGAAACACTCAAACCACTAAACAGTTTTCAATAATAGATATACGCCTAATTCAGTGACCGATAAATAACAAAATTAAGCTACATTTAATTTACATATCTCCAAAAACAAAGAATTGCATGACAAATGAAACTTGCTGGTTCAACATACATCGTTTTTATCTACAAGAAAATACAGACATTCCATATATAACCCAAGTTATCAAATACTACCATTAAACACACCAAGTATAAAACTGACTTATGTCTACAACAATATAATTCGAATAATATTAGACGTAGCTAATTAAAAATATAAAATTTTTAATCTTTATTGATGTTACTATGGCAAAAAAGGTTAAAATCACGTTATCAAAAAATCATTTACTTTTTCATGAATTAATCAAAATCAAGTTTACTTTCTCTTTATGGAAAGATAAGTACAAAATAAGGGATAAATTTTTTTATAAAAGACATACAAGAACCTTAACTTAATTATTTCTATACAGAAATCGTAGTAACAAACGTTTCAATAGTATTTCATTCTACCTCGAGTTTTAGCATTAACAAAAATCCACTACTGGTAGAGACTCTGGTCACAATACTGCAAAATATGTCTATCTGTTAAAATTACAAGAGGGACAAAGTTATTTCTTCGTACCATATGGGGAAAAGAGTTGGAATATGAAACAGGAATTGGAAAATACAATCACAATTCAAGGAAAGAATTAATACACATTAACGATCTTTTTATCCAAACCGATTTGATAATAACGTTCACGAGAAAGAGAAAATGTATTTTAATAAGTTTTATTGATTTTCGTTCTTCAACTCCTTGGCGAAATTCCTTAATATAGATGTTGAAACCAGTACAAAAAAAGAAATGTTAAAAAATAAATAATAAAGAAAAACAGATCATCAATTATAATCTAAAAAAGAATGAGTGGATTTTGGAGAAACATTCACACATTGAAACGTATTAAAATAGTATTATTGTTTTAATTGTAAATCCAATTACCATCTTCTGACACTAAAAGAAGAAACTAAATATAAGAATTATGGAAGCAATAAATTCCGTTGTTAACTGTTGGAGCATTTGAACAAAGCTTCCGTTTAAAACTTATCTAATAATCAAATCACGTGAAAATAGTTTCTTGCTCAAAAGCAGTATGCAGCCCGACTGGACAGCAATTAGTATTATCAGTTATTAATGTAAAACATGTAAAATAATTAAATTATTAAGTTAACACTGTTCATTTGAAGTACTTGATGTAAAAATTATAATAACTATAATTACTATGAACAAGCAATATGTTTGGGCTTGTGAAGCCAGTTTCAGACGAAATAAAATCCAGTTGCTTTGATTTATCT
Organism: Vandiemenella viatica; assembly: GCA_031002005.1. NCBI lineage: Eukaryota > Metazoa > Arthropoda > Insecta > Orthoptera > Morabidae > Vandiemenella > Vandiemenella viatica. The sequence goes on along the minus strand of CM061920.1, from coordinate 330,411,602 downwards.
GCCTGAGAGCAATACGTAGACTTATCATGAGTGAAATTAAACATGTCTCCTTCAAGCAATTTTGGATGACCCAAATGTTCATCAACATTATCTTATCAATTATAAAAGCATTGTTCTCAAAGTAAAAGCTTCATTTTTGTTTCTGACTTTTGAGTTTATGAGAATCCATACGATAAAAAAAAAATGAAAGTGATCAGACTTTTGTGTACGCTTTTAACAGGTTCCACTTGCATGAAACACCCGTTGACGATCTAACAAGTGGCATGCTAGGATATGGAGTGCTATGTCTGAACCAACATTCATACAGACATTGACACCGATCGTTATGGAACTATGTCAAAGGAACAATCGGCCGACGGTCCCTGAAATATAAGCCCTCTCTGCGGAACAAAAGGACAAAAGCAAAGCGCAGAGGTACACTCACGTCCTGTATGCCTGGGTCAGCTTTTGTCCGCCTGAGTTTCAGTTCGCCTTCCGACAGATTAAATCACATCGAACACCGATTTAGATGTAACCGTAAAGTGTATTCAAAGAGTAAATCGTTTTATTTACAAAAATACAAACGCTTGCGCCATGTTTCAAATACCATTCAGAGTTTTCAAGTTCCAGTTTTCCATTCAGTTCTGTCACTCATAAAGTACGGATGAAAGTGAAATAAGGTTCGTAAACTTTAAAATTTATTTCATTGTTTTCAAGAAAATCTAAGTGTTACAGCAGACAGTTCTTTGCATGAATGAAATTAAAGCTGACAATATGTGACTGTTAGAAAAGTGACACATCTGGCAGATGCCCAAATTTGATTCATCATTTTAGAAGATTTGCCATTTACCTTTTTAGAAAATCAGATACAATTAAAGCTCTTCATTATTTTTAAAGAACAACTGTTATAAATTTCAACATTACCAACACTTTTGAATTCCTTTGTTTGTATTTCTGCACTTGAAGCATACATTAATCATTATTTACATTCAATTTTCTTACGTTGCCTGTTTTTATTTCCATAGATAGAATTATTCCCTAATATTTCTAACACATATAAATAATTAATAACTTAGATCTTCTCTTAATTTTTTATCAACAATAAAACGTATCCTAGATCAATTTATTCATCGTCAGGTAAAATGTTTTGCTTATAGTTACTAAAAATAACACAAAATATACTTTTAATAAATGTATTATATATTTCAGAAGGTTTTCGACAAGTATTTAGCTGTAACAGAGAGTAGTGGTTACTAAATGTTTTTAGAACCACAAATATTTGAGAAACAAACCACTAAATGCTTACTCAAACCAAAGACACAAGGTCATGCCTTCTTTTGTATTCTGATTAGTTTCCTAAAGTTTCCCAGTAAAAGTGAAGAAATAATCTTTTACTTCTGTAAATTAGTGCCTTTTAGTGTTTACTGTGTATAAATAATATTATTCCTTGCCAACGTATTTTTTTATCAGGTGCGAACACAGAAACCAACTGCATTAAAAATACATTATTACCAGCCTGTGGAAGAATAATTGCTCTAGAAATTTAATCTCAAATCTGAAAATAAAAGCTTAATTTTTATAGATCCACATCTTCTGAATCAAAGATAGTACCATACTAGATTGTATGTATGTCTACCCTTAACAAGATTATAAAGTAAAATTTGGAAGAACATAGCTGCGAAATAATTATAAAGAGCTGGCGTCTGAAGAAGAAACTGAGATAGCTATGTGCTTCACATAAAAGACTGCAATGAACCGACTCTCGAAATTATTGTTTTTTTTTCTTTTTACCTCCACATTTTATACGAGTGTTTGTGGAAAACTATTTTGGAAAATCTAATTTTTTTCCTTTATTTGTGGAATTTGTTATCCCAAAATGCTACGTAGCCTAACAACGATTACAGGGAGATTCTAATAATTTTTCTGCTGTTATGGTGAATTAACTAAATTCAAATCCCTTACTACAAGCCCAATTTTTTTGACCAAAACATTAAACATGTCATTCGCTAAAGAATTTTGTTAATCGGGTTATAAATGTGTCATCCAATTAATATTTTGAAAGTTTTTCAGAACTAGTGGGAACCGCCAGATTGAATCGCACTACAGTTGGTTGTTGTTTCTCTTATATTGACTTTTTTGGATACCTTAATAATACTGATAGTAAAGGATATTTCTGAAAGGGATTGCGTCGTATGTAACACGATGGGTAATGTGGCATCAGATTGTGTCAGGGTTATTATTTGGATTCATACAAGTACTCGCATCTATAGTTTATATTATAATGGTGTGTTCCTGTAAAGTTACAGCGACTAATCTAGTACTTGATTAAAACGTATTTTACATTAAGCTTTCCGAATAGTATAACAATTGTATTATTTCTCTAAGAAAAATTGTGAATAAATATACTATAAATCAACATCATTGTTTGCTTTATGTTATGTCCTGGACACGAGAAATAGTAAATTATTTGCTTTTGGAAAAAGAAACTCGAGTAATTACCATTTAAGGGACTCTACTTGAAGTGTTGTGTTTCCCATCAACATTTATACGAAACAAACAATCAATACACTTGATTTATCAATCGCCACCTTTATATATCTCATGTGTGGCGCAGTTTTATGAAGAGCCATTTATGCTTTTTGTATTACAGGTCTTTTTTAGCAAAACACTCGCCGTTGGCCGGTAACTCTACCTTACTAACGGACGGTTTTTTTTATGAAGAAGTATTCAGTGTTAACAAAGGAAGAGAGAATTTCCCCTGAGAAACAATAGATAAGATTATTCTAAACCCCAGTATAATTATTATCGGGAATTTTGTGTGTATTATATACACCACCTGAAAGACAATTGCACAAAACTAGTAATTAACTCAATTACAAAATCAATTTATATTGAATTTTTTAAAAATAATTTAAACTTTTTTTATTAGTTCAATTTAACACAGAATCTGTGTACGGAATCCTCAGCACACAAGAGTAATGCGCTCTAGACGGACCTTTTCATTTTGCTCCTTGCCGAAGATATTCTCACTGAATTCATCCTCAACTAAAGCATCTAAATGTCGTCTATGTCACTGAATATTGCATTTTCCCGTCTTCACTCACGTGGATCATGGCATATGTAGTAATGCGTTTGCCTTTTGTTTTTCTCTAGTAGTAGTACAGCATATTTGTAACGTTTTCCCTTAATTAACTTCTACAAGTTCGTTGCGTTTAATGGAGAATTATCTTTAATGTAGTGGTATATAACAGACAAACGCAGATTTATAATAATACACATGCTACAATATTTTCCCGTGAACTTTTTATCTTCTTTGATATTATAATAGTATCATTGGAACATTAGTCTTGATGGGTATCACGGATTCCCAAAATTTTTGTTACCATGCTCCACCTCCCTCCCTCCCCCTCCCCCCCTCCATTTCTGCCATAAGAAAAATCCCTCCTCCAGCCACAGTTCCATTATTACAAAGTGCAAAAAAAGAGGGACGTATAAAGTTGAATATATTTTTTATTGTTTATAAAATCACAAATTTTAAATATACTAAAAAAAATTACAAACTTTAAAGGAGGTGGGTTAATAAGGGCCATTTTTTGCCCATTAGTCACTTGATGCGACAAACTTTTTTTCATTTTATACTCTATAACAAATAAAAAAAAACATTAACTGATGAAAAAAATAAAATAAATACATTAATTAAAATAAATACTGTTCTCTTTAGTTTTAATCCAAAAATCAAAAGTAAATACAACACTAAATGAAATTTTAAGATAAATGGGGTTTATTATTACTATTATTTCAATATATGAAATATCAGAAACGATAATTAAAAATAATCTTACAGTTTCAGACACTTTTAGCAATATGTTTAAAATATCTTCCTCCTTGGTTTCTTCATCTGAATCGCTCCTGTACCATCCTTCAGCAGGGCCTCTTGTAGTATATGAGCATATTCCAAACTTGTGTTTTTTTGTTGTTGTTTTTTACTTCAGTTGAATTGCAGTGTCAGTAAGACAGAAACCATAATATGGAAGCGCTTACTTGACATTGATATTATCACTATATGTGTGTGATGCTGCTTATTGTGTATTTATCCAAATATTATACTTTTTAGAACTTGTGTGACATGATCGTAAATGAACTCGAAGATCAGAATCATCTTTCACAATGTATGTAAGGAGAGTAAATACCTTCTTTATTTAAGTGCTCTTGAGTGTACGATTGGCCTTGATATATTACAAGAGTTAATTGTCGTAACTAATGCCAGTTAGGCATGGAAAATCTGGATGATCTGTATCAGTTATAGCTTAGACCAGATTGCCTTTTTTCTTGACCATCATTTCTCTTCAAACATCTGCTTTACGTAATTTTGCTTTTAACCAAATCAAGCTTAATGATCACTTATTCCTTCAGTTACTTGAGACCCCACAAGATCATCAGGTTTTATTATTGTTAAATCTTCAGTCCGGGTGGGGGTTATGTGGATGACAGAAATATATAGTCCGGTGGTTTCCATACTGATTTAAGAGAAGTGTGGGAATGAGCAGAATTAGTGAATCAAGTGCACTATTCTTCAGACTGACACCTTCTTGGTTAGACGGAACTGTAGTCCAGTGCGGTGACATCATTGTAGCAAACAGACCATATCTGTCTGAGCGTGGCAGTATCGGTGCTGTAGTTAATCAGCTCCACAAGTGGTGAGCGTCCTGCTCGGTGACATCAAAGGCGCCGCCGCCACCATTACGCCGTTATGCGCACCCCGGAGCGGTCCGCTAATTGCTTCCTGCGTCGCAAGACGCCTGCCGCTCGATCGCGGGGTGCGGGCACCCCGGGGCGAAGGCGATATCACTCCCCCACTTTACTCAACTGGCTGATCGCCTCAACGCCAACCGCAACTTAGCCGAGCAGCTTCAATAACCATCCTCACTGCCTTCACAATACTGGAGAGCTCTTATACAATTTATTCCTTCCCTCCACCCACATTCTACACGGCACCAATTACATATTCGCTACTAAGGTGAACTGATTTTGTTTTCATCTGCTCGATCTGCGAAATAGTTTGTAAAAGATTACGTCCTTCGTTGATTTTAAATGTAATACCTGTCATTAGTTGTGGCATTATATTTCTAGTTTTCCAGAGATCCCATTAACTGCAACAAACGAAGAGAATGGCTAACATCGTTAGCAGAGCCTTTGGTGGAGAGAATGTGCCAGAGAGAGCTAATGGCTAGACAGACAAGAAGATTCAAGCAGCCGAATGAACATATTTAGTGTTAATTTACATCAAACAAACGTGAAAGCTATAAAGCTATTTAATATATAGTTGAAATTGCAGTTATCGTGTGAGTGAAAGTATTTATAGTGAACTCGAGGAGTGGTTTAAAATAAAATAAAATTTTGTTTTACCAAACATGAAGCAGAAAGTGACTTGATCTGCGAAAATCTTTAGCACATTAACATTTTACTGCCTTAAATATTTATTTCTAAATAATTTTTCTACTACAGTAAAAACCAGAAGCAACTCAGTCAGGAAGATTAGTTTAGAGGAAGGATAAGTAACTTACAAAAGCAGGTAAAAAACAAAGAGAAAGCCATTAAAGGTTTCAGTGAATAATTTTAGGAGTTATGTTATGAAATACTCACTATGTTATTGAAGAGTGTATACAAAAGCTTTTCACTTATTTGTTTGCCTGTGTATTATGTGTAGGTGGTAACGCCATCCAATTAATAAAATGTAATCTCGTCTGAATTCTTTGCATCAATTACAAACAACTCCCTATTATCTCTCAAACTGATCTTCGACTTCCTCCTCATTTAATTTCATAACACACCGCGTTTAATCAATTATATCTTCTACATTCAAATCAATAAATGTCAGTAGCTGATAGGATGATAAGGGAGTACAAGTTTTTTTTAAATCGCTTATGGATAGAAAAAAGGCGAATTCCATAAATATACAAATTTACTTATCTTATCTACTCATCTCTTAATTTTGTTCACTTTCACAGACTTGAGTCGGCTTTTCATGGAGGATATTGTACAATGCACTGGGCGCTTATTTAAGGGAAATGATCAAATGAAAGAAGCAGTGTCACATATTAAAAAATAGTATCGATTTCTTTGAAATTTGATCCAAGAAAGTAAAAAAGAAGGACTTTGTAACTATGAAAAATTTGTCCTTTCTTTATTTAATCACCAGCAGCATAACGGGCCGGTAAGATATGTGTAATAATATGAGAAAATCAATTATAAATTATACTGATTTAATAGGAATTGTTGCTCGCCATTTTGCTCTAATTTGTTTTATATCTAACCAGCTCATTAGAATTGTGTATTTGAAAGGATCGGGACAGAACCACCGAGCCGGGTGAGTGAGATATTGCAGTCAGGCTTATCAGTCGGGAGTGACTGGATTCGAATCGCCATCCAGACATCCAGATGTTGACCTCGATGATTTCACGAAATATCATGATGGTTCGTTCGAGAGTCCATGGCCAAATTCATAGTTCCAAAACATCAATTCTCTCTCGGTATTCTTTCTATCGCTATTAAACTCATGTTTACTACTTTGTGTGTCAAAAAGTTAAAGAAAACTCAACACCAGGTGTTAATCATTCTACTCAGCATCACTCAGTTTTCTCAATCTAACAGTAATGTAGCACTTATAAATCGCTGTAACCCATGTTTACTGTCTTTATAATTTCATATCACTCTATCTTTCTCTTTTAACGGACTAAAATATCGTAACACAGTATTAAAATTTTAAATTCTTTCTATCCTTTTGAAATTATATTGAAGCATAAAATATTTAACTATGTTTTTTTACTTTCCTTTTTATTTTAGTGTTTCACATTTGTGTATCACATATCAAGAACGTTACAGCAAGATTCGTAGTCACAATTACACACAAATATCTAAATTTTTACCATAAACACTCACCGCTGGAACTTTTGGAGATTTCTTTGAAAACTCTCATAGCACGTTTCTGAATTAATTCCCGGTATTGTTTCTTCCTTTTCACCACTTCTGTTAAACATGTGCGCAGATAGTAACAATATAAATAAGAATTATAGCAAAAATATAAATGTATTCTTGTCAATCAATTCAATTGCTGCCTCGTAAAAATTATTAGTTTAGAAAATCAAAATAATATCCACCCAATATAAGTGTAGGCCTTAAAAATTACAAAAATAATAATAATTCCTTTTTCCAAACAGACCTCTGTCTTATAAAGTCACACAGGTGGAGGGAGTTGAGACGGTTTTGATATCGCGAGTAAGCTTGCAGCCGTTGCTGGAGATGAGCACATCCCAAAACTTTCTGAACGCTTGTTGCAGCCAGTTTAAAGTTCAGCGCCACAAAGTTAGCGCTTCATTCCACAAATTGGCAGAGGTTTTGGTTCGCGGGAAGGTTCTAGAGAAGTTTGCTTCTTGTCAATTACATCGCTTATCAAGGAGCGAAACTGACCTTCAAGAAAAGACGCGAAAATATGGGAATCTAGATTTCTTCTTAGGTTGAATATGGGAAAGGAGTTACAATACTCAATGGTGCTGATAGGGTCACAGATGCTATAGTGTTGACTATAATTTCTGATGTTTCAGTACTCTTCGAACATATAGGAATTTACGGGAAAGTGGAATTTGTGTTGCAAAACACTGAAATGAGAATCCTTTTGATTGTGAGATCAAAGATACCCGAAAGGTCCAGAATGAAAGTTTTCGTAAGTGTAGAGAGCATCTGAGATCATAAACTAAAACCACTTCATATGCTGTATCAAGTGCTCTTATTTAAATGTACTGCGGTCTTACGAATATGAATTAACTAATCGAAAGACTTGTCTTTTAAGTCAAATAGTAGGTGTATCGCATCGTCGAGTTATACCACATTACTGACGTAATTCCTTTTGAACCAAAAAAGGTGATGGAGATTCAGTTTGGAAAATGGAACACTTGAAGACGAAATAATATTTCGTCGATATGTGACACATTCCATTACAACGTTGAATCAAATTCTTAACAACTTGCTAAAAGAATAAAGTGCTCTTGTAAATATGTCACTTCAATCCTCCAAAATTACATGATATTGTTTTATATTTTTGGGAAAGGCAGTTTATTTATGTTTCATTTCAAATTCACAATGATACCAGAATGACTAACCTGTAAAAACAAAAAACTACTTGTATCAAGAATCGCAGTGACATATTTGAAACTCAAAAGCAGAAGTTTCCAACGTTAAAAATAATATGACAGAATAATACGCTCGCGTGGCTGCCCTTGCTGGATCGCAGAGTTGCAAAGGGGTCAGCAACGAGTCCTGCTCCCCACGTGTTGGCCAACCTGATTGCGGTGTTTAGGTAATTTCCAGAAATCATCAAGATGAAGGCTGAAACGGTCGCCAAGCTGATAAGCCATACATTTCACAAACAAAAATATTCTTACTATAAACAGGACATAGATGTTTTACAAACAGATGGCAACAGTGGCGTAGCTAGGTCAACAAGGGCCCCGGTGCAAAAAAATTATTTTGGGCCCTGAGGCCAGATGGGCAACCATTTTTTTGTTTTGTGTGGCTGGTAAGGGCCCCATGAGCTAAGGTCGGGGCCCCTGGGTTGTCCTTGGGGACCCCTGAGCAGTGAGGGCACTTAGTGAGAGGCTGCCTTAGACGACGGTAGAGCCCGTGGGCCCTCTGAACTGCGCTTGGGGGCCCCCAGCGGTGCGCTTAGGTGCCCCCTGAGGTACCCTTGGGGTCCACCTGAGCCTAGGGCACTGTACCGCCTAGCCCTATGGTAGCTACGCCCCTGGATGGCAACATAACATTCCTCCGATAGTGTGTAAATGCTCCGGATCTGACTAGTCCGATTCTATTACTGTCATCAGGCATGTCATCCCAATCTCATAATTGCACACCGGACGTCTGTACACAAACGTCTTGTGGTACGATAAGCCCGATGCAAACAAACAAACAAAATTACGGAATACACATTGTGTTATTTGGACTCTTAAGTTTGTTTGGCGTATTCATTTACATCAGTAATAGGGATGTTCCCAGTTCAAGGCTAGTGCTAAGAATTTAATACAGAAATGCCACATCAAATAATAGGTCAAAATTTTGGACATAGTTTTGCTTCCAGTATCGAACAACATTTTAGCCTTTAATATAAGAAAAGAAGTAAAACAGGAAAACACTAAGTCATTATGAAATAAGAAATGAGGTGACGCTAACACTTTTTACCATCGTAAATTCACAGAACGAGCTTGGCTAGTTATAACGTTCTGACCTGCCATCCAGCATGACCCTGATTTGAATATGGTCCATCCAGTTAGTTCACTTCTTTCATGTCTTCCGAAATGACTACAAGCCAGAACTAAACATTGACAATGACAACTTCACATTCCTTTGCGATAATACTATAGCGATTCTAATAGCTCATATATTGATGTGCCATATAGAATCCACTTAAAAACTTAACTTAGTCCATAACCCGAAGGTTGGTTGGATCCTCCCGAAGGAGGCATACTAAGCCATTGTGTCAGAGGTAGGACTGCCAGTTCCTTTACTCTGGGACCTACAGTTTAACGTGGAATCCGAACCACGGAGCGTCCTGGCATAGCTCATATAATCAAACACAACTCTCAAAATTCCTGCGCCTGGCGGAATTCGAACCCGGGACCGGAGCAGGGAATGTTTTGAAAGCAAGCGCGTTAACCACTGAGCTACCAGAACGCTCTTAAGGAAACAAAAACTTTTGGAATTTTCTTAATTCAGTTTGTATTAGCTGAGTTGAGTACACGTCACGCCAAAACATTCTCACAATTTCTTTTAACCTTTGTGAAGTCTCACGTGGGCTCGAACCATGTATCTTTGCTATTTTACAAGGAAGTTTCTTTTAATTCAGAACAACATCACTGAACAAACAGGTTTGCGGGCGCCCCTGACGGTTGCTGCATTATGCATCCACCGCAGCGAGCCAGGCATTCCCAGCTCGTGTACCGCGGGACACTCCAACAAGAAGGGATGTCTGCGCAACTGTACCTCCTAGCTGCGCGAACACTATTGGAATTCCCCATTTCTAGAACAAATGGAGCACTGTCTAGCAAAAATGGGGATGTTCTGTGGATAAACCTAACAACATTTTTACAATATTCAATTACTGTGTCTAAACCTTTGGTGACAAAAGCAGTTATTTGCATTACATAGGGAAAATGTGTGGACAATTGCAACAGAACGAAGAAACACACTGCGTTCAGAAATTGGTAAATTCGGAAAAATGGAGTAAGCTTTATGTCCCGCTCAATTATTCTATTTCACATCTTACTGATTCATCTGAGTCATTGTATATCATTTTATAAATAATGTAAATTAAACCTTATAAAAGTGACATGGCAGCTGAAGTTATTCCTCTGTAATGTTTCTATGATGAAATTTGTTTCCTAAATACAGGTCGGAATTAATGTCCGACTCCATGGCTCCTATTGATATAATTAGTCACTTATAGGTGCTCACCCCTGAAGGATCCAGGAGGGGTCACTACATATAATGGCCATTATCAATTATTTTCATTTCGTGCTAACATGTGTCCAAAAACGACTTATAGTAGTACCATTCTTACTACTGGCGCAGATTTGAGGGTTTTTTCCACTGCTATGATACAAACACTAACGATAACTTGTAAAGGAATTAATAACAATATAACATAAATTATCGTTATGACAGTTACCGGGTTCAAGCAAAATTCACATTGCTTGTCACCAAATCAAAATTATCAAAAAACTGTAATCAAACATGACACGTCAATTAGTATCGAAAGGTAATACGCCCATGTCATTGTCAGCATAATTTCCAAGGACAAAAATACTTTATTAAGAAATTAACAATCACTTCAAAAATATATTTCTTATATACTTGACCAAGGTTACTGAAAACTATATTGGAGCAAGAACCTGAAAATGAGCGACTAACTGCGAAAATTAGTGTAACTTGGATCTTTGTTTTTATCTTCGCCACAAAAACCTGTGGAAGACACGGACAATTACCCAGTTTCCATAATTCTGTAGCAGCGCCTATAACGATGCCCTCCATAGACTTTTCGCTTGCCATTAAATAATTTCGAATTGCTGAGAGGCCGTTCCTTGCTGCCCATTCTGCTCTTAAGTGCCGACGACATGTTTTATTTCAGTGGCGCTCTGCCAGAATTCTACACGAGCTCTCCATCAAGAAACATTCAGAAATTCAACTACAGCAGGTGCCAAATAATGCAGATTACTCCCTGTTTTATTACACGAACCTCTTTGCTGTGAATTACAATCGTACGTTATGATTAAATTTGCTGGGAAATATGGCGCGCTCTCGTCCGAGATTTAACTTGGTAACGACCGTAGAATAATGTCTTAAGTTACCATTGTGCCTAAGTAATGTAAGGATTTCAGGATTTTTGGAATAAAATTTAATGATTTTAATAACTCATTTAGATTTCGCATACCTACATCTAATTTATACTCTAGACTAGCACTTGTCGCGTAGCAAGATGAGTGTACAAATGTTCCGTAGTTCGGGATTACAGGTATCAAAAAATGACATGTGTACGTATCGCGATTATAGGGACAACAAAATGAGAAAATAGGTATCGATAATTTGTTCTTTCAAGTGGAACAATAGATGCGCTACTTAGCTACGCCAACTGTATACGGTCTTCTCTTCAAGAGTAGATTAGGAAAATAAATTTAAAACTTGAAAATACAACACTATTTAATTCGTTGTTTTTTGGAGACGATTTATTTTCATATACTTAATAACAAAATAGCAAAAAATAGTGTCCTGGTGGCTCAGTGGTTAAGGCATCTGACTGTAGTTCGGAAGTCCTCAGTTAGAAACCCTGTTTTTGGCGGGGATTTTCATAAGCCCTTAACCCGACCTACACCTGCGGCACAACTTTTGAGTAATGTGAAGTTTACCAGAACCCTTCTGTAATTCGAATTCAGGGTTAAACTGTAGGTCCTCTCTAGGGGGAACGCTAATGGGTACACGTTCACAGCAAATTTGTGCCAAACACAAGGGTTTAACGTGTTCCTAGATGGCCCAAACGAATATTTATAAACAAAACAAAAACGGAAAAAAAAAAAAAAAACGAAACATTCGGGTAGTAAAATGGAAGCAACAGCACAACAGAAAATTCAAATAATTTCACCCATGTACTTTTACAATCAGTGACTGAATTAATAGACCCATTTCTATCGGAAAGTTTTTATATAACTGACAATTAGCAATGGGAAAGATAGACAGTAATTTGAGCCAACTGAACTGCCAGACTTTGCTAAATAGGCGAACTTTGTGCTGGCTGATGAAATCACCTGAGAAATTATCGACTAATTGAACGCCAAGTCAGGTGCAGCAACAGTTGGAAAAAGCAATTAAGTGGTGTGCCTGGAAAAGTACAGTCAATAAATCGGGGATTACGAACAAAACTAATGGTGATTCAACATAACCGTGCAAAGAAATGACACTTGGCTAATACTCAGAAGTGGGTTTGTAGTCATAATCTGGCGCGTTCAAGAATAAATCTATATGAAAATAAAACGACAAAACAATTCACAGAAGGAATAGTGATTGTTAAAATATTTCCTAGTTAATAAACAATATAAAGGAAAGAAACGTTTTGTGTAAGTCTTGTGTGCAATGGATGAGTCGTAAATATGCATTTTGGGTTTCAACTGCGCTACCTGTAGGCGGGAGACAGCTAGCTTCCTAGTAATAAAAATAGTTCCATGTGGTCCTAATGACCTGGTGACAGGGTTTCTATAGGCTGCGCACTCCGCCCCTAGCATAGCCGCCTTAACCTAACCCGGAAATCCTACCGGATACAGAGTACTTACAGTTTAACGTGTAATCCGAACCACGGAAGCGTTTTGGCGTACTTTGCGAAGCAAGCTGTGCCAGAGGTGAAGGTCGGGTTAAGTGCCTATGAAAATCCCCGCCAAGACAGGGATTCGAACCGGGGACCTTTCGATCTTCAGGCAGATGCCTTACCCACTTTTTTGCCATCTCAGCCATCTTGGATTTTTATCTTGGATTATTCGTGTCTGTCTGTACTATATTATCGTTTTTCAGTGGGGACAACACAGAACACACACAACACCCATGCCCGCGGCCGGACTCGAACCGGCGACCCTGGGACCACTGAGTCGCCAGGCCAATACAGCTGACTAATGAGTTGACACCATTATTCCCTTCCGTAATTCACAGTTTGGTTTTTATTTTCGTGAGCTTCAGTTTGAATTCTTTTAAACATTCGTTAATATCTTACCAAAGCATGTTATTTCAGTACATGTTTTTACTGATCGTCATTGTTCCGTGGATAGGCCACATTACCCAAAACAATAGTTCGATACAAAAAGCAAATAATAATTCTATATATTGTATTGTCATTTTATTCTGTTTATCACGAAATAATGACATCTTGAAATATTCGCGTGATGTCTTTATTCGTTTCGCAACAGTGTTCACAGCAAATACCAACTTCCAGAAATTTCCGGTTTGGTGAGGGTGTATAAAAAGCGATACAACACGATATTATAGCTTTCCACATCCTTGTTACAGATAGTACACACCATCTTGTAGCTTTTATCAGTACATCTTTGTTCTCAAAGGAAAACTAAAGAGGATTACGGCAGCAACTGAAGACGTTTTTTATCAGAAGTTTGTTTTGTTTAAAATACCGTTTCAATGAAGCTTATTAACTTCAAGCGATAGGGTTTAGTGATCCATCTATCTACTGGCCCGATAGATTGCTCTCACGTCCGCCTGTCTTTCAACAGATTATTTTTTTTCCATCATGCGCTCCGATCACAATACCCGTAACTTCATTATAGCCGCGATATTCGGCTCTTTACACATTGAATATATATATTCCCGTATTGTGGTGGACTCTCCATTTTCCTCTTTCACTATCGAACATGGGTGCAAGGGTCTTTGCAAGGGTCTAGAAAAAAATATGGTGATATCCTATAGATCTGAACGGCAAAAGAGTGAACTCTGTGAGTATCCCGCACGTTAAGACGAAATGAGTTCCATCTAACCATAGAAGTTATGACGTTCAATAAGAAATTTCTTATGTGATGCATATCTGGGAGTATAGATAAACAATATATATGTATGTGGTATTATACTGCAGTTTTGTTGCGTTCGATTTTTCAATCTACAATCAGAGGTTTCGGACTTTGCACATTGGTGTTCCGAGTAATGACGAAGTTGGCTAGCCTGTTAACTAGTGAGTGATCATAATATCTTTAAGTAGCAGAAAAGCGACATTTTAACGTATGATGTGTAACAGGAATACTTGACTAAGAATGCGTTCGCGGCAAAGCAGTAGGTACGAATATGAATGAACGAAATATGGATTGAGAAAGCTAATGTAAGAATTTATGGTAACTGAGAGAAAATGTTTGCGAAGCTTTTCACAATATAGTAGGAGTGTTGGGTTTGATGCACGACGTGTAGATTAAAGTAAAAAAGTAAATTAACAGATTGTTGTGAAACGTGAACTCCTCTTGAGTGCAGAAAATGAAATAATCATATGTGTTAGTGCTAGTGGAGCAAAAACGAGTAAAAGTATATTTTTTGTAAGTCTGGAGTTTTCATTTTCAGTTGGAGTTACTTCTCTGCGAGGTTGAACCAGATTCAGAAATTCTTTGTCATTGCCAGAAGTCAAGATGGGGTGCCAACACACAATAATCTCATACGTGGCAGCCATACAAATAACCTCAAAGTATTACGAAGATAGTATGAAAAATCTTGATGTCCGAGATATATTTTTCTGTGTTACAGTGACAAAGAATTGTCTAAAAGACAAACATTCGTTTTTGGAGGTTGGTACTTATCAACGTTGTAACATTTCGAGGAAATGGCCCACAATATCCAGATTTCACACTTTGTCATTTACCAAATCGAGGTAAGAGAATAAAAGAATTGAATGAAACGTTCATTACCACTGACCTGGGAACCAGTGCGTAGGAAAGTACTTTGAGACTCTGGGTGGCAATCAGGTAAAGTGAACAGAATGGTTCTTCAGGAAGGTCGTTCTGTTTGATGACTGCCATAGACAGTCCTTCATAGCCAACCTTTACTGCAGACTAAAACTGGGTAACTTAATCTGGCGTCAATGCTGCGGTACTTGAGTCCAGATTTCCGTCTTCCACGGTTTTCGGAAATTATTTTTAGTGATTGCCAATATTTTTCCTTAGAGAGTGACCTATTTTCATCTTGCCTTATTTCACTGTTTATATATGTAACCTCCACTCTATTAATCTCCATGCTGAGTTGTAGCATATTCTCGAAAACACCAGTATATTGCTGATAGAGGTTCACATGTTCGCCAAAAGATTTGAATTCTGGGGAAACTGTTCAAATTGTGTTCAGAAACCTGAATTTTTTAAACTTATATAATACATAAAGTCACCGATATAGGCATATATACCTACCTTCAAGTGTATAACAACAATAACGTTGTATTATACTTGCACAACAGTGTTTAAACCCTAACTTTTTCGCAAATAAATTAAATTTAATAAATTATAACTTCGTACTAACTTCATCCAACAGATTCTCAAACACCATTTGGAATCTTTGGTTAGATATTACAGGAAACGTCGACGAACAGCAATTTACACTTCTGTGAGTTTGAGAACTTACGCAAACCGAGGAACATAAATCAGTCGGTTGTAACTAATACCCTCCAAGCAAGATAACTTCATTTCCGTTGATACATCTCCTCAGCTCTGGAATCAGTAAACTTTACCAAGGATAATCCACTCCTTTGCCATTTACGAAATATATAAACTAACCGCGAATTTTACTTAGTTTACCATATAATTATTCGAATCTACTTAAATAGTTTGCCTCAGCATGTTTCACTGTATTTTAGAAATTGACAATGACACGGAGAAGAAAACAAAGCAAATTTCCGTCCTTCACGTAAGATATTACGTCCAGTTCTACTTCGAGTTGTAAAGTCGATATTGGAATAGCTTCAGTTAACTGTTTTATAGCTTAACAGATCGGATTTCAAGTTTTATTCGGTTTCGTAATTATATCTGCTGACACATGTTTCGGAAGTTGCATATCCAGGCCGAATGTCGTTTGCATTCTGAATCACATGTTATAAATAAAGGAGCAAATGATTCTTTGGTTCCAACATCAATGTCGATTCACACACTTCATCGCCTATCGCTGACAAGATTCGGCGTCAAATATGCCCTCGACAACAAGCGGGTTTCAAATCCCCTTCCGGCCATCAATGATTTAGGTTTTCCGTGATTTCCGAAATCATTCCCGATGAATGCTCCGACGGTTCCTTCAAAAACGCCACGGTCGAATTCCTTCCCATTACTTGTCCCCAGTCCACTTCCGTCTCTATGACCTCGATATCGAAGTTGCAAAAAAAGCAATAAGCAAAAACAAACGGGACGAAGTAAGTACTATGAAATACCTCGTAAGTTTATATTCACTACATAACTTTTTATTGCTGGTAAATAAATAATATTCGATAAATGGGACGAACAGGCAGTAAACTGCGTCCTTTCAATGCATCCAAAGACTTGCAGTGTCGGTAAATACATTATCGATACTGACCGGGTACCCGTGATTCAATTCGAGAGAAATTATCATCTGGTGCTCAATGTTGTTTAAATTAAAACCATGCAACAGGTTAAAAACTAGAAACAAAGGTCTCTATTGTAATAAGTACGACTGATCTGATGCAGTCGCAATGGCACTCATTTTCCTCTAGAGCATCCAACATCTTGTCATCTACTCTAAATTTAAATCGTTACAGTAAATTTCAAACTTACACCAACGTTTTCTCCTATTATTTTGCCATGATGTTAATTAAGCTTGCATGTGGGTTAAACTTTCTTCCCCAGATTTGATGCTGTACAAAGTTATCTAATAACAAGTATGTTATCGCTAACGGAATAAGAAAAGGAGGTATGTACACATTTCTAAATTATCGATAAGAATAAAATATGCATGTATAGCGTTTAAAATATTTTTCATTCCAATAGAAAAAACGTTGTAAAGTAACTAAATAATGATGCTCTACATTAGTAAACTGAAATTTTGGTAAGCTGAAATCACAATTATTTACTTCTTACTACGAGCTTTAATTACTAATTATGTGAGCCTCTTGACACGAAAAACAGAAAACGTTACTGAAAAACTTCTGGATATCGTGCACAAATTCCTATAAACTTGTTATTACTTCTTTAATACAAACTAATGAGATGTTTTACACTTCTAGCAGTGCTGTGCAACCAATCAAGGAATCACGGAAAGGTCTACAATTATCTTGCCAACAGCACATTTAGTGAATTACTGAAGACGTCACTTACAAGTATAAAAGTGCGGTTTCACTGATTGCCAGGACATGTAAGAATTGTGGTAAAAGGAGGCAGCGGTTAGAATATCACCGCGTCTTCTTACTGCTTCAATTGCTGCAGTACTTTCCTTGTCCTACACTGACTTCAAGCCAATTTTAACACAAGAAGGAGATAACATGTGAATGGCTAAGAAAAAATTCAACGGAACCGAGCCTTTTCCAATAACTATGGTGGCAAGCCAGACAGACAAACAGATAGAACTGGCTGTAAAATTAAACGCAACAGACTTAGAATGGGGAATACGTAATTAGAGGCCAAAATACATTTTGCTCTTGAATGATTCACCTCTGTACACGAAATTTGACACTGTGAAAAATGTTTATCATTATATATCAGCTTAAGTTAGTAATAAATAAATTACAAGCATCTAATTATCTTAATTGTATAGACCAATATCTAAAATACTAATAACAACACAATTAGGACGCCAGGTGCCCGGAATTTGAGTTATAGTCAGCTGTCGCTAAAGTAAAAGAATTAAATTTTACGTAAATTATGGAGTTTCATTAATGGTACATGATCCAACGATCAGAGTAATTCAAAGCATTAAACAAACACTGGAATGTCCTTCTTGGTTGACCGCTTTTCATGTGGCATATCTCGTAATAAAGACAAAGGAACGACTCATGAAAACAAATTTAATATTTCTCTTACGTCAGTTTCTTCTGTTTCATAATTTTCCTCGCGAACGTTGCGTTCTAACGGATTATTTGTGTCCGCCATAAACTTGGAGCTGGTTCTTTCATTCCTGCTACCCGAACAGCGTCCCCACAATTTCTTTGCCGGCTACGTATTGTGTACTGGAGTCTTTCACGTTTCGCCCGCATTCATTTCAGCTGCTCAAAGTTTCACGGACCCAAGATAGGAAGTTGCCAGATGAGACTTAAAAATAGAAGGCATTCACAGAATTGTGCTGGAGCGGAAAGAACTGCGAATCTTTTTTTGTATTCTTTCCTTATCGCCTTTTAACTGTAATTCACATCAGCCCAACAATGTGTCGTACAGTTACACAGGCTAATTCAATTTTCATTCTCTTTCTATCAAATATTTTAATTTTGCTGCTACTAAGAAAACAACATGGCCTAAAATTAAACATTGGTAGTTAGTCGGGGTGTATAATAAGTTATTACTTCATTGTTCAAGTGTATAACTTTTTTTTCGTTTGCTTTGCCTTTCAGTGTTTTCAGGCGAATATCAAATACTAAGTCGATTAACTATATAACGTTTGCGATTGCAGTTGGTAATATTACTGTGCCTACATGTTTGCAAGCCTGCAAGGAAAGTTTAATGAAGTATGCAAAGACGGAACAAACTTTTCTGTCCAAGTGCTGGTAGAATAAAAACCATTTTGTATCCTGCTACGTTTCTAGCAAGGTCCTCGGACCATCGTTTCTTTTTCAAAATTTCAACTGCACACTCTTTAACGAATTACATAGGAAAACATGTTTCGCATAAAGCAAACTTTTACCGTGTGTAACAAAAAAACACTGCTGCAAAAATAATTTCTTTCGGTAGTCTCATATGCTTCTGATAAAAATTTAACTTCAGAAGCAGAATTAAAGAAGGAGGAAAACTTTGAAATGAAATCATCACGAGTTTACAGTGTCATACCCGCGAAGACTTAATTCCACAAAGGAAAGTTTCCGTTCTTATTACAAGAGAAACTTTAATAGCTACCAAGTTTCCGTCTGTTTGAACATGAAATTCTGAATTTATTTTACTATACAGAACGGAGGTAATTTATGAATATATTTAAATTAACTGCAAATTTATTTTGCTTACAAAGTAGAATTTGCATCTTCAGTGATGCTTCATCACCGCGCATCGAACAAGATGGAAGAAAATTAAGAAACCGAGTTTTTAATAGGAATATGGTTGTTTATTTAGCTCAGTTGTAAAACGATTTATTCAAGATGTATTGGTATCAATCTTCATATCTTTACTACACGTCTAGATAATTAGACTTACTACATCTGCTTTAATGACAAAATTAAATAACGATTAAATGAATAGATATTAAGTTTTTTGACGCATGCCCAAGGACATAACAACTATTAGAATATTTATGTTTAGAATTTTTTGTACTTTTTATTGCCACCGCGCATCGAACAAAGAGGAAGAAAATTATGAGACCTAAATGCTATTTGTATGCAGTTTAACAAAGAAATTCAAGTTACAGAGTTTTTTATTAGGAGTACTGTATAGTTGTTTAGTTAGCTCACTGGTAAAACCCTTAATTCAAGATGTATTAGTATCAATCTTCATTTATTTACTACACGTCTGAATTGTTGACAATTAGAATTAATAAATCTACTTTAATGATAAAATTAAATAACGATTCAATGAGTACATGTTAAGTTTCTTTGACGCATGCCCAAGGGCGTAACAACTATTAGGATATTTTATGTTTAGAATTTTTTTTGTACTTTTTGTAGATTTGTCATAATTTCCATAGAAAATGTGTACAAGAGCATGAAGTTCTTTGGCAGGTTCATGTAATTATCAGATAAACATTAATCGCTTATTATATCGTTACTGAAATACAGTCAGGCGTTACTATAGAAGTAACAGGAAAAATAATTCGGTATCGCTGCATCTTTTAATTCACAGATCTAATATATACCTGATTCAATAACCGTCTCGTGTTGCTCTCTCATGATTCCCAAAAGAAAAGCGCTATGGCCTCATATTAGGAAAAAATGAAAGGCTCGCAAAATCCATTGATTGATAATCTTCGCTACTCAGTTCATGAAAACACAGTACAGTATTCAGTGGTTAGAATATTTCAGTTTTGCTGTCTTGTGGATTAGGAGTACTCATCGATATTTACAGCAGCTAAAAGAGATAGGAATACGTATGTTGGTTCTGTTTCTTTGATTCATGCAGTCGAGCTTATCACTTATTAGTAAAAACTAGATAAAGGTGAGTCTTACGTCAATTCTGGTCTCTGCATTCGCAAAAAATTTCGATTGCTGAGCCTTGTTTGCATTTTTTAAAAAAAATCTGTATACGATACTGTGTCAGTTTATTTACAGCTGGAAAAAATCACCGCTGACGTTATTTATAAACGCGGAATTTCACTACGTAATGTCAGATGTAATATGGACTGGTAACTTCGTTCATGCAGGATATTTCAAATACTTGGTAGTAATTACAAACTGCTGAAACGCTTGTCGCTTAAGGGGGACCCTTCATAAAGGGGGCTTAAGCCCTCGCTCGCTCAATTGAGCTATTCTCGGAACCCGTACTGCAGTTTTACACAGAGGATCATCTACCGCAATTCACAGAGAGGACCTAACTACCCACATTACGACAGTGGCTCAGTGTGAATACGTAAAAAAAGAAAGCGGGATGAACATTTCACGGGTTGCAGAAAGCGATGAAAAACTTGGTAGCGTGAAATTTGCGGAAGTTTGGAGGAAGTGAAGTAAAGTCGATGGAAAGTTTCTCCTTTCGGTGGCACTGACGCATGAAAATTTGAGAGGTGAAGTCTCTATAAATGATGGAGCCTCTGAGAGCTGCACGCGATAGCCGCTAGGGGAGCTGCCGGCGTTACGACGTTAAAGTATCTGCCAGAAGTCTAATTTGGGCGACCTCTGCAGACCACAGGTCTCTCTTACTTTCTTCTATTCGTGTAGAATTGATTGGTGTCGCATGAGGTACCAGTTATATTCTCCGTAATCTTGACTGTTAGAGATCTTTATTAAGATTTCTTTTATTTGGTTCTTTAATTTGCTGCTACACTGAAATATGTATTTAATGTTTAAACTAGTGCCTTATTTCAGTTCTTTTGTCCCAAGGACAGAAGTTTTTTGTCATTTTTAGCTTTACATGGTGACTTAAACAATTATTTGTATAGCTGTGGACCCAACTTATTTGTTGACCCTGCTGTCATATTGATGACAGGTTATAAAAAAAGAATGAGTCTACACAGAAAGAGTGATCGTGATTGGTTACAGTGAACAGGTTCTTTTATTATTAATTTAATTGCGATGGAGCACACGCTACGGTGACAATTTCCTATCAACTAACTACCCCTTTTTATTTTTTATTATCTTATATAATTTGAGTGTTAAATTCTTCCCCATCTTATTTTGCAATTTACAAGTTTTAATTTTAGGTTCCTTCACTTCACTTGGAAATTTTTTCCAATACGCGACACCGCTACCCACAAAAAAAAATTTACCACTCCCTTATGCATGAAATCGAGTGCCACTTTGTGGTCATGGTCATCTTTCCCCTTCCATGCAAAGCTCCTAATTCTTCGACCAATGTCCCTCCAAGCCCCATCACCAATATCTGCCTTGTACATTCCCAGCACTCTCTTCATCCTCCTCCTGTCCTCCAATGACTCCCAATCCAGCTCCCTTATCATATCAGTTACTGACTGGGTCCTGCAATAATTTCTACATACAAATCTAGCTGCTCTCCTTTGCACGCTCTCCAACTCCTGTATTTGATACCAAAAATGTGAGCTCCACACTACACCACCACACACAACCAACGGTCTGACCACAGCTGTGTAAACCATTTCCCTTATATCTCTGGTACATCCTTTCATAACCCTCACCTTTAAGTGTAGGGCATTGCACGCCTTTCAAGCCATTTGATTATCTAGAAAAAAATGTTAATCTATTGAATCTTTGTGGTTACAAATTCTAGTTTATACAATCATTTAACTCGGTGCACCAGGCTCAGTATAGGCGATGGTGTACGCAGTCCATTCAACTCAGAAATGTAGATTACCAAAACGGTTTACTAACGAAACTGTAATACCTTCAATATTGTACCAAAACTGGTGCTAGACATCTGTATTACCAAGCTTGCGTCTTAAAACATGCGACTAATCATTCAAGATTGAAAGTTTTGGAAGCATGACGGCTATGTTAGTCAATCATATTGCAGTATTTCAGTGAACCATACTTAGCAGACATAATCAACAATCCCACGTTTCCGTTAAACGTAACAGCAAATTTGTAAAGCCTCACTAAAACTTTGTAAAAGTGTAATTATACGTTGAATAAGATGATCTCTCCGTGTACTAACAAATATCTTAAAATTAGTATGGCTGCATTCTTTCAAAATAGCAGCATAATAGTTATTGATTTTTAATACAAACAAAAAATGATAATACGGTTTTAATGTAGTCAGTATTTGATCAATAAATTAAACGTTGAAATTACTGAAAACAATATTGTCAATATATGTCTGGTGGCGAAAATAATGATAAAGGTTTTACATATAGAACCGGTACAAATTGATTTCAACCGGTCTCTAGTTACTGAGTAAATAGAAATGATGCAATCATGAAACCACCAGAAAACGAAGCAACTAATAGTTACAATTTTGTACATAATTAACAGAAAAAACCCGCTGATGATGCTTCTGCTAAAGAAGTGAAACGCGTACGGGAGACCAATAAATCCAAAAAAGTCAATTGCTTTGGCGTTATTTATTTATTAATATTATTAGCAATTGAGGAAAATGATCCACAACATCCAGATATTGAAACTAATAGTTGTTTTCAGAAATTGTAAACTGTTTTAGAAGGGAAAAATGATTATCTAAATCGGCGCAAAGAGTTGAAATTAAGGTTTTAGCTCTCATCACTGCTGGAAAATCCACACTTACGTATAACTCTGTTCACAGCTGA
The DNA here is from genome assembly GCA_031002005.1 of Vandiemenella viatica. Classification (NCBI taxonomy): domain Eukaryota; kingdom Metazoa; phylum Arthropoda; class Insecta; order Orthoptera; family Morabidae; genus Vandiemenella; species Vandiemenella viatica. Next base: position 330,388,541 of record CM061920.1, on the reverse strand, counting down.
TTTGATATTACTTTAATGGTTAAACAGCACAGCAGAACATTTCGTATACGGTTCTGATACGGTGTTATCAGCTATATCATAAGTCACCCCTGTTCTGCTATTATACAAATGACTCATATTACTTCAGTTAACGATATTTCTGAGTAATTAATTGAATTTGCAATACAGTTGGGGATCAAAATCATCACTATCCCCGTTAATAAACTCACGTTAGAATTAAAGTATTTAGATCAGAAATATTGACTTCTAATTTGATTGAGACCACGTGACTGCTAACAGAAAATACGTGTATCTATTCATACGCCCATACAATTACAGTTTTGTTCCATTGTGCAAGTATAATACAAGATATCGACAAGCTTATTGCATTTTACAGAATCTATAATAAATAAATTGTGCAAAGATACCTTCCAAATGAAGAATCTTGCTGTAATTTGATCGAAGCATTCAAAAAAAGATATTTGATAATTAAATCATCAATTATTGCGTCCATCTCATTTTTTCAGATACTCACAAGTCATCCACATTTGGAACAGCATCCGGAAAAAGAAAACCTCTATTGATATCCTTGAAATACACATCAATGAACTTAATCATCCAATTCACTTATCGAGATACTGTCAATATGGTTGTCCTAGCTCTATATCATAGATAGGGCGAGTTGTTCCGATGCTCCATGTTTCTAACAAAAGTATTATCCTATGTCGGTAGATTACTGTTAATGTTACGTGTGTGGAAGAGAGAAGACATTGAAACTCGAGTCCGATAATTTAAGGTTCCGATGGTCACCAAGCAGACCGCTGAGTATTACGTTCTGATATACTGAACATCACCATCAACAGTGTCCTGTGAGTTCATCCCATACACAATGAGAATTGTAGGTTAAAATGTGGTAACTAGGTTTGAAGCAGCCCGATTTTTCCTATCCCGATGGAAAGGTCAATAATGATGAAGATTTCTGTAGCACGAAGGCTCAAACCAGTTAATTCCTAGTAAACCAACAGGCACTGTCATAGTATCCTAGCAATCTCGGCCACAAGGGAGGTAATTGTTGCAACGCTTCTCTTTATTACCAACATGGAAAAACTGAATAACTCATCTTCTATGTTCTACGGAATTAACATGCATAACACAAATTACATCTGGGTGCTGTTTGCGGCCATCAAGTGAGTGATATAGTGCCAGATATTTGTTGGTCCTCAATTGGAAGCTGGTACTAACGTCAAAGTGAATCCTGGAGACTTCAAACAGACAAAGAGGATGCTAAATTTGAATTGACAATGTACCTGTATTTTGTATTCAGGATTGTTAACTAGGTCATCCGAACCGTTACCACTACACGATTTTTCACCACGCATGAGACCAAACGAATATTCTGTTCAGCTTTATAAACTATTAATTCTGGATTGTAAATAATGCTTTGATCTATTGAATCTTAGTATTAAACTTAGAAGGAACAGTGTGGTAGCTCAGTGTTTAAGGTGTCTGACTTGAGATCGAAAGACACTTAGTTCTAATTGCTGTCTTGGGGGACAGGGCCTTAAACCGACCTTTAGTACAGCTTGCTGTGTAATGTGAATTACACCAGAACACTTCCGTGGCTCGGATTCTAAGTTAAACTGTAGGTCCCTTTTACGCGGTACGGTTACGGCCTCAGATTAGCAAAGGTTCTGACGGACCTACCACTGATACCAGGTTTAGTATTACTCTTGCTGGAGGGTTCAACTAACCTCTGGGTTGAGGACCGCGCAGAAATTTCTGTTCATAAAGATGGAAAAATTTCTCGGAAAGTTACTAACTCTATGTTAAAAGGTAGAACTAGTATAGAGTGGGATTCGAGGATCTTCATATCCGTATTCCCATATTAGACCTTGGACATGCGAGAACAGGTGACGTGGTTAGTTTAATAGACCAACCGTTGTATGCTTTCGATGCTTGGAGGAAGGAATTCGTTCTGGCCTCGCATTCGGGAGGACGGCGGTTCGAATCCCCGTCCGGGCATCCAGATTTGGGTTTTCCATGGTTTCCCAAATCACTCCAGGAAAATGCCGGGATGCTTCCTTCAAAAGGCCATGGCCGGATTCCTTCCCATTCCTTGCCCCACATCCTTTCCCGTCTCTAAAGACCTCGCTGTTAGAGAGACGTTAAGCAGATTTAAAAAAAAAAAAGCAAGTAATTAGCAGTGAAGTTTTGAAATAACAATACAAGCTTTGAAACCATGGTATACCAAAATCTATGTTACAGGACGGGGAACGAATCCTTGTCTTCCCGAATGCTAGTACCTAGCATTATCTGCTCGCCCGTAGCGAGTTTCCTGACCCGTACTAATTGAGACTGACTGGATCTGGGAAGCGATAACACAAGTCAAACTTCGAAGATAAACTCGTCGTCCTGGCAGTAGTAGTTTAACGGATGAGCTAAGAGATCCCATGTAAAAGTAAATACTAAACTAAAATATCTACTAAGATATTACATTTTTCACTATCGTTAAAGCTTAAATCATTTATGGGGTTGCTGTGTCCACATCTCCTTGGATTGACCTATCTTCCTTCTTCCGTGTTTTGGCTTGTAATTTAGCAGCACATTTGCGTTCTAGTATATGTGTTACATGTTCTATCAGTTTCTTCCGCATACATTTAGATTAAAAATTAATTCTACCTTTATTTCTTCATTTGTTTTCTAATCTAGTAAAAAGTACTCAGCCATGGCTCTCTTATCCCATATGGTTCTACTCGCTTTACTTGTTATTTAGTCAATGTCTATGATAAGCAACCATGTACTAATGTGACTTTGAGTCATTTCATCTCTGACCCTCGTCTGGTGTTCCTAAAATTTCTTTTGATTACACCAAACAGATACTGAAATTTTTATAATTTGGTAATAATACCGTCTTCCTGGTGAAGTTTGTATTATATCCTAGCCGTATAAATTTATTATTCTGCCATTAATGACTATCTTAGCCCTTTATTGAACACCATTACTTTCGATTTCTTTGAGGAGATTTTCAAATCATAACCGTTTGATATTTTCGTCATTAAATATAACCTTCGTTCCATGTCATTTCCTGTCTCAGCCAAAATCAGTTGGTCGTCAGCGAAAATCATTATATCTAATACAGTGTAGTTGACTTTAAAATTGTTAGGTACACACTTCTTAATGACATTGGCTATATAAATGTTAAAAAATACAGGTGACAGTTGGCAATATTACATCACTCCTGGACTTTTTTTAGTTTGATCGTCGTCTAGTAAGATTTTAATATATGTCCTGTAAGACAAACGTTGTATTACGCTTTATTTTTGTCGTTCTAAAACAGAAAGGAAATTATATTTTGTAAATCAAAGCAACTGTAAGAAGGAGAAAGATGGCAGGGGAGGGGTAACATGTAAATTATGAATTCATTAGCTTTGAACACTCTCTCTTCACTAATGCTTACGATGTTTTCTCGAACCATTAATTCATTTGAAGCATATGCTACGCAATCCTCAGTACACAATAGAATCTTGACGGAAATTTGCTGTTGTGAACAAAAGCAACGGCGCAATTTATCCGGCTCTTGGCGACAGCGGCCATTTTTCAGATGGTCGGTCAGCGCTGATAGGGAGACAGAAGGACACATCCATTAGCGCGTGACGTAATACACAGCGAAAGCTCCAGGGTGTTCGTTATCCGCTCATTGTGCTTCCTCCCGTCCAAAGCCTTATTTATGGCCGAGGACAGCCCTCAGGCAGTCCTTGACACATGGAGACTCCAATCATTTGCTCTAACTGCACCTTGTAATGAACATGGTGTTTGGGTTATACAGGGTGTTACAAAAAGGTACGGCCAAACTTTCAGGAAACATTCCTTACACACAAACAAAGAAAATATGTTATGTGGACATGTGTCCGGAAACGCTTACTTTCCATGTTACAGCTCATTTTATTACTTCTCTTCAAATCACATTAAACATGGAATGGAAATACACAGCAACAGAACGTACCAGCGTGACTTCAAACACTTTGTTACAGGAAATGTTCAAAATGTCCTCCGTTAGCGAGGATACATGCATCCACCCTCCGTCGCATGGAATCCCTGATGCGCTGATGCAGCCCTGGAGAATGGCGTATTGTATCACAGCCGTCCACAATATGAGCTCTAACATGGAAAGTAAGCGTTTCCGGACACATGTCCCCATAACATATTTTCTTTGTTTGTGTGTGAGGAATGTTTCCTGAAAGTTTGGCCGTACCTTTTTGTAACACCCTGTATAAATATATATTTATTATATTTTTTCCTTAGCGATTTAATACAAATGATATCTTTACTACTGTAAATGAGATTTGTAGTATGCTCTCGAGTTTTTAAGTCTGCCGCATTTGTTATAACATCTTGGTTTCTAGCAGATAGTGGTAGTGAGGTACAAATCCTTTTTTTTACTTATGTCTTTACGCCTCTTTGACGTCGAGGTCATTAGAAGCGGGATGGGATTGGGGACAAGGAATGGGAAGGATTTCGGCCATAGCTTTTTGAAGGAAACACCCCGGCATTCGCCTGGAGAGAATTGGGGAAACTATGCAAAACCCAAATCTGGATGCCCGGACGGGGATTCGAACCGGCGTCCTCCCGAATGCGAGGCCAGAACGTTAACCGGTCACCAACCACGTTCGGTGTACAAATACAGATGGATGTATGTGGTAGCCATTATGTGCGTAGTTTGTTCGGATGTTGCCATGAAGCTGCATTGTGAGATCTGTGTGTGTAATTTGTTCTGGAAATCTTATTAGGAAAGGAAACTGTATCAATAATAAAAATGTTGTGAAATACAGTAGGGGCCTACACCTTAATGATAGAAACATAGGTATGTGTATTAACAAGTGCTATCATTAGTAAAGATATTGCTAGCCAGAAAGTCCATTAGTTTTCAACTGTCAATTACGTGTTAGTAATCGTTGTAGAAAAAAAAAAAAAAAAAAAAAAAAAAAACAAGCACAGATTTTTTTTGTTAAGTTGCCCAACCGCCCCTCCCCCTCCCCCCTGATTACATTCGTATGTTTTACAATTGTTTTTATGTGAAATATTTAACAATTTTTCGGATGTGACAGCCAACGTCTGTAATTAGCTTAATGCAAGAACGTAACGTCAGCTGATCTACAGATTAGTGAACAATTAACTCATAATTTACTGTCGTCACACAGTGCATTCAGCTAATTAGATAATTATTGCCTGCTAAAATATTTTAAATTATAAATGCATAGAGTAGTAAGCAATCTCGATTCGTCTTTGTAACAGGTCACTAATACAAGGATCATCACATTAGTTCGCAATGTGACAAGGAAAAAATAAATCGTGCAACCTTGAAAAAATTGTATGTAATTCTTCATTCCTTCTTACATTGCTATCCAAAATTATTAAATAGTTGTTATAACATTTAAATCGAAACAGGTGCTTCAAACGGATAAGATGAACGTTTTATTTATCTCCATAAGAAATAATTTTGTACTGTGATTAAAGTTTAGTGCATAAAATGGGGGAACGGAACCTAGAGAGCAGATCACGTGATTGGAGCGGAAGGGTAGGAGAGAAATACGATTCAAAATTGAATCGAGTGCGACAGAGAAAAAAACATATGGTTATAGGCTTTGATTTTGCAAAGGTGGCGGACCTGTGATGTTATGTGTTATAAACAATGATTGCAGTTTATTACTCCTTCACTGCTGTCTCATAAGCGAGAGCGATTAAGGCTTGTTGCTTCTTCACTACAGTATTTTTTCATGTAATCTGAGGAATGTACACCCACTGAGTGTTACGGGTGAGTGGTAATGGTTGGCCTTTGATAAGCATTTGGTTGCTTAAAATAATACCTCCGACGAATCAATTTTCACTCAAGTATATTATCCCGTGTCGCTCTACAATAACATTAAACAAGAAGGCATCTTCTCGATCCAAAAATACTAAACGCCGACTCACAAATAAACTACTGACTGACAACTCAACTTTCAACTGACTGTCAACTAACTTTGAAAGCTAAACCTAACTCGTCTCTGTCGTACGCTTTATAAAGACGCTACAGAAATTTTTAAAATAACACAGAAAAAGCCACACGATTTTTCTCGACAATACAGCTAACAATTAAAACAACATTAAAACAATCAATACAAAATCGTTCACAATCATTAGGAAACACCTTGAAATGAAAGTTAAAGATATTTACAAGTATTTACACACAAACGCCAGTCAAAACCGTCCTCCAAACATCGCATCTCACATCAACACTTATTATTACAAACTTTTAAATAATGTTTCATACATAATACTGTACATGAACACGTTACATAGTTTTTGCATAGTTTCTCTCCATAAAATAATGATCATTTACACAAATTCACAATTAATCACACGAAAATTGTACACAACTCTAATTAATCAACCCCAACTTCCTATACATAATTCTTAAAATAACATTCCATTAAACGTCTGGGTGTGGGTGCCATTATAACGTGGCAGCCTCGGTTTAGAATCACCGATCGGCCATCCAGATTTAGGTTTTCCATAGTTTTCCCGAATCAACACCTGCGGGATGGTTCCTTAAAAATGCCATGACCGAATTCTTTTTTTTTTTTTTTTTACTTATTGCTTTACGCCTCGTCGACAGCTAAGGTCATTAGAGGCGGGATGAGACTGGGGACAAGGAACATGAAGGAATTTGGCCATGGACTTTTTGAAGAAAGAATCCCGGCATTCACCTCGAGTGATTTGGGGAAACCATGGAAAACCCAAATCTGGATGCCCGGACAGGGATTCGAACCCGCGTCCTCCCGAATGCGAGGATGTCCGAATTCTTTGCCGTTCCTTGTCCCACGTCCTTTCCGCCTCTGATGACCGCGACGTCTACAAGGCGTAAGACCATAAGCAAAATAAAAGAAAACCACTATATGTTCTTTTGCTGGTAGCGTTACCGATCTAGGTCAAACAGTGACATGGGAAACATTGGAGGTAACTTGCTCTTAGTAATTCTTGAAGCAACGCTACAAATTGCTATTCATTATTACGTTGTCGCAGCTTATACGAGTCTCTAGCGACGTCCCAGAGGCCGCAAGAAGTCGCTCGGGAGACGAGCTCTCCCCATCGACCCGCCCTCGACTCCGGCCGCATATTGCCTGTTACGCCGTCATAGCCACCCTGCTCGATATCCGACTCTCTGGCGACACATTTCCAGCTGGAATCACGGCTGCCAGATAATAGTTCACTGGGTCCTCGTACGTCAGATACGCCATTTTCAACGGTCCGCTATCCCCTGATCAACAAGCCGCATGCTGGTATGACCCACATTCTGCATCTCATAAGCTACACGTTATCCAAACGGAATAACAACAAACAAAAAAACAGTTGTATAAAATGCTCATGGATTGCAGGTAGATGACAGCTCTTATTACCTTCAGTTAGGTAACATTATCTTTAAAGTGCGTACCATAACCAGTATGGTGGTTCCGTTGCCTTTACACAGTGTGAAAGCGTTAGAAGTGTTACCGTAAGTGCGGATGTCTGTGAAGAATGTACGTTCTGGGTGGAGAGCTATGGATGAGAAATTTATCTCTTTTTTTATTTAATATGTCCAGGACATTACAAATTAATTAATTAATGACAAGCTTATAATCTACAATACAAAAATTAATGAGAAATAAAAGATGGGCTGGGTGAAACATGGTGCCGGACCATTCTAGCCTGTTCTTCCGAAAGAGATCAATAGGGATGCCGAGATTTACGTCCGCATTCAACAGACGAATCACCGTCAACAGTTTCGTATGCTCTCATTCTACAGGGCGTTCGCCGGGAAACGCTACCCTCCCAGTCTGTTGCCGTCGGCAACTTGCTGGGTCAGTGGAGCCAGCAACTCCCGCCACACGGCACCGTGAATCACCGCACTGATTAACACCTCAGCTGCCCCAACAGTGCAGTGACGCAGTATAATCGGACCCTTACATTGTTAAGAACGGTTTCTTTGCATTGTAGCTAGTTTGTGACTTCAGTCTCTTATTAATCAGTGTTGTGAATTAACGTTTCTTTGCGGTTTGGCTGGTTTGGGGCTTCATACTCTTACTAATCTGTACCGTGTTTGAGTGTGAGTAAAATTATGGTACGTTACAGTTTGCAACAAAGAATATTTCTCTACGATACATATGTGAAGAAGAAGTCGTTTAAAAAGTGTCGCAGTAAATTTCGTCGCGAATTTCCTGGCGCTTTACTGCCAGCTAAATCAACAAGTTTGCGTCTGGTTAAAAAAGTAAGAGAAACGGGTTCATTTTTTAACAAAAAGAGACTGTCGGTCAACCGTATTCTCACAGAGGAGAAAATTGACGATATCGCTTTTCGACTAGAACAGTCACCCAAAAAATCATTAAGTCAGTTAGGGCAGCAGGCAGGCGTATCTAAGACGTCAGCTTGGAAAGTAACAAAGCTAGTTCACTTAAAGCCGCACAAAACAATTGTGGTGCATAAAATTACAGAAATAGACCAGGGGCCTAGGATTAGATTTTGCAACTGGTACCTGCAGGGTGTCCACGATGGCACTGTTGATCCGCAACTGACGTCACATTTAAATGCTTAGCACATACAAGTTTATGAAGCGTAATTATTATGAAATAGTCCGCGGCCGACGGTCGAACAATGCGGGAAGCTGACCGCTCGCTCGCCGGGAGCAGTTTCTTCCTTGTAGCGCTAACAGTGGGTAGCGTTTCCCGGCGAACGCCCTGTATATGCACTGCGGAGAGGTTTGAAATTCATACCTGAACTTTGGAACTGTGCATCAACAGCTCTCCTACCCTACCGGCTAGGTCCCGATCATCGCCAGGCCTCAAACTCCACTACAGGCACCGGATACTATCACGGTACCACAGCCATCTGAACCAACGAGATGAGCCAACGTTTTTTGAATGGCGCAATTAATGAAGGCAAGATAAAAAAAGTGGAGTAAAAAAAACCCATCAATTTTACACTATCAAAGTGAACGTTAGTGAGAAAAACGAGGATGCGCCTATGCAATAAATTATTCTTCGAATGTATCAGTCAACACTTCTAAGTTAACGCTATTTTGACGTATCGTCTGACAACAGGTGTTTGGTAAATAACATATTACGTACGAGCAATGCAAAAGCTTAGTAGATGCTTCATATATATATTAAAAAAAAGTATGAATGAATACTATTCTTGCTCACCACTTAGGGCTCGGTCAGAATTAGAAACAAAATGATAACGGTGTGATCATGATATGAAAGGTTTCAGCCTCAACCATAAACAGCGAGGTTATCAGAAAACTAAGAAACTTGTACAAACAACTGATGATCAGTAGTCGATCTCCACTATCAAATAAAAGGTTCTACACAAGTTCTAAAAATCTGTCATTACAACAGAGAAAGATCGGAATCGATATCTCTGATCAAGGCCAAGAAATATCCAGGTATTACTCAATCACTCAAGTTTTTAATAACTCTAGCTCATAGTTTTTAGCTACAATTTTAGTCTGGACCTAATAGAAAGATTAATACTGATTCTGTAAATTCCAATCCTGAACAAAGTAGCAACGACCGAAATGTGGTTGCGCAGCAGAATGCTCAGAATTCCCTGAACATATCAACAGACGAAGGATAGCTTGAACGGCACGAGAACTGATAAACACCATCGAAGTAAGCAAAATGGATATTAAAATCATTAAAGTAAGGCAAAGTAAAAGTCAGGTGAACAGTTCACATACCACAGACATCATTGAACCAGAAGTCCATCTAATACAAGGGCATGCAGAATACTGAAAGGTCGTCACATATACTGAATGTGGAGAACAATTCTACACAGAAATCACTAACGTCGGAGGTACCTTTAATAACAGTTCAGAAGGATGTTAATATCTGTTTCATTTCCTCGAAGTAGAGTCCAATGTGCATATAGGAATGTAAAAAACATTAACATCGACAATCAGTGGAAGTAGTTTTCACCGCAACACCGTAACGTCCGTCTGCGGAGGGAAATGCTTTCGCAAAGAGGGCGGTGATATTTTGTGGTGGGCGGCGTGCTTTGTTGCGTAGGGCCGCTGGCAGATTCATCAAGGAGCAGGCAGGACTCGCAGGACAATCGGCCGCCGGCGGACAGAAAGCGGATCCTCATCAGACACCGCTTTCATCAACCACTCACGGACATGCGACCGCAGAGCAACACAATTCATCACGCGCAAAGTGCTCACTGCTATCGGTTTAAACATCTATGATGCAGACAACTAGAAAATGAGTATTCAATTATAAACAGCTTTTTCATATTGCAGTTTACTTCCGCTAGACAAAAATCTTCCCAAAATTAATCGGATAATCATATACTAGGAAATAATTAGGTCGAAAGTATAAAGCGAAACTTTTGTTTTATATGCCCTTACAGCTCGTCGACAACATAGTCATTGCAGCTGGTGAAGGACAGTTGATAACCTGGGAGAAGAAAATTGCCATTTGTGGACTAAGATACCACCCAAGAATTCGCATGGGGAGGACTCCTCATCAACTTTGATCAAATGCTAACAATTCCCTACTACTATCGAATATCATTCTCTGGAGAGTGTAATAAACGAATTATTGATAGACTGCTGACAGACTTTGCGTAAGACAGACTACCAACCAAATAAGAAAATATCAATAATATTTTTAAAAAAATTACTTTCATACACCTACAGTCCCAAATCTGGTTATATCAAGATTTTTAAAACTGAAGTGTTAAATTTTAAATACAAACTTTAGCTAGATTCGTGTCATTTTTTCACTGTTTACCAGGTCCAAAAAGTGTCACTACTTGTTAATAAAATACACTAAAACCTTTTTCTTCCTTTCCACCAATCATATACAAGTTTATCTGTCTAGGATACAACAACAGAAAAGTTTATTAAAAATGTATAATATTTCTAAAGTTAATAAATACGGGATTTGCATACAACAGCTATTACTATAAGGACTATAAATTGACGCAGACGTATGGAAGTTTAATTTACAAAAAATTTATTGCGGCTGATTATACGATACAATTTGGTTCAATAAAGTAATTGGCTTCCCTATTTTGAAGTACTTTTCAATTGCACTTGCTACAAACAATGCAGTTCGCATATATTAAATTTTTATACCTTCACTATTGTTAGTGTACCTGAATGTTTGTCTTGCATTATGTGGTGGCGAAACGGTTTCGGTGATTTGTAGAAAATGATATGTAAGTTAAACAACATATAGAAGTTTTGAGAAAAAATAAATTTCAACTTGGTTAATTGAAACGGAACTAAGTGAGGAGCGTCGAGGACAAACAGACCTAATTCTTACACAGCTTTACAAAAAAAATGTAGATTAGTGGTGTAATAGTTTCTTAGTATACGATCTATTTCATAACTCTTTATTTTACTCAACTAAAACACATTTCCTGAATTTGTACTGTAAGGCAACTGGTGTCCATGAATCATAAATCATTAAGTCAGTGCCAACGAATCAAGCAGAGTAAGACGCAGTTTAAATTTACAACCTACATCTTTGATTTTCGTGTATACCTTTAAATCTTTCAGTATAATTGACTGGAGAAGAGAGATGTGAAAGTTTCACAAGCTACTGTAAGCGGCGTTAGACCCCAGGACGCCGAAGTGGCAGAATGGGGTCGCTGCAATGAATTAGACCGTAGCTCTTCTTCCCACGCGCCCGACCTGCCGACGCCGTGCCGCGGCGTCTGGACGCTCAATAGGCGGCGTCGCTCAGTGCTCGCCCGCGGGCGACGCCGCCTGCCTTTAGAGACGCCAAGCGACTCTTAGCTGGCGCAAGTAACGAGCCGGAGGTGTAGGAGCGACCAACACTGCAGCCCCTGCTAGGTATGCGTCACGCGACGCAAACAAATCTACAGATCACAATCACGCCATTTTACGGAGATAATCAGTTCCGTTGAGCGACGATGCCTTACAAATTTGTCAGTATAAGAACTGCTTTATATTTTTTATCACTGTTTAATAGCTTCTTAGTATTTCTTACTTCTGATATATCTTACATCTCACTAGCTTCGTTAATCAAATACCTAAACTGTTTGAGGCGTCTTGCACCCAGGCTGTTTATTTTTTAACGCCAGACAGCTGATGAACTTAATATTCATCATGAATAATTCTATTGTAAATACGGAAAAAATTTGTAAACAGTGAGAGTAGAACGTAGAGTGATGGTAAGGATTTGATTGGGGACACGTCCTTGAGTTCTCTCCTGACATAGTCACTCCTTTCTAGCAAACAATCGTTAGTATCTTCGTTGTTGCTGACTATCCAAAACGTGTTGGGGCTTTCATAAATTAAGTTACTGTAACCCGGGGCGCACATTGAGCTGCGTGGCGCAGTAGGGGCAACGCAGAGCAGGGCAGGGCAGCACAGACTGACTAGCGCATATTAGAGCACAGTTTCGTGCGGCAGTTTACAAAGCATTGTGTTGTACGAAAAACCGACAATAAAGCGTAACCAAAAACATGTCGATGCAAAACTCGATTTTTTATTTCTGAATCAGATTGGGATGCCGAGCTTGGAAAATTGTTATTACTTTAACAGAATCTGAGTTAGATAAAACTATGCAAAAGTGAGTATATGAAAAGAAGAAACTCTCATCTGGCTTTTGCAGTGACAAGAGAATTCTCAAAAGATAATTTCCGGATGACTCGAGCGGAGATTCACGACATAATGTAACATGTTATTTTCTCGACAAAGCTCAAATATCTATTAGAAATGAAGAAAATCTCGCTGTATTTTCGTGGTTATTTATTTAATTATTTAACGTTTGACGGTACATGACATTTATAAGAATGTTTCTTTCTTTTATTTCATATTATATTTTTAAGAAAACTATATAACAGAACATAAACACTTGAAACTAAAAAAGCTGTGTCAACAAAATAAGTGTTTCTCGGGGACACTATTGAATGATGTAGTACAAATAATAAGAAAACAAATAATGTAATAATAGCCTATATATATAAATCTTTTTCAAAGTTTTATTAAAAATGAATTCAAAAAAAGAAAAGTGAAAATTGTAAGTGGACAGTTGTATGATAAATAAATGCTGAATTTACTCGCCACTTGTTGGGCTCATTGTCCAAATCTCTTGTTTAAATTTAATTTTTATGTATTTACAGTATTTTTTATGACTGATATTGTGAATCGCAGGTTGGTTACGCACCAGATTAATCAATTTTTCTTATTCCATAGATGAAAATGATTATAAGTAAAGCAAGATTATAAATAACGCAAGAAGTGTTACGGCAAAAACCAGCACGAGTGAGCTGCGTGGCACAGTTTCTGTGTCGTGATCACAACGTCGCGCAGGCCACGTGCGGCGCAGTACTGCGCTGCCCTGCTCTGCGTCTTAATACGCGCTGTTCCGCCCCAAAACATAGAGACACAGAAACTGCTGCGCTGCGCTGCGTCGACTGCGCGTCACTGCGCGCCCGGCCTAATGGTAGGGAAGGGATTCACAAAAGTGTCATGTAACATTATAATGGGAATTAGGAACATTGCATGTAATGGAAAAGATGACCCTGACCTCAAGCTGGTACTCGATTTCATGCACGAGAGGGAAAATTTTCTTTTGTGGGTAAGTGTGTAAACAAATTACCAAGTGATGAATAATTATCAGAAACACTGAAAGAATTTAAAATTAAATTTCGTAAATTGAAAAAGTAGATGGAGAGGAATTTAACACTGAAATTATATAAGATAATAAAAAAGGTATAATTAGATGACTAAGGGAATTGCTGCCGGGGCTTGTGCTCCATCGCAATTTAATTCTTAATAATAATAGTAATAATAAGGCTTATCGTGTTTCTCGTGGGACAAACAATTTTCTTTGGTGAAGTCCACAGTGTCTAATTTATTTAGATCGTTAAAGGCGGGAGATAAGTGTGGGCAAGGTATGGAAAGGAGTTAGGCCATTGCCTTTTTGAATAAATCATCTGAAATACGGTAAATCTAATTCTGTATGATCGGACAAGGATTCGAACCCACGTCCACCCGAGTGCAAAGTCAGAGCGTTGACAGAGTGTCAGTATTTGCTATAGCCATAGCTCTAACGATTGCTTCGATATTCAGGGTGATCTGGATATTATTTCGGAAGGCTGCTATAAATGGTGACTAAACTAAACTAAACTGCAAAAAGTCTAAAGCGCATCTAACAAAAAGAATCCGTTTGCTCACGAGTACAAAGTAAACAGCTCAGTTGTTGAAACGTTTGATTCTGTGAACCATTTGGACGTAATAGTACAGCAACATGACATGGGACATACACATAACCTCAGTTGTGGATAAAGTTAATTCTAGGTTAAGATTCATAGGTCGTATTCTGAAGAACTGCAACGATCGTACAAAGGAAATAGCTTATAAAACTCTCGAGCGTCCACATTTGGATTACTGTTGTGGAGCTTGGGGTCCTTATCGCAAGGGACTCATTGACGCGTTAGAGAAAGTGCAGAGAGAGCTGCTCGATTCGTGACTGCTAGTTACAGTCTTTACGAAAGTATCACAGAAATGGTACATAGATTGGGCTGTGTTTTTCTGGCAGGCAGACGACGTCGGTTTCATCTGAATTTGTTGGTGAATATGCGAAATTCTTCTTTCATTTACGAGTGCAATGAAATACTTCGTCCACCAACATATTTAGATCGTAATGACAGGAGAGATTAGATTAGACAAATAAGATGCCATACTGATGCTTATATGTATTCTTTCTTTACTCGGGTTGTTCGAGATTGGAATGCCCAGAGTTAGTTTTGGTGCAAAGCACCCTCTGCCAACTACAATATTTGTGAATTTCAGAGTATGGATGTAGATGATTTGTCTGAAATAAGCTCAGAATATAAGGCGGCTCGAACGTTTAGTTTCTACCAAAATCCAAGGGCGTTTAATTGATGAATCAATCATCTTGCTGTGACGTAGAATATTTAACTAAAAATATTATGCAAATATGCTTGAAATTAACTGGGTATACCGTCATAGAACAATGATCTTCTGAAGGGGATTGGTTAAATCGCTGATGCAAAACCTTCTAAAGCAATAGTGTAATGCCAGTTTTGAACAATTTTTAATTCATAATTATGTTTATAGCTAATTTGAAATATGGGCGAAGAGTAATGAAAACCATTAGCATTTGGATCTAACCTGTTTCATTTATTTATTTTTCTTTCAGAAACAAAGAAACTAAAACATTAAAATTATTAAAAGACTGGGGATAGTTTGCAATGATTTACCTGTTATCTCAGTGTCTAAACTGAATTGAAGCACCTTTAACGTATTCGTAATTTATTTCAGTATATCATTTACAATATACAACATTAATTATTTCCTTAATTTTGAGCCTGCTGTGCAAATATCCATCCAACCTTCTGGCTCTGGACTGAATTAAATTTTAAAAGATGTAAGAGATTTTTTATTCACTCCTAACTTTCAGTCTTAAGGTAGTTAATTAAAAAACGTCTGCGTTACAGTATAAGTCCCCTGTAAAGTACGTCTGCGTAGCATCCTTATTCTTCAAACATCGGCTTCTGTGTAAATTACAAGGAATTATGTAAACGCCTACGAACAAAGCTTTAAATTTAAATTTTTTCTTTTCTTTCGCTTTATTTAAAGACAGTATCTTCTACGTTGTCCAGTTCTTTTTATTGTGTGCCAATGAAATTCTCCAAATTCACTCATCAACCCAATATTAAACTTTAAAACACATTTTTATGTATGAAAGAAGATGTCGTAACACTAGCAAGTTTCGATGTTTGACAAACCGGCACAGCGGAGTTGTACCAGTTACAGTTTTAGTTAGCAAATTTATCAATTTCCAAACCAGAAATGGAACAAACACGTCCTCACATTGTATCAATTTAGAAAAAAAGAAAAATAAGAAAAAACAGTCATTTGACGTCTTCAGCCATCATACACCACGATATTTCTGATATTTCAGGCCTATTTGAATCGCTTTTCTAATATTCCAAATTTTTTGACAGATGTCACATGACCCACTCTTGGATTACTTAACACCAATCATATTCCAGGTGATGCTACACCTGAAGACGCACAGTGGACAGTGATATGTTGGCAGGGTTGGATTTACGCTCATTTCTTTCAAATAGTCTTCTGTTGATCTGAGTTAATTAGTCCTTGTTCCTGTCAATCTGATCAGAAATATTTTGTGTAAGAACAAACATGCAGTGATTTCAATCGACTGACCTAAGTTGAGAAGTATTTCGGAAATTTCAGCCGTCTTCTTAGAATCAGAATTCTGAAGAGCACCGAGCATGGTGGGTGAGCGGTTAGCACTCTGGCCTTTCATTCGAATGGACGGTGGTTCGAATCCCCGTAAGGGCATCCAGATTTGGGTGTTCCATGGTTCCCCCAAATCACTCCAGTCGAATGCCGGGATGCTTCCTTCAAAAAGGCCATGGCCTAATTCCTTACCGTTCCTTGTTACCAGTCCCATCCCACCTCTAACGACGTCGACGAGGTGTAAAGCAAAAAGTAAAAAAAAGGTCTGAAGAGCTTCGATTTACGTTTAAAAAAACTGGATAACTAAGTTGCTAGAAGACTACGTGAATTTCGAACAAACGAGATGAAGGTAAGATGGTGTTGACACCGAAACAATTCCAAGGGGTCCGTCGCTCTGTGACAGCCCACAAATGGACCTGTCTCAATTCTTCGCTTGTCTGAGACAAATGCTGTCTGCGAGCAGATGTCGTATACGACACTCCTACGGCTCCAAACGCTACGTCATCTTCGTCAGAGAGTAGATGTAATGTCAAAAAGATAACAGGCAGCAGCTACAAGCTTTTTTTTTTTTTTTTTTTTTTTTTTTTTTTTTTTTTTTTTTTTTTTTTTTTTTTTTTATTGGCATTTGGAAAAACCATACAGCCAGCAAATTACATTTATCTTTGGTTGATTAAAGAAATGAATTTACAGATTGATGTGCTCCTTCTCCAGCTCTGTCTTACCATCCGATATATACGACATACAAAATTAGCAGCATAAAGTATATACAATATATGACACATACAATTCGACATGTGTGGAGCACACCATACATAAAATAAGTAAAATATACAATATGTACAACATACAATTTAAAAGCATATACAGGTTTTAGGGAACAATGAATAGAATATACAATATGTGCATATAGAATTTAATCTACAATGTTGAACATGCTAAATATAAACATGTTCTGGTGAGACCTGTTTGTTTTATGTCGGCTACGTTAGAGGACAAGTGCCGTAGTTGACTCAGGCGGGTTGCCGAGATCATAGCCACAATTTGTATCCTTATATTATGGGAGTTGTTTAAGATTGGTTCCAGTGTCGCGCTATATCTTGATATGGTTTTCTTCGAGAAATTGGGTTATGGCGTGATAGATAGCAACGTCTTCCAAGGCCAGGAGGTGGGTTACATTTAAGGGTAACTGTAGTCCTAATTCCACTAGTTCTTGTATAAGTTCGGAGCACTTCTGCCATTTCTCCTTGCAGGCAAATAGAAGGTGGTTTGGCTCGCATTCGCTGACTCCATCGCAGGTGCAACTCGGTGTTTCCCTTAAGTTGATGCGATGCAGGTGTTTGGGGAAGAACCCATGATTAAATTTCAGTCTTGCAATGGTGGTTATCATTTTCCTGGATGTGTATTTTTTTTCGTGCCACTGTGCCTTAGGAATGGTCGGGTGGATGGTGCCGTAGTGTCTTCCTTTTATTTTTATAGAATCTTGCCACGATGTATCCCACATTAGTTTTGGCTTTGTTTCGTATACTCGCAAGGAGATCAGTTGCTTTAATATGTGGGAATATTGTGCCATCTGTGGTTGCCCGCTTTGCTAGCTGATCCGCTCTCTCATTTCCTTTGATCGCCGTGTGTGCTCTAATCCACATGAAAATGATTCGTTTTCCACTATCTTCTAACTCCGTGACCGTCTCGAGAATATTGTATGTTAGGTGACATCTCCATGCGTTACTGTTCAGGTGCTGCAGGGATTCCAGGACACTCCTAGAGTCGGATAATATGATTACTGTTTTGAAGGTGGTGTTCTTTGCATATTCTAGGCCTTTAAGGATCGCAACCATTTCAGCAGTGAATATCGATGCCTCACTGTGGAGTTTATAGCTTGCCTGAATTCGCGCATTCATATCCACAAAGGCACATCCTACCGTGCTACCGATCTTTGAGCCGTCGGTATAAATGTGGACACTATCTTTGTATTGTGCAAGATTTTCAGACAGGAGGATTATGTTCCTAGCCGTGCTTTCGGTAAATGGTATATTCAACCTTGCTTCGATTCTTGTCAAGGTTGTTTTATATGGGTATTCGAAGCAGGGCATTTGTCCTGAAGAGAATATTAGCGGCTGATGTTGAATTAGGTCCTTGTAAGACATGAGGAATGATGGAATTTTTTTCCTTCGCCAGTAGCTATCGATGGTGGTTCTTCTCACCAGTGTCTCCAGTGCCTCCATTAATGGGCTATTTACGAATTGCATAGTCTTTAACACAAATTTACTACTTAAGTAATATCGGCGGATATTCAGTGGTGGTTCCATGGCCTCTACCAAGAGAGCGTTAGTGGGGGTAGAGTGCATTGCGCCGAAGCATATGCGTAATGCCTTGAATTGTAGTTTGTCTATTTGGTAAAGGAGGCTATCAGCTGCAGAGCTATAGCAGAGGCATCCGTAGTCGATTTTGGATCGCACTAGGGCTCTGTAGAGAATCATGAGCGTTTTCGGATCTGCACCCCACCAGTAGCCACTTGTTGCCCGCAGCAGGTTGATTGCTTTCTCACATTTGTTAGTTAAATGTTTTATGTGTGGCCCCCAATTCAGTTTGTGGTCTATCTGCATCCCCAAGTATTTGATTACCTTTTTGTTAGGAAATGTGTATGGTCCAAGTTGTACAGATGTCATTTGTTGTATTCTGTGCCTTGTGTGTATCATAACCGATGATTTTCCTGGTGAGATTGTCATCCCGTTCTCCTGTAACCATATCTTTAGCCGTTCCATTGTTATGCTGAGCAGGTTTATGCATTCCATCAGAGTTTCGCCTTCTGCGTAGAGGCATATGTCATCAGCATATTGCAGTATATATACTCCCCTCGGTAGTATTTTGGCAAGGTCACTTGTATATATATTAAAGAGGATAGGTGATAATATTGATCCTTGTGGAAGTCCCTGGCTTGTGTGTCGCGGTCCTATTGTAGCGCCTTTATATTTTATGACAAGTATTCTGTTTTCCAGCAGTGAGATGAGATTGTGAGTAAAGGACTGCGGAGAAGTTCATCTTTTGCATCTTTTCCCCTAGTAGGTTGAGGTTGACATTGTCGTATGCACTGTTTATATCAGTGTAGAGGGTCATCAGGTAACGGTTTTGCTTAGGCTGGAGTGGATGTCGGTGGTAAGCCTTATTAGGAGGTCATTGGTGCCTCTTCCTCGTCTGAACGCCCACTGGTGGTCTGTAGAAGGCTATTATGTTCAACAAACCACTCGATCCTGTTTTTCACCATCCTCTCTAGTAGTTTGTACGGGCATGGCAGTAGTGCAATCGGTCTGTAGGCTGCAGTTGTATTCGGGTTCTTCCCCGGCTTCAGGATTGGAATTATTCTTGAGGTTTTTAATCCCGCGATCTGTATTCTTTTGTTCCAGACATTGTTTAAGATTTTTAAAAGTCTTTCTTTTCCTCGTGGTGGTAAGTGTTCAATCATTCCATAGTGGACGTTGTCCGTTCCTGGTGCCGTGTTGTTCGACTTCTTGGACGCTTTTGCAAATTCCTCCATATTAAAAGGTCTTGACATCGAATCTCCAAATTGGTCTTCGGGTGGGGGATTGCGGTTTGGGTTCACGGAAGGAGGTGCAAGGGTTGTTAGTATGTCCTCTAGCATTTCCGTGGTTATGCTAGGTGATACATACATATTGTCAACTGATTGTCTGTATTTTTTCACTTTTGTCCAAATGGTAGTAATAGATGTGTTTCTATTGATTGATTCACAATATTTTTTCCACCCAGCACTCTTCTTTTGCTTTAATGTTCTTTTCGTTCTAGCTTGTACTTTGTTGAGTTCTATAAAGTTTTCCATGTTACTGCACCTGCGGTATATTCGAAGCGCATCACTTCTTTCTTGGATGGCCTTGTCGCATTCTTCGTCCCACCATGGAGGCTGGTTCCTAGACGTGTAGGTTTTCTGCTTTTTCTTTGGTATGCTTTGTTTAGCTGCAAGATTGATAATTCGGATAAGGTTGCCATAATCTTCCTCTGTCTCACCAGTCTCTTCCGACCTCCGTAGATGTATTCCTGCGCTATTTGCGTATGTGCCCCAATTTGCCTCGTTAATATTCCAGTTATAATCTGGTGTAGCCTGAGGTTTTCTATTGTTTTGTTTTAAGTTGATGGTAATCAAAATCGGATAGTGGTCTGATCCCAGAGGCTCATGGATCACTTTGTGCTCGATCAACGCTGCAATGTTCGCAGACGCTAGCGCGATGTCTACTACTGATTTCCGTTCTTGTGGGTTGCTAATTCTTGTAACTGTACCGTCATTGAGTATCACTAAGTTTTGTTCTTCCATTACGTCTAGCATGATACGGCCAAGTCGGTTTGTTTTTTTCGCACCCCCAAGCACTATTGTGGGGCGTTGAAGTCACCAGTAATGATAAATGGGTCAGTTATTTGCTGTAGCAACCTTACAATTTGGGGTTTGGTTAGGGTTACATTGGGGGGGCTGTATACTGTCACTATTGTTAGCCTGGTGTTGTTAATTCTTACGGACATAGCACAGGCCTCAATTGGTAGTCCTGTGACGTCTAATTGCAGTGCGTCATGTGACATGCTCTGTCGGACCAAGATGGCTGTTCCTCCATAGCCGTCGTCGCGGTCGCATCGGATGATGCTGTAGCCATTGATTCTAATGGTGTCTGATTGGTTTTAGCCATGTTTCCGCAACTGTGGCGATGTCCACGTCATATGCTCTTAACGCCTGTTCAAAGCTCTCCTTGTTAGATCTTAATGAGCGTGCGTTCCATTGCAGCATTTTGGTTAAACGTCCTTGGGCCATAATTACTTTAGTTATTGGGTACATTGTTCGGGGGCCTTCATAATCTGCTGAAGTGAGTTCATTACTTGTGTTGGGTCCACCGTGCCGTTAGTTCTGATCATCTCAATAATGGATATAATTAAACTCATCAGCCTTTCTATAATTGGGGTTTCGGTGGTTGTAGGCTGGTTTCCCGCTGACTGTTGGTGGTTTTGTAGAGTTTCTGTCATTCTCTGTGGGTGTGGCGGGTAAGGATTGTGAGTTATTGGTTGTCTTGGCCCGTTGCTTCTCCACATTAAGTTTTGGGGAATCCTAACTTGATTGCCTGTTGTGTTTAGCTTTACTGTGCTGGTATTTGGCTGTGTTTGTTTGAAATGGTAGTACTGTACTGGTTCCGCTAGGTGCACGGGTCGTTGTGGGTAAGATTGAGATACTGGATATGTCTCTTCACGGAGAGTTGGACATGAGCTGTGATTAATTGGAGTATATGGTATAGTGGTTAACGGCGGGAATTCGGTGGGGCTGTTAAGCTGGGGGCTAGGATTAGTTGCCATTCGGGCATAGTGTCTGTTTTCGAATGAAGCTACCGCTTCGCTGTAGCTGACGTTATTGTATACCATATGCTGCTTGATCGCTTTTGCTCTCTGGAAAATGGGGCATGAGCGGTCGGTTGCCAAGTGTTGCCCTGAGCAATTTGCGCAGAGTTGTGGAGCTGTCTTGGGGCATGAGTCGGCATTGTGTTCCATTGTGCAGAAACTGCATCGAGCCTTACTGCGGCATTGGTTACTGCCATGACCAAAGTGTAAACATTTAAAGCACTGAATGACGGCGGGGATGTAGGGTTCAACTCTGCATCTTACACCGTGGATGCACACAAATTGAGGGAGAAGTTGTGATCTAAAGGTTAGAACGCATACCGGTAGTGGAATTACTTCTTGTTGCCCTAGTTTAACAACTTTTTTTGTGAATCGCCTAATATTTAGTACTGGGAACTCACACTCTATTACTGAGAGGATTTCGGTGTCACTAAGTGAAGTATCGACATTTCTCACCACACCCTGTTTTTGAATCATAGATTTTGGGATATACGCCTCCAAGTTATTTCTGATGAAGACTTCAGATTTTACAAGATTGTTTGCCGAGTCTCTATTGCTAGATTCTATCTTGATTCTATTCCGACCGCAGCTTGAGATGTTTACTAGGTTGTTTGATGTCATGAAACCCTGCTCCCTCAGTAGTTTTCCTATCGACATCGGGTGGATACGCCCAACGTTCTTGTCTTTTCCTTCAACTATTACTACATACGGTCCACTGTCACTTGGTTCATACCTGTTGTTCTCTGAGCACTGCTGTGGAATCTGCAGGTTGTTGACAGCAGTGTGTGCCGGTGCCAGTGACGCTGTCGTGATGTGTGAGGCTGCTGGGCTCTGCTGTAGACACTGCGGGTTGTTGGCGGTAGATAGTGCCGGTGCCTGTGGCGGTGCCATGCTGTATGAAGCTGCTGGGCTCTGCTGTGGACGCTGCGAGTTGTTGACAATAGTGAGTTCTGATGCCAGTGGCAGTGCCATGCTTTGAAGGTCTGCTAGGCTCTGCGATCTTATGCCGTCTGACGACAGTCGTGCGATTTTCTCTGTCGCGCGCGTGGAACTTCTTCTGTCTCCTTCTTCCGGTACCTGGCGTTTGGTGGACTTGACACTCGAGAGTTGGTAGCCGCACATGGGGTCGTCTGTGTCCGGTTCAGGTAGGTTAGGTGTGGTGTTGGCTGGGTTGGTTTCTTCTGTTGGTTGGCTGGTAATCGTATTCAGTGCTGTTGATATTACCATACTTGTTGGAGGCTGAATGAGATTTGTCTCTCTAGTTGAGGTATCCTCTATGTTGTGAGTACCTCCTTCACCATATAATCCTCCAAACATCGTCGGCGCTATTCGCTCTGATAAAGTTTAGAGATGATTACGGTGGTTAACAGATTAGGTGGATGTCAAGCGTCGATGATTTCAGTTCAACAAGTATCTTATGTTTCGCTTTTGACTAAATACTGGTTATTCACTGTACCCTTGACTGGAAAAACTGTAACTTCCTGGTCCGTTTATAACACAACAACTGTACTAAGCCGCTTCGCGCGCACAAGGAAGTTTCTCCTCCGAAGGTTGCGACTCGACTGAGCTACAAGCTTAAGCAATCCATGATGCTCAATGGCGCTAAGATTCGCTACGATGACAAAAGACTTCCATTGACCGGTAAAACCGGAAGAGTGTTGCAATCAAAGTGTATGTAAAGTGCTATGCAAACCTACCCAGTAACAGCTGTGAAATAATCTATCCATCCAGAAACGGGCTGTAAAATTTTCAAACTGCTTGTTTAATCATAAATGTAACATTCGTTTGTATTTAAAGTTTAAGGCTTCATAAATTATAAATTTTCTCTCGTGATAGCAAATATTGGGATCATATCTACGCTATGATGCTTTGAAGCTTGTAAACGGTCTGAGTCCTCAGAACCAATTTGGATGGGCTCTTCAGAATTTGAAATTTTATGGACTAGCACAGTGTTTCTCAAAGTGGGGTACGCGAACCTCTAGTGGTTTACCAGTTGATCGTAGGGGGTTCGCGACAAGATTTGCGTAATGGCGGACTGACTATCTCAAGGGTATAACACGCTCAATGGTGAATATCGCTCATTGCCGCCATTAGTAGAGCTAAAAAAATAAGTTTTTTCTCAGAGGGTTTGGGAAAATTTTATAGAGGTACGTGAAGATAAAAAGTTTGAGAAACACTGGTCTAGCACAAAGTCTGGGTAAAACTGTTGACTGTCAGAGACTGGGGAACGGAGCAAGAAAAGACAGGTGCCACATATTACACTGCAGCTCAGATCATCGCTCCTTTACGAGATACTCACCAAATTTCACGCTACAACACATATAAACACTTCACCCTTTGGATTCTGTTTTCTGGTAACGTAACTATGATTATTTATTTCTTCAGTTTCCTGAAACACGGTGTAGTGCCAAAAGTCGTGGGATACCTCCTAATATCGTGTTGAACTCCCTTCTCCCAAGCGGAGTGCAGCAATACCACGTGGCAGTGATTCAGCAAGTCGTCGTAAGTCCCCCGAAAGAATATTTAATCATACTTCCTCTACAGCCGTCCATAAGCTAGAAAGTGTTGCTGGTGCGGACGTGGTAAGTACACCGATTAGCCTTTCCATCATGTCGCAGATATGCTCGATAGGAGTCATGTCTGGTAATCTGGACGGACAAATCACCTATCCAAAATATTCCTCAAAACAGCGGTGCACGTTATTGGCCAGGTGACATTGTTGCCTGATAAAATTGAAAACATGACTGCCATTAATGGCTGCAAATGATGTAAAGGTAACTGAACATAATCCTTTCCATTCAATCGTCGGTTCTGTTTGACCAAAGGTCTCAGTCCATGCCACATAATCACACCCCACACCAGGATGGAGTCGACATCAGCTTGTACAGTTGCTTCCTGACATCCTGGGTCAGTGGCCTCAGGGGGTTTGCGCCACACTGATACTGTACTGTCAGCTCTTACCAACTGGAATCGTGATTCACCTGACCACGCAACCTTTGTTTAGTCATGTAAGATTCAGCCAATATATTCACAAGCCCAGGAGAGGCGATGCATGTGATGGCGTTTTGTAACAGTGGTACTCGTCACGGTGTTCTGTTTCAAAGTCCCATCAACGCCAAATTTCGCTGAACTTTTCGGACGTCGTACGTCCCATGTTCAGTGTTGCTGCTCTTTGACGCACCTGATCGCAGACGTCGCAGCTATTACGTAGACGTGGTTGGCCATTGCGTTGTACATGGAACGAGGTAATGCCAGAAATGACAAATTCATGGCACTCTCTGTGGATCGAGGAACGTTGCATCATAAATGGAATGCTCCATGCGTCTAGCGCCAACTTCCATTCATGTCGTGCTTCAATAATCACCAGAAAACCTTTCATAGGAGTCACGAAATTTTCAAATGAAAATCTTGATACTGCACAGTCTCACGTAACAATAGTAATTTTCATATTATAATAAGTATCCACGCTTCTTTTTTCTTTTTTTTTTTTCTTTTTTTGTACGTCATGTATTTTGAACATTTCCTTTTTTTCATTTACAAGTCATTTACAGATCATTCCAGATAACAAAACAAAAAAACTGAACACTTATTCTTAATCATATTATTTCAAAGACATTATTGTATATTAACATAAACTATATTATTAGAATCTATTGCACTTATCACTTCTGTGGGTATATAGCTACCCCGATTGTTATTAAAAATACGTAAACTAAATTACATTTCTTTTTTAACAATGTTTTTATTTTTTGTAATATTTAGCGTCATGACAGTTACACGTTTCTTCCACCATCTGGATATTTGCATCTTCCCATCCCATGTCTTTAGGCATTTGAAGGTGTCGCACATTAGAATACACATAAAACATTTCTAAAACCACCCCGTCAAAGATTAACACCCCACTAATCTTAACGAAATTGTGGAATTCACTGTTACAAAGATATTACATTACAAATTTTGTGCTTTGCTAAACCACCAGTGCGTTAAGGTGCCACAGCACTAAATCGGGGAGGTACAACGGAAATAGAATCGAGTCCTGGTCCTCGCGTACCAGTGGTCCTGATTTCGATTTTTAGGTGTAATTACCAAGGCGGATGTTGGTCCACTTCCCTATAAACGCTTCATAACATACACATTTTGCAAACAAAAATACACTTATCACACACAGAACATAGTTACACTTTTCGCCGACAAATGGCATCACAACATCCATCCAGTATGTGTGGAGAGTAACTGTCACATTAATATTTTGCTAGCAGTACATGGTATGATTCTCCATGTGGAAGAGAATACGACCTTAGGGCAGAACGCTAATGATGAAGATGATACTTTCCTTCTACAAGAAAAACCAAAAGGCAAGCACATTACAACGCACACCAAAGAGCGTTCTACCGAAATAGTAGATAAATGCTAGTCAGAAATAAATAAATGAATGTTATCCCGTACATTAATCCACATAATAAAAAGTTGAAAATAACTCGTATGACAATTATCCACTATTTCCCCAAGTGTGCATTGTACTATTTGGAATATTATAAAGTATACAATATTAATTCCGTGTGGTTCTAATGACATGGTGACAGGGTTTCTATTGGCTGTGCACTCCGCCCCTGTCGCAGCAACCTTAAACTAACCCGGCAATCCTACCGCGTACACTGGATCTACAATTTAACGTGGAATCCGAACCACGGAAGCGTTCTGGCGTACTTCAAATTACACAGAAAGCCATGACAGAGGTGAAGGTAGGGTAAAGGGACTTTGAAAATCCCCGCCGGGACAGGCATTCGAACCCGGGACCTTCCGTTCTCCAGTCAGACACCTTAACCAATTTTATATTTGAAAGATGGTCTTTTTTTCCATCACAGCCATCTATAACTTTGTTTCAGCTTCTTCAAATTTGTCTGTCGGTACAACACAGGACGGGCACAACACTCATGCCCTCGGCTGAACTCGAACCGGCGACCCTGGCAACGCGAGGCAAGCTCGCTAGCTCCCACGCTACCAGGGCCGACAACCACCTAGCCAGCAAACCGCTCTATTGTAGAATGAAAATCGTACTTTTAAAAGCCAGTAAATGAATAGATAAACTTGCTTGTGGTCTCGTGTAGTACCCGTCCAGGGAATTCGTCGTTTCTGCCACTGAGCGGGATGCTGGGCAGTTTCGATTGGTACTTTTCTTTAATGGAGTGAGTTGGAGTCACAGAGAAGTGAAATGTGTGACGTCACGAGTCGCTGGCGGCGCTGCGTGCTTGACGCTTCAATTAGGCAGTAATCCGCGTCTCCGCCATGACGGGCGCCGCCAGCGATGTCTGCCGCAGGTGGGCACAATTTAATTAGTGCCTCGCTCAGACCAGGGCTTACTCGCTTAATGGCGATATGCGTAAATGGACGACGCGCGCTCTGCGGGCGCCTGTGGTATGTCAACCTCTCCGCAATAATTGCTACACTGCATTATACGCTGCGCTATGTCACTGCCGCAATGTGCAGCCGCAGTCCCGAAAACAAAGCGTAGAGAGATACTAGTACAATGTCCATAGTGCAGTAAAGCAATGTTTTTCGTTATGGATTTACGCATCGTCGACGTCGAGGTCATTATAGGTGGGAGAGTTTTGGGGTAAGGAACGGAAAGGAATTCTACCATGGCATTTTGAAAGAATCATCCAGAAAATTACCTGAAGTGATTTCGGACAAACCATGAAAACCGAAATCTGTATGGCTGGAATTTTAACCCACGTCCCCCCGAATGCCACGACCGATCTCTACCACTCACCCAGTGGGCATGCTTTATAGGAAAAATAAAACATCCTGTGCCATAACCGAAATGTTGCTGTCAAACAGGCCTCGCGTTATGAGAGTTGTCGATTCGAGTCCGGCATCGCGCACGCATAGTTTTAAATGCGTGCTATGCTGTCCTTAATGTAGTGTCCTAAATTACAAAATTAACGTATGATACAGTAGTTAGTACAAAAAAAATTTAAGCTGGTTAAATGCTCGCATAGACCAAAGGCCATGTTTTAAAAAAATCGAAATGTTCGTTCGATGATCCCACATAATGCAGACTTAACTTCTGATTAGATAAAGCAGCTTTTCAAATTCTTTTCCTCTGGAAAATACGTTATATCAATATTCTAGTCCACGTAAACATTCTAGCGATCTCCACATAAGCAAAGCAGTCTTCGACAGTGACGAAGTTGATATTAAATTTCGTCATTGAGTCGATCATCAGTCAGAAAGATTTTCAGCTGAGTTAACAATCTGACCCTTTAATTCAACGAGCCTGGAAGACTCAGGTTCAAATACCCGTGCGGCCTTGCAGATTTCGGTTTTCCATGGATTCACGAAATGCTGGGATGGTTCCTTCAAAAGGTCGAGGTCGATTTCATTCCCGTATCATTGCCTCGTCCTAGCCTTGATTTTATTACGTCGACATCGACGATCCCTAAAACCCTAACAAAATCATTCAGTCAGTGCCTCATATTAATTAACTTCCAACTAAATAGTTAACTAGTGAGGAAGACTTTAGTAGTTACTAGAAAATTATAGTGAAATAATTCAAAAATTCATTACTTGCCTTATAATCAAATGTATTATTGAGGAGCTAAGTTCAAATATAGAAATCAGCGTCTGCCTTATTGCTATAGTTGTGAGCAATAAGTGAGTCACGCAATAGTTAGAAAGTGTCAGAGTCTTTAGCAGAAGTGTGATATCCATCTCCCTCCACTTCGAAACGGGCTGACGTGTTGCGCAGGCACGCCCTTGTGTTTACCGACAGCCAATCATCTCGATTGGAGGCTGTGAGAGGCGATAAGCGAACGCCCTATCATTAATATCATCACGTCGCCCGCAAGGCACCATGAGGTAATAAATGAAGGACGCCGATCCACATTCGCCGTCAATTTCCGCGTACCGTTTTTGACGGCACTGTAATCACAAGATCAGAAATAACAGATAAGTTTTACTCTGAAGGTTTGAAAAGTATTGGGTTTCCTTAGGTCAATTTTAAACACGATAACTCGAGAAATAATTATAACTATTTCGTAAAATTCCTGATTCTCGTCCTCACTTTTAACAAATTTTGTTGGTGTTCGTATTGCCAGCTTTATAATAAATGATTACGAACCACAAAAAAAAAGCGAAACTGAAATTTTAAATAACTATTAAAAGATGAGAAAAATCTAATGAGTGATACAATGAGTCATTCCAGTACTAAAGTAAGAAAAAGGATATGGAAATATAATAGAGAAGATTGGTCAAAAGACAAAAAAAGAATGAAAAACTGGCTCGATAAATTTTTTAAGTAAATGTAAACTAATGAAGCAAAAACACAATTTAGGAAACATAAAAGATGAATATGACCATATGAAGGAGATGGGGTAAGACACCTTTGGAATGTATCACGGCTAAAGAAATATGCATAAACCTTATTTTGTACTGAAAAAAAAAAACAGAAACTTGACTCTGATATCAGAGTGTGATCATTAGAAATGTATTTTAAATTCAAACAGCATAAATAACATAAACAAACAATGCAAATTAAATTAACCAGATGTAAGCAAACCAAAAGAAAATCACGTAAAACATAAATTGGTAGAAGTGGTAAATATGGGGTTAAAGTAAAAATATTTTCAACGAAAGAGGAGTAAGTGAAATTTAAAACTGTAAAATAATTTTGGAATACGGAACAAAAGAAGGGTGTGAATACTGAAAGTACTGAAAATGATTAAGTAGACGAGGAAACATTAAAATGAGGATTCAGAAAAGTACGAGTATTATCCTCATGATAGAAATGAAATAAACGAGAACTTCAATTAAGATGAAAGAATGTATATGTTTAAAAGAAAATTCTGATGAAGTAGGGAATTAAATTATTCTGAGAATAGTAAAATAGATGAGAAAATACGAAGGATTCTCGTAAACTGAAAGGAGAAAACATGCTATATTGTTAGAGATATTGTTGGGGATTCCCATTTAGGTTTAGAAGAATGAAATGACAATAATCAATGGTAATAATATCTGTCTTGCTGTGAAGTAACACGCCACACCTTAGGTGCAGGACCAGAGATGTTACTGCAAAGTCGAGGTTATGAGCGTCACTTAATAACAATTTCACTCCATTTTGTACAACTGCGAACAAAAGAACTTCAAGAACATTGAAAGAAAAGTATGAATTTATTTTAAATCAACATATTAACGATTAGTTAATTTTTTATTTATTAGATGTAGATGTTTTATACTCTCTGTCCAAAGATACCGTTGTTACAATAAGCTAAGAAATATCTGCAACATCTAAAATATGACATCATTTTCAAGGCTATAAGCGTTATTTAAAAACAACTGTAAAGAAATGAATTGCCAAAATACAGGGCGTTCGCCGGGAAACGCAACCCACTGTTAGCGCTACAAGGAAGAAACTGCTCGCGGCGAGCGAGCGGTCAGCTCCCGGCATTGTTCGACCGTCGGCCGCGGACTATTTCATAAACTTGTATGTGCTAAGCATTTAAATGTGACGTAATTCATTAGCTTACCTTATAAAAGATGCTGGAAGTGTTGACACTCTTGTGTAATGCACATTTCACATCTTCTGAACATATTTCGAGACACACGCTGCCCTAACTGACTTAATGATTTTTTGGGTGACTGTTCTAGTCGAAAAGCGATATCGTCAATTTTCTCCTCTGTGAGAATACGGTTGACCGACAGTCTCTTTTTGTTAAAAAATGAACCCGTTTCTCTTACTTTTTTAACCAGACGCAGAATTGTTGATTTAGCTGGCAGTAAAGCGCCAGGATATTCGCGACGAAATTTACTGCGACACTTTTTAAACGACTTCTTCTTCACATATGTATCGTAGAGAAATATTCTTTGTTGCAAACTGTAACGTACCATAATTTTACTCACACTCAAACACGGTACAGATTAGTAAGAGTATGAAGCCCCAAACCAGCCAAACCGCAAAGAAACGTTTATTCACAACACTGATTAAGAGACTGAAGTCACAAACTAGCTACAATGCAAAGAAACCGTTCTTAACAATGTAAGGGTCACTGCACTGCACTGTTGGGGCAGCGGAGGTGTTAAACAGTGCGGTGATTCACGGTGCCGAGTGGCGGAAACTGCTGGCCCCGCTGTCCGAGCAAGTTGCCGACGGCAACAGACTGGGAGGGTTGCGTTTTCCGGCGAACGCCCTGTACTATTATTTTGATGGCTAGTACATATAGACATCTTATAATGTAGAATTCGAAACAGATTTAAATTTAAACTCGAAGAAGACATATAATTAAATATAAATACATTAACTGAATTTCTTAGAGATTGGTCCGAAAGTAACGAAACTAGAGAAATCCGGTCACATTGTCTTAAAGACACAGTCATCACACTCACGAATAAATCATGAGTCGACAATTGCAAAAGTATCTTACCAATAATTTAACAGCACATTATGTAAAAGTAATAATTAAGATGTGATACGGATAAAGAGAAAGAAGACTTAATGACATGTAAGTTTAGTTTTGGTAAAAAATAAAAAAAAAACGGTGCTCAAAAGAACCTGTTCGCTCGAAGATCAGGATTAATATTAGATGAATGGAAAACCTAAAACAACAATATACTTACAAGTTATGACGTTTGAAGATTTAGAGA
This sequence comes from Vandiemenella viatica, assembly GCA_031002005.1. Taxonomy (NCBI): domain Eukaryota; kingdom Metazoa; phylum Arthropoda; class Insecta; order Orthoptera; family Morabidae; genus Vandiemenella; species Vandiemenella viatica. Next base: position 330,357,259 of record CM061920.1, on the reverse strand, counting down.
TACAATTTGAAAATGTTCTGAGCTAAATTAAACGTAGCATTAAGAAATATTTATCTGTTGTTATGATTTCCGTTGTAGCATTGGTAGTAACTCAATAATCATGTAGGATAAAATTACGTTTGTAACTGATGGTTATCAAAGATCAGAACCAAATGATGATTTAATGTTGTACGCTCAGAGAGACTCAATATCAAAACTTACCGATTAGTTTAGCCAATAAAACTAAAGACCCCAGATTACCGAATACAAGATAAAATATGACGTATTGCTCCTAAGTAGCAATCATGAAGTTTATCGACGGAAACTACGATACCTGCCAAGGATAATTAACATAGAAAGCTATTACTCTTTGTCTTGTATATGTGATAGTCTGTCTCCGAAACCAATAGGTACGTTCTTGCGTTCTATCCGAGAAATTTCTTTGTTGTTCATAACCTTAAGTCAAATAAGATACAGAAAATACGCACTTATCTCACTTTTAAAGCTCCGAGTTAAAGGGAATAGCGCACGCAAATTACAAGAACTCAAGGAAAGTTAGACTATTCTTGAAAATAACGGCTAAGCCCATTCTCTCGGGTGCACGATTTATATCCAGAATTTCCTTAAATAACCAAGAAGAGAGTATTTCTGAGGAATTTCGCTAAGCGTCTTCCATGTATAACAATCCAGGAAGCTATGAGATAACCAATTTCTGAGAATGCGACAGCGGATTCAGTGACGATAAACAGATACAAGTTTCTTAGAAGACCGACACTAAACTCAGCTAGTTACACACAAATATATTCGACTGATAGGAATAACTCAAGTAACAGTCACAAAAAACCTTGAAAAGTATGTTATAAACGTATAATATTAAAAAGTAGCTGGGGATTTTCACAGAAGTAAAATCTTTTACATTATTTCTAAACTTTTTCATCAAATTTCTATTTTAGTTTTTATTTTTTCCCATAACTAAACGGAGGTAACCTGTTTTTGAAAATCCAGTTAATTTCCAAGTTTCTGGATTTCATAATGCTGCTTCACTATTCTCATCAAAATTTGTGTGTATTTTCATATTCCATGTTAAATATTTCCTGTTTTATCGTCTTGTTTCTTATATATACTTAACATGTTAAGTATATATTAAGTTTGACAACAGCCAACTACTAGATAATTACGAAAAATAATCACTGTTGCCTAACAGAATTGTGATTTTGCTATTGGTAGCGACTCACGGCAGCGCTAATATCAATTATCATTCATCAAGCAAGTATGATCTTGTTGCTACACAATTTCATATTAATCAGTTTCCTGCCTTATTGATGATGCTGAACCCGTATGAGATCCGAATTAAGTGTTAATATTTCTAATGGCTTAAATGAATCGGGCAATTATACACTCCTGGAAATTGAAATAAGAACACCGTGAATTCATTGTCCCAGGAATGGGAAACTTTATATACACATTCCTGGGGTCAGATACAACACATGATCACACAAACAGAACCATAGGCACATAGACACAGGCAACAGAGCATGCACAATGTCGGCACTAGTACCGTGTATATCCTCCTTTCGCAGCAATGCAGGCTGCAATTCTCCCATGGAGACGATCGTAGAGGTGCTGGATGTAGTCCTGTGGAACGGCATGCCAAGCCATTTCCACCTGGCGCCTCAGCTGGACCAGCGTTCGTGCTGGACGTGCATACCGCGTGAGACGACGTTTCATCCAGTCCCAAACATGCTCAATGGGGGACAGATCCGGAGATCTCGCTGGCCAGGGTAGTTGACTTACACCTTCTAGAGCACGTTGGGTGGCACGGGATACATGTGGACGTGCATTGTCCTGTTGGAACAGCATGTTCCCTTGCCGGTCTAGGAATGGTAGAACGATTGGTTCGATGACGGTTTGAATGTACCGTGCACTGTTCAGTGTCCCCTCGACGATCACCAGAGGTGTACGGCCAGTGTAGGAGATCGCTCCCCACACCATGATGCCGGGTGTTGGCCCTGTGTACCTCGGTCGTATGCAGTCCTGATTGTGGCGCTCACCTGCACGGCGCCAAACACGCATACGACCATCATTGGCACCAAGGCAGAAGCGACTCTCATCACTGAAGACGACACGTCTCCATTCGTCCCTCCATACACACCTGTCGCGAAACCACTGGAGGCGGGCTGCACGATGTTGGGGCGTGAGCGGAAGACGACCTAACGGTGCGCGGGACCGTAGCCCAGCTTCATGGAGACGGTTGCGAATGGTCCTCTCTGATACCCCAGGAGCAACAGTGTCCCTAATTTGCCGGGAAGTGGCGGTGCGGTCCACTACGGCACTGCGTAGGATGCGACGGTCTTGGCGTGCGTCCGTGCGTCGCTGCTGTCCGGACCCAGGTCGACGGGCACGTGCACCTTCCGCCGACCACTGGCGACAACATCGATGTACTGTGGAGACCTCGCGCCCCACATGTTGAGCAATTCGGCGGTACGTCCACCCGGCCTCCCGCATGCCCACTATACGCCCTCGCTCAAAGTCCGTCAACTGCACATACGGTTCACGTACACGCTGTCGCGGCATGCTACCAATGTTAAAGACTGAGACGGAGTTCCGTATGCCACGGCAAACTGGCTGACACTGACTGCGGCGGTGCCCAACCGCTGCGCAGCTAGCGCCCTTCGACGGCCAACACTGCTGTTCCTGGTGTGTCCGCTGTGCCGTGCGTTTGATCATTGCTTGTACAGCCCTCTCGTAGTGTCCGGAGCAAGTATGGTGGGTCTTACACACCGGCGTCAATGTGTTCTTATTTCAATTTCCAGGAGTGTAATTTCGTTGCTACACAGCATCGTATTAATCAGTTTCCTGCCTTATTGGTGATACCGAATCTGTTTGAAATCTCAGTTAAGTGTTAATATTTCTAATGGTTTAATGTAATCACCTTGTAGCGTCGATATGGCCGTCGTTGATGTCTTATACAGATGTGTTATTGAATCTACGTGATTGACAATTCATTAGCTACGTAATATCAAATAAAGCAATTTTTAATTACTAATTGCAATGCGACAGATTTCCCCGTGGCAGCTTTGCTGCACTTCTACTTTTGTATTACACTAATTTTCCCCTCAAATTAGTTCACTGCTTGAGTACATTGTTTACCACACACTTCGATAATTTATTCCAGTCCCTAACTTCCTTAACTGCAAATGAAAATATTCCAACCACCTTATACACGAAATACTCGTCATAGTATCGTCCCTCTCATAATTCTTCCACCAATATTAACTCCAATTTAAGCCTCACACACTCGAAAGAGTTGCTTTTCGGCCTGATGCCTTCCAATGACTTGCAAATTTCCTCTTTTATTGTATCGGTTATTGGTAGTGTTCTGCGATAATTTCCGCAAGCAAATGTATCTATCCTTCTAAGCAACCCTAACAACTACTTTTTATATGCTATGCTAAACCACCACACTCTAGTAAGGGCCTCCTAATGGTTTTATATCCCAATTCCTTCGCTTCACTGATATATCCCCTCATCATCCTCTCCAATATATACAGGAATTCGAAACGTATCCCTGCCAGTTGCCCAAGTGTTCTTCCTAAATGAGTTTCTTATTAGACCATACGCAAAGACAATTTACGCTTACAACTAGCAATTCTAGCACCATTTTGAGATCATAAAAACCTTTCAATTTTTTCATGTTTACCTAATAATCTGATTATTATTTACATTTATTTTGATTCCATAGTAAAATTGTCTACTAAATAGTCTGCCTAATTTTTTTGCAGCTTTTCAAAACCCTCTCCCGTTTTAATCATATTATATGCCATTATGTTATCTGCAAACAGTGGTCCTTCTGAATGTAAGCCACCTGTATAAGTATTCGTTATATTAATGAAGAGTGATGGTCCGAATACACCATCCTGTGGCATTCCCATGCCCACTTCCCCCTCTTTGAAATTCAATTTTTACTCTAATTCTTTGTTCCCTACCCTTAATAATTCCTCCACTTAGAAAATCATCTTCTAATTAATTTCAATGGTATCATTCTCATTCACCATCATTATATAGTTCATTTCATAAAAACTCTTCGACAGATCCAGTGTTAATCACCCTTGTCACTACATCTGAAATATCTTGCAATAAATTATTATTTGAATAAGGAAAGGGTGTTTAACTTAATCGTTCTAGAGATTGAAAAACCAACGAATTTACAATCAAATAATTATATCTTTATTTTCCTAAGTAAATGAACTTTATATCTTCAAACAAAACAAATTACATGCGTGATTAATGTTATTCATTATTTACATCAAAAGATTTTAACAATTCATGTTTGGTCTAGCTCATTGGTAGGTGTGAAATATCTCACAGGCATCACTGGGTGTTTGAATAAACGGAGTTGTGGTGAAAACAGTTTGGGCTCATAGATGGTGACGGTCGGCAGTGGGATGGTACAACGGGAGATTTCCATTGCGTTGTCTCGGATCCAAGGTGATGTCTGCGACAGGTGAAGGGCAGGCGTCGAACTGCTTCCGCCCGGCACCGTATGTGTTATCTCTGCGTACAGCGTTGCCCCTGGCGCCGTATGTGAAGGCGAGTTGGGAAGTTGTGTTGAACATCTACCAGCGGTCAGGACCCATCAGGCGATGGCAAACTCCAAACACCGACCAGCAGATTCCAGTCGAGAAACCACAGATTGAGTCAACCTGTACGCAGCAAACCTCGTAATTCTTTTTCTCCATCGGCGCCGTCCAATCACTTGTCTCCTGCAAGCTGCTGTGTCTCACCATATTCTATCGAACGTCACTGTAATTTCCTCAACATCTGCAAAGTACCCATGCCATCAGCAAGTGGTGATAAATTTTCTCTGTTTATCTTGTCTTTCATTCAAAACCTCCTGAGCCTTCACAGCTCATAGCAGACTAGGTCTTCCCGGATAATTTCTAGGGACTTCTGGGTTCTGTTACCTGCCTACCTGCCAGGTAGCTGGGCCACCCGTACCTGTGGCAGTATTCTGCTTTGGCATTTCTGCAAGAGCAGATAACGGGCAGATATTTCTTATAAATTATTCGTGAGTCGCTCTAATAGTCTTGATCAAATGTAACACCACAATATGGATCTCTGGATTTTCCTGCCAACTCTTTATACGCTTGATTTTATCATCTGAAACATGATAACGATATAAGGAGATTTGCTATCATAAAACCAACTAAAAATACATTTCATACGATTATCACAGCTCATTTATCTTGCTATGTCGTTCGTTGAGAGCAAAACAAAATTAATTTATTTTTACAGTTTCTAATATTTTTAGGCGGAGGCGAATAGCAGTAACGACATCGTTAGCCATTAAAGGAAAAGCGCTATTTCGGGATTGGGACATCGTTTTCTCCACAATGTAGGGCATTCTTCTCATTTCCCTTTCAAGCCGGAAACGGCCAATTGTGAAGTCGTAGCAGGCAGCATTAAATGTGTCGTAAAGTACAGCAGTGACCTCAGCCATTTGAATTCCCTGAAGCAGATAACGGACCCACCGAACCAGGAAGTGACTCGAGACGAAGGCACGGTTCTTCTGAAATACGCCAGCGTCGAGCAGCGCTATCTCTTCCGGATCGCTGGGCTCCGTTGCGAAAGCTGTGGCACGCTAGGTCGTGGATCGGAGGGTCACTGGTTCAAAACCCGGCTCATGAGATGACCGCGTATGAATGTGGGTTGACTGGTGCTAGTGCTGACTCCGTTTCGAACGAGGTTTTTTTATTTATTTAAATATTTCATCTGTTCTGTGACATCAATAGCGTGTATTTAATAACTGCTTATAAATGAATGCACATTAAAAGTTACAAATATTGCCTAAAAGAAAAAAAGTATTATAAGAAAATAATTTGTGTGACTCTCACTTAACACTAATTTAATCCCGATATCCAAGTTAATAAGGAAATTCCCTACGCTAGCTAGCAGTTACACATTATGAGAAACAATAAATTGAATTAGGGTAGGAGTAGAGGGATGTAAATCGAACCTGCAAAAATGGGGAAGATTTCCACAACTCAAGGGTTCTATGTTAAAACAATGTCATCTAGACTTTTGATCTGTCGTCAGCTAGCAACCCGTTGCAAGTTTGAAGGATTGTCGTCATTTGATAAAAAGCCCATTGCGACTGGCACTAGTCGCCTAGCTGGACATGGAAATGAATAGTAAAAACGGATCTCACCATGAAGTTACTGAACAGCATGTTTATGAGATTGATGCTGTAAATAAATGTTACCTATTCAAGCTCATATTGTTTCACTGTCAGTACAAGTCAAAAACCGGTAATGTGAACACCATGTTTCTATAGGACCCCTAATCAAAACAACAAGCGTAAATATCACTAACTTGAGTCATTTTACACTTATAGAAGTCCTATTGTGTTAACATAATTATATACCACAAGCTCCATAAATTAATGATAATAATTAAAGCCTGAACAACATTAACTCCCATACCGAGCGTGGTGGGTGAACGGTTAACGTTCTGGTCTCACATTCGGGAGGACACGGGTTCGAATCCCCGTCCGGGCATCCTGATTTGGGTTTTCCATGTTTTCCCCAAATCACTCAAGACGAATGCCGGGACGCTTCCTTCAAAACGGCCATGGCGGAATTCCTTCCCGTTCCTAGTCCCCAGTCCCATCCCGCCTCTAATGACCTTAGCCGTCGACGAGGCGTAAAGCAATAAGTAAAAAAAAAAAACTGCAAATACATCACATAAACCGCTTTTAATTGAAACGAACGAAAGTTTGATCGAAATGAGTCTAATGTATAATTTTCATTTAAAAAGGTATAGTGTTGAAATGCGCCCAATATCGACGAAATATTCTCCCTGTCTGTATACGTTTACTATACGTAGCCTTTTTCTCCGTGAATCATTGTCTGGATTCCAGTTTCGCATTTCGTCACCTCTATTTGACTGTTGTTCATGCTCAGTAATCTCGGTATACAATTGAGACTATACCACCAGAAAAACTGACCAAACTTTAAGATATTTACCAGAATTAGGAGAAAAGTTTATTCAATGTTAAAGAAATACTCAAAAATAATTTAAAAAATGGTGTTGTTCTTGAAACACAGTTGACTTACCGTTTTTTTCAGTACGTCATTCGCTCAGACTTAATACCACTTTATAACTAAATACCAAAATTCTGTCATGAGTCTATCGACTGGTTTGATGCAATCCTCTACCTCTTCCAATCTTACACTAGCCTTTTCATCTCAATATACTCCTTATAACCCACATCCTCAATTATCTGCTTTATATATTTTAATCTCTGTCTTCCTCCGCAGTTCTTACCTTCGACTGTTCCCTCCACTAACAAATTAACCAATCCTGCATGTCTCAAAATATGACCTACCAGCCTGTCTCTTCTTTCTGTAACACTCTTACATAAACTTCTTTCCACACCCATTATTTCCAAAACTAGTTCGTTTCAAAAATACCAGCGTTCTCTAGGTTAAAAATCGACTCTGAACTAAAAGAGAAAATTAAACATAATTTCATGTTCTTTTATCAAGCGTAAGCTGAAATATGAAATACATCAAAGATATTCAGAAATTACTATGGAATGTTGCAGTTTGCAAGTGGAAACAGAAAAGTCTTCCACTTTCCGACCGTGCAATAAGGTATGATCAGAACGCTACTAGGGATAGAAACAAGAGTTTATGATAGCCACAATGTGGTAGAAACCATCAGCTTCGCAGAAGAAGCTTTATTGCTTGAAGTTGTGCCTCCCCTTCCCTCCCCCCCCCCTTTACCCTATTTTCCACGAGTTTGAACGTACTTCGGTCCGTTTAACAACTCCGTGGCAAGTTAAGCAGCTTACCTAAGAAACACGGATTACGGAGACAACAAACTAGTCTCAGAAAAACTTTCTTGAAGAAAGAAAAGTGCTTTTTAAAACTGCACAGTGTTTGCAGTGCTTACACAACAACATCAGTAAAAAGTAAATATTTTAGTTGCAAAGTGTTTACTCATCTTACGATTATTCAAGCAAGAAATCTATGGAACTATCTGATTACAAAAAAAACTTGCCAGAAATTTAGAATGACACGTTCATCAAATTAAAAACCTGAAAGGAGAAAAAACAGTTAATAACCAAAGCATAACTAATAATGTTATCTGTTACTTGATTTATGTTCCTGTTTAAAAAGATTCAACAACGATCGTTGAATACTGACACCAGATAATAAAACAGTAAGTGAAATATAATAATTTCAACTATAGCGAACAATGCAAACTTCCTCTTCAGTCCCATGTAAGAATAGCCTTAGTAAAACTGAAATTTTCATCGCAAAACATCTAGATATATTAAAAACAACTCAATGAAAGATTAACAGCTATAAAACTCAGCAACTTTTCCCCATTCGGAAAACATAATCCTAGCCTCTCGTTTTCTTACGAATTTTCTCAAATAACTTCCAGTATCAGGACAGAGAACTATAAAATGCAAAATACATTACCTTTTCTGTTTCCCAGGCAACTACCCTAAGTGTTGCTATTACTAAAGATATAGTAATGACAACATACAAGTGGACATATATGCGAATTTATAGCTACATTGTTTAGACTTTTTTTTAGTAATTTAAACAAATGTGTCTTCTGCAAATGAAGAAGCAGTTTATTTGAATTAAATATCATGTTGGTTTTATAACTAGAATATCTATTTTATGAATAGCTAAGTGTAGTTAAAATCTTTTTTGTTTTCAAGACAGTTGAAAAAATATTTAGACTCTGAGCGTAAACTATGAAGTATTTTATTGTATAGGACCAAATCTGACCGTAACCACAGGATTCGTGGGATGTGAAACCGTTTTTCAGTTGTCAATTATAATATTTCAAACAATGTAATTCCAATAAGATCGGAACTAAAGATAATAATATTCTAAATTCACTGCAACTAATAATTTGAGGCTCAAATTATATTTGAAGTATACTTTATAAGTTATTTACTATCACCGCAAACCAGTGGTTACTCCACTGATAGAGACAACAATGCTCGTTGAGAAGGATTTAAAAATATCCTTTCAGGATAAATAGCTTTGTTTGATTTCAGTCTTACGTTTAAAGAAACATCTCCGAAGAAGTACTCGCTGCTACGATGGACGGAAATGTTATTTTACTATTATTATTACTATTTTTGTTACTGTGTGATTCACTTATAGGGGGTTATTTCTGCTAATAAAATACACGTAAGTGTACGAGAAACCCATGTCATTCATTGTTCGAAAGTGACTTAGTCTAGATTTTTACCTCTTTATATCTGATCATATTGTAATTCATAATACTACGGTGTGTCATAATCAATTTCACGCTTCACGGCATATACAGGTCATCGATAAATCGGTAATTTTGACTGACGGACGCTTAAATAACACCAGCGTGATATTAATAATACACATTGGTTGCTTTATTATAATATTCCCCTGTAATGATGTATCACGTAACGTAATTCTTAACGTCATGATGCATAGACGATGAGCAATATTACACAAAACACCCGTGGTTGCTATATAAACATATTTCTTCTATATTCTCTGACTTGAACCTTAAGAATTCCATTTCTTTTAGTTGTTACTTTTTCTGTAAAAAAGTAAAGGTTACAAAATATCACAAATTAAACATATGATCAATTAGTCGAGAAAGAGAGAATCCAAAGAATCGTCGAAATCTCTACACTGTTTTTTCCGGATGACGCCTAGCCAACTTGTTAATACCCAACATTTCGGTACTTATTCAGAATTTTAATGGATACATGGCATCCAGAAAGCCAGTGTAAAACTGACACCGAGCTTGGAAGCCTGTGTGAACAATCTTTTAAATCACCCATCATATCTGTTACACTCAGTACTTATGACTTCCCTATTTGTTTAGAACAAATATTAGACAAATATATTCGCGCATACATGGTCGTAACTCTTTAAAACACCTCCTGTAGTCTCATATTCTTTTGGCAGGAATACGGAGAGTATCTTTAGATAGAACACGAGGTGCTCTTTCCAGTTATCATAATCCTATCTTTCATACCACGCAATTATCTGATATGATCAGAACATAATTTTTTCTATTAATTTCCATGAGGTTAAATATTTAACGCTTATTCATATGATTTCACAATTTAGTTAGAGAATTTAACTTAGAGATTTGACAGTAGTTTCGTGAATATCAAATAACGCATACATTTACAATAATAAATAATTATAATTCCGTGTGGTCGGAATGACCTGGTGACAGGGTTTCTACTGGCTGCGCATTCCGCACCTGTCGTAGCCGCCTTAACCTAACCCGGCAATCCTACCGGGTACAGGAGATCTACAGTTTAACGTGGAATCCGAACCATGGAAGCGTTCTGGTATACTTCAAATTACACAGCAAGCTGTGCCAGAGGTGAAGGTTGGGTTAAGTGACTATGAAAATCCCCGCCGAAACAGGTATTCGAATCGGGTACCTTTCGATCTCTATTCAGACGCCTTAACCAGTGAGCCACCAGACCGCTCATACATTTACAATAAGAATATGATATCAACTGAGTAGAGTTTACAATAATATCTGAGGCTTTAAAATATATCACAAATATGTAAAGTGTTAACTACATTATCCTATCAGGTTCAAAATCTGCGCTTGAAGTATTACTAACGTAACGGCAACTGTTTACACCCCGGAAACAGAACACAACTTTCACAGTAATGGAAGAAAAGTTGCATTTACATGGGCGAAATCACGTATTGCTATTACTGGTAACTGGTGATTAGACAAAGTAGCAACAGAAGCAGCGTTAGATAGTTACATTATCATTCTACCTTGTTCCTGTATTAAAATGCTTAGCCACATTACATAGCACCACGGAAAATGGAACATTGAACGGAAACAATCTTCCAAATCCAAAGCGAGTTGCTATACCAGCGAACACCCGGAATATCCTTCCCAAATCAATCACGCAAGATCAAATAACACCTGCTCCGAATCATTCTCTCTCCCAGACCAATGTGTGACTGCGGTGAGCAGAAGGAAATCAACCATATATTTTTCCACCGCAGCAACAACAAAGAGAAGGCAGACAACTTTCCGAAGGAGCTTATCAAAATCAGGCAATAGCTGCCAGCTATACTATTTTTTCATCTCCTGTACAAATCAACTCGTCGCATCATCAAGGTGGAAATTGCAACTCTGACAAAAAAATTTAACCAATGTATAGACACATCAGATGTTTGTAAGAATTATTTAGTGATACCAATGCCGTGGATTACCGCATGGACAAAAAATGTCAATCGAGCACACGAAAACATTGTGTGATAGACTTTGCCCTCCATAAAATAAGAGCGAATAGCTAAAAAGAACTTGTTTGTGGCAGATGATATGCGGTCACGTATACAAGCCCACCCATAACTGAAACTATGTTTATCGTTTGTAGTCGGTAAGTAATCAGCTCTCAAAATCTTCCATGCCTCTGCAATCTTAATGGCAAGACCACTAAGCTGAGAAGATAAATGTATTCAGGTCAAAACAAATAAACGTCAAATAATTATTATTGGAACTACGCTGATGATAAGGAGTAAGAAAACTTATGTTCCCATTTGTTTTGAGATTATTATCTCGGTATGCTAAAAACACAGCACTGATATTTATCAGCTTACGTATCATTTATTGAACAAACATTCGAATCTAATTGGAGCATAAAATGGAAACACAAATTAAATCTTTATACCGGGTGTTTCAAAAATGACAGGTATATTTGAAAAATCAATAAAAACTAAACGGGCAGCGATAGAAATATACCGTTTATTGCAATATGCTTGGGACAACAGTAAATTTTCAGGCAGACAAACTTTCGAAATTAGTTACAATTTTCGACAACAGATGGTGCTGCAGTCTGGAAAAATCTAAAGTACCATATTTTCCACCATTTTTTCACAGGAAACTTGCAATCTGTGAACAGCACAAGCTTACAGCAGAAAGACGACTTACAGAATGGCGAACTCACAGACTGCGTTTACTTCTATATCTTTCAAATCGCCTGCAGCGTCATCTGTTGTTGAAAATTATAACTAATTTTGAAAGTTTGTCCGCCTGAAAATTTACTGTTGTCCCAAGCATATTGCAACAAACGGTGTATTTCTATCGCTGCCCGTTTTTTTTATTGATTTTTCAAATATACCGGTCATTTTTGAAACACCCGGTATTATAAATGAAATATACATTTGCTGTTTCTCGTGCCGCATGCTCAGTGTTAGATGAGCATTTGTCAACTGCATTCCAACTGCAAGTCCTACTATAGCTCTCGATTCGCCGTTGGTAGCACTCCAGCGCTTCCTGGAACTCCACCTCAGTGAATAGCTTGTGCCATGGAACCGACACGACGACAAACACCCCGGGCGCCTGACAATGTAGGCACACCCGCGTAGCGCTTAACTTACTGCTAGCCGCAACGCTCGGCCTGCGCTATTGTCACCCCTTCCACATAGATCTCCGTCTATGACACAGAATTCAGTAATTTGGAGTACTCTCTATCAACAAAATTAAATCAATTCATTTTATCGATGTTACCGTTCTTTTATGCCGTACTATTCCTCAGTAATAATCTTCACACCATCAGTTTGAACAATGTGAAATAACTATACAAATTTCTTTCCAGAAGTAATAGATAACACAAAACATACACAGAGGGTGAAATATTCTACAGCTCCTATATTCAACGTACATTAATTCTTGATCAGTCGTATAGTTTGAATATAATGAGAAGTGAAAAATTTGATACAATAAAGCAAAAAGGAATTTATACTAACCAGTATTACACTTACTGTAAATAATTCTTTACATACTACATATATAATTTAATTATTAATTTAAACAGTTATTTGAGTTTAATGCATGTGAAGGTAATTTGTTTCAAGAATTGTTTTTTTTTTTTAAGAAAAATGTTCCTGCTACCAAACCATTCAAATTTTCAGATGTTGTATATTTCGTAGAGCCAAACCAAATATCGCATTAAAATTTTATGAAATTATATTCTGGTGCAGAAATAAAGGACATACGAAAAAAATATTTTTTCTGCTACAACGTGTGAGGTAAAGATGTTTAGAGCTCTTACGTAAAAAAATAATATTTTTACATGATTTCTCAGACTTCCACGGCCATCTTTGTTCATGATTAATAGACTTTCGGGTTTTGCCGCGTTGTTTATTTCCTTACCTAAGCTTTCGGCTGGTATCCTCCAGCCTTCGTCAGAGATACTGTTTATGTTGGCATAGCAACGAGCGCCAAGCATCGCAGAGTAAGAGGCCGCTATCTTCGTTGATGTTGTTGGTGTTTTTTAAAATTTCTGCTGCCTCTTTCACTCGTCGGGGCCACCACTGGTCTTCTCTCCACAGTAGCCTCGTTTCTTGAAATTTTACTTCATGCCCGGTATTAATAGCATGGCGGACTACGGCGGATTTGTCACTGTTGTTATATTTGTAGTGGCGGATATGTTCTTTAAGTCTCTCCGCCACAGTGCGACCTGTCTCGCAGATATAAACACTGCCACAACTGCAGGGGATTTCGTAAACACCCATAAGCTGGTGTGGGTGTAATTTGTCTTTTACCTTTGTCAGTGACTGACCAAGTTTGCAGTTAGCCTTATATACTATTCGCACCTCCACCCGCTGTAACAATTTCCCAATCCGGTCTGTGATGCCCTGTATGTATGGGAGACAGGCGAATTTTGTTGACACATTAATATCATGGGATAAGATGACGTCTCCCATAGGTTTTTTGGGTCTTAAAACCCTCCTGATCTCAAATTCACTATAGCCGTTGGCTTGGAATATTTTTGTAAGTGGAGACACTTACGAAATCCCCTGCAGTTGTGGCAGTGTTTATATCGGCGAGACAGGTCGCACTGTGGCGGAGAGACTTAAAGAACATATCCGCCACTACAAATATAACAACAGTGACAAATCCGCCGTAGTCCGCCATGCTATTAATACCGGGCATGAAGTAAAATTTCAAGAAATGAGGCTACTGTGGAGAGAAGACCAGTGGTGGCCCCGACGAGTGAAAGAGGCAGCAGAAATTTTAAAAAACACCAACAACATCAACGAAGATAGCGGCCTCTTACTCTGCGATGCTTGGCGCTCGTTGCTATGCCAACATAAACAGTATCTCTGACGAAGGCTGGAGGATACCAGCCGAAAGCTTAGGTAAGGAAATAAACAACGCGGCAAAACCCGAAAGTCTATTAATCATGAATATTTTTACAGTTTCTTCCATTCACAAACAAAGACATCAGAAGAATTTAGGCCTTCTTACCGTATCTTTCTCAAAATTGGCATTATTTAGGAACTTAAATTTATCGTCACTATCGACGAAGTTCTGTAATTAAACGACAAAACACCAAAAAACCGTGGGTGAACGGTTAACGTTCTGGCATCGCATTCTGGAGGACGCTGGTTCGAATCGCCGTCCGGGCATCCAGATTTGGGTTTTCCATGGTTTCCCAAAATCATTCCAGGCGAATGCCGGGATGCTTCCTTCAAAAAGGGCATGGCCCAATTCCTTCCCGTTCCTTGCCCCAATCCCATACCACCTCTAATGACCTCGCTGTCGACGAGGCGTAAAGCCCAAACAAACAAAAAATACCTACATCTAATTTAGTTTCTAAGTCTCGGACAAAAAAGCACAAGATTTTAAGTTGAGGTTATTTTGTCATATATTAATACTATTATACTGAAAATGATTTTCACTGAGAGATCATTATGCGTTAACATACATGTAACAAGTTTTATTGGACTCAAACGACTACGCTAGTGGTTCCAGTGGCAACGTGCGGCGGAGTTTAGTCCGCTGCCTATTCTGAAAACGTTTCTGGCATTGAATTTTGTATCAAGCGACAACCTTGTGACCTACCAAACACATGATATCTATTAAAGTCAGTAGAATACGGAACACTAATTGCAAGAAACTCTACTCGTACTCCTCAGATTATTTATGTCTGCCAAGTTTTAAAAAAATTAAGTGTTGTAGGCTGCTTCAGTCTACCGTTTTTACAAATGAAATTAATCATTAAATGGCCAAAGCACATTGAGAATTAAATATAGAATTATTGTAACCATAACACAGGACCCTGAAAAACTGCCCCCTTAAGAAAACCGTCTCATTGAAATACATTTACCAAACACCAATAACTTTAAAATAAAGCAGAATCCCGTCTTGTTATTACGTATCATAAGTAGACCTTTTTCGATGTTTTAAGATTTTAAAACATTGTTAGACTGAACTAGCATTTGTTCCCGCATCTCAGCTATATTTTAGAGGCAATTGAAACTGATGTGCTTCTTAAAATAATGATATTCCTGATGAGAATGGTGGTAAGGCGTAGGGAATAATGTTCATCTTTTATACGAGGGCGGGCAAAGGATGAGGAGCTGTTATGTCTTTCTCCTACACAGCTCAGGGTGGAAAAGCCTGCAATTTCACATCAAGTGAATTAATTTACAGATCCGGTATCTCTTAAGACGACGCAGCTTTATATCCAAGTAATGAAACTGTAAGTCGTGATCTGCATTAGAATCTATTACGGAACGTAGCAAGATAAAATTAGGCTACAAAGGAAAGTAACAGCGTTCAATAACAGCGGTATATCGAAATTTTTCCAACTCTTCGGAATCCTCACATGCAACGCAGACGGCTACGAATGAAAAAATATATTAATTTTTTTCCTTATTTTCAGGCTCCCCAATGATTTGAGTAGATTTCTCTCTTAACTATAAAAGTAGCTATCTTCCTTGAGATATATAAGCTGGCAATTATTGAACACATAATAGCCTACACATGTTACGCTCAAAGAACGAAAACATCCAGTGAGCGAAAAGAACGGACAACAACGCGTTCTGGTATCTTGAAAACGGCAACAACATATAATTCGCGTTATGGCACTTACAAAAAAACAGCCAGAACACGCTTTGGCTTTTTTAGCTTTATAACACGACGGGTAAGAATAATTATATATATTAAATGCAGCCTGTACCGATTCGTCGTGAACACAAAGAGTTAGATACTAATAAGCCACAAAGTGTTGTTGCCGTTTTCAGAATGCGTTGTAGGCGTTTCGTTTTTTTTTTTTTTTTTTTTTTTTTTCACTCAGTAAAAATTTTCGGTCTTTCATGTAACACATACAACAGATGGGGGAATGCAGATTTTTGCCTTGAATTTAATTTCTTTATAATGTTTGACAAAAGTTGATAAAGATATTTAGTGTAAAGTTTTTTATACGTCTAAATAAGGAGCAACCTCAAATTTACTAATGATCAGAAGCGAATGTTTCCACCCGATGACGGACAACATAAACTTTGTGCTATATATACTGTGCTATGCTTTTTATGGCTAAACTGAATATAACGACCTAAAATTTCCTTAGATGATAACGAGTTTCCACCTAAAATGCATATTCACTGCTTAGAATCCTGTCACGCGTGAGGCATGTCTGATAAATGAGCCATTCAGCCAAACTGCAGGTTTGCTGACGAGATATTAAGGAAATAACTTTACAGCTACATTGCGGCTTCCTCGCAAGAATGGTTCCTGCATGCACTGCCATGAATCAGCCTCGTGTTCGCTTGTTTGAAGAGCCACAGAGCGTAAGCATAGTTTGACGTCAGCCGTGCCAACCTCGCACTCACATTTGATCGCTGTGGTAATAAGCGAACCGGCTTAACGACGCCCGTTTCCCGGCAGCAACGGCTCTGGCCCGGCTTAACACGCGGGATATTGGATTATCGCGGGTCCGCGAGCCTAACGCAATCTGTTAACTGGCCACCCCATTCGTGACTAAATACCTGCGCCAGATTCGATATGGACGTGCGGTAATTGAAATCGGCGAGGCGCCAGATTCGCTTCTGATGTACGATGGGTGATTGGTACGCACGGTGCGATGTAAATGTTCTGACATCGCATCTCCTTCACCGAAACCGCTTTCAGTACGTCACCATGCCAGCACGTCAAACCGTTATTACGATCTCTTATCGTTTTATCACTACTGAAGTGAAGTTTCTTTCGGCGAGTTGGTATGATACAATCAAGCGGTGAAGCAGAAATACATGACGGAAATGACATCACAAAGCAACCAAAGACACCACATAACACAAATGGTTAACTCTGGACTATAAATAGAAGCACATCGTTACAAGAAGTATAATTTAATCCGTTAGTATATTATTTTTTGTTAGTAATCCATCGTGTGCAATTATCTGATTACATCCATAATTATTAATTTATTTTGTTGTATTCATTCACACGAGATTTCTGTTTCTTGTATGCGATACTAGTTTTATATTTTCGAGGACTGCGGTATGGTATACCTTTGAATGTTTTATTCCTTGCGCCTCCTTGTTAATCCAGGAAAGATATTCAAAAAATACTCTTACTCTTACTCCTATGGCGATTTACGTCCGAGTTAACATTTAGCAGCACCAACAATACATTAGATACACTAGATAACTTACAGCTACAAATTTATGCCTATAATAAAACATTTGGTTCTTCGGCGCGACATTTGTTTCATGTTTTCAGACACCATTAAATGTTATGTCTTTAAATCTTTTTTCCTTCCAGCTACCTGTTATTTGCGGGCAGTTGTTCAATTATTTAACAACTAAATCGGTATGGTTAATTGATTGCATTCAAAAGATACTTCTTTACATGCATTATTATGATGTATGTAAATAATTTGTAGCATTTACGTCTTTGACGATTTACGATTATTTAAATAACTTCTGCCAAGTGGTCTTTAACATAAACTTGTTTTATCAGTTATGTTGTTATTGGGACATTGCATCTCATCTAAAGTGAAATCTAGAGAAAATATAAAACAGTTAGGAGGTAAACGAAAGGAAAACGGTCATAACAATTATCAGGGGACAGTCACTCGGTGTGAGTATGAAAGGAGGAGGAGCGGGGAATGGAAAAATCTGCACGGTCAAACCGATTCAAACCCGAGTGCTGTCCAATAATACTGGCAAATTTTATAGTTTACCCATCAGTCTTGGAGTCTTATCGTTGATAAAATTCTTACACAGTCTTATAGGAACGTTCCCGGGCTTCACTTATTTCCTTCATATTAGAAGGATCACAGTTGATCATTCAGAGAAATGCGAAAACACTTCGTAATCTTCCTTGTGACGCAGTCTCCGTGACGCAAGCAGTGGCCAATCAGCTTGTTTGTTTCTTATAGAGGAGTAATTCACCGCATTCTGTTCGACGAGGATTAGAAGTAGAAGACCTGGAAGGAGGGTGAGGGGGGAGGGGGTCTTGGAAGGGGTAGGAGGGTGCTGTGTGGAGATGGATGAGAAAACACGACTTGATTGCCACCATCATGGTCTACGCCCCTCGCAACCAATTAGAGGAAAACACTTCTGTGTGACCCATGCTACACAACAACGAAACGCTTGTTGTAATAGAAAACTAATCGTCGCAAGTTCCTTCTCTTCCTTTGGTACTTTCCTCCACATCACTGCCTAAAGGTTAAAATTTCAGTATCAATTAAACAGAAAGTAGTATTGAGGGTAATAGTTTCTACGATTACTATGCTAAAGAAATGCCAGTACCACAGGCCAAGAGATTTAAAATCGTATTAATTTAACGCAAGATACAGTTACTTATTGTGCGTCAGTACAGCCATCACTGCAGAGGTTAATGATATAATTTCTTTTACATTGGTATTACACTGTCCTGTTTCCAGTTTTGCAACATTGTTCTTAACGGAAAATTAGTAAACAAGGATAACCTGAAATTTCCACACATATGTCAAAAGTTTTTAGGATTAAGAAATTTTACAAAATGTCGGAAGAAATAATTGTTTTTATAGAAAATTTCATGTGTTGTTGTTCTTAATTTTATTCGAGAACGAGAACTTCTAATATTACCATCGTATGAATGATTGACAACTCCGACCCGTAGGTAATTGAGAATTGTTTCCACATTGGTGGTGGTTTTACTGTTCTGTCGTGTTGATATCGATCTGCTTTCATATAATAATATTGTTCACTTTCTTAACGAAGTGTTCACCGTTATTTTCAACCAATCTGTTGACATCAATCGAGTAAACCTCAGTTCCCATACGCCAACCTGAAAATAGTGGTTTCAAGTGTTATTATCAAATTGTTTTTGCACAAATACATTCGGGCCTTAGGTACCACCACCTGAAACAATATTTACGCTGAAAAACAATGCTCTACATGCTCCCCGTAAGGATTATCCCGTATGTGTAACGTACGATTACCCACTTCCTACTCTGTCTAAGGCCGTCAGTAATTTCCCTGACCATACAGCACTTTTGATTATCCGTACTGATCATTTTGTTCTTTGAGTATTACCAGCATCTAAAAGTGTATTTTATTTTATTTTATGTCTTCTCCTCATATAAAATAGTATTACCAAACCGTTTATTCGTGAAAATATTCAATGAGCAAACTTCATTTTATATATATATATATTGTTAAAATAGAAGAAATACTGTCAGCATAGCCACAGGTGTAATGGTTTTGGACTATTTTGGCAAAGAAAGTCTGTACTTACTTAACTAAACTGACTGTGTTAGCAAACGGTTAATAATTTCTCACCAGTTTAATACATTAAAATGAGATAACTACGTTCAACTCTCTACAAGTGTATGTTGGTAGTAGACAGTTTCCTTGAGATCTCTATGTAACGGTATCCCTGAAATACTATAGAGAGTTTAATGGGTTTTCAGAATTTTTAAGCTTAAAGTCTGTGGGTGTCTTAAGAAGTCTTTAAGACAGGTAGTCGGAGCAGGATACGATAATCTGTTCTTAACGATACAAATTAAGCACCAAAAATCCTTTGTTAATACAATCGAAACAATGCACACTATATTAAAGATGTCTGTGTACTCTTAAAATGTTTAATTTTATTGTTTGTTGTTTGTGGTATGACAAATTTACTTTTAACAAAAAATCATGATGCTAAGATTTGTTTTTTTTTTTTTTTTTTTTTTTTTTTTTCTCGATAACGGACTTTCGATTTTGCTCTCTGTAAATATTGTCGTTAACGTTTTTCTCTGAAAATTGTGTGTATGAAGATACTTATAGTTTCAAATTCTGACAGCACTGCTCATGAAAAATATATAAAGCAAACTGTGGGTGTTAAACTTTTTGCTTCAGTATTACGTATTTGACGAAAAGAACAATACAAAAAACATTTTTCTTTACTTATGGCTTTACGCCTCGTCGACGTCGAAGTCATTAGAGAGGAAGAGGACTGAGTACAAGGAACTGTCAGGAATTCAGCCATGGGCTTTTGAAGAAAGCAGCCCGTCATTCACCTGGATTTATTTGGGGAAACCATGAAAAACCCAAATCTGGATGCCCAGATGAGGATTCGAACTGGCGTCGTCCCGAATATGAGGCCAGAGCGTTAACCGCTCACCCACCATCTCGGTTATACAAAACACATTAGTGAATAATTTACACCGATAGCGGAAGTACGGCAGGTACCAGTTTACATATATATATATATATATATATATATATATATATATATATATATATATATATATATATTATTCTTCTTTACCAATGCGAAATGTGAAACATTAGTTGAATTTAGCAAAGAATTATAGTTAAGACTTCACTACAACAAAACTACAGTCTCCGCTAATATTCTGCTCGAAAATCGAAATATGTACCGTACGCGCATTCTTCCACACGCAAGGGAAGCTGCAGACAATTTTAATAACAATTATCAGGAAATCAAGTGAAGCCACAACAGAGAAACAACTCGGCTCAAGAGTGACTCAAGCTAGTGCTTACTAGATATTGCAGCTTCTGTACAAACTCACATACACCAATTTTTATATCACGGCGAAAATATGAAATATCGCCAATCGATTAAATTTCCAGCAAGATATGTGCGAACATTTCAGCTACCTTAAAATGCTCTGATTAACATCTGATAGTTGAAATATAGAATTAATAACTTCATGCATTTCAAAGATATGTACACAGGTATAAGACCGAATTTTACTTCCCGAGCAAATGTTTCCACGGCGTGTTCTAGTTATCGTCAAGTTATGACGTTATGTGCTGATCGATAGCGTACTACTCCGTCATGTCCTGTACAGATTCCATTAATCTACTGTCAGCCTGTAATGTAGGACAGGACTCCCGATACCATGCTGATTGCTGAGATTGAGGAAGAGGCTAGTCCTATAATTAGGTAAACTACAAATAAATACCAAAGTAGATCACCATCACATTAAAATGACTGAAGTGCCTGTGTCGAACGTTTGATTTAAAAAAAAAAACATTACAATAGTATACCGGTGAAGATTTCTATATTCTCAAAGACCCTGCGTTTATTTTTACAGTGAAAATATATTGTAATTCGAAATTCCTAAATTAGTTTAATACATATACAATCACGAACATACATGAAATATACTGAAACGTACATGACCAGAAGGTGAATGGTTCCCGTGCACTGTCTACTTTGTTTATCCAAGCAGAAATATGCAGTTACTGCGAGATTTCGATGTCACAGAGTAAATTATTTCAAATGTTTTGTTCTACGAAACAATGAAAAATCTTGCGCCTTTTAATACAGCCTCGGATCAGATATTGTTTAATGATAGCTTAGTTTCTAGACTGTTTTCAGATAACGTGCATATGCTGTTATTTAAACACAATTATGAACTTTATAACTCTTCTCCACTTGTATCTTTCACAACACAGCTATTGCTTTACAATAAAAAATTACAGTTGTTGCATGCCTTCTAGTCAAATGCTAAATACCAATAAAAAGTGATAATAATAGTTTTTGATAAAATAGAAGTAACTGGTTCACTATAATAACTGTAAAACTGAATCTTTATGCAGGTATTGAAAAGTTTTGTTTAATTTAAGAGCAGTTCAAGGAAGGGAAAAGATGACCATGGCCACAAACACACACTCAATTTCAGACATAAAGGAGTGAGAAATTATTCTTTTTTTAATTTTTTCGTTTGGTTTTGAACTCAACGAGAAAGGTCTGCGGGAAAGGAAAGGGAGGAATTCGACCATTGGCTTTTCAAGGAACCAACCCAAAATTCACCTGGAATGAATTGGCGAAACCATGGAAAACTCAAATCTGGATGGTAGCACGGGGTTTCGAACCCGCATCCTCCTGAATGTGAAGCCAGAGTGTTACCATTCACCCACCACTCTCGGTTTTTTTTTTTTTTTTTTAAGTTAAGAGAGTCAGGGTGTGCAATAAATTACTGAGAGAAGTGATTTACCAAAAATGCAGAAAGAAATTAAAATTCGTAATGAAGAAAGGTAGACGGGTGGTGAAATAACACTGGAGAATTTAAGAAGGAAAAAGAATAAGAAATAGGTCAAGTAAGTGTTTAGAGAAATTGCCACCGAAGCAAGTTCTCGATCGCAATAAAATTGAATTAAATAAATTAAACTTCTACAAGAAAATCGAAGCTGGAAACTTCGCCATTTTGGTAAATGTGTGTGTTGTTCCATAGATAATGATCAGTTCTTTCCAATAAAGTTAGTTTTAATTAAATACGTTTCATCGTTGTTAGAGGTAATGAGGTAGTTTCTGTTAACTCTGCTATTAACGTAAAAAGATTAATTTCACGCTCTTAAATCTTCGTTTCTATGAAGTCAGAGAAAGTCGTTTTTGGAACGTGTACTTCGAATGGTGCATAGTAACGATTTTTCACTTGACTGCCGTCTTATCGACCAAGCTGCCTTGTCTCACTGTTTGGCAAGCCATCCAGTCCAGAGAGTAACTCATTTAACTGCCAGATAATGAGGCAGCGGAGCTCTTAATCTGAAGCGCTACTCCTCACAGCGATTATCACACAAATTTTCCAGACGAAGCATTGCAAGTATCGTTCCCCTCTAGTTTCAGTTGTTTCGAAAATTACATCATTTCAGCGGCGAGAGACGCAATGAACCAACGTTTAAAAATTTTAACTGAATAAAAGAGAAACATAATCTCCAATCAACCGTACATGATGGCTGACAGTGACTTTCTGGCCTGGATCTGGTTGTCCCTGCTTCGCACTATTTCATAATTTTCCTGAAATATCTCAAAGCAAATACAGAGAAGACTTCCTCCCCGTTCAATGGAAGCATTTACTAAACTTATCTTTAAAAACAGACCTCTCTCTAAATGTAGAAGAATATCAAAGCATTTCTCAGCAGCTCTAAAACTATTTATACCCGCTTCAAATGAACACGTATTTTATTTCGTCGCTTTCTATCATTGCAGAAATAACATCGAAAGCCTTTTCCAGAACACCTGGTATATTTTCAATATTACCAACCAGATCCCAAAGAATGACTTAATGAAAATGATGTATAGTTGTCTTTATTGCCTTGTTACTAAATAAATATACCAATACATGATGCACGAGAAATATCCGTAAGACCTATGATGTTACGTAGGGATACCGTTGCTGAAAAGAGATAGTCTCTCATAACAAAACAAGTCCTGACAATCGCATTGTGTGGGAGCCATTTTCTTAAGTAACAAAGTGTGTCATGGACAACAACGTCTGGACCCCAACGGGATTCCCGCCGTAAAGAGCGTTTCTGGATAGTACTTCGTAACCGGATACAAGGACATGAATCTAGTGTTAACGGACAAATTACCATCGGTCCTTAGAAACCATAGAAAGACTACACTTCTGACGAGCACGATAGAGAGGTCTTAGTTACAGATGGAAATAACGGCCCAAACAATTGAAAATTATCCATGAAACGTTCTAAAAGAGAAATTTCATAACGAAAGAAATATCATACCAGCCAAAAAGGCCATAGTACTGAACAATCCGGTATCACTGAACATACTCAATTTCTGCTGTGTCCATTGTTGCCAGCATAATCACTGGTAATAAACTCCGTTTCACAGATGATAAGTTTAACAAGAGTATGTTAAATTTATTTGGACATCCGTATTAAAGTGCTATCAGGAGAGATTATTGATTAGATTTTTAAGACCAGGGGTAGAAGAAGCAATATTGGGAATCGATAACCGATTCACTAGAAACAAATTGATTCATTATAACTTTATTTGTGCTGTTAACAAAATTTTCCATAATACACCGATCCAGTAAAAACCGAATGACAGTACTGGCTTCAACTGCAAAAGTTTTGATTCAGTAACACATTTTAAACACACTACCGAATATAAAAACGCGGAATAATGGTTGATTTTATAAATAGCAACAAACAAATTCGGAAAGAGAACTTTCTGTATCTATTACCTTATTGTAAATTTTCAGAAGAAAGAATATCCCATTCAATGCTAAAAAAGATGTTTGGTTGAAACTACCTTGCCTCAAACGTCCGTAAGAAACAATATGCATTTAGTTTCATTTCACCGAGCGTGGTGGGTGAGAGGTAACGCTCTGGTCTGGCATTCGGGATGACGTGGGTTCGAATCGCCTTTCAGCCATCCAGATTTGGGTTTTATATGGTTTCTCCAAACCACTCCAGACGATTTCTGGGACGTTTCTTTAAAAAGGCCATGTCCAAATTTTTTCCAATTCCTTGGTATTGTTTCCCGCCTCTAATGACCTCTACGTCGAACAGGAATCAGGCCAGAAGCGAAAAAAAAAGTTACATGTTAGCTGAGTAATTATTCGAATTTCTTTAACTTATACACTTTTTCCTCTTGCACAAGTACGAAATTACATTTTAGTAATTTCAGTAACATACCAGGTAGCAGTGGTTAAGGTGCTGGCATTTCAAATTTGTACTTACGGATTCGAACCACCGTTCTTTTTATTTGATTTACTTCGTTCGTATGAGAATGCAAGCACGTCCACGTTAAACTGTAGGTCCAGCTACAACAGAGGCGAAATGCGGGGCAAATAAAACTTGTGGCTGAACCCTTCAGTGATATGTCACACGCAATTAAATTTTAACTTGGCTGCCATGTGGGAAAGGAGCATGTGCAACTTAATATAATTACTATAACAGATTAACTGAATTACGTTCCACAACTGGTTATCCAATTTTGACTTCCTTAAGGCCAAAAATGCATAATTCACAGCATAAAAGATGATTTATGAAGAACGTATATTCTGTGCTTTACTGTTCCTCTAATTGGACAGAACATTCATAACACCACTGTTTCTAGAACAAGAACTCATCGCCAACTGAAATTTAATTTAATTGCGACTAAGCATATGGCACGGTGAAAATTTCACTTCATACCTGCTTTCCTATTTCGTGATTTTTAACGTCTATTTCATATTATTTTTAATCTTCAAAAAACATTGATTACGATTAGAAATGCCCAAATATTTTTTCCCTCTAAGAATTTTAATTTTAAATTCATTCACTGTTGCCAGTGAATTGTTCATCTTTTCCCTTGCGAATTCATTCCGGTCCTTGACTCCCTTACCTTCTATAGAAAATTTACCCATTCCCTTATGCCTGAAATTAAGTTCAAGCTTGAGGTCATTGTTATCTTTTCCCTTTCATGTACTACCCCAAATTCTTCTACCAACATTCATCGATGCTCCATCGTCAATGTACAAGTAATACATTTCCAGCACCCTCTTTACCCGTCCCCTAACTTCCAATGACTTCCATTCCAGCTCTTTTGTGATATTAGTTATCAACTGTGTTTTATGGCTGTTTACACTAACAAATCCATCCGAATATTTTCCTCATTCATCCGTTTCATTAAAGTTTACTCCATTTTACTCAGTCTTTTGCCTAAATGCTTAGAAAAAATTCAATTCTCTTCAACTTCTCTAATTATACTGTAATGCCATTATCCACCTTGTTTTTCTTTTGTGTTATTATTATCAGTTTGTTCTGCAGAGAAGTTCATACCGTAAAAGTTTACTAGTCTCAACCTGAGATAAAACAAATCCTGTACTTGTTTCTCATCTTAGTATTATATCAGCCAGCTGGAATAGCACCAGTCTCGTAGGAAGAAGGGAAAACTAATTGTTGGAACTACAAACGTATTTTCCTGATGCGCACTGTGAAAAATATTTGAAAAATTTTGGAGATCAAAATACGAAGACGAATTGCGAAGTAGCTATGTCAAGAGTAGCATCAGTTTAGGTCATACTGAATAAATTATTACTGTAAGGTACATCCGAGAATCCGCAAAAACATGGTAATCGCCTTTATGAACGCAGAGAACATAAGGCAGCTTACCGTAGTGAAGTTAAGAAGTATTCAGAGAGAAATCAGTGAAAGAGTTGATGATAAGAGTGAAAAGCATGTACATGTATGAAGGGTAAAAATTGATGAATTCATTTGATAGATGGTGTTAAGCAAGAAACTTACCTCTCACTTCTGTTATTTAGAGTTCAGGTGAATGACATATTGTAGAATAGCGTTTCTCAACCCACAGTCAGAGAAGAATATTAAAAAAAATTTAATTCTAATGAAATTAAAGATATTATAATAAATAAGTTAGTAAAAGATGCTCACAGAAAATGAATACAGTGCTCGTACTGTATAATGCTATAAGTGAATAAAAGCCATAAACCTATAAATTAATCTTTGTAAGAGTCATGAATATTTAAACAACCAGGGAAATTCCTGTATGTTCTGATATGACTGTATTGTTCTACTATAGTGAAATACGTTTCCAGCTGGCATCAAACAGAGCGGCGTTCCTTTAAGGATTGGGTTGACTGCAGTTTTATCAGGGCGTTATCGTAGATTTTGGCCTTAAAGGACCGCGGTGCGTGCTGATGAAAACTGGTAAGGTTATTTAGTAATATACACATAGGTAAAAATTTTGCTCATGTAAATTAGTAGTCTATAAAATTATTTTTGACATTTTGTTGGTCCTCAGGTTAAAAACGGTTGAGAAATGCTGTTATAGAGAATAGTTCATAACAGTGGAGATAGTAAGAGCTTACATCAGAGTCTCATTTCCGTTTGTTGTTATCAGGAGGCAATATCTGCGCTCATAGTTCTGAGAGAAGATTAAACACAGAAACAAACAGAACAGTGTCTCCAACAAACCCCACCACGCAGCAACAGAAGCCATGAAATTCAACAGAACCTCTACTTATTATACAGTAGTAATGCTGAATTCTGTTGGCGCTCAGCTTTTATACAGGATAAATTCTTCCCAGCTGTTACGGTCAAATCTAAAAATTCTCGTACCTACTAAGTTATGCAAATGCATTCTATGTCGTATTGTTTATGGAATATCCTAAATATGAAAAAAAAGATACGACCTATGAAACGCGCAGCGAGTCTGACAGAGCTTTCATGAATGTATTCATCAAAACTTCGTCCCTGGTTCATGCGCCTGCGGAACGAATTGGGGAAGAAACGGCGGAGGAAGCAAGTATTTTTCCCCTCCGCCGTGGGTTTAACTTCATATAAGGAATTTTATATAAAAAAATGAGACACCGCTAAATATTTATCAACACATTGAATTTTATTTATGATTCTACATAAAAATATATTCATTTTTAACGGAAAATATTAAAGGAAAAAGCTAATCTAAATCCTTAAGCGAGTTGCATCTGTCTAAAAGTATAATGAAGCATCACGCACAACCATCACAACAATTTGGATTGAGTTTTCATAGTGTGAAAACTTACGGTTTAGCTTAAAATCTGTAGTATGTGTTATGACCATATGTGATCGTAACGAGTACAGATAGACGCCAAAGATCACATTGAATTCCAGATGAACACTTCTGAGTGAGAACCCACCAAATATTACGCTAAAACACAGATAATCACTCCAACCTTTGGAATTTGTTGATATTCTTCTTTTTTTTTTAGTTGTTTACTTGTTCATTTTATTTAATGTGGTACGTTATAATAAACCGTAAACGTTACTCTCACCATTACTTCAAAGAATAACACTCCAATTAGTGTAACAAAATTGTGGCTTCGCTACTTTAAAAAACAAAAAAACAAAAAAAACAAAAAAACAAAAAACAAAAAACTCGTGACTACGCACATCAAGGTTGGCGTAAGTAAATCACCGGGAAAAATTAATGTTCAGTGCCGATAAAATAATTTTGGATGTGTAAAACGAATGTCTTTATCATCTGGCTGCTTTATAAGAACCAGGATACACAATCGAGCTCCTACTGATTGAACCAGATATACAACTGTTTGACATTTATAACAGAAAGCAGCATTCGCCTCGTAATACCAATATTCAAGTATCAAGAATACTCATTAAATTCTAATACAATCTCATAGACTGATAAGCAATAAAAAAATCAGATCTAATAATTAAGATTGAACTTGGAATCACACAATCTCGGTCATCACCGAGTTTCGCGCATCGAGCAGCTGTACTGTAATAGTAGGCTTTTAAGTGGAAAGATAGAACGAAAACTGCCAACAACGTATTGAGAAATTTCTGGTACAGACTTTAATGACGTTTGGCACCTCAAGGTACATCTGGAATGCGTGTGACATTAAAGGATCCTTCGTTCATGTCAATAGTCTTACCTACTCGTGATCAACAAAACTCGCTCAGTGATTTTGTCGAGTATCGACAGACTCTAATTACCAAAAGTATCCAGCGTTGAAAACATCTAACTCTGAAACAGGAAGTATAAGTTGTAAACTATCCCAGTAAATTAAAACTTATATTTTTATATCTTCATAGGCAAATAAATTTTACTCATTCATCTTATAAACATTTTCTCCTTTTTGTTCATAAAATCAATCACATGAGCCGCAATAACACATTAAAAACTTTTAAATATAAAATATCAATAAAATTAGATTGTTTAGCGTTAAAGCTATGGAATTTTTTTAAAAAATTTCATCGCTTGCTATTAACCGAAATTCGCAACCACAAATTCCGGCATAAAGCTGCTGTTGTTTATATTTACGAACAATATTTTGTTTAACATTTTCATTAAATTTTACAGAATTTCAGTGTAGTTAATACAAGGCCAAATCGAAGACGCTTAAATCTATAAGATGAATGTAATCATTTCTTTACGTCATAGTAGAAGGAACGTGGTTTAATTCTCACCTGAATTGGTTGAATGTCGGTTCGGGTAATCCAATTAAATGGGGAGATTATTTGTTCCGCAAGTTAAGCCCTTAGTTGGCGGGGAGGATCCAAATACGTAACACGGTTTAAGAAGATTCGAACGTAGATTACGTTGGCTTACGTAAACAGGACGTAAGATCTATACCGAGCAATATGGTTTACCACTAATTTGTACGCAGGGCGATAGTCCGGGAAAATTTAACATAAAAACACAAGGATCATAAATGAGAATCTTTCCCACACGTTAACCACTATTACCCATTTGTCCGCTAGACTTAAAATCAGCTTTAGCTCATTCACACCATCGTAGAACTTACGCGTTGTCTGAAGTTCATATAGCTTATTCTGAGTTTTAATCATATTCTGTAAAATTGCGTAGCTACAATTACAGTACACATCCAAACCTTCACTGGATGGACTGGTCATCTAGAGATATAACAACAGGTATCAGTAGATAAAAACATTGTAACACTAAGCGAAGGGGTCACAAATGTTGGAGTAAGGTAGCAATTTTAAATGAAGACGTAGCAAACACCATTGATTCTTTACAAGAGACCAGTTGATTTTAGAGTAAAAGTTATCCATTTAAGGTATAATTTGAGGACAATTCTTCCTCTTACGAATTACTGAAAAATAACCAAATTTAAAATTGATGATTAGGCTTGTATCTTTTTCCATTTGTTATATAAGTTTGTCAAGAATGCGTAACACCAATATACTTGCACCTTTCACAATCATGTGTTAAGGATAAATTCTGTTGTTTTGGAAACTAACATTATTATTTCGAATTTTGAAAGATACAAGAAACAGAGATGGCAAGTATTCCAGGGGAACCTCCATGTACTGTATTGATTATAGGATAGTTATCTTGCAACAAAAACAATGCACCACATAAAAGTAAACTTGTTTCCTATTAAATTCGATAGTAAGATAAAAAAATACAGTCATTTGTGCAAAAAGGTCAAAGTGTCGCTGAAATTTGACTTAATAAGACGCGATCGATGTTAGTTTAAATTATAAAACAAAAAAAGTCGGACATAGAACGGTACACTCTTCAATACATAACAGACAGACGCTGAATTCTCGCCGTTCTTTTGGATAAAGAGCAAAACCCTCATATATTCATGTTCAGAATACTTTTGGAAACGCATCAGAAATACCAACGATCATCGATAAATTAGAAAAATCGGTTTAAAAGTCAGAAGCAGTAAAATAGATCCAATTTTACAATATTTCTTAAAGTATACCACGAGTTAGTACAAAAGCATTTAATTGTATACCTCAAATATGCCGTAAGGTTGCAATAACGTTCTCCAATACCGATATTTCATTCTCTTTAGATTTGAAATTCGGTGATGTGGTTATTCAGTGCTTCGTTGTATATCTGTAAATCAAAATTTCTATGCGTGGAATAAAGGGCTGACTTTTGACAGGCCCTTAGCTATACCTTATTTCAAATCTTGCTTTCTGTATGACAAGTACCCTCGGATCCCCCCGTGCATCTAAGCCCTAGTTACATTGTTGGTCCAACCAAGATAGAAATGAAATGAGTTGCAAGATGAAATTCTCTGTGGTTCTTGCAGACCACAAGAATTTACTCTTTTATAATTAAAAAACCGAAGTACTGTTCAATATTTCTTTCACAAATCTTGCTGCTGAAACCAAGTTTAAAAATTACAATACCCTGATTAAATTGTTTCGTTGTGACCATTTCTCCTGGTCGAGGTTCGAAATTGGCAAAGAGATACTGCAATTAAAATAACAATTATCACGAAGCCTAGTTTCTATTACTGTTGGTGCCCGAGTGTGGCGTTCGATTGTCGATAGCGTGACCGTACAGACTGTGTTACAAACTTGTCATTCGATACTAACAGGAACATTACTGGAATTTTCCAACCCAAATAATTTAGAGCCTATCACATTTGTCACCATTGTGATATTTTCAAGTTATTACGCTCCACATATGGAAGCCATTTTAACGGCAGTTCCGCCTGGGACTAAATGCAAATTAGTATCGTGTTTTATAAAATTTTCAATAATTATATTGCAACAATCATTGGCATTTGAGATAGTATTTCTAAAAATGGAAACTCACAAAAAATGTATTTATTTTAAGAAATTTATAAATTGGAAAATATAAAAGGAAATTCTGACAAAGCACTACTTCAGAGCAGTAATTGAACAACCTAAACAACCGTCATTCTGATTGATGTGAATCAAAATAGGATAGTTAGAACAATAAGTTGTGTAATAACGAGTGAGGTTAAATGCTGTATTGCTTATTATTAGTGTTCAGGAATAGAGAAAGTTATAGCGTAGACGCAGCGGTGCACAACTGCCTCGAAGATTGGCTTCTGTAGGAGGCAATTGATTCTTTAGTTTTTTCCTTGTGGCTTTATGCCTCGTCGACTACGAAGTCTTTAGAGGCGGGATGGGACGCTGGACAAGAAACGGGAAAGAATTTGGCGATGGCCTTTTGAAGGAAGCATTCCGGCATTCACCTGGAGTGATTTGGGGAAGCCATGGATACCCAAATTTGGATGCCCGGACGGTGACTCGAACCGGCGTCTTCCCGAATGCGAGGGCAGATCGTTAACCACTCACCCACCACGCTCGGTGATTCTTTAGTTCCTTCGACGCTTGACTGCATGCGGACAGCATTAGTTTTTAAAATGGACGTCGCAATAGTAACTAATAGTAGTGGGTTCAACATAAACATTACCTCTGGATCAGGCACTAAAAGGCATTAATTGGCAGCAGTAATTTATGCTATCATAATGTGTATATCAGTGTCTATCTTTCTTCTGGTCTACAATCAGCGTTAACAAATAGTTTCGGTTGATGTGCTCTGTGACTCTGTATGTATCTTTCCTCTGGTTCAGACAACATTCCAGCCTAACTACTAACACTAAGAAGATCGGCATAAGCTTGATATATGATTCCAGGATCGTTAGAATCCGTGAAGTTACTATGCTGAGTTTCGAATAATGCAATTGGTTGGCGTAGATATTGAGCTACATCATTCTATGTATGATTGATTTCGCAACCTTCGCTGCATGTTCGGTAGTGTAGAAAAACCTAGTGAGGGGTAAAATATGTTTAGCCTTCCTAAACTAATATAATTTATTTCGTTAAATGGCGTCATGTTTCTATTTTCAGTCATTCGATAACCAGAAACACTCGTTGGTCTGCAAAGCTGAAAAACGGATGTTTTCCTTCGAATTCAAGCAGATTTAAAACAAAACAGAAAGATCGCGATGCAGCGACGAAGGTAGCATCAAGTAAAATCGTAAATCATTTGACGCAAAAAGAATTTCTACGCAGAAGAATAACATCTAAATAAAAAATTTATTAACCCTTATAATAAATGTAACCGTAATTACTAGAAGTAACATTTTTCACATCAATTGACAAAACAGCGTACGTCTTTCTTAAATTTATTTTTGTTATTCGGAAACATAACATCTAGTGCCAGGTGTCGGGAAATAACAGACGAGAATTTATGTCGCTTTTACTGTGGATTTCACGGATTTCGTTCTCTCAGTTCCAGCACAGAAAAAATAAGACACTACGAAATAATAACGATAAAAGTGTTGAAAGTATAATTATTTAAAACCTCTCCCATAAATCAAGAGCAATTTCTGATGTTTTTAACGTATATTAAACTGTTAAAGTAAAATAAAATGTGACGAAAAAGAACAGTATGGGTCATTGAGTTCTCCCCTTCAAACATGTTCCGAGACAAATTTTACTCGAGCGATTTTTTTTCCAATTTCCTTGACAGTTGAAAGTACGAAAATTAAAAACAAAAAAATCTTTTTATTATTCATAGTATATGCCTATCATTTATTTAAAAAAAAAAATATATGACAGCTGTGCCTTCTTGACTTCCGCTTCCACAGTTTTACCAAAATAAGATATAAATTCACGTTTAGAATTATGTCACCAACTTTTTAATTCGGCATCTTGGCTGCTAATATTTTTGACTGATCCTCCTGTGAGTTTACCCTTTCCATTTTGCCGAATTACGAACAGGATACTCTCTTGAAGCAAGCGAGGCCATTAGAGGTCGGACAGTGGCCCTGCCCCGGACACCAATTAGCTACACAGTGTGCTGGAAAGCTTACCACCGAACGTGATGCGCAAGCCAGATAACGATGCGGCCCCATTGGCTGGCTCCGGAGACACTTAACAGGCAAACAAGTTGCAAAAGAAAGCTACGAGAGCCCGCATTCATCGCTTAATGGAAGTGGCCGTAGCTTCCAATAAAAGTGAAATTGACAACTTTCGTTTTGGTCAGAAATCGTTGATAAAAGGTTAGCATATTTGGAAAAAAAAAAAATAAATGCCACTAAAACTTTCTTCATCGATAATTCACCTTTGAAGTCACTATTTTATCTCGCCAGTCGAAATATACAGTAAGATCCTTCGATATGAAAGTGCTACTAAATATATATCTTAGAAACAATCACAAAAAAGTGTAATCGTTTTTACATCTTCTGAAAACATCCAATTGTATTGCTGTTCTCTAGTTACATACCATTTTCCACGACTGTGGTTTAAAATTATTGGTTTTTATTTTATTCTTACATCAGGATAGATGAAGAGAATAGCAAACATAAATTTAACAATGGTTTGCGAGACTGTTAATTACATGCATGTATTAAACTTATTTCACTGAAAGCAATTAGATTTTTATCTGTATAGTATAAAATTGAATCAAGTTACTTTACGTTAAATGTTGTAAATGTACTGTGTCAGCACAATTAAAATGTATAATAGTGCTATTTAATAATATCACGTTATTTGGAAGAGTTAAGAATATATGGATTTTAGATTCCATTGTTATATTCACAACTAGATTAAAATTACTTGTGAAGTAAAAAAGCCTTCAATCTTTCATTCAATTCTGTACAGAGTCGAAATAGACATTGGAGATTTACAGAAAGATTATTAAAAAATTGAATACCAAAATATTTCAATAATTTCTCTACCAAAGTTTACTATTTAAGATTCTTACGATGATTGACTTTGTTCTTATTATCATTTAGCTATTTTTTTTTCAAATCACAGAAAAGTCATTTGATGTAAAGAATATTAATGAGAACTTGTATTTTGCATCAACCATTGAATTTCTTAAGGTGCTTTCAATGTATTCTACAGGATTTTCTAGGTTCCAAAAAATTGTTACATATGAAGAAAATAGGTGGATGAACTAATTACCTCACGTTAGTATCACATACTGTAGAAATTGTTGGAATTTCGAAACAAGTTATACTCAAAATATTTTAATAAATCAGTAACACGGAATTCCATTTTCGAATGTGATAAAACTAAAAGCACATAAATTTTATAAATTCCATTTGTACTTGCTGGATAGAATGATTTAGAATTTTTAATTATGAATGCAGCGGACTGGACGGCATGTTAAACTGTGAAGGTCATTAATCAATAAAAACAACTCGACATAAATAATAGCACTAATCGTGTCTAAAAATCGAGTTGTTTTTCCACTTCGTTATTTTCAGGGGACTATGACATAAAATCTTACGCACACAATGATCCTTGATTTAGTTCCTTTTGTTCTAAACATGTTGGTATCATAAAATTTGAAAGATTCATAAAAAAAAACAGTGAATGACATTCAACTGTTCTGGACTCCAGGTTGCCTATTGTATGTTAGTGCCATGTGGGTAGTGCTGACGGAAGGGTAAACAGAATTGGTACAGACATTTTTAGAGTATAAGCGAGGTAAATGTGAATAAGATAGATACGTTAGAGAATTTAAAGAGAGATATTGAACTAAGTCAGTTAGATCTTACTGGAATTAGTGAGGTTAAAATGAAAGTACGCACATAATTCCTGATATAGAAAACGTGGACTAATTAGCACCCAGTCCATTAATAGGTTACAGGGACGAGATTTATAATAAGAAACAGACTGACAAAACAGTAAAGTTATTGCGAAAAGTTTAAACAAATAATTATTTTAATGAAGATAAGCAAACCTACACTTGCCTCAACCACATCAGTGAAAATACGTCTATCAATTTAGAACCTATCTTACATTTAAGATGTATTATGTAATTTTGGTGTTTCGTAACAGAATCTATTATTTTAATAGAAAATAACAGCAATTTACACACGTGAGCCGCTGAAGAAAATTCATTTACGTCAAACACCCCTTTTCAGATATTGTCACAGAACCAACTGAGCTGTTCTGAGTTTGCAGGTATTATAACCTTCTTAATTCGATTATATAGATTTTGTTAGCTTTCATATCTGAAAAGCCTATTCAAGCGATTGATGTTTCAGTACTTTGAGACCTTATGGCCCGCATTCCAAAATAATGAAGTTGCCGAAAGGTCGTGAAGTAATTTCAGAAAATAACGATGTTCGCGGCTTGCGTAATTAAATACGCTCCTCTGATGAGCGCTTGTCTCTGTAACAAAGTTTAATTTGCGTCCTGTGTTTGGCTTCGGGCTGAACCTCAGAGGTGGATACTGCGATAACGTGCAATGAAAACACTACCAGGCTCATAATGACGGAGAGCCTATTAACAAGTTTGCGTGGACTCGTCAAAAGTTACGGCCGCCTCTTGGGCTGAGGTCACGTGAAAAAGGCAGTGTTTGAACTTCTTTTCGGGTATCCAAAATCCTAATCCCAAATTCAAGCAGAGAGTTAAAGTCGATTTTCACCTAAGTATTTGCAAAACACGTACTGAGAAGACAAATTTAATCGGAGGAGAATAGCTGAGAGTGTTACCATGTACCACTAAGCACTCTGTCTAAAGGGACCGTGAAAGGTTCTTTGAGAACAACCCCTAAGTCATGGCTGCATATACTGCGTGCCTCTATCTTGTAACAGGAGAAAACTACTCCCAGCGCCTACCAGATTACTTAATACTTCTTACATCACTAAATTCGTGTTTTAAAACAAGTTAAATTTTGGAGCCATAAGCAACAGAGGTTACTAATTCAGTTACAAAACGATCAGCCATTACATTACCAACTTTATAAATTTAACTTTGCGAAATTTCCAACACTCTATAAAAGCCACACTATTTGTGATAGAAACTGGCTGGAAAAAAAAATACTTCTCATGTATTGCACGAACTTGCCCACTGTTTGTCAGTAGTAGGACCGCCAGATGATTTCTTCCACGTTCTTTTGTACGTATGTAGGTTAATGTGTTAAGTGTAGTGTTTTGTGTATATGAAGTTGAAATAAGGTAATTTGTAACGGATTCAAGCTTATGGTTTCGAAGTAAATGATGACAGTCTATTTTTAAGTCTCTAACCTTCAGACTAATCACCGTCAACTATGTTGCATGTCTTAATTCTATACGCAGCTGAACTGTTTGTTGGCTCAGTGGTTAAGCCGTATGACCTGTCTCAGCAGGAATTTTCAAAGGCTCTTAGCCCTCTCTTCTTCTCTGCCACAGATTATTGTGTAAAGTGAATTACGCCAGAACACTTCCGTGGTTCAGATTCCACATTAATTCATTATTCTAATGAATAATTGTGTTGATTGTTTACTATCTGAAATTAGATTGTTTGCAGATGACATAATGCTGTATAAAAGGATCAAAACGATAGAGAACTGTAAACAGTTGCAGGGTGATCTGGACAGGATATCTAGTTGGGTTGGTAAACATGGAATGAAGATAAATGCAAAGAAGAGTCAGCTTATTAGATACACAAATAAAAAACAAAAGGTTAATTATGAATATAAGGTGGGGAAAGAATTGCTTGCTGAAGACTTGAAATGTAAATATCTTGGCATTACATTTTGATAACAAACTTAACTGGGCAGGACACATAGGACAGGTGGTAGGAAAAGGTTTCAAAGTCCTGCACTTGTTGGAGAGAGTGATGAGGGGATGTACGAGAGAAGTCAAGGAATTGGGTTACAAAACTTTGGTCAGACCATTGCTCGAATATGGTAGTGTAGTATGGGACCCATCATTTTGACGTATCAAATACAGGAGTTGGAGAGGGTGCAAAGAAGGGCTGCTAGATTTGTTTCTGGAAATTATCGCAGAATGCAATCAGTGACAGGATATGATAAGGAGCTGGAATGGGATTCATTGCAAGACAGGAGGAGGATGAGGAGGGTCATGGGAGTGTACAGGGCGTATACTGGCGATGAGGCATGGAAAGATATTGCAGTAGGTATGAAAAGTAGTTCATTGGAAGGGAAAAGATGACCATGACCACAAGCTGGCACTCGATTTCAGGCACAGGGGTGTGGGAAGATTTTCTTTTTTAGGTAAGGGTGTCAGGGATTGGAATGAGTTACCAAGG
Organism: Vandiemenella viatica; assembly: GCA_031002005.1. Taxonomy (NCBI): domain Eukaryota; kingdom Metazoa; phylum Arthropoda; class Insecta; order Orthoptera; family Morabidae; genus Vandiemenella; species Vandiemenella viatica. Next base: position 330,319,940 of record CM061920.1, on the reverse strand, counting down.
GAATGATGAATAACCTACCGAAAACGTTAAAAGAATTTAAAGTTAAAATTTGTAGAGAGCAAATGTAGGTGAGTGAAGGATAGCGGGGAAGTTGGGTGTGTAGGGAAATTGCCACCAGGAGCGTGTGCTCCATTGCAATTAAATTAAAGTTTAGGCCCTCTATACCTGGTAGAATTTCCGATCTAGGTTAGTTAGCCACTAGGTTTATTAGACGACGAATCGGAAACTCTGTCACTTAGCAGCCGAACATCCTTCGGAATCTCCCGACCAACAATGCCATACGATGATTTAATTTCACTTTGTTCACACTACATAGATGTTTCAGATTTAAACAAGGACTTCTGTTACACAATCTGATGATCGGTAATAACACACTACCATTCCTTCTACCTCGCAGGTCAAGTCCTAAATAACTGACATTTTTCGCTAATGGGGCTCGCGCCCCGATCCATCACGTTGTTTTATCCATCTCAGACACGAGGTGAGTTTACTTAAGTCTCGACAGTGAATTAATTGTTTGAGTCAACAATTGTAACTTTAAATTGTAAGCCTAACGGTTGACCTACAACTACTTTAACGAATTCCACACGCTGGGGGCTCAACTCTGTCACAGAGGTCGCTGTAACAGCGCGTGCTGCTGCTGTGATGAGGAGTATCAGACAGCTGTTAGCCCAGTCCTCTCACTTGTCAGAGAAGAAACACCTGTTGCTTCTCGATCGGCTGTCAGGCTACAGGAAAACACGAACGTGGCCAAATTTCTATATAAATCAATCCCAAACAGACACTGCTAAAAGGGCTAGTAACTTATCATTTGGATTACTTTTAAAGAATGTAGTTTAGAAAATATGAAAATTTTATGTTTCATTGAAACTGATTTAAATGAGTGCTAGATGCTAAAACCGAGAATTTTCGTTTGACGTTTCTGGCGAATAACCTGGTTATTAACCTAATACAGTTATCCTGGCAGCGTAATTGTATTGCACTGGAGTTAAAACATGTGGGGACCATGTCAGCATTGGATAATACTATTTATCCAAAAACAAGAAGTTGCGTATAACGTGATGAATACTTTCCTTTTTTTTTACCGACCTTTATATCCTAATGAGGTAATTTATGTCGATGTAACCTACCTCGTATTGTATCTTGCCAACTAATCGAACATGGTGGGTGAGCGATAACGCTCTGACCTCGTATACGGGAGAACGCGGGTTCGAATAAGCTACCGACCATCCAGATTTCGGGTTTCCTTCATTTCCCAAAATCTCTCGAGGTGGTGAATGCTGGAATGATTCCTTCAAGAAGCCGTGGCAGAATCCCTTCCCCCTAGTCTTACCATGCCTCTAATGACCTCAACAAGACATAAAGCGGTAAGAAAAAAAAAATAACTTGCCAAGTGTCTGCGGAACGAGTAAGCTATTTAGCAGATGTGTTAATCTTCTCATTTTTTACTTTTGATTTAATACCTCGTTGTTGTCGAGGTCATTAGTGGTGAAAAAGAACTGGGGTCGTCCCGAATGCAAGGCCGTAGCATTCCGGCTCACCCGCAACGCGCGATTAACAAAAAAATTTCTTCCCGTAACATTTTTTTTTTTTCTTTTTGCTGCTTTACGCCTCGTCGGTGGCTAAGATCATTAGAGGCGGGATGGGACTGGGGACAAGGAATGGGAAGGAATTCGGTCATGACCTTTTTGAAGGAAGCATCCCGGCATTCGCCTGGAGCGATTTGGGGAAACCATGTAAAACCCAAATCTGGATGTCCGGACGGGGATTCGAACCAGCGTCCTCCCGAATGCCAGGCCAGAACGTTTACCGTTCACCCACCACTCTCGGTTCCAGTAACATAATTTTTTTTCGTAACTTTCTTCGATTATTTGCTTTAGCTCGGGACCAAACTCAACAGCTTATAAGATGGTTTCTTTTATTATTATTCACTTTTCGGTGGACAGTTACATAAATGTTAAATCTGTTTTAATATTTTATAACAGTTTTATTTTTTCTATAGGTAGTTAGTTCTCTTCGTATGAAGATGGTTAAATATAAAACTGGTTACGGTCGACCAAAGAAAGATAAATAAGTTAGTGGAAATATTCCATCAACAGATGAGAAAGCAGCAAATATCTCTGATATGTGTGTAGAAAAACGAGGGTGTCCCTTACTATGTATATTAAACCGCAATCCGTATCAGTTCAAAGGAATTATTCGGAGCTGTGGTTTCAATTTGCCAAACAGCGGGGAAATTCATTTAGTGAGCACCAAATATAGCTACATCCACCCAATATGTAACTTTATATCGTTTTTAGCCGCCCACACAGCAATCAATCGCTCTGAGCCATGACATTCGAGATTGCCTGGCTGCAATATCACTTTTTGTTTCTACATAAGGACAGCTAAAAAAAAATTTTTAAAAATGTAAAATTCTCGTTATCAAGTTCCTCGCACTTTCACGGACTCATTGATTGCGTTGTTATATCTACCTCGTAAATGTGCCTAATAACAGGGTAATAATAGTTTGGTTATTAACAAATTTGATATTTATATAATCTTTCAAGGATTTTCTACCCGACTGGATTTGAATTTTATTTAAAACCATTGTTGCTTCCTTTCTGTGTAGTTAACTAATGACTCAATTTGACACTTATATAAGAAGAACGACTCAAACTTTTTTTTTCTCTCACATATATGAACTATAACCTAAAATTTCAACAACAAAAAACTCGCCGAATATTACGCTTTGGCGTGAACTGTTTCCAAATGGTTTGTTTGGCGATAAAATCCTTGATTTTTCACAGACATGTCTGCTTCTGGGAGCACGTGGATCTGTTTGATCAAATTGTGCAAATCGGTACTTAGAACGCACACGCTAACAAATAGTAACCAACGCTTGATCTATCAGGAAGCAATATCATAGGCCTATCGTGCACATTAACGTTTCGAAAAGAAGAAACACGGTATCCAAAAAATAAAAGTGCTTTCCTCCAAACCCTCAAAATAACATTTTCTAGGCATGATCAGTGTTCTGGTACGTAAACAAGTACTAAACTTGAATAAACAAAATAAAAACCCGCAAGTGTTGCTCATTGCGCTGAGACACCGGGGAAACACAAGGAACCGGGCTCGATCCCACGTCCCAACAAACGGACAGTGCTGATTGCCTTTTTAGATGGTTATTGCAATAATCTTGTAGAGTTCTCGGACAGTTCCTAATTTCCGAGTTATAAATTACACATTTCACAAACATACAGAACACAAAATGTAACTTGTTTCTCAAACAGATGGTAAGAGACTTTCCTCCAGTGGATTACGTACGCTGAGCCTAACAGGTCTGGTTCGACTTCCAGCATGAACTCAGTTACTCCGCCCCTCCCATTATTCACAATTTCCACCTGTCTAATCAGGGGGCCAGTGGCCAGTGTACGTGATCTTTCACGGCCGGATAGGAGGAAAAAAAAGTATAACTGGGGTAGTAAAGCATTAATACATCAAAACATGATTCTAAAATCTTAAACATTTATTACATTTGCAATATCTGATAGATAATCATAGTTAAGTTTGCAAAATCAATTAGTCTCAGAGTTATATATAAATCCAAAAAAATTAAAAGATGCGTTTCATTATTTTATCACTGTTTAGTCAACAATAGACATAATTACAATATTATACAATATTACTTCTGAAATAGAAAAAGTTTGGGGGCTTATCTGCAACCTGTAATGTTATTAACAAACAATGGAAAACTGAAATTTGAATAGGTGGATTGGGAATTGAACTTACATCCCCTAAACGCCAAACCCGGGGATTCCACACATTCAGTGGGCTCAGGTTCTGAATGTGGGGGACGTTCTGTAATACTGGGAAGCGTATTGGGATTACTGCGGCTATGACTAATTTCCTAGTAAATACTTCTTAATCAAAAATACCTAGTCTAATACCTCTCTGTGACAACTATCAAGTCGCATAGTAATAAATATTTTGCGCCACAATTGAGTTGTGTGAATCCCACATTAAGTGTATAAATACTTGTAGAGAAATTTTTTAAAAAAATCAACGTATACGAAGTGAAATTTAAAGGCGAAGAACCAAACATATGGTCTTCCAAACCTCCAAAAACTTTATTCCTAGAGATAGATTATACATATACAAACTGCGGCTGTAGAAGGTCCGATGTATGTCGTTGACTATTTTTTATTTATTTTTATACTGGTAGTAGTAAGTCTAACAGCAAGTGTATCGGTAAGAAAATTATGCATGGATTCATTAATAAGGGGAAGCAATCATCATTGCTTTACAAACTATATGTCTTCCGAATCCACCACCAGATCGCTCTTTCTCTCACTCTCTCTTTCTTTCTCTCTGTTAAACACACACGTTTAGCCTTGAGAAACCTGTTGGGACCTAAATTTTATACCAATACTGTATTGCCCCAATGAGCGGCCTGATGGATCAGGGATTAAAGCATCTGATTGGAGATGAAAAGGTTCCCGGTTCGAATCCCTATCTCGGCGGGGATTTTCTTAGGTTCTTCACCCCTGGGACAACTTACTGCGTAATGTCGAGTACACCAGAACGCTTCCACGTTAAACTGTAGGTCCCATCTAGGGCGAACAACCGTAGTTGTAACACTGAGTTGCACAAATCCACAGCAGATTCAAGCCAAAACATTGGCTTAACGTGGTACTAGTTGGTCCTAGCGCACGTACATACATGCATACATATTGTCCCTACACTGTGGTACGTTGGTAAACAGGGAGCCTGCATTTGTACGCTGTCACACGCCTGTAAACACGTTATGGGAGAGTCCAGCTGAAGCGGTATCTTCCGCTGACGGGCGTTATCACGTATCGGTGGTGGCGTCATGCAGGGAGAGTGACGTCAACAGCAGCCAATTAGGAGGCGAGCCGACTGGAGGCCAGGAAGTTGAGGCCTCGAGTCTGTGAGATGTGGCCCCGGCAGTACTATTGAGGCGGATTAAAGAGGCGCCCGCAGGGAGCTCTCCTCATGAAGGATATCGCCAGCGAGTTAATGCTGCCGGAGCAAAGTACGGAACTGATCTAACAACCAACGGAGCATTTGACGTTTCGCCTGACAGAAATACATACATCATTACAAGATAGAAGATTGGAAAAATTAGTTCATTATTTTGGATCAAAGTGACAAAAGAAAAATCTTAGAACGACAGCAAGATTTGGAAGAGGTTGTGCAGGACGATCCGCAAAGGCGGAAACGTCTATTGATGATGACGATGAAGATGATTAGGAGTTCAGCAAGTCACATACATCAGAAGCTGAGCTCTAAATCGATCTCTCTCTATGCGTAAAGTTTATGATGGTATTTAGGAACAAGAGTCATACTGAATAGGTGATTTCCTATTCAGAATATGTTTTTAATACATAGCACGGTATAATAAATGATGATGTACCACCTCGTTGGCTCAAGCCATTAAGGCTATATGACGGTTTGGTGTTCACTGGTTAGGTTCGTGGTTCGGAAGAAGTTTTCACTATTCGAGACTGGGCCTGCAGGATAGAAGAGGTGGTCACCTACGATTTCTAATCACCAGATTGTGTGCCAAAGTCCCGGTTAAAACATAAAATGTTTCCGCAGTGCGTATTGAGTGACGGTATCATTGATGGTAATTCTCTTTCGTATTGGGTCCAGATGTGAGTTTAGAAAAAGAAAGCACAGGATTTATCTTCTACATTCTTTCAACTCTCATCCATCCATAATACTAACAAAACACTACACCAAACACGCACACATTGCAGTCACCCTAATGAAACAGTAATACTGACGAACTTTTTCAAACCGGCGAAGCCAATGAGAAATCACCTCGGTTAAAAGTTTCCTGAGAGATGAGAAAATAATACATAACTAATTTAAAAGCCCTTCAAAAATGACGGTTACGAGTATACATTCTCTGATTGTTTACATGGACGTCTAGGACACAGAGGAAAGATAATCGGGCCTCATCGGGTAAAAAAAAAAAAAAAAAAAAAAAAAAAAAAAAAAAAAAAAAAAAAAAAAAAAAAAAAAAAAATTTCCTGTACTACTCTCAGAACATAAAGTTTAACGTGGAATCCCAACCACTGATCTTTCTAGCATCTTCACATTAACAAAGCAGTTCTTTACGTATCATAGATGAGGTCATTAAAAAAAAGAGGGTATTTGAGACAAGGAAAGGGAAGTAATTTGTCCATGTCCTTTAGTAGCAACTATTCTAGCATTCACCTGGAGTGTTTTCAGAAATCCATGGAAAATCTAAATCTGGCTGACCGGACGAGTATTTGAACTCGCGATCTCCTGAATACCAGGACAGGTCGCTAACCTCTCACCCATCATCTTGGTCAGAATTTAAACACATAGTTTAATCTTTAACATCAAATTACTGTAGCATTCTCTTAATCTGCTATTTATGTTATAGAACACGTAATGTAGGCGAAAATTTCACACATGAAATGCAGTTGAGCCTTCGTTAGCTTGAATTTGATCTGGGTGGTAATATATCCATGTTACAACTTGGGTTATTATCCCCAGAGGGAACCTGCATTAAGGTGGAATCCGAACCACGGAAGCGTTCAAGCGTTGTTCACATTACACAGCAAGCTGCGTCAGAAGTGTCGGTCAGGTTAAAGGTTTATGAATATCCCTCCTGAGACAGGAATTAGAACCGGGGACCTTCGATCTCCAGTCAGACGCCTTCAACACTGAGCTACCAGACCACCTGGTTTTTTTATTAATTTCATCTAAATTTATTTATTTAGAGTATGGCATATGTAATCACACCACAGTAGTACCAAAAACTAAACACAAAAAAAAAACAGAGCTGGATATCAAAATTTTCTACATAATCTATTACTTGATTTGTTGCATTCAGCAAGTCCACAAAATCTCCACCAAATGAATGCCTTGGTCTCTCACTCACTATATCAATAACGGTTTGCCTTTCGGCCCCACCATGATAGCATCTCTCACACTTATGGGACTCATATTTGCCATGGTCCATGCGTTTTCGGTTGATCACCGTATATACAGCTCACGTTGGTCGGATAATTTCATCCTAAAATTAACTTGAAACCGATTACTTACGTAATATAACAGACAATTATTGTTAGTGACAAGCGATACATTTTATCTGCAATACTTCCAGCGAATACTGTCTCATGGAATGTTATTCCAACCGAGAAACTACAGTATGTAACATACCACTTTTTTTGTCATTAGAGGCGGGGTCCAGTAACGGGAATGAAGGGAATGAATTCGGTCGTCGCCTTTTGAAAGAAGCATCCGCCTTGAGTAATTTAGGGAAACTATGGAATCTCCAACTCTAGATGCTCGAACAGGGATTCAAACCAGCGTCCTTTCGAATGCGATGTCAGAGCGTTACCGACCGTTCACCCACCACGCTCCGTGTAACATACCACATTCGAAAACGTAGCTATTATTGCGAATTTGCTGATGCTGACCATATTATCAGTCCAGCTAATCAGACCAAACATTTCCTCGGCCATTTTGACCCTGCTTCCAATACAGTTTTTCCTCACACTACGACAAATTGCTTGTCTCGTATCCACTGTCCCAATCAACTTCCTTCATATTTGCGTTTACAAAGTCATTTGCCGATTGCATATTTAATCAAATATAATAGCCCACTTCCTTCATACATGCCAACCACATCACAGAACTACATTTTCACATACAAGACAAGTCATACATTGTATCCAGAGAACAGTTAGTGCGTTCATTCCAATCTTAATCTTAATGATATTACAAATGAGGAAGTTTGGATGGGTGGATGTTTGGAATATTTGCCACAATCACTCCTTAATTCCTCAACAGATTTAAATAAAATTTGGCACGAAGTTACTACCATGTACAGTCTTGGTAGGATAATTTTTTATCCAGAAAAATCGAATACTTCCCTTGAGAGCTGTCATTATCAGTACGCATTTAGTAAACACCAAAGAATCAACTACTTCGCAGACTACACTGCCACGTTTACTCTTTGAAAATGGATGTACCTGATAAACCAATAGTTCCAGAATAGGAAATATAAATAAGTTCTCAACTTTAAAATTTTTAAAGCGTATGTAATTAGATTCTGGAAGTTTTACGTAGACATATAATTCTGTTGGCAGTTTGCGGAGAAGAAAATAAAAGTCTTAATTAACGTTTCCTCAGCATGTATTAACATTTCTAGTTTTTTTTTCAAAGATAATAACCCTAACTCCACCTTTTTATAGATTTCTGTACTAAAAATATGGATAACACAGAAATTTACATGTTAAATTAAAAACTGATTGCTGTTTTTGGTTAAACTGTCATTAATTACTGCATTCATTTCTGTAGTTTTGTGGTTAGTTCAAACATTTATGGTTCACTCCTTACCCAAAACATTAAACATATTTACAAAAACGTTATTAAATCAACCCCAATCTATCCAAGTATAGTAATTGACTCATAGACATTCATTTCCTTCGACTGATTGAGAAACTACAGTAAAGCTATAGTAATATTATCAAAGATGTACTGAAGATACAATAACTTACTACTTTAAACCGAAAATTTCTATTTAAAAGCAGAATTAACTGATCGAATCAACATATTGACAAAACAAAACCAATATGTACAGAGGAAATGAATTATTTTTTAAAATATAATTAGCAGTTTTAAGACGAGATGGGCAAGTCAAAATTTTCAGTAGACTGTAGCCAAGGCTATGAAATTATTGAAAGTTCATAACCAAGGAACAATTAATTCGTCCTGTGAAATGTAAATTTCTAATTCAAAGCAGAATATAATGATCTAATAGAGGTTTAAATATTATGGTAATTATGTTTTTGTTGTAGGACGTAAATAATTTTTTTACTATCACACGGAATATTTATTACTATTGCCATTATTATTACTGAAGAAACTTCTTTGCCATAACACCCTTCAAAGCGGACAAAGTCGCGGGTGAACTGTTGGGATAACATATGTTTTTATGTCCATCAATAGCGTATTTAAACCATCTAATGAATTATCAAGGAATATCACATAATTCAACCTATTTCATTTTATTTTCTAATCATACAAATTGTTTACCATTGTTTAATTCTAAACAGTTTTAAATAACTTATTTTAATTTTTGAAATCACTACGATATGGTTATACCGACTCTGTCATTGGAATTGTTGGATTATTGTTACACATCCAATGTCGAGTTTCTATGTAGCTGTTTCTAGGAATTCGTTTTTGAGTAGTCCAAATTATTCGGTTACGGAAGACTATTCCGTATAATGTGCGTTACTAACCTAGTCGTCCAGGCTCATTTGCTGTCATGGTAATTAGAGGAATGGAAGGATTGGGGCAAGGAATGGAAAGTAGCTCTGTCATGGACTGATTTCAAGAAACCTTGGAAAATCGTAATGTGGGTGAACGGACGAGGAGTTGATCTCGGGTCGTCCCAAACACCAGGCCAGAGTATCAACGATTCACCTCCCAGACTCCTTAGTAATGTCGCAATACTCTGATAGTCTGTTGGCTCATTTTCAATACCCGATAATTCTGCAGCTTCGTTATGCTTCTGACTGTATGCTAAGTTTATGTTCTGCCGTGCTTCTGAAAGTGTTAATGAAAGTGAAGTCACAAGAATTTCGCCTTTGGTGCCACGTGAAGATACTTCAGGAATTAATAAGAATAGTTTGTGGAATTATGAATCTCCTGTCAAGGAATTTAACCTGCAATAAATAATAATTAATGAATCCTTATTAAAGAGTTATGTGACACCGAGTAACAACACTCTAAGGTAGTAAACCAGCTTTTTTCATTTGAGAGTTAATTTCCCAGCAGTCTGCCTTTGCTTGAAATTCTATTTTCCTATTAAGGATGACGCAGATTCGGTTTTTCATGATTTTAGCCGAAAAATTTTCAGGCAAATGAATGGGCCATGACCGAATTCCTTCCAGTTTCTTGCCACGCGTCCTCCCTTTAGTGACCTCGACTGATGCTTTCCAATTGACATTCAGACTGTGCGTTATCTTTTCACTCTTCACACTGGAATAATATGTAATAAACAGGTTATTGTTTCGACCAGTCGTTTTGAAACGATGAAGAGCTTACCCTCATTTAAAATTCCTATTTGGAAAGTGCAGGCGATGCTCTATTATGATCTGGCTACCAACCGATATCATAATCTCGCTACGTTGTTGACAAAACTGCTTTAAAATTCTGTTTGTAAGCAGCGCACATTTAGAGCACGTATCCATTAATGGAGGACCGAAAGCCGCTTGTTTTGTTACATTAATTATGCAGGCAGGATAAAACTAATCCCCATCACGTCACATCAAGAATTAGCGCTTAGCAGCGTATGCCAGCCGTCTCAAACTCAACTGCGAACTCAGCCGGCCTCGGTAGCGTGGGGGCTAGAGTGCTAGATCCACGTGCTGAAGGTCGCCGGTTCGAATCCGGCCGCGGGCATGGATGTTAAGTGTTGTGTGTCTGTGTGAATGTCCTGTCCGTCCTGTGGTGTCCATACATAGAAATATACGATGTACACTGGATGACTAATTGTTCACTGGAAGCTAAAATATGATCACATTGAGCTGGCTGAATGGCCTTAGCCGCCGAAAGCCAATTTAAAAAAAAAAAAAAAAACTGCGAACTCCGCTTGCGCCGTACCTAGATCCCTCAGGTGGATGGTAAGAATTAAAACACTTGCTCGTTAACTACTCATGCTGTGAGGTGAAAGATGAAAACAATCAAAATAAAAAAAAGGCATTAATAACAACGGTTTTTCAGAACTAAGCTGAAAGTAATATCGTAAGGTTTGGTTCAAACTGGTCTCTAGCGAGGAATACAGAGGAATATCGTTGAGGAGAAAGACTGTTCTGACAGAAAAACCATTTTCTAGAAATATTCATCATAATATTTAAGTGCATAAATACCAATGAACCCGCTAGTCTGGTTCTCGCGTTAAGCACATTGAGACGGGTCTGTAATTTTCTGATTGTTTCCTAGGCGAATGCTGGGACGGTTCCCAATTTTCGACTCATAAACTGCACATTTCACGCACAAAAAATACACCTATCACAGAGATCATAAAAAACAAGAATCGCAGACAGTTGGCAACGCTATGTTTCTTTTTATTATTATTCGCTTTAGCTCCAAGCTAAATCAGCCAGTTACATAGTATTACCGATCAATTATTTTGTATTATATATAACCTTTAGTTCTTAAGACGTACGAGTGTATTAATGTTGTGGACTTTTTTATTGGGGACAGCAAGAGTCTGCATGAGAGTGTGTATACCTGTTATCTGCAAAACTTCTTCTAAAAGATCGTATCTTACTGCATATTTCCATATCTGCATCTTCGTGAAGTCGGTTATTTTCATAATGAATTTTTTGCAGTTTAGTAGAGTATGTCCAGTTCTTATTCTGTTGATGCAAATAATTTGCCTTCTGTTTAGGTCTGCACTGGTCATACCATGATTTGTCACTGATTACATTTACTATCACCCGGTACCATCTGCCTATTTCTTGTCTATGCTCCCGCCGTATTTTTTTTCCCATTCTGTCTTAACCAAGGAGAATATTATGTCTTTATAATCCGTATATAGGACCACGATGTACTCCATGTCTTAGGCATTCAGTTGTTTTCTTGCCGGTCCTATCCGTCATTTCATTGCCTGTCTATATCAACGTGACTCGGCAAACCATTGTAGTTTAACTTCTATTCCTTTTTCTGCGCTGTTTGTTAATTCCCTGGCTACTTCATACGTTAAATAATTCTTGCGTTTTTCCTCGGGTACTCCTAAGATTGTTTGGAGCACAGTCTTGGAGTCCGCTTACATATGACAGTGTTGGTTTAAGTAGATTGTTGTATATACTGTAATGTCTTTAATATTGCAAATGTCTCCGTGGAGAAAGTTGAGAACTACACTGGTACCCTAAAGGCCTCATATACTTCTCGCCCCAGGTCTACGTATGCCGCTGAGCTGGTTAATCCTCAAAATAATAATTAATTGAGCTGGGTTGGAAGTAGGCTCGACAAAAATATATCAATGTATCGATATTTTGTCATAAAATTGTCGATATTTATCGTAGATATTTTTATTCTCGGTATATCAAAAGTCGATATTTTATATGGAGTATCAATTTAAGTGCCAAATCGATATTTTTTATACGAACGAAATTCAGTATCTAATTTAATACGTTACATATATATTAAAATATATTGGATAAATATGTATATTAGATAATATTAGATACATCTACGACATTCTGAAAGTGTCTTAAAAACGTGAATTCGTCGTATTTTAATACCTTTTCAACAACGATTAAGATGTTAAAAAAGCTGTTAAGTTTTAACTGGTTTACATTAACATCATTTTTTGTCAACATATTTGAATTTTAATGATTAGGTTATTTTTATAGTTGAAGAATATTAAGCATCCGTGTTGCGATGTTGAGGGTAGAAGCAAATTAATCGATTCTGTTTTCAACTGGTTTCTTCATTGATGAATAATACTTAATAACATATCTGAGATGCCAAACCTCTTCTGTGTCACCGAGCGTGGCGGGTGAGTGGTTAACGCTATTGCCTCGCATTCAGGAGGACGGCAGTTCGAATCCTTGTCCGGGCATCCAGATTTGGATTTTCCATGGTTTCCCCAAATCACTCCAGTTGAACGCCGGGTGCTTCCTAAAAAGGCCATGGCCGAATTCCTTCCTGTTATTGTGTCCATTCTCACCCCGCCTCTAATGACCTCGACGTCGACGAGGCGTAAAGCCATAAGAAAAAAAAACGCACAACTGGAGTAGATTGACGCGGGAACAAATAAAACAGAGAGTTTTTATTAAGTCTATATCAGACGAATAGTGGTTTGATAGATTGTGAAAATAGATAAATTAATTAAAAAAACTCCATAAAATCTGCATGTGTATTTAATTGTCTAAAATATTTTGATAATTTTTTGGAAATATTTTCATATAATTATTGGATTTATATCGATATTCTTTCCTTGATACATATCGATACTGTTTGTAAATATGGATACGATATTTATCGATACCTTTTTTATTTGCCCATCCCTAGTTGGAAGATAAAAAACAAAGTAAAGAAAGCGATGGCTGAGTATAAAGCATACATCGTTTATTAGGACTGGCTGATACTGGGTGAAAAATTAGGAATGAGATTTGGAATCGTCTATGGCCATAAATCTGCACTTGGTTTCGGGCCTAGGAATTGGAAAAGTTTTCAGTTGCATGTAAAGATGTCTTTTATTGGGATGAGTTATCTAGGAGTATATTGGACAATTTTCCTCAAACATTGGAAAATTCAAAGTAAAAAATTCAAGTGATTGAAAAGTAGGTTCGTAGTAAAATTACCATCTTCATTACAGTGAATAACAAAGAATAAAAGAACAAGAAAACCTTGTCCCGATATGTTCTGTTAAGTGTGGACACTACGAAAGACGTTAATGACCCAGTAAAACTTGGCCAACAGAAGCTGTAACGAATGTGGCAAGAACCACCGCACACGCCATTAGCAGTGGCCTTTTGTTCACAAGGATAATAAAACGAAACATGGGAGCGGACCCAGGACGGGCGGCTTGGCAGCTGAGCCAAATGGAATTCTGATCGCGTGGAACGCGCGGCGGAATTTCAACAGCGGCTTGGAACAGTTTAGACAGCGGCGGAAATAAGGCTCCCTATACACGTCAGCTTTAATCGGCGAGTGGTTGGCTCTCTGAAACAAAACGCTGACGTCAGGTCGACTTCTCGGCTAAAAACATTCGAAACTAAAAGCGAGACGGTTATTCACTTTAAATAATAATTTAAATATAGCACATAATATAAGAACTACATGTGCTTGGAAACACGATGCCATTGAAGCTACTTTGCGTCGAAGTAAAAAAAAGACTTCACAATATGGTGACAGATGTTTCGTAATTACGCAGGGCAGCCAACTGTGTAGCCAAATTTCAAGGAAATTTTTTTAAATATTCTCGATAATTGTTTTATCATCATTATTGGTATTGAGAATATGCCTCGTATTCTGCCATTGATTGAATATAACAACGTTTATATACATATCGTATACTCCCGCATAGAGGAAATGAGCAGCAGAAATTGACAATTAATCAATTATTGAGACGGGGTGCAGTCTCTCACCGACACATTTTATTTGTATATTTGATATATGTTTTATATTTTGTATTTTGAATGATGCCATACTCATGCGACAGAATGGAGCGAAGTATATAGTCTTAAGAGAAGATATAACTATTGACATGTTTTTAACGATTTTATTAGACGGTAGTAAAGGATACTACAAACGTATTGCAAGGAAACCTCTAACAATTGCAAATATGTTCAAGATCATTAAAATTTAAAGATAACTGGAATTAAATATAATCGCTATCTCTAAACTGGATAGAATGAACATCCAGTGAAGTGTATAGTCTTAGAAGAAAGAAGAACGATTAATATGTTTTTAATGCTTTTATCTTTTAGTAATAAAAGACAATACAAAAGTATTACAAAGAACCTTCCTTCAATTACAACCATCTTCAAAATTATAATTTAAAGGTATCTGCAATCAAATATAATCGCTTCCTGTGAACCAGATTTTGTTGAGCAAAGAAAACACTATAATTACCATGGTTGTGAAATTAACGATCTACACATAAAACTGAAACTCTGGATGTTTGTTTGTTTCGCATGCAAATCCATACCTTTCAACCGATTTCTACCAAATTTTACACATTTTATCTTCCCCGTCAGGCGGGCAAAACTAATCACATGGCAATTTGTTTATCGATATACAACACCAGATTTCCCCCCATCCCCCGCCCCCCTCATCAAGCATATCTAGGCCGATTGCCTATTATGAAATTTCTTAAGATACCAGTGAGAGATCGGGTGAGTTTCATTTGAAACTCAATAAAATGTAATTTGAATTATGTGCAGACATCTACCTTTGCTTGAGCTCCATACATAACGGGTTAAAATGTGGGGGCAACCAACAGCTAGTTGATAATAAAGTCAATAATTTTGAAATTACAAGTAGGACTTTACGAAACAAAAGACGCAGAGATACCAAGCTGTAACTCTTAAGAAGTCATGACAGTTCTCATCCTTCTCTATTTCCTTGATTATGATACAAATTTTCTGTGTTGCTAGAGAATGGAATAACGGATTACTTCGAAGTAAAGAACCCCGGTCAGAAAACATCCGACTCACAGATTAATTATTAGCGAAAATGAAATATACTTACAAATATTTTTTTTGTAGAGGAAACAATTAAATCCACAGTGTCTGCATTACCTTCATATACATTTAAACTATTGTTTTCCATGGAGGCATAACAGCATCGCATTAAATTATCTCGCACCTGATGGAAAAATCTTGGTGTTATTCTAATTCAGTTACAATTGTCGAGAATTCTCCTAGATCCTCTTGAGTCTCTGTAGGTGTCTGGCAAAGACGACTTTATATATAAAGGCACAGGAAAAAATCCAGTTAAGTCAAATGATATAAATGACCCGGACATGAAAGATAACATCCTAAACCCACCCACTTTGTTAAGATTTAATACCCACAGTACATGCAATGCATTAGTGGAGTTTTATTTCCCAAATCCCCATGATGTATGCCTGCATGTTAGTGGGGTTGCCAATACTTATGTTACATCGCCTGCAACCTAGTAACACGGCTCTGGTTTATAACTTCAAACTTCGGCGATTCCAAATCGGGTTTCTTGTCACATATTAATACATTTTGCCTCCCATACTATCCCCGAAAGTTTGTATGATAATCACGGGAACACCCTGTATATCACAGTAATGAACAACGACGAGAAAATATATGTGATGGTTGTATACAAGCAATGGGTATTAAATTTCTAACGTCTATGAAAACTATATCCGGTAAGTCTGTAAGAATGGGTCAAAAAGATAAATAAGAAAATACAGCAGCGTTGCTAATAATGGAGAGATAATCTGTAAAACAAAATGATGCGCATAAGCAATAAACCAACGTAGAACAAACAAGAGTTAGGAACGACTTCAAATGACCACAAATGCAGTCCTATTACGGAAAGAATACGTATACTGCATAATTTCGTAATATCATACATATTTTGTTAAAATTGAAGAAATAATGTATTATATATAGCGTAATCGGTTTTTTGCAAGTTTTCTTTCTGAACCATGAAGAATTTCAAGCTAACCACAACTCCAGCTATTTAGCTTAAACAGGTGCACAATTTTTAATGTATGTGCTTCACAAACGGTTGTAAGATAGTCAATGGAGGTACTAACACCGCCATGTTTGTAGCGTTTTCTCCTACGAGATTGACAACCATGCGAAATTCCAAATCTTTATCTCGGCGCAGTGGTATTGTTTGCCCAAGTAGATCCGATGTTGGTAATATAGCTTCATGAACTGAAACAGTCGTTCAGCAAACAGCGTCGGTTGTTACTTCTTTGAAAAGATCAGTGAAATCGAGGAGCATTCAGAACTCAGAATAACAGGTAACTATTAAAGTTTCAACGTAATTAAACGTAAAATCATCAAAAAATGTTGATGTCCGAAATCTCTCTCACTAATAAGAATGAGTAAGTTAAAGATGGCACTGTGGTATTTAAACGAGGGAGACTATTCTGAAATCCTTGTTTTACATTCCTTTTTTATAAATAATAAATAATTATTTGTATTTTATATTTGAATGGTCCTCTTAAAACTCTCCTTTGCAGCACACTTGCTGAAGAAGGAAATTGTGCGTATTTTGTTCGAAGTAACCATGTTCGATGATTAGTGGAAACCATGGAAAGAAAAATCAGAAATTTGCCACCAGGATTCGATTTTAGTTTTTCGACAGCCTGCTGCTAATTAACATTGCTTTAGATTTCTTAGTACTGATCAACATTGTGAAAATACGCAATTTAATGTGAAGTTAAAACTAATAATGAATCACCGCACGTACGAAAGGATGTTCACCCAATACTGCTAGGTTCATAAAATCTATAGAAGAATAAGTATGAAAATTGTTTAAGATCAGTGGGCATTTGTGTGTGGGTTTTTTTTTCCTGTTATTGCTTTAGGCCTCGACGACGGCTAAGGTCATTAGAGGCGGAATGTTACTGGGGACAAGAAAATGGAAGGAATTCAGCCATGGCCTTTTTGAAGGAAGCATCCCGGCATTCGTCTGGAGTGATTTGGGGAAACCATGGAAAACTCAAATCTGGATTACCGGACGGGGATTCGAACCCGCGTCCTCCAGAATGCGAGTCAAGAACGTTAACCGTTCACGCACCACGTTCGGTGGCATTTGTAGGAAAAGCGACAATATTTAATAAAATACACAGAATTTGTTATTACCTTTCTATGAACTGACTTTTTCATCCAGATTGGTGGTTGAACGGTAACGCTTGGGCCTCGCATACGGGAGGACACGGGTTCAAATCCCCGTCCGGCCATCCAGATTTCGGTTTACCACAGTTTCCCTAAATCATTCCTGTCAAATGCCGGGATGGTTCGTTAAAAAGCCATGGTCCAATTTCTTTCCGTCAATGTCCCCAGCTTTCGGCTGCCCCTAATGAGCTTGACGTCAACGAGGCGTAAAGCCAAAAATATTTTTCCTTTGATTTCTTAGAGTATTATTCTTTACATTATTGGGGCAATGAAGATACCGAAGTACTATTTTAGTTAGCCTTCTGCAGTTTTATCACATTTGTTTTATCACTTATGAAGCCATCACGAGGTTTGAAGCGCTACAGAAATTTTCTGTGGTGATATTTCTAATTCGCTTTGCCATCCGCTGTAAAAGAAAAGCAAATAACTGTCTGGTTTATTCACTAAGCTAAAATGTATACGTTAACGGGGAATAACTTTTCAAATGCTTGGAACTGAACTATAGTAGAACCAGTGTGGTTGATAAACAAAAGCTAGTCCCATCAATAACAGTATTCACTGCGAATATTGTCAGCAATAGTCTCAGAATATTATTTTGGATAGAACCTTAGTGAGTAAAGTTTCATGCAACTGGCTGAAACATTTTCGAGGTTGAGATGGGCATAAGTAACGAATGTGGTCTGAAAAGTTATAGACCTAAACTTTAGGAGCCATAGACATCCACAAAGCAATAAACATAAAATTTAAGCAAACTTTGCTGACAATCACCCTCTATAAACGCGTGCACGTTTCTTACATTCTGCAGATTTACAACTGCAATAGACTGTGCCCCTGACCGGGAATTTTTATAGAATTAATTAATTTCTGTAACATGTGCTGGACCTTGTGTTGTGACTGGATAGAATATATCGATCTTTATGCATCAGACAACATCAAAGTCGGCAATATCTTGCGCCACACAAAAATTTGAATTTAAATCTGCCATCAGCAGTCAGTCAGTTGTTTGCATTCCAGATTCACTTGTTTGCATTACATGAGCAGAGTTCTCTCGCGCCAGACGAACGAATGGCGTTGCAATGTGCCTGTCTACAGCCTTCAGATTGAAAGCAGGAAGACATCAAAATAGAGACACACATTCCCTCGTGAATATTAACAGCGCCATTTCTGGCAACGGATCGGTCACTGGTTCGAGTATTCCCTCGAGAGAGAATGGTATTAATTAAAACAGGATCGTTATTTAACCAACTCTGTTGGCTGTAATAATACTGGTATATGAAACCATATGTACATTTGATTTCCTATATCTTTGACAAGGCCCTTTTTTTTCACCAGGTCGACCTTCATCAATTCATTGAAACTTAACGTTTCAAACATCTTGCTGCGTCTTTCATCAGAGAAAAAATATGTGCACACAAGTGCTGAAAAGATCCTTTAAAAATATTTTGATAATTAGGTGTTCAATGACAATGCTATGATTTACAATATTCGTCGAACAATTCTTAATTATGAGAACGAAGTCTTTCTCGGCGTTGAGAATGTATGAAATGCTCTCGGGTGAATAGACGAGTCAAGAATGCGTTGTCGTGTCACAACGCATTCTTGATTCGGCTAGTAACCCGAGAGTATTTCATAAATTCTTAATTAGTGAATAAAAATGGTTGATAATTGCATTATGATGATTTTGTTTTTCCAAATGCAAAAAAAAATACAAAAAAATACAAAAAAACAAAAAACCTTTAGGATTTTTAATATTTGATATGTACAACGTCAATATTTTTCCCCCTCAGATTCTTCGATCAAGGACTGCGTGGACTCTAGCCACTAAGCTCCTGCCAAAAACCTTTATTGACCTATTAGGTACAACATATCTAACATATTGGAGAAATGTCATGTGTTGTCACCTATCTGCGAATAGATTAACTTTGTTCTGTGTACAATAAGCGTATTTTTTGTTTGTGAAATATGTAATTTATAAGGAGTAAATGTAGACTGCCCCAGCATTAAACAATTTTTTTTTTTTTTTTTTTTTTTTTTTTTTTTTAACAGTTTAACGTCCCTTTATAACAACGTGGTCTTTAGAGACGGGAAAGGATGGGGGCAAGGAATGGGAAGGAATTCGGCCATGGCCTTTTGAAGGAAGCATCCCGGCATTCACCTGGAGTGATTTGGGGAAACCATGGAAAACCCAAATCTGGATGCCCGGACGGGGATTCGAACCGCCGTCCTCCCGAATGCGAGGCCAGAACGCTATCCGTTACACCACCACGCTCGGTGCATTAAACAAGATGATTGCGGAAAACTGCCTAAAAACTCTTGGCTCGTGGCCGGTTTCGTTGTACCCCCTTATCCCATGTGCGGCACCTCACTGTACTGACCACACTGGCGCGTCAAGTAACTACTTTTTATATAAAAGTTAACTGGGTATACAATTTAATAACGTACGTACTGAGGTAAACATAATTCTTCAAAAAGTCTGAAAGTAATGGAAAATTGGTTTGCTATTGAATAAGGCTGGACTAAACAGAAGGAACAGTTAGGAGAGACATCTACGTGGTATATTTTGATTTCCTGCAACAAATGGCAGGACCAGCCATGCTAGAGAAGAGCAACGTTTTTCTAAATTCAGGCTTTACGTCTCATCGAAACGAGGTCATTAGGTGCGGGAGAGGATGGGGGCCAAGGAACGGGAACGAATTTGGCCATGGCCTTTTGAAGGAACCTTCAGCATACTCCTGGAGTGATTTCCGGAAACAGTGGGAAACTGAAATACGGATCTCACCGGGCTAAGTGAAAAAAAGGTATACTGAAAGCCAGAAGGGGAGAAACCGATTGACCGATGGACCAATAAACCAATAGACCGACAGACCGATAAATCGATAGACAGTTAGACATTCACATGAGGAAGTTTTATAAGTGAAAGTGCACAGATGCATAGAAAGATCTCAAGAAGGTCGAAAATGTTTCGTAGATTAACATGTATAAGACAGAATAAGGTGCACATCTGGAAGATACCGTGGTCCATAAATTCGCTGAAATGTGTCTAAACAGCAAAAATAAACTTGGCAATAGTTATAAGCTGTCACATATTCCACATACCATTACCATTTTGATTTCGAGAAGCAAAATGAAGTTCGTGTCGCCTTCTCATGGCAGTGACTGAGGTTTAAGTTGCACTTTCCACCTTCGTCTTTACTTAAATAGTCCTATAGGTGAAGAGGATCCTATAGCGTAAGTGGGATTTCTATAGTTATATCGTATTTCAAATGAACAAAACAAAGCTTTATCAGAGATGAAGGCCGCATTCGTTAGAGAATCGATCATGGGACGTCATTATTTCCATTCATATAAATCATTACTCGGTTTTCAGAGCATATTGGATTATTGTGGCTTCGAATTGGCGTAAAATATTTTTAAAATTCTGGCACCTGATGGAATTTTTTTAACGTAATAACTCTATTAATACATTTCTTATTCATAACATATTAGTTATGCAGATGAGTTATTTTCCCTGTTACATTCATTATCAACTTTTGTAAGATTTTTACTAACTTTATTGATAACTGACAAACTACAATGAAATATGTGTCTAATAAACGTTTTATACAAGAAAACAAGTTACTAAATCTTATATTAGTTGGCAGGGCGACTACTTCCGTGAGAATTTCTATACTTAAAGAATGCTTTTTATCAATATTACTATTATTTTTGAATATGTAATATGGCTGTTGATAAAGGAACCTACAATTAATATAGCTTTTAATTCAGCTGAACAGCAGGAAGCCCGAACACACTTGTAGATTACAATGTGATTTATTACTTTCAGGGGCATCGTTACGGAAATAAATTAGACGAAATCTTTCAGAAATGAAACGCAACTTTTTGCATTGTCTTTTCCCATGACACTTGGGAAGTGAAGTACTGACACGTATGTTACTAGTGAAAAATTCGTTTCACTGATGTTTCTGCTCTGCATTGACCGCAAAACATTTCGATAGAAAGAGGCTCCTACTGCATTTGATGTCAGAAGGACACATTTTAAGATAAGCATGATGGGTGAGCGGTAACGCTATGACCTCGCATTCGGTTGACGTGCGTTCGAATCATCGTCCGGCCATCTAGATTTCGGTTTTCATGATTTTCAGAAATGACTCTAGGGGGATGCCGGGAGGGTTAGTTCATAAAGCCAAAGCCAAATTCCTTCCAAATCCCAATCTCTTTTCACCTATCATAACCTCGACGTCGACGAGGCGTAAAGTCATAAGCAAAAGCAATAAATGCAATATCTTTATCACGTTTGTATAACAGATAGGAGATTTCGATGGACTGTGACGTTTGTGTGTGCCTTATACCGACACATCGGAAACACAATTAGCCAATTTCTAATATCTACAGTGGTCCTGATACTGTTGCTTCCTTAATCGCATGAATAACCCTTTGGACGATTTCTCAATTTTTTCTCAAAATTTAAAAAAACTAAATACAGTGCTACGTTTTCTGTTGTGTAAGTCATCTCTAATGTGACTCGCCATGATCCTAGGGGGGAAAAAAACATAATTTTCTAGTCACAGTGAACTGAGAAACAAAGACCCATTTCTGGAAATGCATCAAACAAATAATTTCTATCCAGAACTTGATCGACAGAACTTTTACTTTTTTATTTAAAATAAATTTTCTAGTATCATTCATTAGATAATTTCTCTTCAATTGTTTTATTTAAATTTTATGGTAGAGAAATAACTGTCGTTAACACTTAAAAATTTTAAAAAAGTGCAGTGTTCATGATAACAGAATTACATTCTCTCTACATCTATTTTTGCCCTTCCCCCATCGAGCCTATCGGTAACGTGTGCATTGGCAAATTATTCAACACATTAACAACAGATACCATATGAAACATAAAAACAGGACTTGAATTGGTGACCCAAGCAGCCCGCAGCAAACGTGAACAGGCATCGCAACAAGCAGTTCATTATTCCTTCAGATTTCTCTACTAGTTTCGTCGTAAGTAAACTATTCGCCAATCATCATTTTAAAAAGGCGACATGAAACCAAGCCAGCATTTAAATTTTTAACTACTGTTATGCATAGTGTTTTACAGTTACTTGAAGCTCAAGCACGTTTGAGCTTGGTGTTTGAAAAATAATACCCATCCAGAAGGCTTTGTAGGTGGCGTTAACTCTCTTTGCTTTAGCTATAAATTTGATATGTGAGATTTAACTATAAAAAAATCTAATGAAACTATTATTTGACTTTTTTTATAATATCTGAGTTACACAAATTCATCGTTTTCTACCTTAAAAACAGAAAACCTAGACCAATCTCGCAGCTAAATATATGATTGGATTTTATATTAATAAATCGGTACCGTAACGAAGTATCTGATTTTATTCAGTAATAGCTTAACATGTAAGCACATTACTGTTATTAGTGGGTTTTAAACGTTCTTGGACGAAATAAGGTGTTGTACTCGTGCGGTACCTCTAGCGGTTGTCGTTAATGTAAAGCTTGTGGTGGACATCTCTTTCACTTACAGGACTTGAAATCTTGAACAACTAAATTAAAAATAGAGTTAACTGTAAAACCTGTTTCCGAAGTTTTTCTTATTTGCAAATTGGAAAAGATACTCATATCCTCCACAGAAATAGAAGATCTGCATGGATTGTAGCGCACTATAATATTCTGAAAGGGACCTAAGAAAGTTGATATCTCTTCCAATCTTGAAATTTAACTCACTTTCAATGCTTCCTCCACACTGCGTTGTATCCATAAATGAAAGAAAGGTATTAATCCTGTTTTCTCTAGAACTTAATAAGACCAATTGCTTAAACCGGTCGACCAAACAGATCTCCTACCCCACTGTGCCGATTGCTGTCTGAGATACGACCATGAAGCAAAGGAGCCTAATCTACGAAAGTTAAGACTTAAATTCACAGTTTTGAGTTTTAAGTCATCATACGTGCTTACGGCCAGTTTTTGTGAGCCAAATACAAAAAATACCAAATATTAATTTACGTGAAATTAAAGCGAATCGGGAAATACTGATGTGATTAGGTATTGTTTTTTCTACTTGAGACGTCAGGACTTCCCTACATCTCGCAACGTTGCAGTTCATTTGATTGATGAGGTAAAAACATATTTTAGTAATGTAGATATTGAGCAATCATTTGATAGACGAGCTAAACTATAACCTCAACGTTATTTCCTATAGGGATAAATATGTTTCGGCTTTCCAGTTTATCGAGTCAAAATTTTTGTTGCTATGGTGAGATTTTAAAAAAAACTGCTGTCATAGTAGAAAATTCTTGCAATTTTATAGAGAATACTACCAAATGTGTCTATGTGACTAATTCCCTGGACTGACATTGTGTGAGACACGTTGAACAAAAGGTCAAATATCGGTGAAAAGGAATCTGGTCACTACGATGTAATATGAATTTTCCTGCTGTTGCCAATTTTTGAAACTGTATCAAACGTGACATCTCTGGAAACGAAGCGAATTCCTCAACATTTTCTTCCCGGTTTAAATTTAAACAGCTCTTCAAACAAGTCCTCGCTGCATTCTTCATCACATCGCTCCTTTGCGGATGAAAGCGTTGGTCTGCTTACTGGCGAGCAGATATTAAAAACAGTTGTGTGTACACAGTGTCAACTTGCAGTCTAATCACTTTCTGGTCTACAGTCTCAAAAGTTTGTCTGTGCATGTTGAGGACTTCAAATTAAATGACTTTGTAACTATAGTGAAATAGTTTCGTTTCAGCTTATGCAATGGCAAATAGAAAAAATAAAATAGATAATTTTTATGAATAAAATTACTACTCTATAGACAGAATAGCTCGCTGCTGCTTCGTCATGCAGCTGTGAATCACACACACAGTTCTTACATAAATTGTATAACTCTGCTGATACCACTTTTCTCCACGTATCGTTTCTCAAGCATCTTAGCGAAAGAAAATTAGAGTTTCTGGAAGCAAAGCACTTTGTCATCAAAGGTTGACACAAATCTATGATTGTGATACTATTTCATAATCAAATAAATTTGTAAAAACTTAGGCAGATACACAATACTTATTTGATTTTCCTATGAATGTGGAAGAATTAGCATTGCTTAACGACCAAGACCTTAAAAAATAGTAATTTCTTCTCAGCCAGAGAAACGAGCGCGAAGAAATTTTATATAATTTAACGTTGGTCGTAAATAATCAGGGGACGTATGGAAGGTTAAAAACGGAGGTTGTAACCTGGTTCGCTTGCCAGGAATGTGGTTTTTACAACTCGCTTTTACGGTGTTCGACATATGTCTGAGTCGTGACGAATTTCAAGAGGGCATAAGACTCGGTGTTAATTAGACGCTGGAGAGCTGAAATCTGTAAGCATAACGACTACGACACCCATTCAGTCTACGCCATCTGGCGTGTTGATGGCGCTGATGCTGATAGATACCAGCGCTTTATCGGATTTCACTTCATCCGTGAAAACCAATCACTGAGGAATGTCGGACCTAAGGATTTATCACCTCCCCTGACATTAGACAAACTTCGCTGAACTTAGTGCTTAATATGATTCGATAATACCATTCTGGAAACCGGTCCTCACAATTTGTAATATACGTATTATAGTAAATAATCCACAGAATCATTTTATTTGATTTACTTTCAACAGGATGAACAGGAGGTCATTATTTTTACCCGATTTTTCTGAATGAGAAACAATTCTAAACGAGAGGGACTATCGTCCTTACAGTGTTCCCGACTGACAGTTAAACCGCTTCCTGGAGAAATTTTGTATTATAGACATGTCATGAATGTCCCAGTGGTTAATAAGTATACTTATATAAAAATCGTTCTCGGGTGACTAGCAGAGTTAATGTTATAATTACATTGATTTAAGTCGCCTAGTCACCCGAGAACAATTTTTATATTCTCAACGCCGAGAAAAACTGCGCTCTTATGCAATAGTATAGTTAATGGAAATCGAGTAGGTTTTAGCAGGAAGCCCTTTAATATTTTATAGATAGCAAAGGAAAAAATTGCTATCGATTGAATTATTAACGGACAGCAAGTCTTTTATCCGTTGTATGGAGACATATTATCTGGTAGCTCAGTTTTAAATATTTAGTTGACAGAACAGTGTGTATTCTTCATATAATTACTCATTTCGAATCAAACATTTCTGGTCTTATAATATCCTTCTCCATCAGTACTACGCAAATCACGTTATCGCATTTTTCTCATCGCCAAGGCAGGAAAATATATTACTGTTGACGTCAAACGCCTATGACAGTCGAGAATACCTTCCATTTAATAGAGAACAGAGCGTTTTATTCACTAGAAATGCAACTACGCAAATTTTTTTAGATTGTTACATTTTACAGCACGGTTAAATCATGAGGCTTAGCTCACAAAAAAATGTGGTATACAAATTAAGTTGAAGATTCTAAATTTGAAAAATTAATAAGGATGAATAGACGGGGCATTTCACCTTAATTACGTTAAAAAAAAAACCTAACTCTAATAAACCTAGTGCGTTTTCTTTTACGAAATGTTATAGGAACTTGTTGAGTGCTAGAATTTTATTGTTTTGTGTCTTCATCAAGTACTGTGTGGCGCGTAATAACTGTTAGTGATTTTTGACGGCGGGGGTTGGTACTCACCGGCGACCGGGTCGTCGATGTACGCGGTGGCCGTGGCGAAGTGCGCCAGCAGCACGGCGGCACAGGCCATCAGGAGCAGAGCGAAGCGCATGACGAGGTCGGTGGAGTGCGTTGCGGGTGGTGTTCCTGCAGGGGCCGGCGGCGCTGGCTGTGTCGGCGGGCGGACGCGTCGCGGCGCCTTTTGTAGGGTGGCGGCGGCGGCGGAGGTCATGCGCGGCGCGGGCCGGCCACGCCTCCCGCCACCCACACAGCGGAGGGGCTGTCTCACGTGGGTGGACGGCACCCAACAGGTACCACTCTGGCCCACTTCCAGGTCTGACATTCAATCAAGACGAACTGCAGTCAGAATATTAAATTCCTTACCTCTGCTTTTCTTGTGGCTACACCCCTACAATTTTTACTATTCAATCTGTAATTTTACAAAGTTACAATTAATGGACATGAACCAAGAACAGGGTTAATCGATAAACCCTTTGTATAAAGAATTTCAGACTAGTCGGCCAGACAATATTTTTCTGTTTCATGTGCGGTCCACAACCCGAAGAATAGTTATATCTGCCTGCAACGGGCGTTTTAGGTCTTCATAGGTACGATGAGCGTGTACTTTCCTTCTAAAAAGTGCAGTTGTAAGTGTGTAAATTGCTACGATGACTGCTGTTCAATGTAGTATTATTCTGTGTTATGTGTATGAAGCTGAAGAAATTTTTTTTCACTGCTTTACGTCTCTTAACAGCGAGGTCTTTAGAGACGGGAAAGGATGCGGGCAAGGAATGGGAAGGGATTCGGCCATGGCCATTTGAAGGAAGCATCCCGGCATTTGCCTGGAGTGATATGGGAAACCCAAATCTGGATGCCCGGACGGAGATTCGAACCGCCATCCTCCCGAATGCGAGGCCAGAACGCTAACCGATACACCACCACGCTCGGTAAGCTGAACTGAAGAAAGCTAGAGGGAGAACACACATTGCTGAGTAATTCAGGCGTATCTTTTGGATATAAAGTTAACGTCCCACTTCAAACTGACGAATCACTACTAACTGTGTCTCATGCCCTCACTCCACACGCTCTGCCCTAGCATTTAGTCTTTGATGGTATGAGCAGGGATGAACTTATCCACCTCTGACTAAAGTTAATCTTCTCATCATTATCAGGAACCATTGCAACTACAGCTCTAAATTTTTGTGCGCTGGTTTTCCAAATACTGAAACTATCACGGAACTAGAACAGAATTACTTGTCCGTTTATTTGCTAGTGCGACGCTGCGTCATAACTTTAATCATTTGACTTAGAAAGTTGTCATTGGGTACTTTTCTACTTCTTACAATGTCAAACGTGATTATAAACCAAAATTGGCATATATCATTGCCATGAAAACAATTACAATGCGTTAAATGGAAGGCGGGATTAAGGAAACAAATTCAGATAAGATTCATAGGTATCAAATGAAATATGGCAATCCACCGACAGTGAAAATGTTTGTATTTTCTTTTTTATTTCATTACTCGTACCAGTTTTTAGTGAGAAATGATAATTCGTACTTTAAATCTGTAACAACTGATCCGTAATTTTTTTTAGTCTTTTTACAGGATATAAGGTCTTCTAAAACTGAAACGATCGTTATGTCGTTTATATTTTTCGCACAAAAAATGAGTAACTTTGCAATTTCGATTCTTCAATAGATAATTTTTCGGTAAAAAAAACACATACAACTTTAAATAGATAATTTCATAAATCGAATGATAAATATGCCGTGAAAATATATTGTTTTCAAATTTTCAAAAATCTTCTATGTCTATTTCTTTTTTATTTATCTAACACATCTGGAAGATAATTTTGCAACACAAATAATGAAATATTATTCTTTCAAAAAAATTGCTACATCTCAATGTTTTTAGTGAAATCAATTTATCACTCAGTTGGGGTTCGGAACCCTGAGCTCACAATGGTCGCTGACACTTCAAGGATTTAATTTTCTTTGATTACTTTCTAATACATTACTTGTTTAAATACTTGCTTTATTGAATAAAACTCCTTAACTGAAGCATGTAGTTTCATTATAAGTTCAGTTGGTTATTTTTTGCGTAGGAAATAAAGCTCCTCATCCGGTTTCTGAATTGAAATTACGCCTTAAAGTAACATTCCTAAACCTATGTACAGAGACAGGTCTTCCTGAATGCAGCGAGGCTACTGTGCTGTTGTTAAGGGCATTATGTTTCTTTATCTCATGTATATGAAAATTAACGTGGGGAAAGAGTGAAACACGGTGCTTGCACAATATGCCCTTCTCTGCGCAGTCCAGATTTATGACTCCTTCCGACCTACGAATCAACATCAATATTCGTATGTCCTCGCACCATATGTATGACCCACACGTTTGCTGCACCATCTGGTGACTACGAGTTTTGCACTTCCACTTATAATCTACTGTCAAATTCCGAATCATGAACATTTCTTTCTCCACCATGGATGGAATCAACAAAAGCCGTTTCATACGCGACAGTGGTTTTGCAACTTCGGCCTTGAAGCTGGTCTTATTTTATAATAGCTGGAAATCTTTATTTTACTGCATCAGTTATTTTTTAGTTCAAGATACGAGAATATGCCTGAAACTTCTAGCCCCGACCACCGGTTATACCATTCTCTCATGAAAAATAAATTTGCAGCCTTTCCTGTGAAACTTACTCTTACAATTTTTCATGAAATTCCGTTTTATGCAGCTTACCGATACGATCCGTACCTGGTAGTAATACCCATAAAACCTAATCTCGACTAATTACACAGAAAACTTAAAAAAGATAAGAACTGTGTTTGCAGAACTGAACGTGAAAATTTGGAATTATTTCCTTTCATAATTTCTAACCAACTGTTCTACACGTATAAGAAACCTGATTTAAAAGATAGCATCAAAATTAGTCATAAAACAATTGGAAAATAGAGCCTCGCAAATGCAGTCACGTTTCTTTAATTGCTGTGATTCATATACAATTTGAAATATATAGGTTTTTTTAAAAAATATCTTTAGGAGTCTTTTAGCAGCTTAATAGCAAAATGCTACACACTCTCAAAGAACAAAATGTATAAATTCCACATCTTAAATGCCTTAACGACTCGATTCCTTCTAGAATATATCTGTCTTTGGACGCTATAACCGAAGTAATGTTCTCATTAAACAGAAGCGTTAAATGAAGACGTTCGTTAAATTTGTGTAAATCCCGCAAAAAGACTGGCCTTTCCTGCAGCATAAATTTGTTAGTGTACCAATTAATTCTTTAAGTAGGAGATTTGTTCTTTTCAATTCCCCTCATGCACAATTTCTCGCTTCAATACGTACCGTAAATGATGGTTATCCCCTAACGTGGGAACTGAGATATGTTCCACGAGACGAAAAGAAGAAAAGGGGTATTTCTGATTCAACACAGAATCCAGTACTTCTAAATATCGTTAACACTTCCTTTTCTGCATTATTTTGAATGAAACTACATAATTATAAAAACTTATTTTTGAAAGAAACGGGTACATGTCGCATTCTCCTTATTGCGTCATATTTGCCAATGTTTAGTTACTCGCAAAGTGAATGGCATGTTACAAATCGGAGCAGCATTACGGATATTAGTTTTTGAATATTGCTTAAATTATCATTTTGGCCAGTTACATGTCAATGTTAATTTTTTATCTTTAACACTTAACGAAAGACTGTTTTCAAATACGTCTTAATTGTTATTAAAAACTTTATGGTTGCAGGTTTTTTGAATGAAAGATGAAACCCTCATTGATACAATCATTTGTCCGGCCATCTGTCCGTCAATCATCATAATTTCTGAAGCATTTGATAAATAAATGAAAATTGCTTTAGCTCTTACTAACCTTAACATAATTATAACATAAAATTGGTACAAATAATAAACACTGAAAACAATTATAGGAAACGTTATCTGTAAATAATCTTCACGTCTAACAAAAATATGCTGGAAATGCTCCAACTCTTAAAATGTTGAATCTGTGAACTTATTCTATTTTTTGCCCCTTGCTTATTCCACGAGCCTTTGGTAAAAAAACATAATTTTTGAAACTACTAATCCGAAAATTATGTTATAGTTTACAGTTATATGTAACCTCCTAAAATTTACAGAAAAATTATAGCGATCTTTCTGGACTTTGTGGTTTTCTCAAAATAACTAAATGAGTAATATGGTCAAATTTGATACTTTATCAAATAATTTCTCATTATTATTATTAAATAAATTGGGATGGAGCACACGCTCCGATGCCAGTTCCCTTAATCAACTAATCACCCCATTTTTGTTTATTTTTTTAAATTATCTTATACAATTTGAGTGTTAAACTCCTCCCCATCTACTATTGCGATTTATGAATTTTAATTTTAAATTCCTTCAGCGTTTTCAGTAGATTATTCATCACTTCACTTGGTAATTTGTTCCAATCTCTGACACTCTTACCCACAAAATAAAATTTTCCCACTCCCTTATGCATGCAATCGAGTGGCAGCTTGAGGTCTTAGTCACCTTTTCCCTTCCATGCACTATTCCTAATTCTTCGACAAAAATTATACGTATGTATTATATGTATCACGGGATAGAGAAATTCATGACCCGAATTATGGGTTTCGCAGTTAAGACGTTAATCCTCACTGGTTTTATCGAGTGTTAAGCTGAATTATGCATGTGGGTCATCTGCAATCGAAGAAAGGAGATGATCTACATGTAAAACTCACCAAGAAGATGCCTGGAGGCCTACAATCATAACATTCCCTCAGGTAAAACTAATGCAGATGAACACGCAACAAATGCGTGAAGAAATCAATTAAGGTTTAATTAGTTCAGAACAAAAACTAAATTTAGATATCGCAGTAAATTTCTTAATGCCATAAGGAGAAATCAAAATAATTGCGCGAAAATCATAAAGAAAACAATATTTAAAAAAAAGGGTATCGTTATAATTTGAGTAAAGAGATTGGAATGATAAGAAGCATGCTTTCTACAAATCAAGTTAAAATCCACGAAAACTTAATGAATTAATAATTAATTTAACGAAATAATAATATACAGAATTCTTGCGGTTTCAAAAACATAGTGACAAGGTTTCTTACTGAATGTTCAATACGACTCTATCGCAGCCGCCTAACGTGATAATTCTTCTGGCTACAGGTGACCTACAGTTTAATGTGGAATCAGAACCATGGAGCGTCCCAGCATCTTCACATTAACAAAACAGGCTTTGCTAGAGATAAAGGTCAGTTTTAAGCTCGGTAAAATTTGCAATTGAGACCGGGATTACAGACGGGTCCTTTCGTACCCCAGTCGTGAAACACATAAACTGACCAGGATCACTTTTTAACTTTTAAAAACTAAATTTTTTCGTTAAAAATATGTCACATTATAAAAACAAAACAAAAACTTTTTCATAGTTGTAATTGATGTAATAGCTATCTCGATGGACTATCTGCACACGATTAGATGTTGCATTGTTATAAACATATGTTATATCGTAGAGTAATATTCACGCATACGTAATATACTGTGTGAGTGAGTTTTGGGTGAGTATCGTGTAGTGGGGTGGCGTCTTGAATCCCTTAAGCAGAGCTCTGACTCTCCTCCCCTTCTCGCCTTACGTTATCTGATGGAGCACTCAGGCCGTACTCGCTGGACGACATCCGATAACTCTGCCTTCTTGCCTGGGGGGCACAGTGGTAGTGTATAGAACCGTCCCACCGCTCTGATGTTGGGGTTTTGTGCGATGAGGTATCTTTTCTGAGCAATAGATAAAACATTAATGGACGGCTCCGATGTATACCAATACTGTGTCCTTATTGGACTGTTATTCTGCGGTCTCATAGCAGTTTATGAAGAGATATACACCCGTATCATTTTGTCTTACTATCTCCATTACGATCATTTAAGGACCTCTTAAAATAAATCAACACATTCATCTCCTCGCGTATTTTCTTTCTTCCCAACAGATCTTGGTTCTTTCGCTTTGATTTCTATAACTCTGTTTCGTTCGTATCTTATTTTCTTTTCCTCTTTCCTACACTTGGATAACTATAAAGTTTTATATTACCCTTCTTATATCATTCCATATTGTATTATGTCTTCTATTGTTCCCATTCTAATTCTTGAAAACTTGAATGAAAATTCGTTTTTATGACACTGTTACTGTCGATTCTCTTAATGTCATTAAACAATTCAATATTCTATTTATAACAACATTGCGCATCATTTTGCTTTCTTCATTGTACCATTTATGTAAACCTCTCCTTCCTCTCGTGAACATTATTTTCTCAGATACTTCTTTCCTCTTCCCTTACTGTGTCCCATATTTTGATGGCGGAAGTAAATTCTGTGATGTATGAACTTTCCGGATTCATTATTGTAATGTAGCTTTAATTTTCTTTTCTTTATATACTATTTCAATTTTACTGTTTCTGGTTTACTTGCTTACTTGTCATCCCCATTGTTTTGAATTATTTTACTGAGGTATTTGAATTTTTCAACGTGCTCATTTTTCTCTTCTATCTTATTAATTTGGTAGGTGTATTTCTGAAATTGTGTATGAATTTGGTAATTTGAAGTTGGAATTTTCATTTAAAAAAAAAAAAAAAAAGTGTTTGAATTGACAAACAGCTGACGGGTTACGAATCAAACAGCCAGATCATTTCTATAACAGTATCGCATCAATTAAAAAGATTAGCATGACCATAAGCGTGTACTTGATTACAGGCATAAGAGAGAGTTAAAGTAAAAGTTGTGGTAAAGTAGGTTTGCAGGGTAACAGTGATTGAGGCATAAAATCCTTCCCATTTAATATATTCATATGTATGTATATATATTTTCACAGAAGTTTCCCAAGTTGTGATAAACGACGCAACATTGAAGTCGTTATTCCCAAGCCCATAGTTAAGGCTCCAGACACTACCTTGCTGACGCAAGCAAAATGGGGGGGGGGGGGAAAGGCCATTTGTGTTAGAAAAAAATTCAAACTCAATTCCAGAACGTTAACGTTTTTTTTATTCTGCTCACATTGACTTCTAGTCGTATCTGGAAATCGCATTCACCCTTTGGAGTGTTCCTGTGTCAGAATTTCTTTTTCAGATTAATTTCTGTACTCACAAAAGAATAGAGCATCATAGAAAAGATAGAAGCTCCAATTATAGAAATTACACCATACGAAAGTTTAAATATCTACACTTTTGAAGACTCATAATTTAATATTCCATCCGAAAAATTTGTAGAATCTACGTGAAAGTTCACATAATTTGTCTGGTACTTCCTTCGTAGAACTTCAATTCATTCTTGATCATCACTACTGTAAGATAAATACCTCATTTCTTTCAGCTTGCCTTCACAGAATTTTAATAAGCTCCCATCTTGTCGACGGGACGGTCTACTTTCCCAAAATTTAGTTCTTCTTCTTCTTTGTAGTTCTCTAGACCAATACACATCCAGAAAAATCTTTCAAAATCCTCTTATCTCACACTCGTATTGCTGATGTTAATGGCACAAACTCAAGCGTTGTAGTACCTTATTTTCGTGCAGTGAAACCAACATTCAGGAAATTCGTTACTGTAGGTCTACATAAACAGTGCATGATGCACGAAACCATTAGGTTATAAATTGACGCCGAATTCTGAACTCAAGATAACTTTTACAAAAACATATTTTTCCTCGATCGCAGCCGAAAAAATTTTAACTTTCTTCGCATGGTAACTATTCAAATATCTTGACTTTACCTAACTACCTCAGATTGTCTCTCAACTTAAGACTAAATTATCCTACTTTCACTTTAATCGCATTCTCTAATTGTTTCCAACAGGAACAAGCACGTTTATACTTTAGATAATCTTTAACGTTGCCCTCAGATCACAATTATTATTATTATTATTATTTTGTGCTTCCTCTTTCTATCTGAACTGAAAATG
This sequence comes from Vandiemenella viatica, assembly GCA_031002005.1. Taxonomy (NCBI): domain Eukaryota; kingdom Metazoa; phylum Arthropoda; class Insecta; order Orthoptera; family Morabidae; genus Vandiemenella; species Vandiemenella viatica. The sequence continues at coordinate 330,285,958 of CM061920.1, read as the reverse complement.
TATACTACCCGTAACATTAATTCTCTTTCTTCGGGAAAACCATCGATTCTACAAATAATATTAAACTTTACTACGTACATGCAATCATACATTTATTATTCGATTTCCAGTAAACGTTGCACTGAACTCGACATAACCATCTACAAGACCATATTTTTCCTTGGCTGAAACTATTTTTTCATAAATCAACTTTGTCACATTTGAAGTCAAACTAATTACATAATACTTCGGCAGCTCTTTGATGACCATTACCATTCTAGTCAGCCTTGCTGGTGCTTCCCTATGACTTTATATTATCATCCTTCTTGGTGCGTCCTTCAAAAAATCATCATTCTCATCAGAATCGCTACATCTTAAACCACTATTCTCACTCTTCTCAACAATCTCTAAGACTTCATGTTTTGAAAATCCATGAAGGTTTGTTCAGTAATTTTTAATTTATGCCAGGTTATATGTAAAGAATTCGATGTTCAGTAGAGATTTTAATTTCCTCTTCCGGCGTCAGATGATGTAGCGTCCCAAAGTATACATCATAGTTTTAAATGTGACCCTGTGAAAACTCTATCAAAATGTGTCTTGTAATTTTTGTGTTAAGCCAGAACAAACAGATGCAGCATTGTTATAGATTTAGAATAGTAATTATAAGAAAACTCAGTAATTTTTTCTACTTAAATGTATTGTTTTTTTATTATTCTAATTATTATTTGCGAACGGATCCTATCGGTTCACGCGAAGCCTCAATTCTCATCATGGCTTGTAATTAGGAATTTGTGCAGTGTTTCCACTGGGTAATTAGAAACAGGGATAATCAGTTCATGGAGAAATGGGAGGAGCTTAAGTATTGCCATCTGTCTGCGATTGATATAATCTATGTTCTGTATTATAAGTGTATTTTTGTTTGTGAAATGTGCAGTTCATGAGATGGAGCTTGGGGACGGTCATAGTATTTGCGTAAGTGACTGTGGAAAACAGCCTAAAACTTCAATCAGGATTGCCTGTCCAGGACTCAAACCTGGTCCCGTTGTACCAGCCCGATCTTTTTGGTGATGCCTTAACGAACGTAACCGCAGCCGCGGCTTTTATCGGAATATTAAATTTAGTTTTGTTTCATTGCTTTCATTTCTGTTGTACTTCATAACATTTGTCGTGCATTTGTTTATAGTTTAAATCACTCTCCAAATATTTCGTTCCTTTTACCCAACAATTTCTATAAATTCTTGGTCTTCTATAATTAAAATAGAATATCAACACCATATCGTAGAATTTCTGTAATTTACAGTAGAACTCCAAATTATCAGAACTCCCAATTATCAGAACTCCAATTATCAGAACTCCGATTATCCGAATCGCCGATTATCCGAATCGCTTTTTTTAATTAAGACGGAAACGTACTGCGATAAAGCTTCCCCTCTTTTACAAAAACGAACCCAAAGTTCGGATGACTGCAGCATTGTTTACCGAGTGGTAAGGCGAAATTTTAATCCCTGAAGTGCAAAAGCACAAAAAAAAACCTTGGAAAGAAGGCATTTTCAACATACATACAATAATTAATTAAATAGACTTTTTTGGGGAAAAATCCGACTATTCCGAATTTTCGATTATCCGAATTTTTGATTATCCGAATGGGGCCGGTCCCGATTGATTCGGATAACTGGAGTTCTACTGTATAAGTTTTTGTAATAGACATTTGCGAAGGCTCCACTGAAGGCTTTAGAAAAATTAAGAAAGTTGGACTTCGTGTGCTTGTAGAACTCTCTAGAGGTTAAATTTTGCTGTTGAGTTGTTTGTGTAAGGTCGCCATTTCCGTGGATGGGCGCTCTTCAAGATGTTTTTTGTTCAGCAAACTTAGCTCCACTCCCAAGCTCCCGGTCAGTCTATAGTCAATCTTCTTCACATATTGATTGCGAGGGCTCCATCGAATGTCGAAGGCTGTCTGTTATAGCTGCTCATTTAATGTTGTTGTGTTCTCCTCGTGTCTACATTACCCCTCCATTTGCGTTATGTGTCAGCATTTTCAATCATTATAAATTTCAGAAAACCGATCTAGTACGAGTCCAGCCTTGCCTTAGGGTTTTGTGCTCTAATGACCTTAACAGTTACACTTATAATCCAAAACATTATAACCTTTGTCTTCTGCAAATGGAATGCTAATGTTATCTGGTGACGCTGCAGGTGCGTCATGCGGTAAGGAAAGTGTATACGCCGAGCAGAGACGCATGGGGAATCATTGTAATGACTATATGTGCGGCAAATGGGGAAATCCAATGACATAATTTATTTTGACAAAGGGTAGACTTTTATGACCCGGCACCTGGGAACGCGCATCCCGGAAACGGCGAGGCAGGTCAGCTGTTCGCGTGCTTCTGTAGTGACTATTTACGGAAAGTGGACGCAAGACTGTGAAACCACGAATAGGCGACAAGGTGGTGGATGCTCACGCCTCATCACAGACCGTGGAGGTCGGAGGCTTTCTCTCTCTGTAAATCAGGATTGGGGGGGGGGGTGATTTGTGTCATATCTAGCTGCAGAGTACAATGCTGATGCAGCGCAAAGTGTACACGAAACACATAGGGCTCGCTGGTAGACAGCCTCTACGTGTTCCCATGTTGATCCATCAACATCATCGTCAATCATGAGATCATTGAGATTGGACCTTGGATCAATTTAAACGCGTCACCTGGTCGAATGAATCACGTTTTTTGTTACACTGGGTCGATGGTCGTGTCTGGATACGCCATCTTCCAGGCAAACGACTGTTCAAAACATGTACTCCGCTACGGGGTAGATTCCATGGAGCCTGTGGAATTGATAGAAAGCACCATGGCACGCATGAATTACGTGAAAACTACTGCGAATCACCTGCATTTCTTCATGCTTCATGTATTCCACGTCGGTGATGATATTTTCCAGCAGGATACCTGTCCATGTCACAACGCAAGAATCGTGATACACTGATTTGATGAGCATGGTAGTGAATCACGGTGATGTCTTGGAGACCAAATTCGTCTGATCTCAACCCTATAGAACACATCAAGGACGATGTCGGGTGCCTGTTCCGCACTCATAAACACCCGGCCCGTAATATAAGCGAATTTTGTGACAAGTGCATAGACATCTGGTGCCAGACAACTCCGGACACCTAACAAGGACTTCTGGAATCCACGCCGATCACTACTGTATTGCGTCACAGAGGTGGACTAACGTGCTATTAAGCAGCTGTTTGTGATATTTTGGTTCATCAATGTATCTTGTATGAGTAAAGTCAGATAGTTGTCGCTTGAAACAAAAATTTGTAATTGACATATTTTCAGATTAAAAAATCATTCAGTTCCATTAAAATTCATTATAAGATGCAATACAGTCTCAATTAAAAGCATTTTAAATAAAGTAGTATTAATATTTTCCAAACTAACGTTGCTTGTTCTTGTCGCAATTTATAAACTACATTAAAAGACAGAAAATGTTCAATATTATGGACAAGTTTCGAGCGTTTTGAGTGATACCTTGTTAAAAATGATTACAAATGAAGTTTTTAGGCTGTTTTCCACAGTCTCTTACGTAAAAACTATGTCCGTCCCCAAGCTCCGTCTCATGAACTGCACATTTCTCAAACCAAAATACGCTTATAATACAGAACATAAAATACATGAATCGTAGACAGATGGCAATACTTAAGCTCCCCATTTCTCCATGAACTGATAATCCCTGTTTCTAACTAACCAGTGGAAACAAGCCATGATGAGAACTGAGGCTTTGCGTGATCCGATAGGATCCGTTCGCAGATAATAAGGAAGAATAAAAATGCAAAACATTTTAGTAGAAAAAATTATAGAGTATTCTTATAATTACTATTCTAAATCTATAACAATGCTGCATCTGTTTGTTCTGGCTTAACTTAAAAATTGCAAAACACATTTTGATAGAGTTTTCACAGGGTCACATTTAAAACTATGATTTATACGTTGCAACGATACGTCATCTGACGCCGGAACAGGAAATTAAAATCTCTACTGAACATCGAATTCCTTTACATATAACCTGGCATAAATTAAAATTACTGAACAACATTGATGGATTTTCAAAACTTTAAATCTTAGGGTTTTGACCAAAAACTTTAGATATATCTTAATAGGGACACAACAAGAAATTAATGTGACCAAACGGAAAAATATATGGAGCTATTATAATGCAATGTACCGGTTGGTTTAACAACCAACTGTTAATAAATTAATTATAATGACTTACAAGACGACGAACACAACGACAGGCAGCTTCTCCGGTCGATATCACTATTGGGATACAGCGTTCTGCGACCCTGTCATGAACTCAGTACTACGTATTAAAGAAGTGGGATTAAGCATATCATATGATAAATATAAAGAATCTTTTATTCGCAAGGACAACCTCTGAATGTGGTGCATTTAGGAACCCGGAGACAGAAGTGCTCTCTGACGGTCAATTGACCTTGCCGTTATTTTTCCGTAAATGGTCTGTTTCCTTTAATCAGTGTTTTGTATGTGAATAATATGTGATGTAATTTTTGTATTTGTTTTGGAATAACCAACATTATCTGCTCTTGATTTTTTTTATAACAATAAATGAAAGTTGCATTGCCTTGAAAGTAATGTTATCTCATTTGGCGATTATAATTCCCATGAGAATAATTGTATTTTAATGTGTATTGCTGAAGTTAATTTTTGGAAGTACCTCTTCCATGGCGCCCAGGCAATATTCTAGAAAGGGGATGACATGCAAAATTTTAATAAACTGAGAATTATAACAACTGGTGGCAACAATCCTACACGCGGGTACACTACGGAAAGTTGTGTGAGGAATGAAGAGCGATGAATTTATTTTTGTTCATCGGTAATTTCTTCATTATACTACTTTCTACGGCCATACAAAAAAACGGCAACGTTTAACAACTAGTTTGCTCTCCACAATTCGCATTTTATCAACTATCTTCTAGGTTTTGCAACACTATGGCCATCTAACTGAAGTTACTCAAGATTTCAAGATTATGCGGTTACTTAAAAGTACGTGTACTTAAATCAGAAAAATATAAACAACAAAACGTCGACGATAATATTACCAGAATTCGTTACAACTTTATTCTTGCACGATTGGTTATTCTTTACTAAACTCGATCGGCATGGATGGATATGTTTCTTTATTTTATTTTATTGGCAGAGTACTGAAAGGCCAGAAAGCCATAGATCATCTTGCTATTAATACATCACGTATGCATTACCTTAATGTTTCACACCCACTATTTTCATGCTAACAATGTTTGTTTTATTAAATATATCAGGCATGGAAAAACAAAATATAGAGTCTACAGGAAGCCTTAATTTTGTATGTTCACTTCTCAGTCTTCTAAGAACCTGCATGAATACTCTCTTAACAATGTGGGTAACGCATTTTAATTCAGCGTAAAATTCCGATCGTATCTCTTATTTTCGGTTCTACGATTTCTTCAGTAAAACATTGAGTTAACTGGATGGATGTTAAACATTATTGGCCTGGAGACCCAGACAGGTAGTTCGGCCGACGGTTTGACACAATTTCTGTTAGCTCTGTCATGGCTACTCTCAACCTAACCCAGTAATCCTACCAGCTATAGAGAACCTACAGTTTAACGTGGAATCCAAATCACGGAAGCGTTTGGCGTACTTCACATTACACAGCAAATTGTACCAGAGGGGAAGGTATATTAAAAAGCCTTTTAAAATCTCCACAAAACGCTTTAACCACTGAGCCACCAGACTGCTATTCAGTTAACTGACAGAATACAATTGTGTCGCCCTGTAAAATTATTATGCCTTCAAGTTGAATGATTAATTCACACAAATTAACTGACTTTTTTATGCTTTACTAATATAGTCTTTGATTTTGGTTGTCTACTGTTTCTTTTGACCACTCTTTAACTGCATTATTCTTCTGCTACATTTTATGTTTTTGATCACAATAAATATTAATTTCTCCTTTTCTGTTACAGCATAAGATGATGCATGCATTAAATCCGTCTTTTGACGTTGGAATTTTGTTCTAAATTTGAAATTTATAAGTACAAGCCTTTCATTTTCAATAACGAGCAAATAAATTCATAGTAATTATTAGCAAAAAGATAACTGTTCTGGTTGTTCTATCCTCCAAGTGTCGAACATACTAAATTTATGTTCTTATGAGTTTTTGCTGTTCTCGTGTGAAGGGTTACTTCGAGCGGAGTTTGTTGTATGTTTATGCCAACGATATGGAAATTTATGGGCAGCTTATGGTGTTCCATGATTTTTATACATACTGTCTAAAAGTGGCGATATTCCTAAGGAGTTGCCGAGAAGTGATGTGGCTTAGAACAGGCAGTCAGTAGTTGATGATAAGTCTTATTAAACCTGTTATATTGCGCACTGTTTCTTTGATGTGATGATTTTCCAGCATTTTAATACGAGAGCTGTTTGGCTAGACTTAGCTAGATTACTACACAGCGAAATACCAAAAAGTAGATATACAGTTAAATATGCAGCATATTTAATCCCGTAGGAGCTCAAAATGTCCACCTTCATCATTGATGCATTCCTGCAACCTGACCCGGACACTCACCCACAGAGCGAAACACCCAGCGCGGTGGGTGGACGGTTAACGTTCTGGCCTCTCATTCGAGAGGACGCGGGTTCGAATCCCCGTCCGGGCATCCAGGTTTGGGTTTTCCATGGTTTCCCCCAAATCACTCCAGGTGAATGCCGGGATGCTTCCTTCAAAAATTCCGTGGCCAAGTTCCTTCCTGTTCCTTGTCCCCAGTCCCATCCCGCCTCTAATGACCTTAGCCGTCGACGAGGTGTAAAAAAAAACAAAAAAAAAAACACCAGAGCGATAAAAAATTCCGGTTAGAACAAATTTTCTTAAACACACATCATCGACGAAATTCTTCAACTTTACTACTGTGACTGGTACCCTGTAATGAACCTTATCCTTTACTTCGCCCCAGAAGAAGAAATCCATTGGATTTAAGTCCGGGGAACGTGCTGGCCAGTCAATACTTCCACGTCGCCCAATCCAACGCTGCGGGAATGCCTCGTCTAGATATCTACGGACCGCCAAAGAAAAATACGGTGGGGCCCCGTCCTTTTGAAAGAACAATTCCGCAGAGTCGGGCAAGTGCTTGCAGTTGTGGCACCACAACTTCGATCAACATGTCCAGATATTTGGGGCCATCAACAGTTCCATCGAAAAAGACAGAAATCGATACCATTACAGGATATGCCACTCCATACTGTGACGCCTGGCTGATTCAGTTGCATAGCCCAGTACACAATTACGTCTGTCAACGTGACCAGATAATTGTAAAACAGGCCTCATCTGTCCATATGATTTCGAAAGCAGGTCTGGTTGTTCAGTCATTTCATTGCGCATTATCTCACAGAACTGTAGTCTGCGATCTGGATCGTCTCCGACAAGGCCATTCAACAGTCTGGGGCGGTCGGCTTAAGGTGCAGCTGCTGCAATACACGTTGTAATGAAGCCCTCGGGATACCCGCTCCAGAGACGCACGTAGCGCGGACTTCTTTGGACTGTACTTCTTTACGAATGTAAGGGCTACCTTCATCTCATTTTCACGTGTCGACGTCGTGCGCGGTCGGCCAGACTTCGGTGCATTGGCGACGGAACTTGTGACCTAAAACTTGTCTCTGATGCGGTAAATACTTTTGGGCGACCGATTTACAACTACAGCGCAGGTAAATGAAGATCAAGTGGAGCAACAAAGCATTTATTTCTTAGCTCCGGTTTTTTAAGGTGTTATTTGAATGATAACGTTCCACCAAAAGTGACAGTGAAATAGGTTGGTTCCCGCTGTCGGTAAAAATAGTATTTTCGGAGGTCACAAATAGAATATATAGGATTGCGGGTTACATTCTAAAACATTCAATGTTGATTAATTTGTTAGTAGATGGAACTATAAAAGTCTACATATCAAAGGAAGACAAGGGCTAGAGTATAAGAGGCACATAGTTCATAATAAAAGTTGTACGGTATACGTGAAGATTAAAAAATTTCATCATTGAATTAAGATACCGACGATAGAATCAAACAGGCCGAAAAAATTATGACAGAAAGAGGTGTTTTTTTAGTGTGTTTCCTTACAAAGATTTTAATAAAATAGAATCAACGCTTCATCTTCTTTCATAAAATATACAGAGCTAGTCAAAATGATTGCAGCGGTTTCACGAATTTTCTTTTGGCTGTCCTATTATAGCTACGATGATGGGATTTGCTGTTGTAAGAGAAGTGGCTCTCCAAGTTTCAATTGCACTAAATGCAAGCTTTCCGCGGTGGCCTCTAGAGCGCTTGAGAGCAAGATGGCTCAAAGTGAGAAACCGTACGTTGTTCTCGAATTTCTTTCGACTCAGCCTGTGTAACTGTTCAGCGACATTTTAGAACAAAGTTCAGCAAGAATCCCCCGCATTCTAACACTATTCGGCGTTGGTATCATCTGTTTAAATCTACGGGATGCCTTTGTAAAGGTAAAACAACGGGTCGCCCTCCTGTGTCTAAAGAAACCGTTGAACGTGTGCGCGCCAGTTACGTTCGTAGCCCACTGAAGTCTACTCCTCTAGCGAGCAGGGAATTAGGTATTCCACAGAAGACCGTTTGGAGAATACTACGGAAGCGACTATGTATGAAGCCTTACAGGTTACAGTTGCTACAACCACTGTCGTACAACGATGAAGTGCGTCGTTTTCAATTCTGTGTGCAATGTATAGAACAAGACGAAACATTCTCAGAAAAACTTGCGTTTAGTGTTGAGGCCACTTTTCATATGAGTGGAAAAGTGAACAGGCACAATGTGCGCATTTGGGGAACCGAAAACCCCCATGCTTATGTGCAGCACGTTCGCGACTCTCCCAAAGTGGACGTGTTTTGCACGATCTCACGAAAGAAACTTTATGGGCCTTTTTTTCTTTAATGAGGTGACGATCACAGGGAAAATCTATTTTAAAATGTTGCGGAATTGGCTCATGTCACTTCTGGAAGCTGACAGTGAAGATTTCATTTTCCAGCAGAACGGTGCTCCACCCCATTTATCTCTAGTTGTCCGTAATTTCCTAAACATCAGGGTTCCAAACATGGATTGGTCGTGCTGCGGATGCTGATCGTCAGCTAATCTCATGGCCTCCTCGTTCCCCTGACCTAACCCCCTGCGACTTCTTTGTTTAGGGGTTCGTAAAAGACACAGTGTTCGTGCCACCAGTACCAGTTGATCTGCCAGACATGAGGGTTCGCATCACCAATGCATTTGCTCTCATTGACAGAGACATGCTGCATCGGGTATGGGAAGAACTCGATTATAGACTTGATGTGTGCAGAGTCACTAAAGGTACACATATTGAGCATCTGTAAGTATATGTCAAATAATAAATCTGTAGTAATCTTCTGAAATCACTGCAATCATTTTGATTGCCCTATATAGGGTTATCACAACGATTGTTGGAAAAATTAATGGACTCGTAGTACACTTGAGACAGAAATAAGTATCTTGGTTTATTATGTACCAAATTAAAACAAAAAATTTCATGTACTACACATGCTCGATTTTTACATCCTTTACTACTCTGAACACATCTATATGGTAGTCCATTTCTCCCCATACCCGAAGATTTAATTCTTAGACGATTCCACAACACTTTTCCAAAAGTGGGTTGCGGCATGCCCAGTTCCCTGTTATCTTGTGTAACCGATTTCCTAGGGCTGCGTTGCAAAGCTTCTCTGCACCCGTCCAAATGTGCTTCCAAAATGTAGAGAAGCAAGTGATTTTTTCTACATATCTACATATATACTCTGTAATTCACAAAATTGTGGGTGGAAGAGGGTGCTCAGCACCAAAGCTAATCTCTTTGCTGTGCATTCCAATCACTAATGGTACGAGGGAAAAAAGAATTCATATAAGAATCAGTCCGGCACCTTATTTCTCTAATTTTATCTTTCCTGTCCTTCCGACTCAAATAGGTTGGTGGAAGAAGTATTTCACTACACTCAAAAGTGAAAGTGGGAGTACGCATGTTTTCCAATAAGTTTAAACGAAACGTGTGTCGACTATCTACCAGAGACTCCCAACCTAATCTACTAATCAGTTCTGTGACGCTTTCATAAGGACTGTAGCAAGCGGTCACGAATCGAGCGGCTCTTCTCTGTACTTTCTCTATACTTTCGATCAATCCCTTACGAAACGGGTCCCAAATGGCACAACAATAATCCAAATATGGACGCACAAGAGATTTGTACGCTATCTCATTTGTTTATTCATTACAATTTTTCAAGATTCGACCTATGAATCGCAGCCTAGAATTTGCTCTACCTACTAACGAATTAATGTGTATGTCCCATTTCATGTTCCTTTGTACTGTTACTCCCGAATATTTCATAGAATCGACCATATCAATAACTGAACTGTTTACCTCGTATTTCTGAACAATCGGATTCTTTTTGTTAGTTATGCTCATTATCTTGCACTTTTTACAATTTATAGTAAGTTCTTCCCGCAAACACACGTTTTCCACAAACTAATGATATAATCTGTAAATGAGATTGTCGAAAAATGGTTTCTTCTCCCCAAATTTTGTCCGAAATTGACGAGAGTCGAGAGTGCAAAATACTATTTTTAACAATTATCGCCATATTGCAAACACTGACACCTGGATCGGAAAACGTAACTACTGGACGGCGGGCAATGCATAAAAAACTCTAAGAGTTTCCACACGCGTCCAAGTAACATTCATAGTTGTATGTCAAAACTTCGCGTATAATACATTAGCGAAACACCGACAATCATTTGTGATAACCCTGCAATCTATAAGTCAACCGGAAGAGCATATTCCCGAACGAGAAATACTTAAAAACCAAAGAGAATTTTAACAATCAGTTTTGTCTGTTTATGAAATCATTCTGTAGTCTCGTTTGGGTATTTATTCCGTGTCCGTTATAAAAAAAATGTTTTGTGAACCTCAATTTTTTAAGATACTTCTGTTTCTAACATCAGACTTAATTTGTGTACTAGATGTGTCTTTAGATTTAGGCCGCCTTGCGCCGACAGCGCCAGTGTAGAGAAAAAACAACAAGCAATCAGCCATCGAGCCGCATCCACAAGAAGCAAGACATTGCAAAATGATTTGCTTGATGATCCTCTGACTGCGTAAGCCAGAACAACATCAAAGAGAGTCTACTCGTGACAAAAAAATGTTAACAGAACAAACTTCCTACTAACAAACACAATAATGATTTTAATTTTCTGTCAACGACACAAAATTAAAATCCTTGGTAAGGGCCAAGAATAAATTCTAATGGTGGTATGATCGAATTAGAAAACTGTGAAACCAATCTTTTACCACGCCGTCTTACTTATTCAAAGAACAGCTTACAGTTGCCTTGGTAGAGTAATAAGCAACCCTCTCTAATGAAATTTGTGCTAAGTGATGCTGAAGAAATTTACTGTGATGGGCATGTACTTGGCACACCAGTGTTTTTTTTTTATCTGGAGCATGACTTTTCTATTTTAGCGCAAATAATTAGAAGCTCTACGATTCCGAAACTACAATTATTTTTTATGTAGCGACCTCCTGTTGATTGTTAAAGCTATTCCGAAACTACTATTTTTCTTTGAATCGTGCTCCTGTTGATTGTTAAAGCGATTCCAAAAATACTATAATTTTTTTATTAATCCTGCATCTTAAAGAACTCGAAAAATCTTTTTACTTCTCCGGATTTATAAATATTGTATAAAACTAAACGGTAGGAAAACATAGATGCCGAAAGCAATTTCTCTAAAATTTATGTTATGTTGATCTGGGAATTCGTGTATCAGAGAGGCAAAAGTAAGATAAATACAAATCAGACGATTAAGGATACAAACGTGAAGAAACTAATAAATAACTATACCGTTGGTGTAATCGTGAAATATTAGCATTTACAACGAAAACAAGAGATGTTAGCTGCCTCTTATCTACATAAGAATGTTTTTACTACGGAATATAAAATTTAATGATTACCACCGTGTAGAAAAAAAAATACGTTTCGTAAACAATCTATAGATTTATTCAACATTCTAACGTAATGTACAAAAGTAGAGAAAATAGTGTTTCATACTACATTAATAAAAAATAATAAATTAAACTAGATCACTACAAGAAAATATCAAAGAATCAATAGAGATAATTATTGCAAGAAAGGCATAGAAACACAAACGTGTGAAAAGCATTCGATTCAGTCCTATCCACAATAAAAGAATAATAATACTAATAACAAATAACATGAAATGAAATGACAAATTTTAGGCAAAATATAAAAATTCTAATTGGTTTGTTTCTTCCTTGTTCTTGATATTCCTCCTTTTGTGGTAATCACATTTGTTTTCTAAATTTAATGAAATGATTCAATATCCGATTTTTTTCTGCCTCAACTCGTTTGGAGTGCTGAAGGTTCACCTATACGTGGATGCACTTAGAAGACGTCGTTGCCGCCTGGTCGCGCCGCAGATCACCTGCCTGTGCTGCAAGCCGTTCAATTTTCCTTAATGAGCGTCGCTCGCCTTCCACTCAGCCACTGCCGCCTTTAATTATTGCAGGTGTACCAATTACCGCCAGCCGTCAAGAACACTCCAAAGACAACTTCGTGAAACTAATAAATTGCATTTACTTTTATTACAATTACTTTTTTATTTCAGGCAGAAAAGAGTGCAGTATTACCATAAAAGATATCCCAATATAATAATACTTCCAATGCTTGCTTCGCGAATCCTTGGTGTGAGTTGCAAAACGTTTTCCCTTTGTTTCATCTAGTATCAAAGCGTAAACGTTAGTCCATAGTATCTTTGCAAATATTTGCCAAAGCCTAAATTAAATTTCACAATTTCGTTACGCTTAATGTGGTCTCCGTGTATTCTGACCAAATACTTCTAAGAAAACTAAAGAAATAAATAACGAAAGTAGTCAAATGAATATATACAGTAGTAAGAGAATCCAAAAAGTGGTGTTTGTTTTTGTAGATATCTCGCTAAGGAGTGCTAATCTATGATGCGGTATGATCTGTGTTGCCTGTCTGTTTTCGGTACGAACTAATTATCATTTCTTGATCCGCTCACCAGTCACGTAGCCCAAACTAAACTGATATGTAATTTTTGCGCGATGCTCTAGACAGACTGACACATCTCTCTTTCTGATTTATAATATTACCTATAGATCAATGCAAAAGTTTGAATGGTATTTACTCATTCGCTCTGTAACGGCTTAAGGTATTTAAATGAAACCTGGCATGGATTTGGAATTAGTTTGGATCAGCTCATAGAATACTTTTCATTCCAGAAAAACGAATAGTTCCGCTAATCGAATGCTAGTGCAAAGACAACGAGCAAGGAAACAGAAGAAGAACAAAGCAAACTTTGCACCAGTATTCTCGAGTCTCTACCCAAATAATACCCGTATATTAGAAGTCCACGCGAACGAAGCCGGGGGCAAACATTAACTTTATTTATCACCACGGTAACGTCGAACACGTATGCGGCCATCACTATAGGACATGTTGAAATGGTACTCGTCTGAAAATAGTACATTTTGTCATTCAACAAACTAGTTCCTTAAGGACGAAGCTTCTCTCGGCGTTGAAAATTTATAAAATGCTCTCGGGTAACTAGCAGAGTTAAGGAAGCGATAACATTCACTGTCACCATCTTCACCAGAAGATGGCGACAGTGATTGTTATCGCCGAAATATCGTGTGATAACACTTCCTTAACTCGGCTAGTTACCCGAGAGCATTTCATAAAAAAGCTAGTTCGTATTACAGTCTGAGGCGTTGGTGATTTCTGGTCAATGAAAGCCATCACTCCAACCTTTAACAGGCTGCGTCGAACCTTCGACGCAAACATTTCCACTCCCGTTGCAGTGTTCCAGGGTCGAAGAAACTGTTCTGTCGATTACGGCCATGCGGCACGTGGCAGCCATCCCGCGTTGTGGTCATAGTGTATGATCCAGTACCCACTCGTCGTTGTGTAGGACCCTCTTACATCCACTGGTTCCACACATACTGTCGTTGCAGCGTGCCCAATACGAGGCGCAATTTCACGGTACGTCACACCCGTTTCATGGAGACCAGTCATTCTGCATCGTTCGAACTCACACACATGTTGATAGTGTGGCCTTTGAAATCGGCGAGGCTTACAGGCACTTTCCTGCACGTTTCGACTTCGTTTGACAGCTCGTTATTCACTTAGTGTGGCGTAACAGCGACCCTTGCGGTACACAAAAGGAGCACTGCTGGGACTTGGTGCACGCCATCCCTCCGCAATCTTAATTATTTATTATGTTTCCACTGTTCTACACACTCCTATTTTGTAGTGATTCAGACCATTCCTTCTATGTGTTATAATTTTCACAATCAGTAGTGTGCTTTAAACAGTTTTCGTCCCGTTTGACCGAGCGTGGTGGGTGAACGGTTAAAGTTCTGGCCTCGCATTCGGGAGGACGCCGCGCCGGTTTGAATCTCCGTCCGGGCATCCTGATTTGGGTTTTCCATGGTTTCCCCAGATCACTTTAGGCAAATGCCGGGATACTTCTTCAAAAGGCCATGACCGAATTCCTTCTCTCTCCTTGTCCCCCAGTCCTGCCTCTAATGACCTCGACGTCGACGAGACGTAAAGCCATAAGTAAAAAAAATGGTCATCCCGTTTGCAAGTAAGATAATTTCAAAGTTGATTGTATTTCCAAGAGCGCATTTCATTACCACCAAAGGATATTGTGTGATTGGAGCGGGCCCCTCCTATCGCGTGTTGAAGGATCCCAGAGTTCTTAGCGAATTGAAGACGGCTGGCGCCGCCATGCTAGTGGCGAGTGATCGCGGGAACTTCGAAACCCTCGTACAGTCATATAACAAATCACTGCAAAATTTGAAACTTTTATGCTCAACGAAGATAAAATGGCAAATCACAGGCTAATTACTGAAATTCAACTGACTATATTACCTTTTTGGACTTGTTTTCTTCAGTCCCAGCAGTGGCAAGATTTTTGTCCTTCTTCAAGCAGGTTAATGAAACTGATCCAGAAAGATGTAAATGTTATAATAATAGTAACACATTTATAAAAGTTATGAGTAAAACCAATGAAGTAGAGGTACACACATTTAAGAGGTCCAAACTAAGTTTACTTCTGAAGCTGAGACACCATTTTCTGTTCAGTTCATAGACAGAATCTGATATTAATCACACTGAAATGAAGAATATGATGAAACAGTTCTTTCAGTATAAATGCAACAGAAGGAAAGGTGAATATTTTTGTTCATTGTTTAAGATCTTTCCCTTCTAAAGACTTTTGTAGCACGGTTGGTGCAGTTATATGCAGCGCAAGACTTAACCATGGTAGCAAACACTTCTAATAAAAAAAAATACGAGCACTCGATCACTTCGGCACGTCTCAACTGTACAGAACCACACACTCAAACCAACAGTTTGCCATCAGTATGGCGGTGCGCGCATCGTTCAATTTGCGAAGGAACACTAGCGCTGTTGCTCCTTCTAGTGTATAATATTCAAACTTCTTTGGATTGGAGTGAAAGACAACACAATAAAAAATTTAACTTAGTTTAACATCCAGGCCTCAGACGGGTGACCCTTTGCACGTAAACCTAGTAGGCTGGGGACCATGCTACTGGGACAGTCTTTTCACGTAAGCATTTCAGTTTCCTCAGACAAAGAGGACAGTAAACTGTTTTCGGTGTATTATAACCTGCTTGATGCGTTTGATGTAGATGAAACATTCAATTGGTAATAGTAACGAGTTGTGACAAACAGCAAATGAGATGTGAGGCGTTATTAAGGTACTATAATCTGTAAATGTTTGACCTTGTGAAATTAATAGCAAACGTTGAACTCTACAGCGTAGATGTCATGAACGCCTCTATTGTCCTGGTATGGCGTATTAAGTATGAGAATGAGAGAAGAGATGTTCATCACATGGAAAGGTCACGGAGACTCTCTACAGTCAAGGATATACTGAAACAAAAGGTGAACCCATCACTTAAGATTATGCGGTCATGAAAGAGAAATTGACGTCAAACGTTCCCCAGTTCATGACGACCTAAAATATGCTGACATCGACTGGACGAATCTCTAGGCATCTCTCTAGTACGTCAGGAATATTGCCAGGCCCTTGCTTTTGCATTGTGGGACAGCATGTTGCCTGGATTACGGATATTAAAACAGAAGTTTGGCGGGTTGTATAGATACAAACTAAATTTGTTTGCGGAAATTATCCTAGAACTCATTAACTGTTAAGATTAAGGAGCTGGGTTGGAAATAATTGGAAAACAAGAAGACGGGCGAACAGATTGCTGGGTGTGTTTAAGGCATTTACTGGCGATGAGGTCTGAATTAATATCTGGAGATCATTTAGGAGTAGTTGGTGGAAATGAAGAGATGATCATAGCCATAACTTAGCACTCTATTTCAGACATAAAGGAGCGGGATCATTTTAATTTGTGGTTAAGGGAACCACGAACTAGAACAAATTGTGGTTGAAACTGCAGAACAATTTGCTTCGAACAATGTAAGAATAATAAACATTATTTCTAAATCAGGGGTGGCCAAATCGCGGCTCGCCTTCAACATTTTCCGGACCGCGAGATTCATCACACTTTTACAAAATATATTTACTTTATAATTGCCAACGTAGTGAAAACTTATACCTTCTTTTGATAGCCGATTTAGTAGGCCAATTTAGTGTTAGACGAATACAACAAAAATTTTCAAATATATTCATCTCGCTTTCATATTGAAATCAAGTCGGCCCCAGAATATCTCCAAATGGACCTGGTTGACTTACAGTATCAGGGGTGGCCAAACCGCGGCCCACCTTCAACATTTTCCGGACCGCGAAATTCATCACACTTTTACAAAATATATTTACTTCATAATTGCCAACGTAGTGAAAACTTATAGCTTCTTTTGATAGCCAATTTAGTGTTAGACGAATACAACAAAAATTTTCAAATATATTCATCTCCCTTTCATATTGAAATCGAGTCGGTCCCAGAATATCTCCAAATGGAACTGGTTGACTTACAGTATAATATTGAATTAAAACACATTTTTGAAACATCAGAATCAAAAATAGATTTTAATAACACTTACGTCACAAAAGAGAAATTTTCCAATATCAGAAATTTGGCACCCAAACAGTTGTTAGCTCTTTTGGTTCAACTCACACCTGCGAATCTTTTTTTGAAACTGAAATTGACCAAACACAAAACACGCTCAGACATAACTGACGCTAACTTGCAACACCAATTACGACATGCAAATACCCAAATTGAGATTGTTTTGCGAAAGCTAAGTGAAAGAGTGGAGAAACAAATATCACACTAGAAAAAATATTTTTAAATCATTTCATTTTTTATTAAATTTATATATTTTTTTATGTTTCAGTGTTATATATTTCTTTACAATGTGCATTTAGTATCATTATTATTATATTATCTAAGTTTACATGTAAGAATAATAGTAAAAACAATAATAATAACTCATTATGTTTCAATTTTTCACTAAAAAAAAAGTCTATAG
This sequence comes from Vandiemenella viatica, assembly GCA_031002005.1. Lineage (NCBI taxonomy): Eukaryota > Metazoa > Arthropoda > Insecta > Orthoptera > Morabidae > Vandiemenella > Vandiemenella viatica. Next base: position 330,268,363 of record CM061920.1, on the reverse strand, counting down.
TGGGTCTAAATCTAATATGGGGATGTATAATTTTATATACTGCCCGGGAAGTTATGATGCACTTCCAAAGTGGCCCGCAAGATCATTTGGGTTTGCCACCCCTGTTCTAAATGGTGTTTATGTTTTGTGACGAACCATCTTCCTTCCTTCATATTTGACCATTTCGATAAATGTGCTATCATTTTAAAATTTAAGTTCTTCGCTTTGGTAACATCATTAATTAAGAAAGGAATTTTTCGAAATTCATTTCATAAATGGCAAAATTATGAACAATCAACGTCCTGGATGTGCGATAGTTTAGAGTCAATCTGCTGGGCTTCGCTTGCGTCGATAAGAAGTCATTTCATTACCGCTAGATATAAATACCACGTGTTACAGAGATATTGATAAACTGTGTGTGTTTTCTGTAATAAGGAGCTTTTCGGATACTTTTGTTTCTGTGAGGAAAACATTTCATGGTTTCTCATTGTCTCGCAAGACGTTGTAGGTGTGTTGCTACTTATCTATTTCACTAGACAAATAAACAATTGCTATAAATGAACCGGTTCTTCTTTCATCCTTCAACAGACCACCAATCTCGTTATTCATCGTATATAATTCACGAAATTTTTGCACGGGTCACCTAGTTTAAAGTAATAATTCGAGTAGTAACATAGTAGGTGTGCTGTGAAACTATCACCAGGGTGTTTGCTCCATCATAATTAAAATAAATAATAATAAAAGTTACCAGTTCAAAGATAACGCCAATGCAAACTGTTTAATTTATTTATTATTGCGTCGTACGCGTTTCACCTCTCATCGAGGCATCATCAGCGACGAATATTTACATTCTTTTAATACGGTATAAAGAAACGGAGATGCGCAGCTGCATACCGTATTAAAAGAATGTAAATATTCGTCGCTGATGATGCCTCGATGAGAGGTGAAACGTGTACGGCGCAATAATAAATAAACAGTTTGCATTGGCGTTATCTTTGAACTGGTAATTAATTAAGCAACTGTGGAAACATGGCCTGCAACAACATTGCAATAATAAAAGTGCTTCAGTGTCTAAGACAAGTAAGTCAAGAGTTAGGTAAAATAATGCGGCAATACATGTATTTTGTGTTTCTGAATACCCATAACTATATATCATTGTGAATTAAAATGATGTTTACTCTCCAAAAAAATTTCACACAAGTAAATTTTCAGAGTATTCTCAGTTGTATATTTGGCCATATCATCAAACGCAATTCTTTTGAAAGCGTCTCATTGTAATATGAAAATCAGGCTCTTGGGTCAAGAATAAATTCCCTTGTGAACCCATACGTTGTGTGTCAGTTGTGATAACAAAGAGGGGCACGCTGAGAAGAGGCTGGATGCCTGTTTACGAGGCGCATCTTCATTTCCTCGAGATGGCGCCTTCTCGCCCAGTACGGAGACAAGATACTAGCGTGGGGAAAAAGACAACGACAGTTCTGATTTAGGTGACGCGTCACGAAGCAGCCACGCTGTTTGAACACCCACATGAACATTTCTTTTACAATCCTTACTCAATTTTAACACTGTATAGTTGCTGTCAATAACGGAGCGTCCATAAACTACGTGGCCCGGTCTATGAGTTGGGGGGGGGGGGAGTTTCAGAGCCAGGTCACGTAGCTTTCCATTCATATTATTTGTCACAGTTAAAATGAGGTACAGAACTCACAAGAACATGTGAATATTTATTTCCGTTATTTAATTATCTCCGTGTAATTTACGATACTCTGACAAGAAAAAACAGTACAAAATGTCTTCTGTAATCAAGAGCGGGAAAAGCTATTTGCTGCGTTGAAGGGGGAGGAGGGTAGAGGCAAAAGCCACATCGGGCTACATAGGGGGAGGGAGGGTTCACAGGAGGCCAAAATGGAGCTACACAAACATAGGAATTAAAAATACTCCAGATTTATCTACAGAATATATTTCAAATTATGTCTTTGAACTTATTAATAAATGGTTTACAGCTAATGGCTTGTCTTTAAACTTTGATAAAACTCAGTATATGCAATTGAGTACATCATACAGATTAACACCAGATAAAGACATTAAATTTTGCAGGCCAGTCAATTCAAGAGGTAGAGAGTGTGCAATTTTTGAGTTTGTATATTGATCATAATTTAAATTGGAAAGTATATGTTTCTGACTTACTAAAGCGATTGGGTGCAGCCACATTTGCAATTCGTACAATTTCATCTATAGGTCTCCGTATGAGCCAACTAGTTTATTTTGCTTATTTTCACTCCTTATTGTCATATGGAATAATATTCTGGGGCAATTCTACCCATAGAGGCAAAGTGTTCAGAGCCCAAAAGCGTGTAATAAGAATTATGTGTGGGGTTAGCAATAGAACTTCATGTAGAGAGCTGTTCAAGAAGTTAGGGATTTTAACATTAGCATCTGAGTATATATACACATTAATGTCCTTTGTAGTCACAAATTATATTTTGTTTGAAACAAATAGTAAAATACACAATTATGGCACTAGAAGTTAAAATGATCTTCTCAAGGAATACAAGTCATTGTAATTTGTTCAAAACGGGGTCCGATATTCAGGGATACATATCTTCAATAAGCTGCCAACACATATTAAATGTCTAGCAGATCAAAAGAATAAATTTAGGAAAAAATTGAAAGATTTTTAATTGACAACTCCTTCTACTATGTCGAGGAATTTATTTCTAAGGTATCTACAAAATAACTTCCAGTAGCTTCTGTAAATGTAGTTAACATAATTAATTTACCATTTATGTTATTGTAGTAATACCAGAGGTTTTACTTAAGTAATTTATACACTTGTTTGGGGTTGGGATAGAGGACAGACGAGCGAGCAAAATTAAGCAACATTACGAGAGCCACAACCTGCAAGTAGAGCACGAGTCAGCGATTCGGCAATTGTCAGGCGCCTAAAAGAGAACGCAAGCTGGCATTATGACCGAATGCAGTTAGGTGATGTCAGAGTTTGCCCTCTCCAAAGAGCTGGAGTGGAGTGCGGTTTATCTTAGTAAAACCCTAAGCACAGCTAGCTAGGTCTGTCTATCCGTTGGTCGAGTTGATCGTCGTATTTTGCAGCAGCCGGGAGACGACGAAAGAAGTTACCGGGCTCCGGCCTCGGAGCGGAGCCACGACAGCCCAAGAGATGTCTACAGCAACGCAGAAGGTAGGCTCTACTGAGGTTATTTGGATATGAGACGGATAGGTTCAGTTAGGCAGAAGTTCAATGTATTTCAATAGTCCTGTCGTGTTTGGGTTAGAGGTACCCATGTTGTAAGCTCGCTCTCTCTCTCCTCATTCCCATAATGTTGGTGGGGGTTAGCAAGGCGCCACTGCACCAGTTTATCAGTTTCAGAAAGTAATATTGATAGTAAATGTTATTTACAGATAAAATTCCATGTATGTGTAAATATGTATCATACCTCCAGAAACCTGGTGTAAATAAATATGTAAATATTCATCAGTGATTAGCCCTGATTTCCAAGTAATACTCCTATCACAAGACTCATATCCGAACAATCCGTCGATTTCCATGTAGACGCTTATCCATGCCTCCCTATGGCAATCTGTCCTTGTCTCACCGCTCGGCTGGACAGAGTGACTGTGAGGGTCATCCCAAACGGGTGGCAGCCAAGTCACTACATTATGACTGTACATCTTGTGCTGTATGTATTATTTTGTTCTGGAATTGTTTAATGTACCATGTATGCTATGATTGTACATCTTCTGGTGACTGTATTATTTTGTTATGGGATTGTTTAATGTACCATATATGCTATGAGTGTACATCTACTGCTGTACGTATTATTTTGTTATGCAACTGTTTATCTCTAAATTGACAACTTTCCACATCCCACAGAGCCAGTCTCTTATATTGGGATCAATGGAAAATGAATGTATTGTATTGTGGTTTATGGACGCTCCCTAAGAGCGAATTCTAGAAATATGTACAGTTGAACAAGCCCTTGTTTTATAGCATGGTGGAATAATGTGGAAGATTAGTGGTATCAGGTGCAGGAATTGGAGGACTAAAAATAAACACTGTTAATTTTGTGAAAATTACCGTAGGCACATTCAGTAACTAATATGATAAAGGAGTTGGAATAAAGAATCATATATTTACTTCATACACGCCTTCAGTGTAAATGGTGAACTATTAGTAATAGGCCAATCTAGAAGATTTACTTGACTAACTCACATTGTTCTTGTTTCCCACTTCCAGGCGTTACACACATCTGGGTCACGGAGAAAATACTGTAAGGTTACATCAATGATAGGAATTTAGTACTGATGTCTAAAAAAATGTATCTAACAAAAACAATTCCTGTAGAAGTAGGCCAAATCTTGTGGTTGTTTAGTGGCAAACAGTTATGAGATCTTGTGGTGGACCAAGTCTCCATTCTACAGCGTGTGTTGACTTGCTGAGTAAAAAAAACATGGTTTCTCTCGGTGTTATGACCCGTTAACATAAAATAAATTAAAAATCTGGTGATCTCGCCATTACGCATCATATATTTTTTACAAATTGAGGCGTAATATGTATGATTTATTCTAAGGCTGTCAAACCAAAAGAGATGTGAGGGAAATCTTGGCTTTAGAGTATTTGTAAGACTGATAAAGTAACACAATTAACGTATTTATTTAACTTAATATCTAGCTTACCAAAATATGGCATACACAATGGCCTATGCACCAGTTTTCTTTATTATTATTTTAAATCAACGGTTTATAGCTGCGAAAGAAACCGCTCTGTTTCAGGAAGTGAAGTGAATACACATTGTAGAGTGTAGACTTGGCTCACAATACCTTTTTGCCACTAAACAACCAGGAGACCTTCGTTACTTTTACAAAAATTGTTTTTTGGCGATTTGTTCTTGAAGTAGATAACTTATTCTGAGTCTTCTCTCAAATGTAACAACTACATATGAAAATTCCTGGATAAGGACATTTCTGAAATCAAATCTTATCAATATACGTGGTTACGATTCGAAAACTGCGTAGCTCTTTGCAAACAATGGGTATGCATACGAGGCGAGCGATGCCGATCGCCTTAGTTTTAACTTCGACCATAGTTAAATTTCTAGTTATTTCCAAACTAAAAACAAGAATATGGTAAACGTGTTAGTTACGATAGCTGAACTCTACGCATAACGCTTCATCTAGAACAAAGCAATTTTATATATATAAACAGACGTGTGTTTTCCTATATTTCACTTTTCAGCCACCACTGCCTACCACAGATCACTGGTGTTTGTGTGTAGAAGTAGCATGGAGTTTCCTGTCGTGCACTATGGTGGTTAGATGTCGGTAGCTGTCAATCGAAATTCTTTACAAACACGAACGAAATCGTGGGCACCAGCTAGTTAACCCATAAATATGCGCCGAAACTTCTTACATTTGGAGCTGCCATTGGATAAATACAAGAAAAATCACCAAAATTGGACTTTTAGGTGAAACCATATATTTGTACCGAATTATCTGTTTCTATGAAAACGGAAGTATGTATGAATTATGACGACGGTATGTCATAGTCGGTTATAAATTTTGAGTTTCACTAACTTCGAATGTAAAGAACTGAAAGAAATAAAATGCAAACTGATTAGTTAAAGTTAGCTCCATCTACGAGTATAATGAAATACTGAGGCATAAAAAGATATTAGGGTAGATAGAGACTTCATGTTGGGGTAAATACATGGATATTCAACAATTTTAGACTGTTTTATGATGTAAGGGAAAAATTATAACGGCGTAAAAATTTAAGCTATCTACGACTACGGTAAGTACTTTAGAGTTTTGATGATCACTTTTGAATGAGTGAGTGGGTGAACAGCAAAATCGGTGACATGTGCATATGAATAACTTACAAACTAAGAGGAAGAACGCAACAAAAATTAATGTGTTTGTTAAGCGTGCTGATATCTAAGCATAATAGATATTTGAGAAGTGTAGCGTTATCCAGACCGGAAATTTTAAGCTACAAGAATCACCCAAATTGCTTCGAGAAAAGGGTAGGCAGTGCTTCCGTTGACTCGACTTGGATAGAGCACTGCCGTGTACATAGATTTGGCACATTGTTTTCTTAATACTGTATATACAAACACGCAATTTAAATGCCAACATGTATTAAACTATAATGCAGTTTCGCTACTGATAGCAGAATTTGATATTGGGAAAATTATTAAATAATAATAATTAACTTATCCTCGCAAGTCTCGTCACTTCTGGTCATTATTTTAACTATTATTTACGATGGAGCATTATGCTCGAGTAGAAAGTTCCATTTACACCTTCTGTTGCATTAGGCTAATTATTACTTTAAAATTTTGCACTGTTCAAGGTTTATTGTTCAGAACCTATCTAGATAACTTATTCCAGTTTCTGACTCCCTTATCAAATTAAAACATTTCAACTAGCTTATTTCTGAGATCAAATGCTAATTTGAGAACTGGTGCTTTCTTACCTTTCAAATAGTCCTAATTTTTTCCTAATATCCATCCAAGCCTCATTCACCACTCTTAACCCGCCTTCTATCTTCCAACACAGCTCCTTTATCATACTGATTGTTTCAACGATAGTTTCGTCAAACAAATCTAGCTTCCCTCTTTTGTACTCCCCAGACTCTTGATTCTTGTTCCCATTATATACCACACCGTCATATCATTCTCAATCATCGTCTGTGGTGGGTTTTGTATTCTCGTTCCCTCTCTTACCTGTTACATCCACACATTAGCCTCTGTAGTAGAGGCAGAGCTCTGAAATCTCTCCTTACCACTTCTCCAATGCGTCAGTTTTTTTATGAAATTCTGTACCAATATATGTATATATTTTATGCTTCAGCAAGCATTACATAAAACGTAAATAAATATAAAACGTAATAAAGTTTGATAGTATACTCAGTTAGGTATGGCACATTCGTGATTCGGTAGAAGGAGGTTTCAAAGTTCTGCATCTTAGAAGAGTGTGGTAGCTAATAAGACATATTAGGTACCTGGTACCTGGCACCAGGTCACGAAAAGAAATTTCCATGTTGCCTCGCCTTCGCCTCAGAATAAATGAAAGATTAGATAGGTCTGAAAACTAATCTGAAGGAATATTTTCCCCTAAGCTACAGTCACAAAGAATAGATAATGAATCCATTTACATTTAACGTAGAATCCGAGCCAGATTTTCCACATTCATATGCAGATACTATAATTGAACAGGCGTGTGACACACCTCTCAGAAACGAGAGAATATCACTGATCCATTTTGGCTGTCGACTCATCCGATGTGTCCAATTTTAGCAGAAGAAGCTGAAAAAATTCTGATGGCTTCTGTTGTGACCTACAAGTGTGAAACCAGATTTTCAACAGCGGTTTTCCAAAAAATGAAAATAGAAACAAATTGAAAGTTTAACCGGATCTGATAAATAAGTTTATCATGTTTTCCTTGAAATATGAAGTTTTTAGTTAGCAAGAAATAGCTTCAACTTCTTGTTAATAATTTGATTTTATTTCCATATAATTTTTTCAATAATTTTCTTAATAATTTTATGTGATACTTATAAGAAATTATTATGGTACATTAAAATTAAGTTGCCATCCAAATAATGTTTGATTTTATTCACACACCTCAAAATAGGCAATAAATTTTTAGTGGATTACAAAAAGAATTAGAAAGAATATCAGGGTCACAGGAAAGAGAAATGTGTGAGATGTTTCCATAATAAAACCATTATTTAAGGTTTTGAATTAATTTCAAACTTAGACAGAGTCACGGAAGGTTTCTCCAACATTCAGTTCAATAAAACAAATATCGCTGCCTTTATTATCGACCAAAACGTGAAAATGATATCCTACTAAACTTGAAAAACGCAAATAATTTATTGACTAAAATAACAACTTTCTGCAACAAAAATATTTTTGTTTGCCTCCGTTAGACGCGATGTCTTTACTATCCTCAGAATAATGTTTCAATTCCGGATTAGTTCTCCCAAGATAATGCTCTCCTTTCGACTAAGTCAATTACGCCTGACAATAGCAGGGAGACTCGGAGTGTTTGAATAGCATTTATCCGACAACTTGTCACATTCCACGAGAACTACTTCAAACTTGATTTAGTGAAACTTTCAAGAACTATTCAGACTGCTGGAACGCATTCAGTGAAAACAATACTTTCTCAGAAGTGCTGCGTTCGATCGTTGTACTCAAAACGTAAAGACGAATTCTTGTCTCGGTCGGCATTGTCGGAATCGGTAGATCAGTGGAGCCAATAACATCATTTGGAAAATCAAAGAAATGCCATATCTAAAAGTCTTGGCTTCACAACCACACAATGGATTTTAATGTAGCAGAAGCTCTTTACTTTTCTAATTATTGTTTTAAATCAATTAAGGCTCAAGCACTGAGATGTCATGCAGTCTTTCCAGTGTTTGAAATGTATTTTACTGTCTTCTGACAGCATATCAGCTTGTAACAGTAACCACAGATTGTTTATTATTTTTAAAAAACATTTGCTTCTCTTCTGTTATTTTTTAAAATATTCATTATCAGCAGGTAACGCATGCAGTGAATGTATGATTGTTGACCTCATAGATTGCGTATTGTAAATGCTCTCGGTCATTTTATAAAACATTCTGGCCTCGCCGTTTAGACTCAAAATTGTCAAGGCTGGCTCCGATAGAAACCATTTGCTCAGACTCTTTGTCTGAGTCTTCCGTGGTTGGAAGATTGACCGCTTCCAGGGAGGGACGCCGGCGTTTCCTAGGAAGCAAGCGTTTTTTGGGACTTTGCGGAAGTGTAACAGAAATTGGAGTAAGTTTCTGTTCCACTACCTATCTGGCTGTCACACTTCGATCGTTCCTTAAAATATACGCACCACTGTGCAAAGTCCAGCCACAAAGTTGACACTAGAAATAACATCGTGAGAAAGCTGGCAAAGAGCCAATGGGTGGCTAAACCAACAGTTCTGAAAATCACCGCCCAAGCGCTATGCTTCTCTACTACTCAATATGCCTGCCCAGCATGATTAGATCAACCAACGGTAAGAAGGTGGATATAATCCTCTATGAGACATTTAGGGTAATTTCAGGATGAATGAAATACAATCCACTGGATAATCTCTACATGGCAGCTGGTTTCACGAGACCTGCCTTCCTTAGAAATACAACCGAATATACGAAGAAGTTCAAAAAAACCTTTGACGAACGTCACCCTTTCATGGAGTGGAAATTGGAGACAGGAGGCTAAAATCACGAAGAAGGTTTGTGAACAACCCACTGAATAAGCTACCACCCAACTATCCAGCTACAGCGAAAATGCCCAGTGGCTGATCACTAAACTGGAAGGTATGGAAAACACTGAACCGCATTAGGCACAGGAGTGGCCCCTGTAAAAAACAAGATATAAAAGAGGGGTTTTATACATGAAGATTATATAGACGGTGGCACAAAACAAATTATGGAACACCTTCAAGTCTGCCCAAATTGTACCTCCGACGACCTATATACTCACAAGAAAGAAGCATTTGACATAGTTAAATAGTAGGCTAAGAAACTACTTTCGGACACGAAAAAGTAAAATGCCCTTGACTAACTTCCAGAGTGTTTTATCGTGAACGGCTCAAACTTGCACGCAGTTTCTGATGACCTGACTGTTTCAAACGATTCATTGAAGTTTATAAGAAGTTTATAATTCCTCAAGTTGTTTATTAAAGATTTGGTAGCCGTGCTGCTTAGTTATGATCTTTTTGCGTGTTAGCTACTCTACAGCTAAAAAAAGTTCTGATTTAGAATTTCATTTTATTTTACAAAATCGTATTCTTAAGTTCTTTTTTGCAAACATAACACGTAATATTTCCCATCAAGAAAGGACAGTAATTAAGTTAATAATTATTTATTTTCCAAAATGCATTCTCCTGGAGTGATTTGGGGAAACCTTGGAAAACCCAACTCTGGATGCCTGGACGGGGATTTGAACCGGCGTCCTCCCGAATGCGAGGCCAGAGTGTTAACCGTTCACCCATCACGCTCGGTATGACTGAACGTAATGCTTTGATTTATTTAGTTAGTTTTTGAGCAACTTCATCTTAGTTGAGTGGTTTTGAATGATTCAATACAAATTTATTGTTCGATTGCGCTATACATCATTGCTTTACCTTTTAATTCTCTTCCACAGCCCTCATCAGCTGTTCAAGCGTTTGGTCGTTTGGACAGATGACACAATATTCTTTCCGTGTGGGAAAAATATCGGTGAACAAGCACCAGGTGTCGCCCAGTCATGACCAATCGGAACCTCGCCTTCGAGAGGCTGTACTCAGCAGGGGAGGGGATTCGTGTTCAGGAAGCCGATCACAAGTCGGTAATGCTTCCTACTCGTCAGACCGACCATAAGTCGGTGTTTCTCCAGCGCGGAAAAGCGAATACGATTTTTGCCGGCAAGTGAAAAAGATTCGCTGCTCAAATTCCCATGTTAATTACACAGTGCCCACGACCAAGTCGTGTCATCGTTTATTCCCAGATTTGAGTAAAATCTCGACCTGCAACTTGACAAGACCATCGAGTGCCTCTCTCTGAACACTGGAGCATAATATTCTGCACGTAATGTGACACGTGATTAATGTTTCTGATCGGAAGACCTCACTCCAAGAAGTACACTGTCGACGTCGGCTAGTAACGCGTATGTGAGATTCTGTCCATGTTTCTCACACTGTTTCCTGTCCATGCGATTCGCATATTCAACTGAAGAGCTGTAGTCACTGAGTGTTCCATTACATTGCTTCCCATTGTAAGTAATTTAAAAATTCTTGCAATTAATTTTTAACTTCACAGAAGTTTAATTTTCCACAGAAACTGTTTTTGACTTAGCACACGTTTCTCTTTGGACTCACTAATTAAAAACAAATGTCTGATCTAGTTTCTAATTTTAGTTTTATGAACACTTCACGATATCTACAATAACTTCGTCAATCACATCTGTCTTTCGATCAGTTCTCCGTCATCCCCTATGTCCAGTCCTCTCCTCTTTTCATTTCTCTCAACCATTTATCCCTTGGCCATTAGAACCTTCTCCTCTGAAGCTAAGACTATATCATTACTTTTGTATCCAACTACTGATCGTTTGCCATCGTTGACCATGTCTCTAGCAATTCTAAATTTAATTACGTCTTCTCCAGTTGCTTTTCGCCAGGATGAAAACGTTCTGTGTCAGTTTTTAGGCTTACATGTCTTTTGATGTTAACCCTCTGGTTATAAATATAAATATCGTCGATCTTACTCCTTGTCATCTGAAAGAAAACGCTTACTCTACCTTATCTTACTTTTTCCGTCTCACTCCAAGTGAACCGTCAATTACTTGACAACTATTAAACTTTTCAAGTTAAACTTAAAGACACTTTTATTTCGCAGCTTCTCATTTATTACGATAAGCTTAATAAAACTTTTACATATGCGTGACTTCTTCCTTCACCGCAACCGTACTTTATTTCTAAACAGATTTTACTTTCTCACTTAAATTCTATCTAATTGTATAATAACTTTTGCAGCTTCGCTCTAGCTATAACCACATCGTTAAACCATCTCTTTTAAGTGTGTAACCTCCATATAGACCATCATCTTCTCCCTGCCCTTGGAAATACTGCGCCAATCCCTGTTGCCAAAGATGATCCCAAAATACCATTAGTATTCGTTTTAACAACTTTTATTATAAATAATTAAATACATCTCTATAGTTACATGTATTAGTAGTTTAGTGTGACATATGTCCTATACATTCCGGGCCGTTTACCTTGCATCTTCATTTCATGTATTTCCCTTAGTATTTTATGCTCAACCAATCTCTTAATATGTCTATATCATTTGAGTCCTACCTTACTCGTATCTGTCTACCTCTGCAGGGGGTTCCTGCTTCACTGTGTCCCCATCCCGGAAAGTTTAGTCGCCTAAAGTGTTTCCTGGAACCACGTGTAATATAATTGGCTCTTACCTGCTGGTCCAGGTTACTCCATCGGCACGTAGCCTCGGTCAGTTGTTCACGTGTGCAACTTTTGGGCTCTTTCCCCTGTAGGGTACTCGGTTTTCGAGAGGACAGAGAACGAGATAAAGGTTCTTATAGGAACATCGGTTCAGTCTCCTCATTCACTATCATCAATACACTTCAAATAATTTTGTAGCACAAATTGTTCAAAGTAACATTATTATTCATATTACTTTTACTAGATACTAAAACAGGGGTGGCCAACCCAAATGTTCTTGCGGGCCACTTTGGAGGTGCATCATTACTCCGCGGGCCGCATATAAAATTATATATCCCCACTAGAGACATTTTTTTGAAGTGAAAAATTAAAACATGAGATATTATTGTGTTTACTATTATTCTTACACGTAAACATAGATAATATAATAATAATGATACTAAACACACATTCTAAAGAAATATAAAACACTAAAAATGGAATATAAAAAATCCTTAGTAAAAGTGTGATGAATCTTTTGTAAAAGTGTGATGAATCTCGCGAGCCGCATGCGGTCCGCGGGTTGGCCACCCCTGTTCTAAAACATTTCTCAACAGCAGACTAAACTGGCAGTAATTTTTTAGTATCACTGTTCATTGAAAATATTATGGATTTAACGGAGCTCCGCTTTCGCGTGAAAACCTACCTCCGCTTCCGCATCCACAATTTTCGAAATACAGATTTTGTTCGTATGGCAAATCTCTTCTATCTTGAGTTTTAATTATCACATTACTCGTATGCAATTATTTCATAGATCAAACTGAGATTTTGAATTTCTCTGGTGTGGTGGCCAAAGGTTTTTTTTTTTTTAAGAATTATGGGCATATATAAAATTCCACGAAGTACTACAGCAATCTAGGTCAGTTGCGACAGCAATGGTAAACAGTTGCAACACAAGGAATGTGAACACTCAGGAGGCAGAGTGGGTCACCAGAGTCAGCAATTTCATGCGAATCACGACGCCATTCTGCAGGGGAGGACCGCATCAATGGACTCAGTGGTTAGCTAGTAAATCTCCCCACCAGGTACGATGGAGTGGGGGAGTGATAATCAGAACTGGACTACAGAGAACGAAGAGGGTCTGTGTGGCAGTGACGAACTGGGCGGCCAAGGAACAGCAGCGATCGAGCTGGGACTGGCCGGGTCTCGAGCAGCGGCGCGGCAGAATATGGCAGGCGGCGATGGTAGCAGCCTTCGCCGACAGCACAGCACGACGTCAACATAGATACAGGTGGAAATGATCCTGCTTAAACGCCGTTAGCCAGTTGGGTACAGTACAGCCTAATGGTAAGTTAGGGAAGAATTATTAGTCTCTGGCATTAGTCTCAAGGATAACTGACCTGGCTGTAACAAAGATATTAAGAAAGCATTGGGTTATTATACGGTTGTTATGTACTGTTATTAATAAATGTAAATAGTGTACATACCCTGCTGGTGTATCATTTATGCAGTCTACAACTCATATGACATAGAGGTTTTACTCACATATTAATGTTCCTCTCGGGGATGGCAGAGCGGAAAAAAAAAAAAAAAAAAAAAAAAAAAAAAAAAAAAAAAAAAAAAAAACAGCCAGTACCACCATACTAGTACAGTGCTTTACTAATGCTGGTCATTCACTTTATTCATCACCAAGTTCTAATCAAGCATCTTTTATTCAGTTATTAGGTCTACGAAGATTACTCAAATTACTCAACGAACAACGAAAAAATAATTCTGTCACAGTATTCCGGGAAAATATTTACGCCGCTACTGTTGATCAATGTAGCGTAGAACCGATTATTATTTTCCGCTAACTGAACAATGTTTGGTGATTGTGAGTAAAACACAAGTATGGTTTTCAAATTGTTTAAACCAATGCACTTTGGCAATAAGATAGGCATTCGGTCCTGTAATTAAAATAAATTGTAAAAATTGTAGGGACTTTGAAAATTGCTTGTTATTAGCTTCATTTTTGCTCAGTGCTGTACTTGGTTTCAGCTGTCACAAGGGGGCTCGAGAAATAATTGCACGTTGGCAGTTTTTATGTATCGCCTAAGTTTTTGTGGCACAGAGTACGCTTTATACAGAAGTGATATTGGGTCACTCAATCTGAACTAGTCCACTGAAACTTTTTCTTTTCCTATGTGGTATTAGAAGATCGTCTGGAATTTTTTAGTCTGATTCTTAATTTCTCTCACTTGAACGTTCTTCAGTAACAAAGGGAATCAATTAAGGTAAATAACGCATCTACTTTCGATTGTCTACCTAAGCAGAACACAAAATTGCATACAGCTTTGCTGACCTACAATTGAGTAGACATCTGCTTTTAAAATGGCTCCATTTTTTTTCTACCAAGGCGTAGTGTTTCAATCGACTCACACAAAATCGCATAGAATCGCTCGCCCACAATGAAATGGTATTTTTATGTGCTGTCTCGCTGTGACAAAGCTCTCTAAAAAGATATATTTTAAAAGTTCTTTTAATTGCGAAAAAATTATCTTTTTATTAAATCTGGCTTTTCCTTCATTTTATTTACATTTAATTGTTTTGTAATCAAAAATTGTTATTCCATTTATAAACATTCTCTGAAGAAGTAATAAACAAAAGTAAATATAAATACCCCGACACGTGTCTGAATAAACATAAAACTCCGCGTGACTTTTTCAAGTAATTACTTAATCGTTATCAAAATAATCGATGTCCTTTACAGCATATAATTTGCATCTGTATTTTTGTAGACAAGTTAACAGGGCGGCCGATCGGAAAAACTAGATTTTTCGTAAAATACTCAAAAGGGGGATGAACTACATATGTCCATCCATAGTGAAATAGCATTTTGACGAGTCATCACATCCTTCTGTGGCTGATCTCTTAAAACAGAGGTTCTTGAAATAGTATAAACCAAGATTTAACTGATTTTGTAATTAAAAATTGTTATTTCATTTATGTACTTTCTTTCAGAAGCTATATATAAAGCATATTTTTTAAATTCCGTATAAGTTCAAATTTACCAATCGTGGCAAAACAAACGAGCTGACGAAATCAACTGCTCGTTTAGAAAATATTATATTTGGTATCATGTCATAAAACTGGAAGTCAACATTAATATGAGAGCACTTTTCTCTTCAGAAGATAAATAGGGTATTTGTTGTCATCAGAGTTTTCATAGTCGTACCTACAAAATATCAAACATAACCGTGTATAGGAAAATCAGGTTGTTAGTCTGTCAACGCTGAGAAAGACTATTTCTAGTACCAAATTACAAAGTAATAAGTAATTAGATCCCTATTTTGAATTATAAAATCATTGTAATTGTTTCGTTTTAATTAAGCCCCAAAGATTATGCCTCCGACAGGCAAATAGGGCTGACTTGATCTCGTATCCTGATAGCGTCCGGACATTTTTCTGCATCTCGTTTGAGAAAAGCTAGCCACCACCGCGGGAATTACCTTAAGAAAGAGCTGCAGTCACTTGTCAAGTCTCTGTGGCAAGAAAACACACACAGATTATCCGCACTCAGGAGACAAGCCATACACCGAGTGCTTGGTATTCACTGTGAAATTGAATATATTAACAGGTTGAGCACGCCGACGCTTTCGATTATTGACGGCTCCCGCTTTCATCTGTTAACGATTCCCAAAGCAGCGCGCTCTCCTATTACTCGCCAGTGTTTGCCGAAGAGTCGATCCAGTAATAGCTGAAAGTGCGTGGGGAGCTGTCGCTCGTTTCCGCTTTGCTAAATGCAGTGTTGTAAAATCACCGGCAATGTTGACCTTTGGAGACACAGACAATTTGGTCTCGAATCGACCGAACAGCAATGGGTTATTCGTAGACCGGAGGGATCAATGGTTCCCGGTGACTGCTCCCACAAATTTTTACTCCAGAAACACCACATTTTTTTATTGGTTCAGCCGAGTGTTAAAAAATACTTCCCACCAGCACAGAACAAACTCAAAACATCAAAGTTTTTTTTTAATTGAGTTTAACATTCTGTCGACTAACTGGATCATTAAAGACGTTATATCCTCTTAGAGAGTGCATTAACTGTTGATTTGTATCCGCCGAAAGTATAAGTTCTGTGCCAGACATTTGCTATACGAGATCTCCAGAATTTTCTTAAATTACTTTGCTTTTGCGAGTTCCATATTTCCAACATCATTACTTCTATCGCATATAAGTAGTTTCAACTATATCCTTATCTATTACGGTACCAGTAAATGAATATTATAGAAACTTGGGTCATTTATTCAGTAGATTGCTTCTTAGGTGTTCGAAGACCTACTGCAATTAATGTCTGTAATGAAATTTATTCTATCTGTGCGTGCATTTCGCAAAAACTTTTGAATGAATTTTAACTATAGCTAATGTCATCAGTTTGTAGTGACTTGGCTGCCACCCGTTTGGGATGACCCTCACAGTCACTGTGTCCAGCCGAGCGGTGAGACAAGGACAGATTGCCGTAGGGAGGCATGGATAAGCATCTACATGGAAATCGACGGATTGTTCGGATATGAGTCTTGTGATATGAGTATTACTTGGAAATCAGGGCTAATCACTGATGAGTATTTACATATTTATTTACCCCAGGTTCTGAAGGTTCTGTACACATATTTACACATACATGGAATTTAGCTGTGAATAACATTTACGATCAATATTACTTTCTGAAACTGATAAACTGGTGCAGTGGCGCCTTGCTAACCCCCACCAACATTATGGGAACGAGGAGAGACAGAGCGAGCTTACAACATGGGTACCTCTAACCCAAACACGACAGGACTATTGAAATACATTGAACTTCTGCCTAACTGAACCTATCCGTCTCATATCCAAATAATCTCAGTAGAGCCTACCATCTGCGTTGCTGTAGACATCTCTTGGGCTGCCGTGGCTCCGCTCCGAGGCCGGAGCCCGGTAACTTCTTTCGTCGTCTCCCGGCTGCTGCACAATACGACGATCAACTCGACCAACGGATAGACAGACCTAGCTAGCAGTGCTCAGGGTTTTACTATGACAACCCCCACTCCACTCCAGCTCTTTGGAGAAGGCAAACTCTGACATCACCTAACTGCATTCGGTCATAATGCCAGCTTGCGTTCTCCTTTTCGGCGCCTGACAATTGCCGAATCGCTGACTCGTGCTCTACTTGCAGGTTGTGGCTCTCGTAATGTTGCTTAATTTTGCTCGCTCGTCTGTCCTCTATCCCAACCCCAAACAAGTGTATAAATTACTCAAGTAAAACCTCTGGTATTACTACAAGTTAACATACAGAATACTTCTGATCTAGATCACTAACATAGTTATCGATTTTAGAGAGCTCAAAACCGTAAATACAGGAATCTTTGACTGTGTGTGTGTGTGTGTGTGTGTGTGTGTGTGTGTGTGTGTGTGTTCGTCTCACAAAAAGAACATATTAATATAATATTTTAGAAAAAATGCACATAGTATCGGCTTGTACCATGAGTTTACATGTAGTATATTTTTTATCCTGACTAATACCGTAATTAGTCCATCATACATCGCCCAAAACAGTAAAAATTGATTTTTCTACATCCATTTAATATTGTCTGGCAGAACCTTCATGTAGTCGAAATAATTCCTATGTTTAGTACTATACACGCGCCAGACATTACCACTTCAAAATATATCGCTTGCAGAGAAGCTAAATAAACAGTAATTGATTGTTCCTGTGAATCAACAACAAACATAAACTTTCCGAATTAATGCCAGTTTCAAGGAGAGGTAGAAACATATTTAAAACAGTGTACACAATTTAAATTTAGAAGGAAAAGAGGAGATCCAAAAAAGGGGAAAAACCAAGGCTGGTGCTCTGCTTTTCCTATCTTGCCAATATTTCTTTGATAGTTAATTTGCGAATTAACAGTATAAAAAATAAATTCCGTGTTACTAAGTTGTGAGCATAGCCTAGTTGGCCTCATTTAATTAATTGAGGTGACATACGTCTCAGTGAATTTCCTTGTTGTATATAAAAATAATTGTCATCAAACCAGTGTACTTCAATTGCAGAGATATGCACTATCATGTTGATACCGAGCGCGAAAATAGTTATCGTTGAAATGGCAGACATCAGTTTAACTCCGCGAAGGTTACCTTTAATAACTAACTGCAGCGAGGGAGAGTGTTTAGGTATTTTCAGGTGGAGATATGAAGGCGGAAGAGACTTCAGTCTCTGAGGTGCTATTACCCACATGTTACTCAGGCCACGGAGTAATGGACTAAAAGTATCCCCCTGTGACCTTTAGACCCGCGGTGAAGGGAAAGTCCACAGGAAACAGCACTTAGCTGGACGTGTTCCGGAGTGAATTATTTTTGTAACAAGTCTCTCCGCGGAAGGAAAAGAAATTTGTGCTTATAGACGTCCTCGCTCCAGTTATAGTTGATGGTGCGTTATTGACCAGTAAATTATTTTCTAACCAACTCTGGCAGGTTAAGGATTAGCCTGTCAGCCTCAAGGTGCAAGAGTCATCGGTTCGAGTCCGGCCTCGGGTATGAGTGTCTTTGTCCTCTAGTGTGCTTACTATTCGTCCGCCATGTTGTCAGTACAAAAATTGATGAATAATATACACTTAGAAAATTATATACATTTTAAGGATCAGTATAAACTTTAAGGAAATAGCGTAGTTACTGACAGACAGACGAATTCGAGATCACTTTTGACATATCAGGACTATACTGTCAACTTTAGCGTAAGCGCGCTCTTCGGAAGCTGTATATAGGCGGCAGTGATTCCAGCCACTGGTAGTCCTTTGAAGAAAACTACAGAATGCTGGCTGAAACGTCAGGTTTCAATGAATTTGACGCGTTTCCACCAGGAAAACCAAGATAAGACATACTGAGGTTTGTTACATTTCAAACGGCTTATTCCGGTGGATGAGTGTTAAAACACAGACCTGGCATTCGGGAGGACGCTGTTCGATACACGGTGCAGCTATTCAGTTTTCGGTTTTCAATCATTTCCTGTTATCACTTTAGGCAAATAACGGAATTGTTTCTCCAAAATTCCATCGGAAAATTTCTTCCCATCCCTCAGTGGCAATCATCTTCAGTCTCTAATAACGTCGAAAAGGATAAAAATTTGGCTTAACGGATGGATCCGTCGGTATTTACCGACCATAAACCGGCCTTTTTATCTTCAACTTATACTAATTTAAAATTCGGTAAATTTGACTCCATAGGGCGTCATAGCAAACGCATCAGTACCAAACTTTGTCCGAAGTGTGAGGGTTCAGTGGGCCTGAAAAGAGTTCGATTCATTTCGACTAGCCTCATTAAATGTTTCTAAAAATCAGATATCAAATTAATATTCGTAGTACTTTAAGCGTGAAGCATAGGTAAATAATAATTCCATGTGGTCGTAATGACCTGGAGGCAGGGTTTCTATTGGCTGCGCACTCCGCCCCTGCCATAGCCGCCTTAGGCTGGTCGTCCACTGCAAGCGTTTTTGAGTGACTAACAACTCAAGCAACTATAGCCGACTTTGAATGGGGTGACAGGGAGCGACTGAGGGCGTCCACTATAGCCGACTGAGTCACGCGACTACGATTGTTGCAACAGTTCTCGCGGCTAACAGCTGTGCCAGTGATTTGGTGCGAATATTTTAAGAGTTTCAAAATTTTGTTAAAAGGTTGCAGACACAACTTGTATTTTGGAAAGTCCCTGCCTGTACACGCATCGTAGAAATCATTCGTGTTGGATTGATTCAATGTTAGAAAACGGAATTAATTAGGAGAATTCCAGCTACAAAACCTCGTCCGGCCATCAGTGCTGCCAGCCACTTGGCTCTGAATATCCGAAGATGGCCGCTAAAATTTCCGTAGATTGGGTACAAAAATACGGAGACTCGCTAACTGAAACAATAATTATTGAAGATAGATTCAAAATTAAGAATACTTTTTAGTTCCAGATCTTTAAAATTACAAAACTAATATTCTACATTGAAAGTAAGAAATATCTCTGAACATATTTTATACATCGTCACTTTCATCACTGCTGCTGCTTTGCCTAGTAGTTTTTTTTTTATTTTTCCCTAGTGACCATTCATTTTCTTTGTTGACATTAAATTTAACATATCCTCTGTAACAGGAAATATTAAAAACTGCGAGCCCTTTGTTTCTCGGATATTGGTTAGGCCTACTCGGCAGACACTGCTTTGCAAGCCGTGCATAAAGAGTGCGCTGCTAGTTTTGTGGTACGGTCTTTTAAGATCTATAAAAATTGAAACCAATCAAAATATGAGCTTCATTTCAACCGTTGGTTCACACAAGCATTTGCAAGAAAAAGATTCACAGTTATTAACAATTCTGTAATTCATTAACACTATACGCTCAAAGTTTAACAAAACACCAATATAAGGAAAACTCAACAAATGATAAAAAAAATGTCAAAAATCCGTAGATATTCGAACAAAATCCTAACTTTTCATAAAAATCCGTAGATCTACGGATAAATCCGTAGAAATGGCAGCACTGCCGGCCGTCCGGATCACTCTAGATGAATACCGAGATGGTAACTTCAAAAGGCCATGGCCGGATTCCTTCCCGTTCTTTAACCCCAGTCCCTTCCCGGCTCTAATGACCTCAACGTCGACGAGACGAAAAGCCAGAAACAAATAATAATAATAATAATTTCGTTTTGCGTGATCTTTATAGGTCTATTTGCATAAAATAATAATAATAATTTCTTAAACTTTTACTAACTAAAATAGAAACAAAACTGTTTACATTCCTTCCCAAATACTCGACCAACATCGTGTTTACTGTGGCACGTTTAAAAGGTTTAGAATTCTCTTTTCTTTTTTTTTTCTTCTTTTTTTTTTGTACTGTGGTTGGAGTGAACAACGTCGTCGGGTTCAGGTGGTTAGTAATCTATTGTTCAGGGCGTCAGAGATGGACCAGGGCGATGAATATGGAAAAGGTGAGTCCTTATCAGTGAAAATTTGTTGCAGTTTATTCAAAAATGCCAGTTCCCTATGAAGAGGAACTATCTTCAGAACTGGGAGTACACTGCAAAAAATGAATGTTACTATCTCCCTAAGCGGCATTGCTAATAATTGTAATCTTGCTCTTTCTATTTCAAGGAACTGTTTGCAGAAATGCTACGATCCATTTGTTTGCGCTTATTCTGGGTAGTGATGGAACTTTTGAATCCAATTGTTCGTGGCTGAACGGATGGGTTGGAGTGTTGCAGATTTATTGCACTGTAGGTCAAGGTTTGGAAGAAGGTGAATTGACGCCATGTCCCAAATTACCTTCGGTATCTTGCCAGTTATCTTGTCCAGAAGCCCCGTTGGAGATTTCACGTTTCTTTTCAGTTCAATCGGCTCAGTAGTATACCTAGTATTTGAATGATTAATATATTGAATTGAATTAAAGATTAATTGCGATGGAGCGTATGCTCCAGTGGCAATTTCCTTAGTCATCTAACTACCACTTTCTTAGTATTTTTTTAATCATTTTATATCCTTTGTGTTTTAATTCCTTCCCTATCTACTTACGTGATTTACGAATTGTACATTTAAATTCCTTCAGCGTTTTTGATAAATTATTCATCACTTGGTATTTTATTGCAGCTCCTGACGCTCGTATCCACAAAAGAAAATTTTCCTACTCTCTTATTCGTGAAATCTAGTGCCAGCTTGTGGTCATGGTCATATTTTTCCTTCCATGCACTATTCCTAATTCTTCGACCAATATCCTTCCAAGCTCCATCACTAACTTATTCCTTGTACAATCCCAGCACTCTCTTCACCCTCCTCCTGTCTTCCAGTGGCTACCAATCCAGACTCTTTATCACATCAATTACTGACTGAGTCCTGTGATAATTTACACAAACAAATTTAGCTGCTATACTTTTCACTCGTTCCAATTATTTGATACCCAAAATTTGGGCCCCAAACTTCACCCCCATATTCAAGCAATAGTCTGCTAATGTTTTGTAATCCAATTCCCTATCTTCTTTGGTACACTCTCTCATCACCCTCTTCAGTAAATGAAGGATATTCTAACCCTTTCCTACTACCTGCCCAGTGTGTTCTGCCCAGTTGAGTTTATTGTCAAATGTTATGACAAGTTATTTACACTTCAAGCTTTCATCAGACAGTTTAGTCCCATCTTATAATCATTAATAACCTTTAATTACTTATCTGTGTACCTAATATGTTTGCAGTCTTCTACGCTATGGAAGCATGCACGAAAAGTTAGTTAGGCCATAAATATGCGAGTACAGTTACATAATGACACAGCATCAGGCAATATGCAACTTAACTTCTTAAAATAGGATAAAATTGGATTGCGATAGATGCGGACGGTATGATTACATCAAGTCATGAACTCTGTAATCGTGTAGGAAATACTTTCTAAAGAATAAAAACATTCTTTCCGGAAAAACAAATTTTGTAGATACTTTTTAGCTGCTGTACTTGATGTAATAATGCAGCTATTGAGTATGCATGTAATTTAAATGTAACTGTAGAGTAATCATAAATATCGCAATCTCAAAAAGTATTACTAAAGTGTAAGTATACAGGGTATAAATTTTAAAGTACCTATGACATTATACTTTTCAAAATTACCTACCATCTTTACTACCCATTTCTTCTGCAATTTTTTTCCCACAGTTTCTGCTGAATATCACGTGAGTAGTACCGCTTGTCTCTCATATATCACAACGGTATTATCTCATTTACGTCAATGATTAATTTCTCACTACCCATATTGATGTGTAAAACGAATAAAAACGGCGGTATACACGAAAAGGAACGTGGAGCGTAGAATACGTAACGGCTAATACAAGCGATTAATCCAACTCTGGCAGGATCAGTCGCACGTCGCCTGTCGTCGGCTACAATCGGTCTCTCAAGATCGCTTGCAGTGGACGCTGTTCACTAACGTTCCGTGTGTTGGGATCAGTTGCATCAATACGCGCGACTACGCGAGACCTGCTAGTCGCTCAAATACGCTTGCAGTGGATGACCGGCCTTAACCTAAACCTGCAATCCTGCCGGGTACGGGGGACCAACAGTTTAGCGTGGAATCCGAATCACGGAAGGTTTCTGTCGTACTTCACATTACACTGTGGGTTGTGCCAGAGGTGAAGGTCGGGTCAAGTGACTTTTAAAATCCCCGCCGAGACAGGGATTCGAACCGTGGACCTTTCGATCTCTAGTCAGAGGCGTTAACCGCCTCTTAGTTGCGGATAATGACCCTGTAAAATCCAAGTGGCTTTTTCCGTCCAGCAATACAAATAAAGGTTCATATTGATTTAAGAAGCCAGTACAATATTGTTCACAGGCTATGTACAACTTGATCTACGATTATTGAACCAATAAAGTTATTAACAAAGTTGTTGAGCTTAGCTTAATTAGAATAATCTAAATACAATTGTTTGCAGAAAATGGTTGAGTGTTTCCGGATACGGATTAAAACCTTAATATGGATGAGCGGATCGGGAAACGAACCTGTTTCATTCCAACTTAGACGATGCGTTTGTGGGCTCAGTAATGAAACTGCATAGGCAAACATAACCAGTGTTGTTAGAAAGTGAAGCAGAAGTTTCCCGAAGCTAGACGGCATACTTAACCACCAATGAGTAGGAGGAAAACATTATAAATACATTCATAACTGATGCAGAACAAAAACCGATCTCCATTCACAAGTTATAGTCAGATTTTTGGTTACCGTAAGCAGTTTTCTTCCTCTTTTTAAATATTCTGCATATTATTTTACTTTTGAGTGTATGAGCTGATTTTTTTTTTTTCTAGCTTTGCAGTTCGTCGACAACGAACGTTCATATCATTAGATCCTGGAAAATATGGGACACAAAGAACGCAAAGGAATTCGACCACGGCCTTTAATAATAACAACAGTTGATAAAATTTCAAAGAAGCGCACGCTCCGGTGGCAATCACCCTACAATCACCTTTTTATCAACTCCCATAGTTTTTACCTTATTTGGCACCATTTTATGGCTCACTCTTTCAAAGGCCTTTGAAATATTTAGTGCTACACTATCAACTTGACCTCCGCTGTCCTTTTCATCAGTAATATATTGCATATAGCCTACTAACTGAGATTCGCATGTATATCCTTGCCTAAAACCATGTTGCCGACTTGAAAAAAAAAACCCTTACGTTACTCACAGACAGGTTGCATATTAATCTCTCCGTTAATTTACCTACCACTGATGTCAAGCTGATTGCGGAGCCATCCCGGCATTCGCCTGGAATAATTTCTGGAAACTGTGGAAAATCGAAATCAGGATTGCTCAACGAGGATTTGCATACCAGACAGTAGTGCGATCTAAGATTATGAATCTATCCTTTTTTTTTTTTTTTCACCTGATTTCATGACAGAAAAGTGGTTGCACCATTCTGCACTACAGCCTATTGCCCAGATCCAGTCACTCTTCCATTCTAAAAATAACATATATAATCAGAAAACCAATGATCAAAATTTTATTATTCAATCCTCCAAATGTCATACTCCAACGTAAATATCAATCTGTAACTACTTTCGGCGCTCAAGCAATATAAAACTAAAACCACATGTACTACCATGCTCATATTAATCCGAACGACCTGAATCGCACATCGCTAAATTTCCTCCTGGGAATTATTCAACCCATTATACACAACTGCAAAGACAGTCCTATACCCGGTAGGTGGTACACTCATGTTACTGTGAAAAATTGTCACGTACTCGACCCACAAAAAACGGAATACATTTCAGTTTATTCGTTTCATAAACTTGATTAGTGATTACAGTAAGGCAACAAATGTATTACACAGACATTAAATTAGTTGATTTGTACTTTTTTAATTCATTTGAGAGTTATTTAGTGTCAATAACTAGTAAAAAAGTCACCGCTTTCAAACAAAATGTTAGTTTTGAACAAAAGGTAGGACACGAAACAATTTATGTATTACATTCGTCTTCAAAAACATAAAATAACAAGAAATTTAATACAAAAAATGATTTTTGCACTGGATTTAAATTTGTGGAAACGTTACAGAGCCATTGGATGCAGCTGTCTGCTACATGGCACATAATACATTTACAAAATTAATTACTTTAGTATTAATTTAACGAATCTACTTGCCCTAACGTTCTGTTATCCGGTTCTACTCATAAGTCTGTTTTTGAACCTACAGAACGTAAAAAAAAAAAAACCATGAACTTAAAGAATTATTAAATAAATATTGCCGGTAGCATGAGATGGAATCAGTGAGATATGCGTTCGTAAAAAAAAAAGTTTGTAGATGTATTTTAGCGAAAGAAAACTGATTTTCTCTCACTACAACCAAGAAAAGATCCTTAAAACATTGAACATTCCTACCTTTTTTTAAAAAAAGTTATAAATAAAGTTAGATTCCAGCTTTTTCAGTATTTGATTGAAAATCAACTTCATTAGTGAATATGGCAAAATTTTACACATTACACTTCTGTATTCGACTGCCGATGTAAAGATGGAAGGTATATCAAAAAATGATGGACTGAAAGCTTGCGTAATTAACAATATTGTGCGACTATTGATGGTCACGAGTGGAGTTAATGATGTATATCATGTATTATACTCTATTTGTGGCATCAACTTATTCTTGTAGGCCAACCTCTTAGTCCGATCTAATGCTAATATTACTCCTACTCCTCCCGCAGGTAGACGGTAAAAAAATTCTCACTGAAGTAAAAAAATAAAACTATAATCCGGAGCAAAAGATAAAATTAAAAATTAAAACAACTAAACATCAATAGTGAATGGGTGAAATATAACAAGTTGATTCTAACGCCTAGTTTAATGATGTACAGCAAACATATTTTTTTAACGTGTTGTTTATTGAATTTAATGCTTCAAGGAAGTAACAGGACAGTTCTGCAACGCGGAAAAATGTTGCCGAACGAGTAGTTATGAGCTGGTAAATCTCTAACGCTGTGGGTCGCTCAGATTGGCCGATGCCGAGCAGGAAGATTAGTGGCTAGGAAGCGCCCTGTCTCGCGGAAGAAAGGTACGCGGTTCGAGTCGGGCTTCGGGCACGAGTGGTTTAATGAAGTGTTACGTTCCCCTCGTGTTTCCTGTATGTCAGGAGACTAATAGCACATGATTCACTGATTGGGATGTAAAAATAAAAGATTTGTTGCCTGGATAGATCAAATAATCCAAATTCCTTTTTGTCGTTATCTTTTCAGTTGAGTCTTTAATATATCTTTTGTAATGACACGGGAAATATTAGCTGTGTAAGAAAAAATTTAGGCCTCACTATTTAAGTAGGATCGATTCCACGTTCACTAAAGTCATTCTGGGAACTCTACGAAAACCGAAGTCTCGATAGCTGTACCGTGAATTCAAAATTGTTACTATCTAATTTCGATGCAAAAAGTTATGAATCACCTACTACATTCGGATTTTCATTCCTGTATTTGGTTTGCAAGTGGATCTCTGAATTTTTTTTATGATAATAGAACCATAAAAACACAGAATGATTCCATGGAAGGTATAACTCAGTCTTTTAATTGAGGAATGCTAGGAAATGTTTTGATACAATTTCAAACACGTCTGCTTAGCAGTTGTTGAATGTAATACAATTAATACATCTTTGTATCTATAGATTTTGATATACTGAATCCTGTGTATGGTGATGTATCGTTAAAGCTGGAATTAAAAGCCGAATTAATTTCATAACTCTGGAATTTGTAAAACTTTTAAACACTTCATAAAAATCAGCTTGTAAATGTTTGTAATGTCAGTGATCATCTGTTTTATATTTATTTGAAATACTGAAAAAAGTACGCTTCACACTGGAACTAAATTATTGATTGGTATTCATTTACCTAATCTAACCACAAAAGATTTGGTTTTCACTATCTCAGAAGATCGAAATTTAATACACCGTAGTCATATTAACCAACAAACATTTGGAAAAAAGAAGAGCGCTTGTATACGAATCTTACGTTCAATTCATCCGGAGCAAATTTTTGTCAGTTACCAAATTACAATAAGATTTCGTCCAAAGGTAAATAAATAAATAAACAATGCTAAAAGAACTTGCTAAAACAATGATTCTTGCTTTATTTGAAGTTTTGGATAGAAAAAGAAATATTGTGCAATCCAGTAAAGATTACGTGTCAGATGAAGGAATAAACTGTAAAACAATTTTATAATGTATCCTTCTTACTCTCCACAAGTGGTGTGTGAAATTGAAATTGTGATCGAAAGCAGATATTTTGTTGTTTACATAGAGCATTAAACCGCTCAGTGTTTCCTCGTCCGAAATTCGTCTTCTGCGACGACATTCTAGCTGCTTTAACAGCTCACAGTGTTTAATCTCTTGTAACTGTGTATTTGTTACGATACTATTGCTGAAAGTAACATCATTATGTCTCTGCGCTAGTTTGGAATAAAACTAGAAGCTACAGAGTAGTGAAAAATTTGATAACCGAGGACAAACGATTGAATTTTGTAGTTACTGCAGCAACATGATGATGACTACGTAATATGATTAATAATCATTTTCCGATGTTTGCATAGTTATATTATATACTCAATAATTCTGAATGATTTCTCAGTAGCTGTAATCTCATTTCTGTTATGTGGATTTTTCGCGGTGCAACTACGACGGTTAATCTCAGAGACTTAAGCAGTAAAACTGTTTACATTCCTACCTACAGTTGCAGTGTTCCGTTAAAAATTTTAAAACGTGGCTTGTAGTCTATTTTAAAACCTTCTTTAGCCAAGCATATTTTATACCACCAGAAATTATCCTCCACAATTATTTGACGGTATTTTGCAATGTCGGAGAGATGAGTAGTACGTTCTGGCCTTACATTCGGGAGGACGCAGATTCCAATCCCTGTTCGGTCATCGAGATTTCGTTTATCCATGGTTTCACCAAAACACTCCAGGTGAATGTCGGTATGGTTTAATGAAAAGGAAATGAGCGAATTTCTTCCTTGCAATAAGTACTTTCCCGCCTCTAATGACCTCGACGTCGACGTCACATATGAGTTGGTGTGTGTTACTAAAAAGTTTCACATCTTGAAGCTTCCCTGATTTTGAGATCATTCTTGTTCTTGTTCTTCTTCTTCCAATGTAGTGTTAGACAGGTGGGCTGTTACAGTCTCAATATAATTCTTGTTTTTATCAAATGAAATCATATACAGAGAATCACTTAAAACTGAGTCAATAGTTTTGCCGCCGTATCACTCTCGGACTAGAAAAAGAATGAAAAAAAAAACATAACTTTTAAACTACCTGTATATATGGTACCCGTTATACGGTTATTTGAGAAAGAACAAGACACATGATTTTCAGGAGAGGCATATATTCCAAAGAAACCTTCAGATGATAGAGAAGAGATCCGTAGTCTGGTGGGAGCGATCGGGTGGTACCGAGTTCGAATCTGCACATATTCATTTTTTTTCCTTTAACATTTTGGTTAATGTATATTGTTGAAAATATATACTTGTCATTAGTCATTACCAACGGTTCCTCACATAAATACGTTTACAGTAATATAGACCTGCAGCAAATGTGTGTTCTTTAAGAAGTATATTTAACTGAAAAATGGAAGTTCAAT
The DNA here is from genome assembly GCA_031002005.1 of Vandiemenella viatica. Taxonomy (NCBI): domain Eukaryota; kingdom Metazoa; phylum Arthropoda; class Insecta; order Orthoptera; family Morabidae; genus Vandiemenella; species Vandiemenella viatica. The sequence goes on along the minus strand of CM061920.1, from coordinate 330,239,799 downwards.
ACAAAGGATTCGAGCAACAGACTACAGAGCATATTCCAAGAAGCTTAACCTCTACCCAAAAATCCTGTTTTCTGTTAATCCTCTAAAACTATCAATATTAGGATCTTATTGATAATCGAGAAAATTACTCATTTTTGATTGTATTTCCATTCCTGCTAGCCCGCCGAAAGAGATACAGAGATATAAGCCTAGACTTCGATATTTTTCTGTTTAGAGAACTCTGTTGCGTGGTTCCTTCCAATATGTAGAAGGTGGTTTGCCAGAGAGAGCGACCATGCCTTATCGGTGTATATTGACAACTACTACAAACTTTTACTCTTCGGTTTATTACATCGTAACGTTGCAGCCAACCTGTCGTAGCTTGATTGAGTCTATTTTTTGCTCGGTTACTAGTTGAAAAGACTCTTGGACATTACAAATACAGGACTGTCCTAATTACGAATTGTGACACACCTTCATTCTTATCGCTGAAATTAGCAGTTTGGTATTCGCTGAAACAAATAGTACCAATGGGTTGCATGCAATCCTCTATATAGTTTTGTCGCGATCTAATCACTTCGTCTCCGCAAACTTATTATAACAACGCGGTCTGCTTTACATATTTTAATCTTCGTTCCTCAACTATTCTCGCCACTAACAGATGAGACTTTTTTTTTCATACCTTTCCGCATGAATGTGACGATGTGCGCATTCTTCTATGACGATACATTTCGGTAATTAATATTATTTCACTTATCAGGTTTTCTACCGCGACGCACTTTGATCGATCCGTGCTGCGATAGCAAGATTTTCTGGATGCTAACTGTATTATTGTTAGTCAGAGATTATTTGATATTTGATCTTTCAAATTATTGTTGTTTAGATATAATCTGCGGTTTACGATTCTTTTAGTTTTATTTTTCCAATGCACAACGCTTAAACAAGCTGTTTTTAATGCAAGCTATTATTGATATCAGACCGATGGGATAAGGACATATGCAGGGTTGTTGGAGTTAACTGGCAGAGGATCACCCAAGATCGTGCGACCTGGAGAAGACTGCTCAGTTTATATCTGAAATCATGACTTTAAGAGGCCACATCAGCAAATGATTGAACTGACTAATAGTGATAATGATTATTGATGTCCATTGTTTTCTGTCACTAGGTACACTCTTTGGCAAAAAAATTGACTGTGGGCGCCTGAGTCTAAGTCCCTTATTTTGCACAATGTGACATCACTGGAGAGTTTGTCTTCCCAGGAAACTTTAGCGCATCTGCTAGCTCCGCCCATCAAGCTATCCCATTGGGGGTATTAAATTCAGCAGCCATCTGTAATTCATTTCCTTAAATCGATGCCTGTAACATAACAGGAAGACTCTGCCCATCGATGATTCTTATTGGGAGGGTAGATCATCAATCTTCCCCTACATTTCAGCAAAATGCTACTGACCAAGTAATGCATTTTCCTGTCCTAGGATTGGCTGCCATATTCGGCAAAATATGGCCGACCATACGAAATTCTGTTCCAGTTATACTTTTCTTAAATTCGTTTCGTAAAACATATCGTTAAAGTTGTAATTAACAAGATTACAATAAAGAGCGGCAAACATGTGGTTCAGTGACACATTTTATTCCAAATGATTAGCGTAAGACTATAACGATATTTAATTATATATTGATTTGGCTAATTCCTTCCAATAATACTACACATAATAATATGTGTGGGCCAAGCAGTGGATGTAACTGTTCAAACACCAGAATTTTTAGTTCTACAAAACTATAGAAATGATTATAAAGAGATTATTTCGGAAAATTGTCTAAGACCAGTTGAATGTAACTGAATTCCGAGGACGGATAGGTTTGTTTACACACTGCACGAGCTGCCTGGCAACATGAGCTCCGTGGCGTTGTATTAACGCTCTAGTCTTATAAACGCGAGGTCCTCGGTTCAAGTCTAGGTATTCCAATTATTTTTTGCATTTATTATAAACAAGTCGAACCTACAAATGACTTATGCTTAAAATATAACGTCGAATCTTACCTACTTGCGCCAGGGAATAACATACTTAAGAAAGACTCATAACTGAGTGCTTCTTAGCAAACTGCACACGTAACTATGAAAGCTTTCACGGAGGTAATACTGAAAGAAATCTTCTAAGGCTTCAACCTCGTCAAAATCGCATCGTCTGACGACGTTAAGTGGACTACAACGAGTTCGCACCGGAGACAAGGAACGGGAAGGAATTCGGACCATGGATTTTCGAAGAAATAATCCTGCCATTCACCCGGAGTGATTTGGAGAAACGAAGGAAAACCCAAATATGGATAGCCGGATGGGGAGTCAAACACGCGCCCTCCCGAATGCGGAGCCATAGCGTTAACGCTCAGCCATTAGATTCACTTTTTCAATATTTTTCGTATTTGGTCTATGATGACATCCGTAAAATTATTTAAAAAATTTACTTAAAACAAAGTTAAAAATCGTAAATGAAAATATATGTGCAGAAGTGAGTTGACCTGATGAGAGAGGGGGTTTCAAAACAATCTCTGAAATCAGAAACGCAATTCAAATTTCATTTTCTCTCTCTCTCTCTCTATAAGGCCCCTCTTATCTTGGAGATATTGTTATATTAAATGAAGTTGTATTATACCAAATATGACGAGCATTTTTTATCGGGTTTGCTGTTAACCAAACAGGTAACATTTAAATCTTTTCGTAGAAATGTTAAAAAAAAATTGGTTCCTACTTCACATTCTACTTGAGCAAAGACCTCAAATCAATTTCTAAACTACAGAAATTTGCAGTCTCAATAAAATGTGGTAAAATAAGAAATTTCAATATGGATATGAACTAATTCTCTATAATGTTTTCCCATTTTTTCAAGTATGTCTTAAAGTAAAGATTAAGAGTTAGTTGGAATGAAATTATCACGTTGAGCAATAACACTGCTAATTGTTACAACATTTTATAAATCAGCTCTATTACTCTCCGCAGCTAGAGTGTAATTCTCAAATATCGTAGTAGACGGAAAGCGTTTCATACTGGTTTCCTTGTTTGACACTGACGTTGGCCGCACTGAACTTCAATTTTATGCCTCAGTTTTCCTCCTACAATGTTCTGATTGAAAGCCTATAAGACTTCGCAATATTCAAACTTTCAAAAGAGGACGCAATGAATGATGTAAAAGAAGAATTTGAATGTGGCTTAAGTGTTCACGAAGACAAAACCAGTAACCAGTATAATCGGATTTGCTGATCACATTATCCTGAAAGCAGGACGGACTGAGTATATGGAGGAGTTACTGAATGACAAAATAAAGACGGAGGATTCTGTAATAAATACAGATCAAAGCAAGACAAAAGTGTAAAAGAAATAATAGTAGGTTAAATATAAAAATGGGATCGGATGCAAAACTAGAAGTAAATAAATTCTGTTACGGTGCCGGCCCATTGAGACCTGCTCTTGCGAAACACATCTATGTGGCCGACAGTTTTTTTTTTTTCTTTTTCTTATTGCTTTACGCCTCGTCGACAGATAAGGTCATTAGAGGCATGATGGGACTGGGGACAAGGAACGGGAGGGAATTCGGTCATGGCCTTTCTGCAGGAAGCATCCCGGCATTCGCCTGGAGTGATTTGGTGAAACCATGGAAAACCAAAATCTGGATGCCCGGACGGGGATTCGAACCGGCGTCCTCCCGAATGCGAGACGAGAACGTTGACAGTTCACCCACCACGCTCGGTACGCCAGCTTAACGTCCGTATCCGGCGGCCGAGTCACGGTCAAAAGTGTGGTATGCATTCACGCCACACGCGCTATAGAGAGATTTGGGATTTAACCCAGGAATTTTGTGCACCATCTGGTAATTAGTAATAATGCACCACCACCGAACCATGTCCCAGTTCTATAAAGTTCTTCAACCACCGGAACTTAAATAAGGTAACGCCGTATCTGGCGCTGCGAGTCATCACGGAGCTATAATGACCCGTACGAAGAAGTTGGCTATAGAAGTATAGCATTTAAAAATCAACCTTTCACCTCCGTCACATGCTGTTTGGTGCAGAGGCGTAAATTCCAATTGAAGTAGCTGACTCCATCTCATACCACTGCAGTGCAAGATAAAATTCTTATATCTATCACATTAGTAATATATGAATTTTATGAGCATAACAGAATAGAAAGCATCCGGCACACCTTTAATTGTTTTAATTTAGAGCTGCTAAAAATAGAAAAAAGGAGAGGGGTTGGGAATGAGTAAGAGAGACAGAAAAAAAATTGAATTGCGTTTCTGATTTCAGAGATTGTTTTGGAAACACACAATCTCATCAAAACATTTCACTTCTACCGACATATTATCATTTACGATTATTAACTTTGCTTTAAGTAGATTTTTAAATAATTTTATGGATGTAATCGTAGACCAAATACGACTAGTAATGAAAAAGTGAAGTTAATGAGTGAGTGGTAACGCTCTGTTGTCGCATCCGGGAGGAGGCGGGTTCGAATCCCGGTCCGGCCATCAGACGTGGGATTTCTACGGTTTCCCCAAATCACTCCAGGCAAATGTTGGGATGATTCCTTTAAAAGACCATGGCCCAATTTCTTTCCGTTTCTTGCCACCAGTTTTGTCCCGCCCTCTAATTACCTGCCAGTTAATGAAGCGTATTGCAACAAGTCAAAAAAAATAATAATAATAAAAAAATGGGCTGGTAGTAATTACTGTTAGTCGAGTTAACGCCAGCTGCGACCACGATAACCGTTTTGTCGTCATGTTTTACTTGAGTCTTTAATATATCAATTGCAATGACATAGAAAATATTAGTTATGTAAGAACAAAATTAGGTCTCACTATTTAAGTAGGATCGATTCGCCGTTCGGTAGAGTGATTCTGGGAACTCTACGAAAACCGAAGTCTCGATGGCAGGACCGTGAGCTTAAAATGGTTACTACCAAACTTCGCTTCAAATCGTTACCAATCACCAACAGCATTCGGATTTTCATTAGTGTATTTGGTTTGCAAGTGAAGCTCTTAATTTTTTTGAGATAATAGAACGATGAAAACTCAGACTGATTCCATGGAAGGCATAACTCAGTATTTTAACTGAGGTATGCTAGGAAATGTTTTGATACAATTTTAAACTCTTCTGAATAGCGTTTGTTGAATGTAATGCAATTCATACATCCTTATATCTGTTATACTGATTCCTGTGTATGGTGACGTAACGTTAAAGACAAATTTAGAAACCGAATTCATTTCTTGACCATGGAATTTGTAAAACTTTTAAACTTATCAGAAAAATCAGCTAGCAAATGTTTGTAATATCACTGCTTATCTGTTTTACATTTATTAGATACATTGAAAGAAGTACCTAAATTATTGATTGGTACTCATTTATCTAAACTAAAAGTTTAAAAGTTTGTCTTTCATTGTCTCAGAAGATCGAAATTTAATACACAGTAGTCATAACAATCTAACAACATTTGAAAAAAAGAGAAGCGATTCTATACGAATCTTACGTTCAGTTCATCTGGAGCAAATTTTTGTCAGTTACCAAATTACAAAAAGATTTAGTCCCAAGGTAAAAAGAAAGAATGGTAAAAAAAAACCTTATTAAAACACGACTGTTTTTTTTTCGAAATTTTAGATCAATAAAAAGAAATACTCTGTAATTCAGTAAAGATTATTTGTCAGACGTCAGATGAGAAGACAGCACTTTGTGGACCAATAAACCGTAATAAAGTGGCGTGCGAAACGGAAATTGTGATCGAAAGTGGAAATTTTGTTGTTTACGTAGAGTATTAAACCGCTCAGTCTTTCCTCGTATGAAACTCTTCTTCCTCTCTGCGACGACAATCTGACTGCTTCAACAGTGCACAATGTTCGATCTCATGAAACTGTGTGTTTGTTACGATACTATTTCTGAGAGTAGCATCATTATGTCTCTCTGCGGTAATTTCGAATAAAACTAGTTGCTACAGAGTAGTGAAAAACTTGATAAGCGAGGACAAACGATTGCTTTTTATAATTACTGCAATAACATGATTGTGACTAATAGCTACGTAATATAATTGTTTTCGTAGTTATATTATATACTTAATAATTCTGAGTGGTTTCTCAGTAGCTGTACTGTAATCTCATTTCTGTCACGTGGATTTTTCGCGGGGCAGCTACGACGGTTAGACTCAGAGATTTGAGCAGTAAAACTGTTTATATTCCTTCTCCTAATTGCAATGTTCCGTTAAAATCTTTAAAACGCGGCTTGTAGTCTATTTTAATACCTTCTTAAGCCAAGCAAATTTGATGTCACCAGAAATTATCCTCCACAATTATTTGATTGTATTTTGCAATGTCGGAGGGTGATAGGTGAGTGGTAACGTTCTGGTCTTGCATTCGGGAGGACTCAGGTTCCAATCCCTGTTCGGTCATCAAGATTTCGGTTTTCCATCACTTCCCCAAATCACTCCAGGTGAATGTCGGGATGATTTCATCACAAGTCCATGATCGAATTACTTGCAATAAATCCTTTTCCGCCTCTAATTACCTCGACGTCAACGTCAACGTCATGTATATGTGTGTGTATATATATATATATATATATATATATATATATATATATATATATATATATATATATATATAAGTAGGGTTTGATACCAAAAGTTTTTTATATTTTGAACCTTGCGAGATTTTGAGACACTTTTCTTGTTCTTCTTCCTCCTACTGTTACAGCCTCAATATCATTCTTGTTATGATCAAATGTAATCAGATACAGAGAATCACTCAAAACCGAATCAATAGTTATGACACCGTATCACTTTCGGACTAGAAAAATAATGAAAAAATCATTAATTTTAAAACTGTATATAGTACCTGTAAGCTAATGGTTATTTGAGAAACAGCAAGATACATTACTTTCAGGAGAGGCCTATAGTCCAAAAACCTTCAGTTGTTAGGGAAGAGATTCGTAGCCTGGTAGTAGCGACTAAGATTATCGATCTGGCAGACTTGAGTTCGAATCTGCATATCCTGAATCTTTATTTCCTTCAACATTTTGGGTAATGTTTATTGGTGAATATATATATTTGACATTAGTCACTACCTACGGTTACCTGACTTAAATAAGTTTACAATAATATACACGACAGCAAATATGTGTTCTTGAAGAAGTATATTTCATTGAAAAAAGAAAGTTGAATACAAAGGACTCGAGCAGCAGACCTCGGTGAATATTCAAAAAAGCTTATTTTCCACCTGAAATCCTGCTTGCTCAAAGACATGATATCGAGCATTCATTTTTTTTCTTCCTTTTTTGCTTATGCTTTTACGCCTTGTCGACATCGAGGTGATTAGAGGCGGGAAAGGAGTAGTGGCAAGGATTTCGCCGATGGCCTTTTCAAGGAACCATTCCGGTATTCACATAGAGTGATTTGGAGAAACCATGGAAACCCAAGTCCGGATGGTCGGACGAGGATTCGAACCTGCGTCCTCCCGAATGAGAGGCTAGCGCGTCAGCTCTTATCCAATTATGCTCGATTATTCATAAACTGTCAAAGAATCTAGAAAAATGCGTGTGACGAATGGTGATGGTGTAGAAAAATAGATGTTCGTGATAAATTATTACGTGCATTATTTAGGGTTATAAAGGTATTCTTCTTGGCCGAAGGAAACAGGAAAGTTCACACTTATTTCCTCTTGCAACGCTGCCAAACTGCTTCCTCCAACGTTGTCACGATTTCTGACTTCTGGTGGTGCTGCGGCAATTTCCTACACAAGGAATCGTGTCTCATAGGTAGACGGTATCAAAAGAACAGACACATTGCCGAAAGAGAAAATTATATTTCTTACCCTTCTGATCTACTGATTATTTCTGTTATAACAGTTTGATTCTGTATATAGATCCTCATTACCTATTCATTCACAAAATTTTATGTCTTTATATAGCTTCACTTTCGTTATATGATGGACGAGGCACGCGTCCAAATAGAGTTGAGTAGCTGAATGGTTGCGCACTGGCTTCTGACTGTGATAGTACTGGGTTCGATCCCACTTCAGGTCGAATATTTTTTCATTGATTGTTACCTTCTCACTTGTTGTATAATACATATCATATATGTAAAAAAGAACATTATTATATTTTACAGAAAATTGTTAAAAAATATATTCTTATGTAATTTTTTATTAGTTCATAGGACACATTGGCGGTTAAATGGGTGTTTTTGGTATTTAAAATACTTTACATCCAATATAATGTGACGAGGTTAGTGGATTTTAGTGCCATAACTGCGAAGAGTGCTATTGGAGTTGTTCACGCTAATCTGCAGATTAATCTTTGCTGTAGAATTTCTCACTTGTTCTGTGAAAGAATTTTTTTGTATCTGTGATTTTAATTTCCTGTCAGTTAGACATTGTTATTGAAAATGCCCCGTCAGGGCATCAATAAAAATACCATCAAGATCCTCTACTCACTTGATCTGTTGCAAGTAATTTCGCAAAACAAAAACACATCGCGGGCAATTTTGTTTCATGTGCCGCTCAAATTACATATTTGAAACGTGGCCAACTGAAAACGAAACATACTTTGAAAGCATTAACATAAATATGCGTGTTTTATATCATTTTTGTCATAAGAATTTATTTTTAATTGATTTACATTAAAATATGATATTGTTCTTCTTAACATATATGATATGTATTTTACAACAAGTGAGAAGGTAACAATCAATGAAAAAATATTCGACCTGAAGTGGGATCGAACCCAGTACTATCACAGTCAGAAGCCAGTGCGCAACCATTCAGCTACTCAACTCTATTTGGACGCGTGCCTCGTCCATCATATAACGAAAGTGAAGCTATATAAAGACATAAAATTTTGTGAATGAATAGGTAATGAGGATCTATATACAGAATCAAACTGTTATAACAGAAATAATCAGTAGATCAGAAGGGTAAGAAATATAATTTTCTCTTTCGGCAATGTGTCTGTTCTTTTGATACCGTCTACCTATGAGACACGATTCCTTGTGTAGGAAATTGCCGCAGCACCACCAGAAGTCAGAAATCGTGACAACGTTGGAGGAAGCAGTTTGGCAGCGTTGCAAGAGGAAATAAGTGTGAACTTTCCTGTTTCCTTCGGCCAAGAAGAATACCTTTATAACCCTAAATAATGCACGTAATAATTTATCACGAACATCTATTTTTCTACACCATCACCATTCGGCACACGCATTTTTCTAGATTCTTTGACAGTTTATGAATAATCGAGCATAATGGATAAGAGCTGACGTGCTAGCCTCTCATTCGGGAGGACGCAGGTTCGAATCCTCGTTCGACCATCCTGACTTGGGTTTCCATGGTTTCTCCAAATCACTCTATGTGAATACCGGAATGGTTCCTTGAAAAGGCCATCGGCGAAATCCTTGCCACTACTCCTTTCCCGCCTCTAATCACCTCGATGTCGACAAGGCGTAAAAGCATAACCAAAAAAGGAAGAAAAAAAATGAATGCTCGATATCATGTCTTTGAGCAAGCAGGATTTCAGGTGGAAAATAAGCTTTTTTGAATATTCACCGAGGTCTGCTGCTCGAGTCCTTTGCATTCAGCTTTCTTTTTTCAATGAAATACACTTCTTCAAGAACACATATTTGATGTCGTGTATATTATTGTAAACTTATTTAAGTCAGGAACCGTAGGTAGTGACTAATGTCAAATATATATATTCACCAATAAACATTACCCAAAATGTTGAAGGAAATAAAGATTCAGGATATGCAGATTCGAACTCAAGTCTGCCAGATCGATAATCTTAGTCGCTACTACCAGGCTACGAATCTCTTCCCTAACAACTGAAGGTTTTTGGACTATAGGCCTCTCCTGAAAGTAATGTATCTTGCTGTTTCTCAAATAACCATTAGCTTACAGGTACTATATACAGTTTTAAAATTAATGATTTTTTCATTATTTTTCTAGTCCGAAAGTGATACGGTGTCATAACTATTGATTCGGTTTTGAGTGATTCTCTGTATCTGATTACATTTGATCATAACAAGAATGATATTGAGGCTGTAACAGTCCACCTGGATAAACACTGCGTAGGAGGAAGAAGAACAAGAAAAGTGTCTCAAAATCTCGCAAGGTTCAAAATATAAAAAACTTTTGGTATCAAACCCTACTTATATATATATATATATATATATATATATATATATATATATATATATATATATTAACACACACATATACATGACGTTGACGTTGACGTCGAGGTAATTATAGGCGGAAAAGGATTTATTGCAAGTAATTCGATCATGGACTTGTGATGAAATCATCCCGACATTCACCTGGAGTGATTTGGGGAAGTGATGGAAAACCGAAATCTTGATGACCGAACAGGGATTGGAACCTGAGTCCTCCCGAATGCAAGACCAGAACGTTACCACTCACCTATCACCCTCCGACATTGCAAAATACAATCAAATAATTGTGGAGGATAATTTCTGGTGACATCAAATTTGTTTGGCTTAAGAAGGTTTTAAAATAGACGACAAGCCGCGTTTTAAAGAGTTTAACGGAACATTGCAATTATGAGAAGGAATATAAACAGTTTTACTGCTCAAATCTCTGAGTCTAACCGTCGTAGCTGCCCCGCGAAAAATCCACGTGACAGAAATGAGATTACAGTACAGCTACTGAGAAACCACTCAGAATTATTAAGTATATAATATAACTACGAAAACAATTATATTACGTAGCTATTAGTCACAATCATGTTATTGCAGTAATTATAAAAAGCAATCGTTTGTCCTCGCTTATCAAGTTTTTCACTACTCTGTAGCAACTAGTTTTATTCGAAATTACTGCAGAGAGACATAATGACGCTACTCTCAGAAATAGTATCGTAAAAAACACACAGTTTCATGAGATCGAACATTGTGCACTGTTGAAGCAGTCAGATTGTCGTCGCAGAAGGGAAGAAGAGTTTCATACGAGGAAAGACTGAGCGGTTTAATACTCTACGTAAACAACAAAAATTCCACTTTCGATCACAATTTCCGTTTCGCACGCCACTTTATTACGGTTTATTGGTCCACAAAGTGCTGTCTTCTCATCTGACGTCTGACAAATAATCTTTACTGAATTACAGAGTATTTCTTTTTATTGATCTAAAATTTCGAAAAAAAAAACCAGTCGTGTTTTAATAAGGTTTTTTTACCATTCTTTCTTGTTACCTTGGGACTAAATCTTTTTGTAATTTGGTAACTGACAAAAATTTGCTCCAGATGAACTGAACGTAAGATTCGTATAGAATCGCTTCTCTTGTTTCAAATGTTGTTAGGTTGTTATGACTACTGTGTATTAAATTTCGATCTTCTGAGACAATGAAAGACAAACTTTTAAACTTTTAGTTTAGATAAATGAGTACCAATCAATAATTTAGGTACTTCTTTCAATGTATCTAAAAAATGTAAAACAGATAATCAGTGATATTACAAACATTTGCTTGCTGATTTTTCTGATAAGTTTAAAAGTTTTACAAATTCCATGGTCAAGAAATGAATTCGGTTTCTAAATTTGTCTTTAACGTTACGTCACCATACACAGGAATCAGTATAACAGATATAAGGATGTATGAATTGCATTACATTCAACAAACGCTATTCAGAAGAGTTTAAAATTGTATCAAAACATTTCCTAGCATACCTCAGTTAAAATACTGAGTTATGCCTTCCATGGAATCAGTCTGAGTTTTCATCGTTCTATTATCTCAAAAAAATTAAGAGCTTCACTTGCAAACCAAATACACTAATGAAAATCCGAATGCTGTTGGTGATTGGTAACGATTTGAAGCTTTGGTAGTAACCATTTTAACTCACGGTCCTGCCATCGAGACTTCGGTTTTCGTAGAGTTCCCAGAATCACTCTACCGAACGGCGGATCGATCCTACTTAAATAGTGAGACCTAATTTTGTTCTTACATAACTAATAGTTTCTATGTCATTGCAATTGATATATTAAAGACTCAAGTAAAAAATGACGACAAAACGGTTATCGTGGTCGCAGCTGGCGTTAACTCGACTAACAGTAATTACTACCAGCCCATTTTTTTATTATTATTTTTTTTTACTTGTTGCAATACGCTTCATTAACGGCAGGTAATTAGAGGCGGGACAAAACTGGTGGCAAGAAACGGAAAGAAATTGGGTCATGGTCTTTTAAAGGAATCATCCCAACATTTGTCTGGAGTGATTTGGGGAAACCGTAGAAATCCCACGTCTGATGGCCGGACCGGGATTCGAACCCGCCTCCTCCCGGATGCGACAACAGAGCGTTACCACTCACCCATTAACTTCACTTTTTCATTACTAGTCGTATTTGGTCTACGATTACATCCATAAAATTATTTAAAAATCTACTTAAAGCAAAGTTAATAATTGTAAATGATAATATGTCGGTAGAAGTGAAATGTTTTGATGAGATTGTGTGTTTCAAAAAAACAAAAAAAATCTCTGAAATCAGAAACGCAATTCAATTTTTTTTCTGTCTCTCTTACTCATTCCCAACCCCTCTCCTTTTTTCTATTTTTATCAGCTCTAAATTAAAACAATTAAAGGTGTGCCGGATGCTTTCTATTCTGTTATGCTCATAAAATTCATATATTACTAATGTGATAAATATAAGAATTTTATCTTGCACTGCAGTGGTATGAGATGGAGTCAGCTACTTCAATTGGAATTTACGCCTCTGCACCAAACAGCATGTGACGGAGGTGAAAGGTTGATTTTTAAATGCTATACTTCTATAGCCAACTTCTTCGTTCGGGTCATTATAGCTCCGTGATGACTCGCAGCGCCAGATACGGCGTTACCTTATTTAAGTTCCGGTAGTTGAAGAACTTGATAGAACTGGGACATGTTCCGGTGGTGGTGCATTATTACTAATTACCAGATGGTGCACAAAATTCCTGGGTTAAATCCCAAATCTCTCTATAGCGCGTGTGGCGTGAATGCATACCACACTTTTGACCGTGACTCGGCCGCCGGATACGGACGTTAAGCTGGCGTACCGAGCGTGGTGGGTGAACTGTCAACGTTCTCGTCTCGCATTCGGGAGGACGCCGGTTCGAATCCCCGTCCGGGCATCCAGATTTTGGTTTTCCATGGTTTCACCAAGTCACTCCAGGCGAATGCAGGGATGCTTCCTGCAGAAAGGCCATGACCGAATTCCCTCCCGTTCCTTGTCCCCAGTCCCATCATGCCTCTAATGACCTTATCTGTCGACGAGGCGTAAAAGCAATAAGAAAAAGAAGAAGAATAAAAAAAACTGTCGGCCACATTGATGTGTTTCGCAAGAGCAGCTCTCAATGGGCCGGCACCGTAACAGAATTTATTTACTTCTAGTTTTGCATCCGATCCCATTTTTATATTTAACCTACTATTATTTCTTTTACACTTTTGTCTTGCTTTGATCTGTATTTATTACAGAATCCTCCGTCTTTATTTTGTCATTCAGTAACTCCTCCATATACTCAGTCCGTCCTGCTTTCAGGATAATGTGATCAGCAAATCCGATTATACTGGTTACTGGTTTTGTCTTCGTGAACACTTAAGCCACATTCAAATTCTTCTTTTACATCATTCATTGCGTCCTCTTTTGAAAGTTTGAATATTGCGAAGTCTTATAGGCATTCAATCAGAACATTGTAGGAGGAAAACTGAGGCATAAAATTGAAGTTCAGTGCGGCCAACGTCAGTGTCAAACAAGGAAACCAGTATGAAACGCTTCCGTCTATTACGATATTTGAGAATTACACTCTAGCTGCGGAGAGTAATAGAGCTGATTTATAAAATGTTGTAACAATTAGCAGTGTTATTGCTCAACGTGATAATTTCATTCCAACTAACTCTTAATCTTACTTTAAGACATACTTGAAAAAATGGGAAAACATTATAGAGAATTAGTTCATATCCATATTGAAATTTCTTATTTTACCACATTTTATTGAGACTGCAAATTTCTATAGTTTAGAAATTGATTTGAGGTTTTTGCTCAAGTAGAATGTGAAGTAGGAACCAATTTTTTTTTAACATTTCTACGAAAAGATTTAAATGTTACCTGTTTGGTTAACAGCAAATGCTCGTCATATTTGGTATAATACAACTTCATTTAATATAACAATATCTCCAAGATAAGAGGGGCCTTATTGAGAGAGAGAGAGAGAGAGAAATGAAATTTGAATTGCGTTTCTGATTTCAGAGATTGTTTTGAAACCCCCTCTCTCATCAGGTCAACTCACTTCTGCACATATATTTTCATTTACGATTTTTAACTTTGTTTTAAGTAAATTTTTTAAATAATTTTACGGATGTCATCATAGACCAAATACGAAAAATATTGAAAAAGTGAATCTAATGGCTGAGCGTTAACGCTATGGCTCCGCATTCGGGAGGGCGCGTGTTTGACTCCCCATCCGGCTATCCATATTTGGGTTTTCCTTCGTTTCTCCAAATCACTCCGGGTGAATGGCAGGATTATTTCTTCGAAAATCCATGGTCCGAATTCCTTCCCGTTCCTTGTCTCCGGTGCGAACTCGTTGTAGTCCACTTAACGTCGTCAGACGATGCGATTTTGACGAGGTTGAAGCCTTAGAAGATTTCTTTCAGTATTACCTCCGTGAAAGCTTTCATAGTTACGTGTGCAGTTTGCTAAGAAGCACTCAGTTATGAGTCTTTCTTAAGTATGTTATTCCCTGGCGCAAGTAGGTAAGATTCGACGTTATATTTTAAGCATAAGTCATTTGTAGGTTCGACTTGTTTATAATAAATGCAAAAAATAATTGGAATACCTAGACTTGAACCGAGGACCTCGCGTTTACAAGACTAGAGCGTTAATACAACGCCACGGAGCTCATGTTGCCAGACAGCTCGTGCAGTGTGTAAACAACCCTATCCGTCCTCGGAATTCAGTTACATTCAACTGGTCTTAGACAATTTTCCGAAATAATCTCTTTATAATCATTTCTATAGTTTTGTAGAACTAAAAATTCTGGGTGTTTGAACATTTACATCCACTGCTTGGCCCACACATATTATTATGTGTAGTATTATTGGAAGGAATTAGCCAAATCAATATATAATTAAATATCGTTATAGTCTTACGCTAATCATTTGGAATAAAATGTGTCACTGAACCACATGTTTGCCGCTCTTTATTGTAATCTTGTTAATTACAACTTTAACGATATGTTTTACGAAACGAATTTAAGAAAAGTATAACTGGAACCGAATTTCGTATGGTCGGCCATATTTTGCCGAATATGGCAGCCAATCCTAGGACAGGAAAATGCATTACTTGGTCAGTAGCATTTTGCTGAAATGTAGGGGAAGATTGATGATCTACCCTCCCAATAAGAATCATCGATGGGCGGAGTCTTCCTGTTATGTTACAGGCATCGATTTAAGGAAATGAATTACAGATGGCGCTGAATTTAATACCCCCCAATGGGATA
The DNA here is from genome assembly GCA_031002005.1 of Vandiemenella viatica. NCBI lineage: Eukaryota > Metazoa > Arthropoda > Insecta > Orthoptera > Morabidae > Vandiemenella > Vandiemenella viatica. Next base: position 330,224,316 of record CM061920.1, on the reverse strand, counting down.
GCTTGATGGGCGGAGCTAGCAGATGCGCTAAAGTTTCCTGGGAAGACAAACTCTCCAGTGATGTCACATTGTGCAAAATAAGGGACTTAGACTCAGGCGCCCACAGTCAATTTTTTTGCCAAAGAGTGTACCTAGTGACAGAAAACAATGGACATCAATAATCATTATCACTATTAGTCAGTTCAATCATTTGCTGATGTGGCCTCTTAAAGTCATGATTTCAGATATAAACTGAGCAGTCTTCTCCAGGTCGCACGATCTTGGGTGATCCTCTGCCAGTTAACTCCAACAACCCTGCGTATGTCCTTATCCCATCGGTCTGATATCAATAATAGCTTGCATTAAAAACAGCTTGTTTAAGCGTTGTGCATTGGAAAAATAAAACTAAAAGAATCGTAAACCGCAGATTATATCTAAACAACAATAATTTGAAAGATCAAATATCAAATAATCTCTGACTAACAATAATACAGTTAGCATCCAGAAAATCTTGCTATCGCAGCACGGATCGATCAAAGTGCGTCGCGGTAGAAAACCTGATAAGTGAAATAATTTTAATTACCGAAATGTATCGTCATAGAAGAATGCGCACATCGTCACATTCATGCGGAAAGGTATGAAAAAAAAAGTCTCATCTGTTAGTGGCGAGAATAGTTGAGGAACGAAGATTAAAATATGTAAAGCAGACCGCGTTGTTATAATAAGTTTGCGGAGACGAAGTGATTAGATCGCGACAAAACTATATAGAGGATTGCATGCAACCCATTGGAAGACAGATAACAAAAGGAGAAAGTCATTTATTTTAAAGTGAAATTACAAGAATTCATCCTCGATTCCGAAGGCTTCCACTCCTGCTAAGGTAAAAAGTTTGTTCATTCATAATTTGGGACAACCTGTGTGATTTAAAGAGTTATTTCCAGGTTTTACAGTACTTAGTACTATTTGTTTCAGCGAATACCAAACTGCTAATTTCAGCGATAAGAATGAAGGTGTGTCACAATTCGTAATTAGGACAGTCCTGTATTTGTAATGTCCAAGAGTCTTTTCAACTAGTAACTTATCCCGAGGAATGATTAATGCTAGGTCACTAGCTAATCTTTCCGTTTTGCGGAAATATGAACTTCCTTCTTCCCCGTTTCTATAAATAACTTGTTTTCACTTTCCTGATACTATGCTACCAGACATAAGTCCCACGTTACTTCACTCAAATATTCAACTCCATTTTTGAATGAGAAACAAGTGCTGGAATGTTTATCAGTCGTCACCTATTTTAATGCTTATTGTCGAGATTGTGTATAAAATAAGCCCATAAATTCCACACAAATATTATTTCTGTCTGAGAATGTAAGAAAGATACTGAAAATTATTTGAAGCAAGACTCAAATGTGAGTACTACACTGTAACCGAGCAAAAAATAGACTCAATCAAGCTACGACAGGTTGGCTGCAACGTTACGATGTAATAAACCGAAGAGTAAAAGTTTGTAGTAGTTGTCAATATACACCGATAAGGCATGGTCGCTATCTCTGGCAAACCACCTTCTACATATTGGAAGGAACCACGCAACAGAGTTCTCTAAACAGAAAAATATCGAAGTCTAGGCTTATATCTCTGTATCTCTTTCGGCGGGCTAGCAGGAATGGAAATACAATCAAAAATGAGTAATTTTCTCGATTATCAATAAGATCCTAATATTGATAGTTTTAGAGGATTAACAGAAAACAGGTTTTTGGGTAGAGGTTAAGCTTCTTGGAATATGCTCTGTAGTCTGTTGCTCGAATCCTTTGTATTGAACTTCCATTTTTCAGTTAAATATACTTCTTAAAGAACACACATTTGCTGCGGTCTATATTACTGTAAACGTATTTATGTGAGGAACCGTTGGTAATGACTAATGACAAGTATATATTTTCAACAATATACATTAACCAAAATGTTAAAGGAAAAAAAATGAATATGTGCAGATTCGAACTCGGTACCACCCGATCGCTCCCACCAGACTACGGATCTCTTCTCTATCATCTGAAGGTTTCTTTGGAATATATGCCTCTCCTGAAAATCATGTGTCTTGTTCTTTCTCAAATAACCGTATAACGGGTACCATATATACAGGTAGTTTAAAAGTTAATTTTTTTTTCATTCTTTTTCTAGTCCGAGAGTGATACGGCGGCAAAACTATTGACTCAGTTTTAAGTGATTCTCTGTATATGATTTCATTTGATAAAAACAAGAATTATATTGAGACTGTAACAGCCCACCTGTCTAACACTACATTGGAAGAAGAAGAACAAGAACAAGAATGATCTCAAAATCAGGGAAGCTTCAAGATGTGAAACTTTTTAGTAACACACACCAACTCATATGTGACGTCGACGTCGAGGTCATTAGAGGCGGGAAAGTACTTATTGCAAGGAAGAAATTCGCTCATTTCCTTTTCATTAAACCATACCGACATTCACCTGGAGTGTTTTGGTGAAACCATGGATAACCGAAATCTCGATGACCGAACAGGGATTGGAATCTGCGTCCTCCCGAATGTAAGGCCAGAACGTTACTACTCATCTCTCCGACATTGCAAAATACCGTCAAATAATTGTGGAGGATAATTTCTGGTGGTATAAAATATGCTTGGCTAAAGAAGGTTTTAAAATAGACTACAAGCCACGTTTTAAAATTTTTAACGGAACACTGCAACTGTAAGTAGGAATGTAAACAGTTTTACTGCTTAAGTCTCTGAGATTAACCGTCGTAGTTGCACCGCGAAAAATCCACATAACAGAAATGAGATTACAGCTACTGAGAAATCATTCAGAATTATTGAGTATATAATATAACTATGCAAACATCGGAAAATGATTATTAATCATATTACGTAGTCATCATCATGTTGCTGCAGTAACTACAAAATTCAATCGTTTGTCCTCGGTTATCAAATTTTTCACTACTCTGTAGCTTCTAGTTTTATTCCAAACTAGCGCAGAGACATAATGATGTTACTTTCAGCAATAGTATCATAACAAATACACAGTTACAAGAGATTAAACACTGTGAGCTGTTAAAGCAGCTAGAATGTCGTCGCAGAAGACGAATTTCGGACGAGGAAACACTGAGCGGTTTAATGCTCTATGTAAACAACAAAATATCTGCTTTCGATCACAATTTCAATTTCACACACCACTTGTGGAGAGTAAGAAGGATACATTATAAAATTGTTTTACAGTTTATTCCTTCATCTGACACGTAATCTTTACTGGATTGCACAATATTTCTTTTTCTATCCAAAACTTCAAATAAAGCAAGAATCATTGTTTTAGCAAGTTCTTTTAGCATTGTTTATTTATTTATTTACCTTTGGACGAAATCTTATTGTAATTTGGTAACTGACAAAAATTTGCTCCGGATGAATTGAACGTAAGATTCGTATACAAGCGCTCTTCTTTTTTCCAAATGTTTGTTGGTTAATATGACTACGGTGTATTAAATTTCGATCTTCTGAGATAGTGAAAACCAAATCTTTTGTGGTTAGATTAGGTAAATGAATACCAATCAATAATTTAGTTCCAGTGTGAAGCGTACTTTTTTCAGTGTTTCAAATAAACATAAAACAGATGATCACTGACATTACAAACATTTACAAGCTGATTTTTATGAAGAGTTTAAAAGTTTTACAAATTCCAGAGTTATGAAATTAATTCGGCTTTTAATTCAAGCTTTAACGATACATCACCATACACAGGATTCAGTATATCAAAATCTATAGATACAAAGATGTATTAATTGTATTACATTCAACAACTGCTAAGCAGACGTGTTTGAAATTGTATCAAAACATTTCCTAGCATTCCTCAATTAAAAGACTGAGTTATGCCTTCCATGGAATCATTCTGTGTTTTTATGGTTCTATTATCATAAAAAAATTCAGAGATCCACTTGCAAACCAAATACAGGAATGAAAATCCGAATGTAGTAGGTGATTCATAACTTTTTGCATCGAAATTAGATAGTAACAATTTTGAATTCACGGTACAGCTATCGAGACTTCGGTTTTCGTAGAGTTCCCAGAATGACTTTAGTGAACGTGGAATCGATCCTACTTAAATAGTGAGACCTAAATTTGTTCTTACACAGTTAATATTTCCCGTGTCATTACAAAAGATATATTAAAGACTCAACTGAAAAGATAACGACAAAAAGGAATTTGGATTATTTGATCTATCCAGGCAACAAATCTTTTATTTTTACATCCCAATCAGTGAATCATGTGCTATTAGTCTCCTGACATACAGGAAACACGAGGGGAACGTAACACTTCATTAAACCACTCGTGCCCGAAGCCCGACTCGAACCGCGTACCTTTCTTCCGCGAGACTGGGCGCTTCCTAGCCACTAATCTTCCTGCTCGGCATCGGCCAATCTGAGCGATCCACAGCGTTAGAGATTTACCAGCTCATAACTACTCGTTCGGCAACATTTTTCCGCGTTGCAGAACTGTCCTGTTACTTCCTTGAAGCATTAAATTCAATAAACAACACGTTAAAAAAATATGTTTGCTGTACATCATTAAACTAGGCGTTAGAATCAACTTGTTATATTTCACCCATTCACTATTGATGTTTAGTTGTTTTAATTTTTTTTATCTTTTGCTCCGGATTATAGTTTTATTTTTTTACTTCAGTGAGAATTTTTTACCGTCTACCTGCGGGAGGAGTAGGAGTAATATTAGCATTAGATCGGACTAAGAGGTTGGCCTACAAGAATAAGTTGATGCCACAAATAGAGTATAATACATGATATACATCATTAACTCCACTCGTGACCATCAATAGTCGCACAATATTGTTAATTACGGAAGCTTTCAGTCCATCATTTTTTGATATACCTTCCATCTTTACATCGGCAGTCGAATACAGAAGTGCAATGTGTAAAATTTTGCCATATTCACTAATGAAGTTGATTTTCAATCAAATACTGAAAAAGCTGGAATCTAACTTTATTTATAACTTTTTTTAAAAAAGGTAGGAATGTTCAATGTTTTAAGGATCTTTTCTTGGTTGTAGTGAGAGAAAATCAGTTTTCTTTCGCTAAAATACATCCACAAACTTTTTTTTTTTTCGAACGCATATCTCACTGATTCCATCTCATGCTACCGGCAATATTTATTTAATAATTCTTTAAGTTCATGTTTTTTTTTTACGTTCTGTAGGTTCAAAAACAGACTTATGAGTAGAACCGGATAACAGAACGTTAGGGCAAGTAGATTCGTTAAATTAATACTAAAGTAATTAATTTTGTAAATGTATTATGTGCCATGTAGCAGACAGCTGCATCCAATGGCTCTGTAACGTTTCCACAAATTTAAATCCAGTGCAAACATCATTTTTTGTATTAAATTTCTTGTTATTTTATGTTTTTGAAGACGAATGTAATACATAAATTGTTTCGTGTCCTACCTTTTGTTCAAAACTAACATTTTGTTTGAAAGCGGTGACTTTTTTACTAGTTATTGACACTAAATAACTCTCAAATGAATTAAAAAAGTACAAATCAACTAATTTAATGTCTGTGTAATACATTTGTTGCCTTACTGTAATCACTAATCAAGTTTATGAAACGAATAAACTGAAATGTATTCCGTTTTTTGTGGGTCGAGTACGTGACAATTTTTCACAGTAACATGAGTGTACCACCTACCGGGTATAGTACTGTCTTTGCAGTTGTGTATAATGGGTTGAATAATTCCCAGGAGGAAATTTAGCGATGTGCGATTCAGGTCGTTCGGATTAATATGAGCATGGTAGTACCTTACTTTAAATGGAAGAGTAGGAAACCAGAGTTATTTTGGCATCTGTGATTTCATTTTAATTTTTCTGAATGATGAGCGTTAACTCCCGGGCCTGACATTTCGGGTTCGGATCCCTGTCCACCCATCCTTATTTCTGTTTCCCATAATTTCCCGAAATAACTCCAGGTGAATGGGGTTCACTCAAAAGGCCATTGTCGAAATCCTTCCTGTACCTTCCTCGAATTCCTTTTACGCATGTCGACGAGGTGTAAAATTATAAGAAGAAAAAAGTTATCTTCAAATCATAGCCTCTTATTGTAAATGTGCTACAATTTTTAGCTTTGATACATGCATCAACAAGATACCGACTATTATAGTGAACAAAAAATAATAATAATAATAATAATAATTTTGACTTACACTTCACTTTCTAAATAATAGCCACCAAGAAAAGAACAATTTGTTATGAATTATGATATTAAGGGGGACGGCAGGGAGGCGGAGGGATATACTATGATGATCAGTTCTTCGGCCAACCTACATTACATTAAATTCATTTTAAAATTATCACACGACAACTGTAGAATATTAAAGTATTTCAACTTGTTTTAAGTTCATTTCAGTTGTTTTATTTCGTTTAAAGTATTTTAACACACTTCTAATAATGGCTGGCATCATTTAAAATTATTTCAGTAGCATTTGAATTATTAATTGTAACTGATAATTATTTGTTAAATTAAAAACGTTATATTGTTTAGTTCCTGATTTCATGCATTATCGTGGCTCTCGAACAAGTTATGGATTGTTCCATTCTGTTAGAAATGCCATGCTTGCCGCGGAGCATGTAGTAAATTTTCGAATCCCTGTCCGGCCATCCAAATTTGGGTTTTTCTTGTTTTCCCCGAAATCAGCAGTTGGCGGATGATTGTCGCGCCTCACGATGGATTGCATATCCAGTTAATGAGTCAAGAAGTCTAAAATAACCTCCACCCGAAATACCATTACATTATGAGGAGGTTCAGTCTGTGTCATAATGGGAAACTTATAAGACGTAATGCGCTTGTTGATGAATTCTCAGGTTGCAACGCGTAGGAGTTATCCTCAACTCTGCTTTCCTGAGTGGCGTGGTCATTGAGGTGGCAGGTGGGCCTGTCCATAGTCCAGGTATCGATGTGCCCTGAATAGCATAACGCTGTCACGACCACGCCAACCCAATCGATTGTGGTGCCACTTCTTGAACCAATGGACAGTACGGTACCACGCCCCCATAGACATAGGACGCGGAACGTAAAGCAACACCGCTCGCTCGAGCAACTAATTTCGGAATGCAAATTCAGGTCACGTAATTTTAGCAGATGCTGTTGATGTGACCCGTAATATTTAGCTTAAATGAAGCTATCCAGTAGTCAGTATTGGAAGCAACTATGGATCGACCTGTATAGTGCGTTGATTGTTGGGCCATAAGACATTAAATCGGTCTTTGGCGGTGAGTGATAAGTTATGCTAGGATTCGGATCTTTATGACCAAAAAAATCGAGAAATATGTAGGCAAATGTGACCTTAAAAATGAGTAAATATGACCGAAAAGAGACAAAATATGACCAAACATTAAATTTATTATACATTAAAACATGCTCAATTGTACATCATTTATTTTATGTAGTAGTGTCGCTTTCATGTAGACAGCACAATTTGCTTCCGTGCACTCACTGTACTGTTGGAAATTAATTTTTTTCAAAATTATTTTCTTGCTGCTGTAAAAGAATGGATAACTAGAATATTACTTTTAAAAATGGGGATTTAGTATAAATTTGTTGCGAATTAGTGTACATACCATATTTTATTCTTGCTTGACGCCAGAATTGCAATATATCCATCTTCAAGTTCTCAATCAGGAATTTTCTCCCGTTATCACTTAAAACTGCCTTCTGCTGTGAGAAGCTTCGTTCGACATCGCAAGACGTCACGGGAGCGTACTTAAACATAGCCAAGTCACAGCAATTTAATTGAAGGTCGTCTTCAGTCAAGACAGATTCACCACTATGTAAAATTTCACTAATTTTACAAATTGTTTTATATCCCGTATTCCAACGCTGTCGCGTTTGAGATAGCCGAGCGGTAGCTTTTCATTACGATAGATGGATTTTGGATCCGTCTCGACCACCGCCAGAAATCTGTACGATTTCTGTCTGCGATTTAGTGCCGAGAATTAGGCTAAATCCTTAGTTGATGCTAGCATCTAGTAAACAAGTTCTGTAAACATCTATATTCTCTTCTGTTAGCATTTTAGCATACATCTGGATGAACACTTAGCATAATTTATCTAGAATTATCTTGTATCTTACTTCAGTGATCAGGTAGTGAAAGGAAACACACAGCGTATAAAGCAATCGGCTATTTATTAACAACTAGACGACCCGTGCGAAAATTTCGCGAATGAAATGCGATGATTAGTGAGGTTGAATGCTTGTAATATAATGAAAAGTAGAACCGTACTTTTGTAGCAATTTTTGATTTTGTGTGTGTGTGTGTGTGTGTGTGTGTGTGTGTGTGTAATAGGTACACATCAAAATACTTGTAATATATTACGAAACAGTTAGGAAAATTTAAAACACTCTGTATTTATGACAAACTGTCACTGACCTTAGCAGAATAAATTAAACCTGAACAAAATGCACACAACGTATCAATATCTCTGAAATATTTGTTGCTGTGCGAGGAAAATAAATACCTGGTGACAGAAAAATACGTTGTAAACATACTAATACTTTTGCCCTCTAAGGTCAGAATTTTGAAAAATTTCTTTCTTAAAATGTGGTAACGGAACCGAAGACATTACGAAAACCTCAATCTTTAAAATGATACCTCGTTTATCAATTTTGTTTAATTGTTAAGGGAGATAAATGGCTCCAGATACAAAAAACGCATTTTAGAAAAATTGACATTTTTACCCTTTAAGGTTCAAATTACAAAAAAAAAATCCTTTCTTAAAATATAATGTTACCACAGCGGTGACCTTATTCTTTTATATGATACCTCATTTATCTCTATCTATTAGATATTATGGGAGATAAATCGCTCGTGACACAAAAATGCGTTATAAAAAAATTTATACTTTTTCCCTTTATGGGATGAATTCAAAAAACATTCTTTCTTAAAATATGATGTCACAAATCTGAAACATTACTCCTTATAATCCTTCTTCATTTATCGATTTTGGTTAGATATCCAGGGAGATACATGGCTCGAGATACAAAAAAAACGCATTTTAGAAAAATTGACATTTTTGCCCTTTAAGGGTCGAATTACGAAACATTCCTTTTTTAAAATATAATGTTACCACGGCGGATACCTTATTCTGTAAAATGATACCTCATTTATCTATATCTGTTAGATATTAAGGGAGATAAATCGCACGTGACACAAAAATGCGTTATAGAAAAAATTATACTTTTTCCCTTTAAGGGTTGAATTCCAAAAACGTTCTTTCTTAAAATATGATGTCATAAGGCTGAGACAATATTTTTCATCAGCTTACTTGATTTATCGATTTTGGATAGATATCCAGGGAGATAAGTGGCGCGAGACACAAAAAACCTATTTTAGAAAAATTGACATTTTTGCCCTTTAAGGGTCGAATTACGAAACATTCCTTTTTTTAAATATAATTTTACCACGGCGGATACCTTATTCTGTAAAATTATACCTCATTTATCTATATCTGTTAGTTATTAAGGGAGATAAATCGCTCGTGACACAAAAATGTGTTATAGAAAAATTTATACTTTTTCCCTTTATGGGATGAATTCAAAAAACATTCTTTCTTAAAATATGATGTCACCAAAGCTGAGACAATATTCCTCATAATGCTACGTCGTTTATCGATTTTGGTTAGATATCCAGGGAGAAAAATGGCTCGAGATACAAAAAACGCATTTTAGAAAAATTGACATTTTTGCCCTTTAAGGGTCGAATTACGAAAAATTCCTTTCCTGAAATATAATGTTACCACGGCGGAGACTTCAGTCTTTAATATGATACCTAATTTATCTATATCTGTTAGATGTTAAGGGAGATAAATCGCTCGTGACACAGAAACGCATTTTAAAAATAATGATACTTTTGCCCTTTAAGGGTCGAATTCCGAAAAATTTCCGTCTTAGTATATGACGTCACTAAATCGGAGATCTTAATCTTTAAAATGATACTTCATTAAACGATTTCAGATAGGTATCAAGGGAGATAAATGATTCATAACACAGAAAACAGCATTTTAGAAATATTGACATTTTTGCCCTTAAAGGGTCTAATTCCGAAAACTTTATTTCTTAAAATATGATGTAACCAAAGTGGAGACCATATGCTTTAAAATGACACTTCATTCATTGATTTCGGTTAAGTATGAAGGAAGATACAGGCTTGTGACAAAAAAATACCTTATAGAAATAATATATATGATAAGTTGCGAAGGAAAGAACACTATTACAAACACTTCAGATAAAGACATTATTTCGTAAACACACTGATTGCAATATAGTTATGATGGTACGGTTGGTGCTATTTACGATATGGTTGCATGATGACGGTGATAGACTTAGTATGGAATCGATCTCTAAATAAGTTGGAGGATGGAGTGACATGAGATAGTTCCTGATTTAAGGCAATCATGAAATATTAGCTCAGCATGGAATATTAAGCTAGCAGCAGATTACCTCAGTGTTGCGATGTTGTTGTGAGTCCAAGGTGTAGGCGACTAGCGAACTAGTGTCGTCGCCATGATGGCTAGCACTCGGCGCTAATGGAGGGGGTAAGCTAGCTCCAATTGGATAGTTAGGATTTTAGTACAAGCAAGTGTTCTTACTGGCTACTAGTGATGTCATTGAGGTCCTAAAGGTAGGGGGAAAGGCTTAACGCGGCAAGTTGGTAGCTGACGGCAGCTTCCCATGTCCTTGACTACGGATTCAGCTCCCACGCGTAACCATGCAGTGGTAGGATGCAAGTGTCGGATACCTCAAGAACTGGTTGATAAGACTCGGCAGAACATCCGGTCCTTATGTTACAAATTGTGAAACAGCTCTGGGCTCTGACTGCTACGAACGAAATGAAATAAAGATTTTATATTATTCCTGAATCCCCGAAAGGCAAGCATGCGACAACGCAACACTTTATCAAGTTTGTTTTTCAGCAAACTAGCCACATTGTCCCTGCTTGGCCTATTTTGGTTTCCTCGATTTTAAGGACTCCCAAACTGTCATTCAGTTCTAGACCAATTTCTTCAAGACGCGAAATTGCAATTGTGATGTCTGAAAAACTTCGCTTCATGTACGACAAATTTCTGAAAAAATTGTTCGAAAATAGTTCTTGGACAATTTTTATGCAAGATGTTTCACTGCAATCGAAATTAGAAACTATTTTATTTATTTTTTCATAATAGTCACAGTAATAGCTAACTGCATCGAGCCATGTGCCCCAACGAGTAAGTATTGGTTGGGATGGAAGAGGGACTGAAGGTGCGTCTTTTTTCAGTTTTGCCACTCTGATTGGAGCTATGACAAAATCTTTTCCACATTTGATATTAACCTATCAACATCAGGGAAATTTAATGTTTTTTCCTCGGCAACCCTATGTAATCCATGAGCAAGACAAGTTAAACGCACCATCGAAGGATACAATATCCTAAAGGCCACCACACACGAGCAGTCCATCTGACGCCAGGCCATTTTGCACCATTCCATTTAGACTCGGTCCAAACCAGGGGGTCACACACGACAGATCCGCGCCAAGCCAGGCCAGCGGGTGCCTACAACTTTCGCCAGTCCGGCTCTGGCAGTGTAGAGGCTAGCACGCTGGCCCGGCATTTTAAGGGTCACCCGTTTTAGTCCGCCCTGGGGCTTGGTTGCTTTTATTTTAGTGTTGTTTTGTCTTCAAAAATGAGTCCCAAAATTACATGAAAGAAGCCTGATACAATATTTAGTACAATATAAACTGGAGCTGGCTAAATGATCGCACAGACTGAAGGCCTTTTTTTCGCTAGGTTATGGAAACTTTTTTAAAAAAATCAGCAGTCATTTAAAACTATTTTTTTCGCTTTTAATTTTATTTTACAGGGAAAAAATTAAATGCTTCTTAAATTAATTCTTAAAAACAATTATCTTAAACGATGCAAATTAGTAAGAAAGTATAAAATACAAAATACGGTGGTGTAAGTCATTTTTCCTTGCTTTATAGAAATTAACATAATGCAAAAAATACTATAGTAAATTCTGGAAGATAGACGTTGTATTATATTCATTTTAGTGATGTCACCTGGAATCAAATTTAACACCAAGGTTATAATTGAATAAAGTCTATAAAATGGTTACATTTTACTGCTGACAAAAATGACTGTAACTAGTGTTTATTAAAAAACCTAACGAACACACTAGGGTGTATGACTTACACCGGTGTATTTATAACCAAAACTGATATATAGTGAGATTGCGTAATGTATCTTGAGTTGTAAGAAAGAAGATCTTGAATTGTTTCTTTAGAATCAATTATGTCTTTAGAAATCCTATTCGGAAGTGCTCTAAAAGTCAGCATGTAGGATACGTTTACACAATAAGCACGCAGGATGTGTTTACAAACACAATGATTTAAGCCTAACTTATACCACTTTGCTGATAAACAAAGCACGTATTTCGTTCATCAGTTGAATTTTCAGTTTCTCCTGTTAAGCTGAATGAAAATCTGACTTGCTTCATATTTTTTACTAACAGATTGAGAGATTGATTTATCTACATATGGTTTCGGTGGCTTTTTTATTGAAAAGGTGACTGTCCTACATGATTGTGACTTAAACCCTTCCAAATCGAATCTATCTCCGTGAGATAAAAACTTCGTAATTTTTAATTGAAGACGCGGCCAAAGCTCATATTTTCGATCTTTCAGAATTGTTTTTGGCGTTGCACTAATTCGCTATTAATACTGATTTATTTTAAAAAAATCTCTGTGTACAAGAATGAAAGGACACGGGTGAAAACGACAAACAGATGAAATTCTGTGAATTTATTAGCCGTTCTGAACTAACTGTTGGGTTTAATTTATAGATATAATATAACTATAAACGGGAAAGTCTGCACATATGAGATATTCTTTAAAAAATTAGTTTGGGTACTATTAACGTGCTACAGGAAAGAAATGAGCTGTATTTTTTTTATTTGTCTGTCTGAAAATTATGAACAGGAATAAAGAAAAAAAAATATTTGTCAGATTTTGACCGGGTTTCGCTTAATGTACAGTCCGTGGTCCCGCGAGTAAAATAAGGCAAGTTTCATTTTGATGTGAAGTCGGAAAGTTGAGATATTTAAGACAAAAGTGTCTACAAATTAGTACCCACTTTTCGTTGCACGGGTTATCCCACTCCAGTCGTGGTGGGGATAGTCTACCAGACCCCCGGCTACCTGGCTCGGCGCGGTGGATTTTGGACTCGCCAAAAATCCAGCAGGGCCTGCCGAGCCACGCCAGTCCGTCCGCGCTGCCCCACACACGACGAGTTTTGGATCGGCGCATGGACATTTGGCCTGTTTGCTCGTCCGTGTGTGGCGGCCTTTAGAGAGTGACAGTAATTTATAACTATAATTCTTGACTGATGAATTCTGACCAATTCAGTGACAATTAGTTTTGTTTCTTTCTGCAATGTATAACAGGAGAACATTTCTGTGATTAATTATCTTAATTCCTTCTCATTTATAACTTCTATTAAAAAATTACTGTATTTTTCTTAAAAATATGACCATAAATCTTATTGTAATATGACCGAAATTAGTAAAATAACCTGAATATGCATTTCTATGCTATACAAATTATATTTAAATACAATCGGAAACGTTGAATCTGTGTTTAATTCAGCATTTCAGCTCAAAAAGAAGGCAGAAAAAAATATGACTTCTCCTAATGATCCAAACCTTAGGGATGACGCTTGGGACTAGCATTTTATTTTTTTATTTTTTATTTATTTATTTATTATTTATTTATTTTTATTTTTTTCACTTTGTCCATCCTCTTCCTGATCTCCTCCTGGATCAAATTTTAATAAAGTTGTTTGGTTGGATCGTTAGGTACTGCTATGCAGGGGCAAATTGGGGAAATACCGAGGCACACTTTTTTCCTTTGTAGAAGTCAGGACTAAAATATCAGATAGAAGAATACTTTATAAACTATAAAAGAATCAAGTGGCTGTAACAAAAGTAGAGAATCATGAGAGGCAAGTATCAGTTAAAAAGGGTGTGAGACAAGGTTGTAGTCTATCCCCGTTAATATTCAACTTGTATGTAGAGGAAGCAATAAAGAAAGTAAAAGAAAAATTTCCATGTAGCGTAAGTGTTCAAAAAGAAAAATTCAGTATTCTACGATTTGCTGATGACATTGTCTTGTTAGCAGAAACGGCTGAGGATATTAAGAAATTACTGAATGGCATGAACAAAATACTGAAGGAAGATTTTGGACTGAATATAAATCAAAGCAAGACGGAAGTGATGAAATGTAGCAGAAATGATACCAATACTAGTAGATTAAATATAAAAATAGGATCGAATGCAATTGGAGAAGTAAGTTAATTCTGTTACTTGGAACCAAAATTACAACCGATGGCCGAAGCAGGAATGATGTTAAAAGCAGAATAGCACTAGCAAAAAGAGCTTTCATGAAAAAGAGAAATCTTTTAATTTCAAATATTGATCTAGGAATTAGAAAGAACTTTTTAAAACTCTATGTGTGGAGCACAGCACTTTACGGTAGCGGAACATGGACTTTAGGAATACCGGAAAGAAAGAAACTTGAAGCATTTGAAATGTGGTGCTACAGAAGAATGCTGAAAATTAAGTGAACAGACAAAGTAAGAAATGAACGAGTTTTGGAAATGATGGGTGAGGAAAGAAGTTCGTGGAAGAATCTTACAGGAAGAAGAGACAGGCTGGTAGGTCATATTTTGCGACATGATGGATTGGTTAATTTGCTGGTGGAGGGAACAGTCGAAGGTAAGAACTGTAGAGGAAGACAAAGATTAAAATATATGAAGCAGATAATTGAGGACGTGGGTTGTAAGGGATATGTAAAGATGAAGAGGTTAGCACAAGATAGGAAGGGATGGAGGATTGCATCAATCCAATCGAAAGACTGATGACAGCAAAAAAGAAGTACGAATCAATACCGGGAAATTAGAATCACAGTTCTACGTATTAGGACAGAACAGAGTAGTGTAAAAAAAAGTGATATATGTAATATTAATTCAGATTTTTAAAAATTGTTGGAGATAACATTGAATCGCACGTACCAATATTATTTAGGGCGAATATAAAAAATTGCCCCACACTGTCCACAGTATTTCTGTTTCAAAAAGATAAGAAGACCGATAACGTTGAGAACTACAGACAGAATAGTTTGCTCTCAGTATTATGAATGCTGATCGAGATCATGATATCAAGCTACATTAGAATTAGATTTTTAAATCAGAAGTATGGATTTAGAACGGGAAAGCCATTTCAGACGAAATGAACGTGGGAGACAGAGTTGATGTTGTGGCACTGCATGTCTGCAACTCTACACAGGCATTTGATAATGTGATTCAAAGCAAACTGATGAGCGAGATTAAACCCATTGAGCCCATAAGATTGTGAGTTACTGGGGAGGCTTTTTGGAAATAAACAGACGTGGATCTGGAACAGCAGAGGAAGTGGAAATGGGAATAAGAGAACAAGGAGTAGTGTACCAGGATCAGAGCTATTCAATATTGAAATGACTGTTGCAGTTGCTAGTTTATAGACAGAAGCTATTTACAGATAATGTGGAATAATTGGATGTTATTCGCAATTTCATACGCGCGGACTTAGAATTTTACTGTCACAATTGGATATAAAAAGCTGTAAGTTTCGTGAAATGTGTCACATACAGCACGGAGTGGGGATAATTTGACGGAGAATCCTTCATCATAACCTTCCACTACTGAACCTATCTCATGAAGAGATCCAG
Organism: Vandiemenella viatica; assembly: GCA_031002005.1. Lineage (NCBI taxonomy): Eukaryota > Metazoa > Arthropoda > Insecta > Orthoptera > Morabidae > Vandiemenella > Vandiemenella viatica. Next base: position 330,208,526 of record CM061920.1, on the reverse strand, counting down.
CTTGCGACATGTTTAAAAACAGTAACAAACTAAGGGGCGTAGGTTAACTGTGGGATACTACCTATCACAGTTCCTCCGGCTGATTTTTGTTCGGGATTTAAAATTATTTTACTTTCTTGAGACATCGTATGTCAATGCCGTTTTGTACATAGCGTTTTTCATTTTGTTGTACTTTGCTAAGATAAATAGTTTGTGACGGTAGGAAACCCATAGGCTAGGACTAATACTCTCGTGTAGCACAAATTCATATCTATATTATGTAATAAGTTGTGTCTGTACATAAAATTTATAAACAGGTCGTATACAAACTGACCGCAAGAGAAACAAAACCTGAGCGAAGGATATAACATTACGGAGACTTACACACCCTATATGTCTCTCTGTCACCATTCGGTTAGTTTTCAAAATTTCATGACGGAATATGTTACTTATCTGGAAAAAAAAAGTATCATATGTTCTTTCTAATGAAACATAGTACTTCTTTTCAAATTTCATCAAGGACGGTTTAGACGTTTAGTCGTGAAAACGTAACAAAAAGTCAGAGAGACAGAGGTACTTTCGCATTTATAATAATACTAGCTGACCCGGCAATGCTTCACTATTGCTGGACTTGAGTAGGCACATAGATTAAATGAAAAAATATTTACATATAAATTTTAAACTGCTGTTTCATTCATTTTCAGTTGGAAAGGGTGAGAGAGAATGCGCTTTGGAAAACATATGTAGGCAGAATTTTTCTGTTTGTTTTAAAGTATAAGCGTACAAATTCTTATCTAAATCGGATAAAAAATGTGCTTTGCCTAAATTATGGGGTGAAAACGTAATGGGGTTGGAAAGGGGGAGAGGGGATGAATATTCGGAAACCATAAGTAGGCAGTATTTTTCTGTTTGTTTTAAAGTATAAGTGTACAAATTGTTTTCTAAATCGGATAAAAAATGTGGTTTGCCTAAATTATCTGGTAAAAACGTAATGGGGGTGGAAAGGGGGAGAGGGGATTAATATTCGGAAACCGTATGTAGGCAGTATTTTTCTGTTTGTTTTAAAGTATAAGTGTACAAATTGTTTTCTAAATCGGATAAAAAATGTGGTTTGCCTAAATTATCTGGTAAAAACGTAATGGGCGTGGAAAGGGGGAGAGGGGATTAATATTCGGAAACCGTATGTAGGCAGTATTTTTCTGTTTGTTTTAAAGTATAAGTGTACAAATTCCTATCTAAATCGGATAAAAAATGTGGTATGGGGTGAAAAAATTATGGGGGTGGAAAGGGGGCAAGGGGATTAATATTCGGAAACCGTATATAGGCAGTATTTTTATGTTTGTTTTAAAGTATAAGTGTACAAATTCCTATCTAAATCGGATAAAAAATGTGGTTTTGCCTAAATTATGGGGTGTTATGGGGAATAGGGGGTGACTTTTTGGAATTTTTTTTCACAGGAACCTTCGCAGACGCACACTCGAAAACTCTCCAAAGTTTCATTGCAATCTGATAAATGGTATAGGAATGCATAGAAGACGAACAAACCCACAAACATTGATTTTTATATATAAGATTAGAGTAGATAGTAATGTTCAAGCAATTAGTACCAAAATTACTGCATAATGTACAACGAACGGATCGCTCACTCAAATTTAAATTACAGACCACGGGGAAAGAGATCCAGAGAAAGACCCACTGGAAGATGGAAACAACAGTTATATTTTTAAATTCAAGCCGGAACAGGCCACAATAGCCTAAACCTTGTAGATGGATAATGATGACTTTAGTAACCGATACTACAAGATAAAAGATAGGTGAAGAGATTTGGCGATTATATTTAAGGCTACGAGGCTTGAGTGTTACTGGAGGAAGAATTAAGTAATAGTAAGTGCATGAAAAGAGGGACCACGACCATCAATTAGTACGTAATTTCTGGTATAAGACAATGGGAAAATTTCCTTGTGTTGAGAATGGAATTAAATACTTTTATAAATTCCCAGTGACAGTACTGAAAAATATTTAACCTAAAATTCAAATAATACATAAAAAGTTTGGATGGAAAAATACCAAGGACCATTACTTCCATGGAAATAATAACAACACAACAAAGGACCAATTTTCTCCGCTCAACTGTACCCCTTCTACCGCGCTTATCAATCACAATGCTTCAATTCTTGCTTATGCTACACTGGTGCTATTTCCATCAATTGCATTCATATGTTGGTCCAATGATAAATTAACAGCGACGAAACATTCTATCCACAGCAACATTGTGTTTGTAGAAAATCATTGACAAGCATAATAGATGCAAACAAATGTAATGGCTTCACGTTCACCAAAGCAAGATTACCGCTATTACTTCCGCTGAGAGCTGCGTCCAGAGATAACGGTCGACCAAACAGGAAATGGAACAATTGTGGCGCCGCAGCGTAGCGACGCATCACTGCATTTGCATCTATGGAGTCGATTGGCGACTACTGTCGATTATGCTTCGCTGAAAATTAGTCCACTGATGTGTATGTGTGCTCGTGATTACCCAATACGACGGTTCGATGCTTCGGAACAGTATACTGCCCCGTCATAATTAGTGCATTGCTAAGGTTAGTTGAAACTTTGATAATATTTTACAGTGCTAGAAATTGAGAACTGATTACATGCACCTGAATTAATAAGGCCAGGATTGAGTCAATGAAAGAATTAAAAATAAATACTGAAATCTTGATCTTGTACCGCGCGATGTTAAAACTCTAGTCCAGGCCGCATTGATCACAGCACTTGTGGATTACGTACATATTTGTAACATGACACTTCTGGAAGCGAGTTAAGTTATTTTTTGCTGCATACGTAACGAAAATAAATCCCAAAAATTATGACCATCATTACAAGTAACATCAATCTAATTGAATGTTAACATTAATTTATTTTTAATCAATATTTCTTCTTAACTCCAACAGATTTTTATCAAATTTTATGCACCAACATACATCCCTCATTCCTGGATAACAATGAGAGATTTGTGAAGTAATGACAAATGTTATGTTTGTTATTATTGCTTCTTCTTGTTCCTTCTAACTATCCAGCTATTGCAAGGTCAGCCTTTTTCAGGATGCAACGTGTTGAAATTTTGCCGACTTGTCGCTGAGCCTAACGCCTCCCATGAAGGAAAAGTGTGCTGCCATCTGCTGTGAAACGTGTAATTATGTTCTGTGTGCGCTAAGTGTAATTTTTGTATGTGTAATGTGTAGTTCATGCGGCGGTGGTTGGGGACCGTATCGGAAATCGCCTTGGTAATTGCGGTAAATCGTCTAAAACCCAATAAAGACATCCGGTATGTGCGGACCTGGATTCGCTATATCTCCCCAATCCACCGTGCAGCCCCTTAGCACATTTCGCCTCTCTGGCGGGTGACGTTTGTTATTATTTCTAATTACGTTTTTTTTTTTTTTTTTTTGAAATTTCAATTACGAGTGTCCTGCTCTCGTAAAATTTGACAGTCAACAGTTTTTCACTTAATCAAATTACGAAGTCTTTAACTATAGTGAAACTGGTGTTAAGCATAATAATTTTTATTGGTTTGACTTTTCTTATCAGTCTACTTGACTAAATATCTTTATTCTAATGTAATCAAAATTTGAGATAGAGCACACGTTCCTGTGGCAATGACGTGCTCACCTGCTTAACCATTTCATGTTCTTTTATCTTTCCACTGCATGGCTAAACTGTTCAGCATTTCCTTCGATTACTTATTCCAGTTCCTAACTCCTTTAACTACATAAGAAATAATTCCATAGCGTCCATAAACCACGTAGCTCCATTTTGGCCTCCTGTGACCCCCCCCCCCCCCACCTACGTAGCACGTAGCTTTTTTCCTTATTGATTCCAGAAGGTATTTTGTACTGTTTTCTATTGTCAGAATATTGTAAATTAATTATAACGATAATTAATTGACGGAAGTAAATATTTACATGTTTCTGTATGTTCTGTAGCTCTTTATAACTGTGACAAATAATATGAATGAAATGCTACGTGGCCTAGCTCTGAAACACCCCCCTCCCTCACGTAGCCCAGCGTAGCTTTCCAGCAACCCCTTCCCCGCCCCCAGACCAAACCACGTAGTTTATGGAGGCTCCCTTACTCCTGAAGCCAAGTCCAGTCCTTTTTCAGGTACTGCTTCTAATTATTCTACCAATGCCCATTCAAGTCTCATCGTTAATATAGCCTGTCTTCCAATGGCTTCTAATTCAGCTGTTTCATCATATCAATAAGTGATTCTTTTCTGTGGTAATTTGGGCAAAATAATCTTGTTGCCCTCCTTTACGACACTTCCAACTCCTGTAAACGACAACCATTATACTAGTCCCATACCACATCACCATACCCAATGATCTGACCCAGCTTTTCTACACCAGTTCCCTCACCTCTCCGGTACATCCCTTCAAACACTCTCTACAGTAAATTCAGGTTTTAGAACACACTTCTTCGAACTCAACTGATCATATTGTCAAATGTTACGCCAAGATAGTTACACTTTATGTCTTCAACCTGAAATTCCTCTTCCCTCTTATAGTAATAAAACCCCATTTTTTGTATTTCTGTATGCCCAATAAGCTGAATCATTTTTTCTACATTATAATCATTCTATGTTGATCAACCCTAGTTTACAACAGTTTTAACCATATTACATAACTTTACATCATCTACAAACAACCTAGCTTCAGACTGTAAACCATTAACGCAATCAATCATTAGATTAATGGTAATAACAATGTGACAGTGGGGCTTAAAAGCAACAGCCCGTAAATGAAGTACTAATACATTTCACATTCATGTTTGACACAGGTATCCACAAATTTTATTTTCGGCTATCCAGTTATGTCATAAAGAGGTATATTGTTTACGTCATCTGTGATTTTGTGTTCAAGTGATATGTTAGTTTCATTGAGGTTCACCGATTTTACATATTAACGTAGGAAATTTTGTGAGTATCAAATATCTGACTGACTGCATTGCGGTACAAAAATAGGTACACTTTAGCTTCCTGCAGTTGTTGGTTTGTCAGTACCTATATGACAATGTTTTTTTTTTAACGAAAAATGATTGTAAATGATTTTAAAGTGCATAAACAAGATTTAAAATACGCACAAGAGGTTTAACACTAATTCAGCTGAAAAAGGAAGTTATGAAATGTTAGACAGATATTATGATCTTCATGATGAACTTGAAATCAAATTTGTCTAGAACAGCAAAACAGATATTATGATCTTCATGGTGAACTTGAAATCAAATTTGTCTAGAACAGCAAAACAGTATTTAAGTGCAGGAACTTTGTGTAGTCTTGCTGAATATAAAAATCCGAGAATGCTATAATCTTTTAGTCAAGTATATTACCAACAAAGTTTTTTAATGTATACATCTACGATTATTATTAAAGCTGTAACTAAAAGAAAATATGAGTTTTATATTAAAGCCATAATCTTTGATCATTAAAATTTGGGATAGGGGAGGGAATGGACGATGGTTGGGAATGTAGCAAAAATAAAAATGTGATTCACGCTCTTCGTAAGTGTAAATCGATTCTGGAAAACACAAAAATTAAACATTTTTTACGTTGTGTAAATGGCTTTATTGTTTAAGACTCAGCGCACTACCGGATGTAATGAAACTGAAGTCCTACGACGGTATGCAATTTACGCTTAGATCAGTTTTATCATAACTACAAAAGCCATTCCCAAGTTTGAATTTTATATTATTAAAGGAAAATCTGGCATGATTAAATATCTTGCCACCAGTCAATTGGAACTAATACAATCGACTACGTCCTTCATCGAAACAAATAACTGCGCCTTTGTAGACCAGCAAATAGAAAATATTGGATACACACGTCAAGATGAAAAACAGCGCTGTCAGTATATGAGAAACGGTGAAGCTGTTTGTTTAATGGTAACAGGTTTTAGTTGGTGTCCAATGAGCCAGTTATAACATTTGTCACTGATTCTGTTTACCTGTAAAAATGTTTACTGGAAGACTAACTACTAGATTTACGCAGGATTTCGTGTTGATGAGCTGACGAAATTTTAGTTTTCCAAGTAATATAGCTATGAAGAAATAAATAAAACTTTTAGTGCATTTTTTGCATTTCAACATTCAATAATGTCGGGATGTTCCATGCTCGACACCGAAACTTAGTAAAGTACCTGTCTTTTCATAAAATGAATACTGGTTACACGCAGAGGGTGAACCATGCCATTATTCACACAGTTGCTTCCTGAAACCCTAATTATATTATTAAATGGTTTTACGGATCGTCAACAACAGCGTCGTTACATCTGAAATGGAATGAAGAAATCGACTATTGCCTTTACGAAAGAATCTTTCTAGAATTCGTCTGTGAAAACTGAAAATCAAAATCTGGCTGGCAATTTAATGCGGTTTCTACCGAATGCCAAGCCCAAAGGATTTCTCTCACACACCGGAACCAGTATTAGTGGAGAACTGCTAGATATTTTTAGGTAGGTATTTGAGTACTGTGAAAATTTGTATAATACTTCTTTTGAAATGTCTAAGTTCGAAATCGAAGACCTGGCTGATGGGTAGTGGGGCATAGCCGAATTATTAAACTTGATAGATTTTTTTCTCTTTCAAAATTGTGTTTCATAAATATAGAAAAAACATATTTGAGGCATGCTGAGGTTTGCACAGAGTAATATTTTTGAAAGGCAGGCCATTTTTGTGGGACTTTTTACCCGCCAGGTGATCGAAAATGTTACACCTGAGCGCTATTGAGCAGTATATCGGCGACCGGCTCATATATCCATCTAAAAATGTCTACCACCTCTTGGACCATATGAAGGGAGCATCAATTCGTGTTTTCCCGCGCCTTTCATGGCGTCCGCAGAAATGCTTGGCTCCTTTAACAGCAATTCACCGTGTTGCCTTAGTTATTTTCTTAAATACTTTACTTCAAACACATCGCTCACTGACGTCACAGACAAGTGTCTCACGGAAATGAATCGATCTGCTTCATTGCTGATCATTATTCGTGCACGTAGTTTTGTTTAACAGCTCGCTTTCTGAATACAGTAAGAGCGAGACGCGATTAGTCCGCAGCGTCGCGTCCACCATTTGTCAGGCCAGGGTGACGCGGTTAATTAAAAGACGCTTTATTCGTGGCGCCTCAACAAATCAACTTGCCATCAGTTACTTCATAGTATACGCCATCAAATTTAGCGCTTAGAGCAGAAAGTAAACTATGTTGTACCTAAATGTTATGAAGTTTAATGGACAGATTTTTCCCCTTTGCATCACAATCAAGCCAGGCTCCATGAATCTACGTACAGCTGGCAACAAGTGATTGCTAGAAACCTCTGAAACTGTTCTGTTCTACACACACAGACAGACACACACCACGTTTAGGGTACGCTGCGCCAGCAGTATTAGGAGATGGGTGAAATATTTCAATGATGGTATCATCAGTATCCAAGATGAGCCTTGTAGCGGCCTCCAAGGAATGCGACAGGGAAAGAGTTGGTGCGTTCATTAGAGAAGACATGCGTATCGCTGTGAATAACATCGCTGAAAAAGTTGCATTACGACACAGAAAGGTTTTTGCCCAATGGGTCTCAAGTTTATGGACCGACGACCACAAACTTCGGAGAATAACAGTCACTCAAAACATTGTTCAGAGATTTCGAAATGAAGGGGATGAAGTTTTGACGAATATTGTGTCTAGAGATGAAAGCTGGTTCCATCATTACAAAGTATGGAATGACAACGTTTGAATTCTCCATCGAAGAAGAAGCGAATACAGTGAAATCTGTAGGGAAAGTTATGTGAAGTGTCTTCTGTGATGCACAGGGTTGCATTCTGGTTGGTGTCTTTAACGTGGAAAAACTATAAATGCTGTCCGCTACGTCCAAACATTTGTGAAGCTCCATCGTGCATTGCGCTATAAACGCCCTGGAAAGAAGCTCCTTCATCAGGATAAGGGAGCGTCCATAAACTACGTGGATCAGTCTAGGGGAGGGGAGGGGGGGAAGGGGTTGGCTAGAACGCTATTCTGGGCTACGTGGGAGGGGGGGGGGGGTTTCCGAGCCAGGCCACGTAGCTTTTCATTCATATTATTTGTCACAGTTAAAATGAGGTTCAGAACATACAACAGCATGTGAATATTTATTTCCGTTATTTAATTATCTCAGTGTGTAATTTACCATAGTCTGACAAGAGAAAAACAGCACAAAATGTCTTCTGGAATCAATAGGGAAAAAAGCTAAGTGCTACGCGGGATGGGGAGGGAGTGGGGTAGAGACGAGAAAGCTACGTCGGGCTACGTGGAGGGGAGGGGGGTTTACAAGAGGAGCGAAAATGGAGCTACGTGGTTTATGAACGCTCCCTAATGTTCAAACCACTAGGACATTTGAATGGGAAACTCTTCCACATCCTCCCTACCACCTCGACTTGACACCCTTCGACTACAATTTTTTCAGTTCCTGTATATTAAGATGATGTACTTGATTTGGCTTAAAAATAATTATTAAGGTTGTTAAAAATGTTGCTTACGAGCCTCTTAATATATCACACTCATGGTTTTTCTGAATTTAAAAAAAAAAAAAAAAAAAAAGACCTTGCACTATCTCCTTTGCAAGCTAATTCTCTCCTTCTGTAATGTCACAAATATGATAAAAACAAAAGAGAAATGACGATGCTTTTACCAAACATTTAACATATTTAATCTATCTTTTCAATGTCCATGTAGTAATCATACGTATGGATCCTTACTACTTGTTCCTGATCTGTAGCAGCTTGACTGAAATGTCAACGGGCTTCAGGAACCGCAATCTGTTTGGCTTGACTGCGTTTCCAGTGGTGTTGAAGGTTTAAAAACCTGGCAGAAACTTTCAAAATGAGACCATAAGCATGAAAATGTGTATACTGTGATCATTATAGAACGCTGTATATAAATTAACAAACTATATTCCAAAATTCAAATTAGTTGATCTCAAATGATGGACTGTTTTCAAACTTAGTTTCATCGAGAATATACGAATTGTGTTCTCTATTTTTAAAAATGAGTGAATTATTTATTTAAGACATATAGTCCAAAACAATGATTGACAGTTAACGTTAATATCATTGATAATAATAATGGATGGTACATGAAATTCGAATTACCATCAGACTTTTTTTATTGCGAATATCTTATCTCAATGTGTAAATAATTTTTTTATTAGTCTGTTGATTCCCTGTTTGGTTACTAGTGATTCAAATCCAACCTAAATCTGCCAGAAGGGCACAATGCTACATCACTCAAATAGAAAATGCAATACAGATCTGGGCCACCACTTGACAATTAGTCATGCAACAGCAGACTAAAACTTATCATAAATTGTATAAATTAGTTCCTTCTATAGTAGTACCCCGGTGATTGTAATTAGACACAATTCTATAGCAGAGAGCGTTGGCTTAATACGAAGGGAAAAGTAATTTACGCCTAAGAGGGCTGAGATTCCAAACTATAGTTTGCATTTGTGTTTAAAGGCTTCAACAAAACTTTCGGAAATTCCAGTTTATGAGATATAATCGCAAAATATCTAATTCCACATTAAAATAACATATGGAACTCCAAACAATAGGCTGTCCAGAACTTAAGAAATAATGCAGGAAATGTAAATTTTAAATATTGTCTTCAAACGTTCTCACAGAAAAAATATCTAACGAATTCGTACCATGACAAATCTGCGCATACCATTACCTCATTATTGATGTTAAGAGAGCACAGAAGAGTAGTAACATAAAAAACAATAAATCGATCGGACTATATGACATACATTCTTTCTTCATTTTCAGAAACGACGATTAAATCTAATAATACCTGAAGAAAACGAAGGATGCCTCTCAGAAATTAAGACAAGAATCCGTTCCATCCTTTGCAATTCTTCGTTACAAGTAGAAACGTCAATAACGACAAGAGCTATAAGCCAGTTTCGTTAATTTTTATTGCTTTTTATTTTGGTATAATTTCATAATCTTACAACTAATTTCTTACAATAAGATTAAAATGAAAACGTAAACAATAAACAGGAGCAGGTGGTCGAAGGCTGACATGGCCTCAAGGGTATCAGCTTATGCTAGTTGCGTTGATACAATAAAACCTTGAGAAATGCCTCTGCGACATATTTTAGCAGCTCTGCCAGAAAACTCTACTCCCACGTCCCCGAAGGCGAAAGTCGCGTGGGCCCCTGGGCGACGCACTACTAGGAGTGTAGCTAACGGGAGAGGGTAGAAGGCAGGCCCCCCGGCGCCTTAAAACTGGGCACTCCGGCTAAGGAAGGAATGTCCTGGAATGAAACCCTCGTCCTCCAGGTTTGGGTTTGTGCGAAGGGCTGGTAACCCTTCCACAGAAAACATATATTACTCTTAAACCTCAGACTAAGAAAAGCTGGATGGTTTGTGTGGTGACATCAAAGGCAAGGTCAAAGGACAAACGATTCTGAATTAAAGATATCTTGAAAATTGTAATGTGGAATGTGAGAAGTGTAAATAGTATAGAAGAAAATCTTGATAGAGAATTATCTTGAAAGGGAATCAATGTTTATGAATTAAACTCCGTCTATTGACAACTGTTTTTATTAATGTTTCTTTCACCAGACGCGTTTCGCCCTTTTGGAGTGGGGCATCATCAGTGTTGGGAAAATTGTGGTAGCTACAACATATCAGTCCAGAACAGCACTTTCTGCACTTTTCTGGACTGGTGTTCCTTTCTAAAATTTAACATTTCTCTCTGTAATCTTTCATACACTTCACTTTCTGCTATTTGTTTTGAACAAGCACTTGTTATGATCACACATCTCAATTTTCCTATTACTGATGATGCCCACTCCAATAGGGCGAGACGCGTCTGGTGAAAGAAACATTAATAAAAAAAACTTGTTAATAGACGGAGTTTAATTCACAAACATTTATGCAACGACTGTGAATCATGGCCAACACCAAAGGTATTGAAAGCGAATCAATGTTTCTGTAATTACAGAGACAAATAAGAAATTGAAGGGAACAAAAAGAAATCGTTAAATATACCTACAATGATTTACAGAGGAGTCGCACCAAAAGAAATAACTGTAGTAGGAGCGGCAATTTTAGTGGATAGGAAATGGAAACATAAAATACTCAGTTACATTATGACAAGTGAAATGCTTGTGATTCTAAGATTGAAAGCAGAGAGAGGCAACCTAACTTTGAATTCCATATATTCCCCAGCAGAAAACAAACGAGAAGAATCTGAACAATTTTATGAAAATCTTTAATTAGTGACACATAAAATTAGTAAAAGCTATTTTCTAACAACGGCGGTGAATTTAACGATCGTGTAAGAAATATACCAACTCCAGGTGTAAAGGGAAATGAAGGTCAATACACGTTAAATGAAAATGGTAAATTAACGAGAGAATCTGCGTTAAAGATTACTAACAAAATTTTTGTAAAAAATGATATCCGTAATTTTACATGGACAGTAAGAGGGCACCGATCTATTATTGATTACGAAATGGTTAATAAAAAATTAGGTCCAGATATAGTAGACACCAGACTCCAGAGTACATAGAGACAGTGATATATATTCAGGTCATTATTCTTTATTTCAAAAATAAGAATACTTGCTAAATGGAGGCAAAGACAGAATAAAAATGTACAAAAAGATCAAGAAGTTTATAAGGTTTATTTTTTACGACATGAAGAAATGACACTTATATTAAAGCCCATTACAACAGTGCTTACTGGAAAATCCAACAAGTAATGATGTCAACAAAGAATGGTAAATTATAACTTCATCAATTCTGAAAGCAACAGACGAAACCCTCGATAAGAAAAAGAAATTTAGAAGAAAATCGGGGATCAAAATTTTGACGTTACATAACATTAAATTCACCATTCTAGTTCATATCTACATCTAACTATTATGTTTATTTGGTGAAAAAGTACCTAGAAGGTAATACTTCTAAATGAAAAAGAACACTAAGGGGTTCTTACTACGGAAAAATCATTTTGTCTCATTATTCATTAAATTGATAATTTGCCATAAATGCCATAATGAAACATTACTCACTAAAATCATCTCTGGATCAATTCGATAAAAAGAAATTAATTGATACAAAGTAATCGAAGAACATTTCCAAGAAGACAGAAAAAATGTCGAATTTGTGACTTGGTACATGTATAAAAGAAACTTGAAAACTGTGTCACTGTAGCTGTGTAACACAGGAGACAGTATAGTGAATAATGGACTTAGCCAGAGAGTCATCTACGCAAGCATGGTGCTTTCAACACAATTAACCAAAGCTGCTTTTGTCCAGCGCAAACAAGCTTCTGATAAACTCGACAGAAGCTGAGCGGTAATCCTGTTCATGTGAGATATACAACATGACGTCAGGCAGACTACTGAGAATATCCAGTTACCCTATTGCTCAAAGATATTACTATTTCCAAAATCTTTTATATATTTTTTTTAATTTTAGCTTATTAGTTCTACACATAATCGTTTCCACAATCCTTTTTTACGCCAGCTTTTACTTCAGATTTCACTATACCATTATTCTTAAGCTACTGCAGGCTTAAGATGTGCCTTGACGTATGGTAAAGTCAAACTAAACCATGTAAAACCACTTCCATAAATGAGAGAAAATTTCGTATTTCCCCCGAGCATGTTGTGGTTAGTAGGAAAAGAATAATGGGAGAATAAAAAAAAATTGACAGCATTAGAGCCAGGGGGAAGGGGCAAGGAATGGATAGCAATTCGACTATTATCACAGCCATCATGGCCATCCCAGCATGATTTCGGGATTTCGTGGAAAACCGGAATTAGGATGGTCAGGCCAACGATAGAAGTCGAATTCTCTTCCGAATATTAACTGCACGCGCATCATGTTCGGTATAAGAAAAGCGTCTGGGCTACAAACGAAAGTGAGTATAAGTAAGGCTATCAAGGAAAAACTGAAAGCATACAGGAACCGATGGAGCACCGTGAAGACTGTGAAGGAAATAGAATCTCACATCTGTTTTAAAGCACAACACCTCTCACACTAAACAGAAATAGAAAAGAAAAAAAAAATAGAGTAAACTCCATAAGTAAAGTGCAGTTTGTAAATCATCCGACCAAGGGATCAAGATTTTAAATCCATTTATGATTCTATATTATTGTACTCGTTGACGTCACCGAACGCTGACGTGAGGCACGGGTTTCGCTGGCGGGCAAGCAGCGATCAGAGATGCTACAAAATCGAGGCTACGAGGATATGAATTGCCCCAATGCTTTCATTAAGATAGCTTTTCATAGCATTTAATTTAAAATTAAATAAGTCCATTTAGCTGAAAACATCTGATTATAATTTATAGTTCACGAGTCGATAACGTCCTTCCCGCTGTTAATATTTTTCAATCATTACCGTCACGCTGCTCGGCCATCTTCAGGTATTTACATCTTTCTTCAGATTTGGGGTTAAGTCTATTAAAAGTAAAAATCATGGACGATATTTTTATTACAATGAATTTAATATGGAAATTGAAATTCGGGCTCCAGCCAGGTCAGATCAATCTGTCTTGATCTTTGACATTACAAACGGGAACTATTCTAGAACCGTGACAACACTCATAAAAAGGGTACGGGCTTATACCTAGTGCCTTATATAATATCTTTAAGCACGACAAATCCCTTCAGACTGAAAAGCCATTCCTCAAGTTTTACAGAACGAACCTTGTGGATGAAATACAGTTCATGTTTGTAAATCAGACAGATCTAATCAAGAGATTCAGACCTTTGATTCATTTCTAACTGTATAAAGAAAAGTCCCCAATACCGGACCCTTCACCCTAAAGTGGACCCCCGGTCTCCTGCCTCTGCATTATACTGAACTCTAGAAGGATCGAGTGTAAATAGTAGTTTAGGCTTCTATCACTCTGCAACAGAATGCCCGCGTCACCCGCTTCATTGGTTGTTCATTAAATCGCCATTACATGCTGTGGCAGTAGATAAATTTTTTACATTCTGCTAATTAAAAAAAAAAAAAAAAAAAAAAAAAAAAAAAAAAAAAATCTCCTGGATGTGGACAGATAAGCCATTCGACCTATATATACCCTTAAATGATCACGTTTTATGTTAATGTTTATCTCTAAACTGTTTTGTTGAGGAGTTTGGTTAAAATCTATTGGGTTAACAAAATACAGGTTATAATTGTGCAACTGCTCCAGTTGCCTAAACCAGGCTCCTTATTTTTTTTATGTTTAAAGTCAAAAAATTAATGTAATGCTTGCATGTAACTTAAAGCGGTCATCTTATGTCTGCCCAATTGATTGAAGTTAGAGCTAAAGAAGTCAAGGAAGCTCAACATCAAGAAGCGTAATCAGGTTCGAGGATGCAAAAGCAGTCGCGGTCAGGAGCTTGGGTCAGCTATAGAGCCTCTAGAAAGAGTTTGTGAAATTGAGCCTTAATTTTGATAAAAATATGTAAGAATCAAGCACTGAGGATGAGAAGAGCGTGACTTCTGGAACATCAGGACTGGAGATTCTCCCTGGAGTGCCCCTTCCAAAAATGATGATGGTTGGTGCGTTTTTTGAGAAAGGAAATTTTTTGAAATGTCAGAATGGAAATTTGGATTATGTGCGTTATATGTTTAGTGTGGGCCCATGTGGATTGTGCTGGAGCTGAAAAGGATGTGTAGACTACATCTACGATTTTTGTAGCTAATAGATTTAATTCTTGACCGTATTTGCTGTGTCTTACATACCCTACATACCGGTATATACTACGAGTATATATGTATATTTTTTTTAAAACTAAAACCTGTAATTGTTAGACTTCACATTAAAATTCAATACCATTTTCTAATTTTGTTTAGTATTATTTCGTTAATTTTTATGAGGGTTCCGGTTTAGGCAACTATTTTTCATATCGCCATACTGTAGGGTTTTTAAAAAATCTTGTTTTGATAATAATTTTGAATGATATTTTCTGAAATCAGAATTTAAATGGTGCATAACATTCTGAAATGATTATTCCATGCTTTAAAGTAGATGTTTTTATTAATTTATATTTTTCAGAACTAAAAACAAAATTGGGGGTCCGGTTTTGGGCACCATGCCCTAATATTGTACTCGCTGACGTGAAGTAGCCGGCCGTCTTTGGCGGACTAGCAGCAGCCAGAGAGCTTACAACGAAATCAAAGATATGAGAAATACATTTATTAAGTTTGCTTTTCGTAGCATTCCATTTTAAATTAAATACGTCCATTTACTTAAAAACATGGAATGAAAAGGCATAGACTTTAGAACTGACGAGATATTTCGGGGAAAGTTTCAGCAAATGGAAGGATGGCACAGTTACAGTTGAGGCGAAATGGGTAGAGTTTAAGGAGACAATAAAAATGGCGAGGAAATGTTTAATCAAAAGCAGAAAATAAAGAGAAGTGCAGGACCCACATACTACAATAGGGAGGTGCGAAGGTTAAAGAGACTAGGGAAACGGGAACACAACAGAGTTAAGAGACAGGAAGGCAGTAGGGAATACTTAAAACAACTAAACAAACAATTAATAAGAGCAAAGAGAGAAGCAAAGAATGGGCTTATGAAGAATATTATTGGTGCAGGAGGACCACTGAACGATGCATTTAGAAATTTCTATGGCTATATTAGAAAACCTAGGGGACTATTGTAGATAAGAACGGAGTTGAAGTCACTGAGGATTTTAAAATTGTAGTGATATTGAGTGAATGGTTTAGTGAGACAACTAGGAACCATCACCCTCTGATGGGAAGGAATGAATCAGAGCAGAGTCTCCCTAAAAGTAAAAAATGAGGAAACTACAAACATTGAAGTAAATGCTCTGGAAATTATGAAAGAATACAGAAAGCTAAAAAAGGGAAAGGGGCTGGTGTAGATAATATTACTACAGATTTATTAAAGATTGTGGGATACGATATTGTAACTAACATGAAATTTTATTTAAAATAAGTTTGAAGTCTTGCTGCTAACCAGAGGAATGGAAAAGAGCTGTTCATAAAGAAGGGATTACAAATAGGGTTGAAAATTACAGGCCAATTAGTATCACATCAGTGATACGCAAAATGATGGTGAAAGAGATATACAACTATATCAGAGATGTATGTGAGGAGAAAAATGGGTTTGCAGGTCAACATCATGGCTTTGGGCAAGGATATTCATGTGATTCTGGGCTACATGCAATATATTTCAGATTAATTGGATTAAGGAGGCCAAGTTGATAATGTGGCACTAGGTCTTTCTAAGTCATTTGACAGAGTGAGCCATAAAATGATTTTAAATAAACTTAAATCTATTGGATTGGATGAAAAAGTTACTTGTTTGATAGAGGAATTCTTAAAAGCCGGAAAGCAAAATGTTAGAGTAGGAAATACATTATCGAAAGAGATGGAAGTAAATATGGAGGTGCCACAAGGTAGTGTATTGGGACCGCTCCTGTTAATTATTCTAATGAATGACTGTGTTGATGGATTACGGTCATAATCTATGTATTTTGCAGATGATATAACAGTATACAATAGGATCAAAACAGGTGAAGACTGTGAACATATCTAAATGGGTAGGTCAGCATGGAATGACGATAAATGCCAAGAAGAGTCAGCTTATTAGACACACAGATAAAAAACTAAAATGGTGGGCTCAGAATTGCTTGTTGAAAACTTGAGGTGTAAATATCTTGGCATAACGTTTGATGACAAACTCAACTGGAAAGAGCACATTGGGCAGATGGTAGAAAAAGCTTACAAAATCCTTCATTTACTGGAAAAGGTGATGAGAGGATGTCCCAGAGAAGTTAGGGAATTGGGTTACAAAACTTTGGTCAGACCATTGGTTGAATATGGTGGTGTAGTTTGGGACCCACATTTTGGTTAACAAATACAAGAGTTGCAAGGTGTACAAAGAAGAGCAACTAGACTTGTTTTTCCAAATTATCGCAGGACCCAGTCAGTAACTGATATGATAAAGAAGTTGAATTGGGACTCATTGGAGGAAAGGAGGAGGGTGAAGAGAATACTGGGAATGTACAGGGCATAAGTTGGCGAAAGGGCTTGGAGGGATTTTGGTCAATGAATTAAGAATAGTGCATGCAAGGGGAAAGGTGATCATGACCACAAGCTTGCGCTCGATTTCATGCATAATAGTGGGTAAATTTTCTTTTGTTGGTTAGGGTGTCAAAAATTGGAAAAAATTACCAAGTGAAGTGATGAATAATTTACCAAAAATGCTTAAGGAATTCAAAATTAAAATTTGTAAATCGGAAATGTAAATAGGGGAGGAATTTATCATTCCAATTTAAATGAAAATTTAATATATACATAAAAAGGAGTAATTAGGTGACATGGGGAATTGCCACCGAAGCTTTAGCTTCATCACAGTTATAATCAATAATAATAATAAAAATGTACTTTACGAATCAATGAAGTACTTCCCGTTGTTGCCAACCACTATTATTGCACTTTCAACCACTATTATTGCGCTGTTCGGCCATCTTTATATATTACATTGTGCATCAGACTTGAAGTAAAGGCTATTCAAAGTAAGAAAAGTGTGAGTGATTTTTTAAGTAACAACATCTACAGTCGTGTTACGCGATGTCTGGGCGGGGATAAATCTACGAGTTCCCAAGAAGCCACCTGCCAGATCACGCCCATCTTCTGCGCTTATCATACGCACGCGGGACGCTTTCCTCAAAATCTTTATACAAACTCATAGTTTTTATCCGATTTAGGTGGAATTTTGCATACGTATACAGGGTGTCCACAAATGAATATCGGGGTTTTAATGCTTTATAAGATTTATTACATTATCCTTACAGTTATAAATGATATGTCAAATGAAAGAGCAACTCAAACAGTTTTATATACAAGCTTACAAGTGTTCTATGTGGGCACCATTTGTCACACGGCACACATCAAGTCTGTAGCCGAGTTCTTCCCAAACGTTGAGCAGTGTGTCTTCAGTAACTGTTGCAACAGCTGCTTCAATCCTCTGTCGTAATTCAAGGAGGTCGGCTGGTAACGGAGGCACATACACACGATCCTTGATGAAACCCCAAAGGTAGAAATCGCATGGCGTTAGGTCAGGTGAACGTGGAGGCCACGCATAGCAAGCTCTGTCATTGGGCCCCTTGCGGCCAATCCAGCGGTCGGGTACAGTTATGTTCAACCAACCGCGTACTTCGTTATGCCAGTGAGGTGGCGCACCATCTTGCTGGAAAATGAAGTTCTCTGGTTCATATTGTTCCAACTGAGGGAAGAGCCATTGCTCTAGTGTATCAAGGTAAGAAGTACCAGTTACAGTCGGTTCATCAAAAAAGAAAGGTCCGTAAACTTTCCGCCGGGATACGGCACAAAAAAACATTGATTTTAGGGGAGTCTCGTTGCACTTGTACGATCTCTTGAGGATTTTCTGAGCCCCAGATCCGCACATTATGAGTGTTAACATGTCCACTGAGGTGAAAGGTCGATTCATCACTGAAGACAACATGATGTAGAAAATCTTCATCGTCATGTAACAACATTTCGTTAGCGAATTTGGCACGTAAACCATGGTCTGCAGGCTTTAGAGCCTGTAACAACTGTAAACGGTAAGGACGTAGTTGCAAGCGTTTCCTTAAAACTTTCCAAACAGTCGACTTAGAAATTTCTAATTCGCGACTAGCCTTCCGAACAGATTTCTTTGGGCTACGAGTGAACGACTCTCTCACTCGCTCAACAGTCTCTTCGCTAACTCTTGGTCGTCCCTCGCTCTTCCCTTTACAAAGGCAGCCTGTATCTTCAAACTGATGATACCATCTACGGATGTTATTGTCACTTGGAGGATCACGCCCGAACTTAATGCGGAACGCACGCTGCACAGTAACTACAGATTCAGTCTTTGCAAACTGTAAAACACAAAACGCTTTCTCTTCACTAGTCGCCATCTTTGCTACTACCGCATTCTAGCGGATCGCAGCGGAAACATTTCACGCACATGCGCACTAGTGCCAACGAACAAAACTGTTTGAGTTGCTCTTTCATTTGACATATCATTTATAACTGTAAGGATAATGTAATAAATCTTATAAAGCATTAAAACCCCGATATTCATTTGTGGACACCCGGTACTTTAAAACAAATATAAAAACACTGCTGACGTTTGATTTACAGAAACCTAAACCCTCTCCTCCTTAGCCCCCTCAACTTAATTTCTGTTACAGTTGTCCATACAAATCCACAGTTTTTATCCGATTTTGATGGTAGTTAGCACACATTTACTTCTAAACAAGGTGCTATGGTAGTTAAGTGGTTAGGGCGCTTACTTCAGAAAGCTCTCTTTCCGGGTCGCAGAGAATATCCAGTGATTAGTAGATATTTTTAGGAGTTGTACTTGATTATATAATAGATTTCTAGTTTTTGAAGTGAAAAATTCTGTAGGCACATTGGATGATTTTTGAATTGATAAAATCTTATTAGTTTCCATTACACACATGCTAATGTTAATAGCATATCTGTTGCGGTCTGGTGGCTCAGTGGTTTAGGCATTTGACTGGCGAACGAAAGGTCCCCGGCTGGAATCTCTGTCTCGGCGGGTATTTTCATAGACCATTAAACCGAAGTTCATATCTAGCATAGTTTGCTGTGAAATGTGAAGAACGCCAGAATGTTCGGATTCCAAGTTAAACTATAGGTCCCTTGTACCTGGTAGCACTACTGGGTTAGGTTAAGGCGGCTAAGGCAGGGGCGGAAAGCGCTGCCAGTAGAAACCCTGTCACCAGGTCATTACGTTCACACGGAATTATTGCTATTTAGTATATCTGTAGCAATAAGTATTACGTGTTGCGCGCATGCTATTCATAGTTTTAAGTTTTCACTTCTGTCGGCAGTACCAAATGACTGCAAATTTTTTTTATTACACTGAATTTAATGTAAAAATTTAGGTTCGTATTTTAGCCAGATCACGTCAACCTGTCATGATCTTTGAATTTATAAACGGATCATTCTAGATTCGTTATCATACCAAAAAAATCCTGAGTTTCATTTTTTGAGCACTTCTCATTTCTTTCTACATATCAAATCTTAAATTTCTAGCAATAAGTCAACGATTGCTATTTGCCACCTAGAGACATCCTGAATCACTTTTAATAATCCTTTTTTATTCCAGTATTAAATATTAACGTGGAGAAGCAAGAAATGAGCATTTCATCTAAAAACTTTCCCTTTTTTAGTAATTGCCTTACATTCGGTTCACACCGTTTTTTTTTGTGTTTAACTTACGTTTTAACGCAATATAATATAGGAAATCAAAACTCAAACTGGTTATTTCGTTAATCACGATCACGGAATATATCTTAAATTTATCAGGTTTACGACATGATATAAAAATGAAACAAACAGTATTTTACCCGCGGAATCGTAGACTATACCCTAAACGAAACTCAACATAATCCGACCAGTAATTTGTGAATGACTCGAATTCAACAAAAAATTATCATAAACTTCTCATTTTTTTGACCTCAGATGCAAACATAACGTATCCTATTTTAATTTAATTTAATTTAATTTAATTGCAATGGAGCACAGGCTCCGGTGGCAATTTCCCTACACACCCCCTATCCTGCACCTACCTACCTACATTTGCCCTCTACAAATTTTATCTTTAAATTCTTTCAAAGTTTTCGGTAAATTATTCATCATTTTTCTTGGTAACTCATTCCAATCCCTGACACCCTTACCTAAAAAAGAGAATCTTCCCACACCCTTGTGCCTGCACTTGTTACCTGCAGGAGCACGGGCTGTACAGATATAGAATGCCCATCAAAACTTTACAGCTATATTTTGCGTGAATAGCGTTCAACAAAAAATTTATTCTGATATGGTACATGTCTCAGCTATCCGAAATCGCGTCAAAATGAAACAAACAAACCCACGTAACCACGGGTGATGCATTAATATAATCAAAATCCGACCATAGTTTATTTGTAAATTGCGTTCAACTAAAAAATGGCAGTTTTTCAGAGTTATCAGTTTCTACGCATCGCATCAAAATTCAACGTACTCTATTTTACTCATGTCACTACGGACTGTAGATTAATCAAAAGCCCATATCAATCTGTCCAGAATTTGGCGTAAATCGCTTCCAATGGAAAATTATCCTACATTTCTCGTTTTTCGACGTCACATCATCAAAATTAAAGTCCCCTGTTTCTCTCGCACATCGATGTTTAGTACATTAATAGAAATCTCATCAAAATGCGAACAGTATTTTTTGTTGTGATCGCATTCTACCAAAACTAATACTAATTTGATAAATTCCTCAGTTTTCCTACATCATATAAGCATTTTATAATATATATATATTGTAACTATTTTATTCCTGTCATCACGTCCTGAAAATTAATCGAGAACCCCATAGACATCAAACAGTAGTTTTTGAATTAACCACGTTGTAACAGAATTACCAAAAATTGGCCATTCTGTACATTTTTATGTTTGATATATAAAAATTAATAATGAAAGGAATTATCGGAGAAGCTTGTCAGTGTTTGCTGGACCTCCCAGCTAGCCGCGCCAAGGAGTCCCGCCAGGCAGGCGGCGACCGAACAATGCAGCCACCCTTTCTAACGGAGATGGTCAAGCATATGATCCCTTAGCTCCGGGAAAATACCCAGCGGGGCGAACTCTCCTTCGCGAACCCCAGGTCCCCGAGCGGGCACGTTGGAGGTCACATTTGGCGGGGAGGGCCGAGGCTGGCCGAGTTCGTACGAATCTCCAAAAGACAAGGTTTGACGATCGTCACAGCCGGTAGGAGGAGCCAAAACTAGCAGAACCAGTTAAAGGAGAATTATCTTCTGCATTTTGTAATTCCTGTGAATTTTTCTGTATGTTAAACACGAGGGACGCGGGAGAGGTACTGTGCGTCCAGCATTCAGACTGGAAGGAGTGGATCTTCCGAGGATGGAGATCGTCCTGCCTTGGCCTCGAGCCTGAGGCTCCGGCACAAGCGTCCTGTACAGTGAGGTCGCTGTGCACTCATTTGGTACGCTGACTGAAGGACGTGGTTCACTGTCCGCTATAACCAAGGGGCTATAATAATTCAGCCATCGAGGGAAACATACCACCTTCATGGTAATCATTCTACGAACAGTGCAGTGTGATACTTTCATTCAGTCATTGGGTACAACCCTGTAACGACCTCTGAATGATTAGGAGTTCTCGCTCCCCCAAATATTGAGCTAGCTGGGACAGTTTTTCAGGAACTTTCCCATAAACACTTGGTGAATAATTTAAATTATCATGGCGCCCGGCATTTGAAATCGGATGCAGTTCATGTTAATATTGTATTTGATTTATGGTTCCCGATCGTTATGAAGGGAACTTTCATTTAAAACCAAGTGTGGAGCTTTTATGTTTGCCTATTAATGTTGGGAATTTGCTTCACGATCAATTAAAAATGTGGTGGTGTTTTAATGCTTTGTTTGTTTATTAATATGTTGGCAATTGTAAGACAAAGCTTTGCTTAGGTCTTTTTTAATAATTGAATGTGTTAATGTTAAAAATAAATAAGCCTCACCTGTACGCCAGTATGAGTACCCAATAAATTAACAGCCTAGGGTTTTCTTTGAATAATAAAAAAGGAAGTAAAAAGGTTTCCACCCTTTCCTCCCTTCCAACAAGCACCCCTTCACTACAACCTTAAACGAAGAATTATCTTAAACTTACCCCTTCTTGAAGTCAGATTAAATTGAAACATACCTTATTTCACCCGTGAGACCAAATGCTATATATTAATCAAACAGCATCAAATCCAACCAGTAGTTTTTTTTTTTATTTATTTACTTATTTTAGTCCTAAGTTTGTGAACGAAGGTTTTCCTGGCGCTTCACTGAAATATAGTCGCTGGTTCACTGCCGGATTGTGTTGATGAAAGACGCGTTTTAGGCGCCATACTCTGTTGCCATCTTCAGGTCTGATGCTCAGGCTGTGATCAGCTCTGTTTGTCACAGCGTGAGCATCATACCTGAAGATGGCGGCAGAGTACGCCGCCGAAAGCTCGTCTTTCATCAATACAATCCGACATCCAACCCGTGAAGATTACGTATCTTAAGTTTATCACTTTACGATGTCACATCAAATTAAAACATGTCAGTTTTACCCCTATGGGCAACGATTATACATTGATCGAAACTTCGCAAAATCAGACCAGTAGTACCTTAAATTTATCACTTTTTATCAGATTGAAGCATGCCATATTTGGCCAGTGGGACCAAGCACTATACGTCCATTGAAACCGCATCAATATACAACCATGGAGGAAGGAATATATGGAGACGAAATAACGCTTAATCCGTGAAACCTCATATAAAAACTCGTCTCCTGCTGCGCTTGTGCGGCGGCCATAGGGATCGCCCCAAAACATTGGACTGTTTGCACTGTGTCAGCTGCTGTTTCTAATATTCTAAAGTTTTCTATAATGCCAAGTTGTGTTCCATATGGTTGTACAAACAGACAAGATTGGAAACAACCTGGAATAACGTTTCATAATTAAGTCAAATTGTAATTATTGTTCTTGAAGTATCTGATAGGTAACTGCAACATTAGGGCCTATCGCTAAAAATTTATTCATTTCTCTCAATAGGATCATATCGTTCTCAAATTTTTATTGGTGTTTGTTAGCATATGTTACTACTTTGCACCTGAAAAGCTAACCTTATTGTAGACAAGTGTTGAAAGTTTAATTTAAGCGGGTCAAGTTTACATCGCGACACAGTGAATATGGTATTCTGCATGCATTACTGAAGTTTCAGTTTACACTGAAAGTCTACGATAAAATTAATTGTGATAATTTGTGCTGTGCGAACTACTAAACGTGATGAAATAAACGTTGTTTCCCGAAATGTAGTTCGCGATGCATTTCATGTGTTTAGGTGTGTCCAGGGCCGGCGCTAGGATTCTCGGGCCCCGGGTAAGAGATATTAGACCCCCTCCCTGCCTCCTCCCCCCCCCCCCACGAAAATATTTTTACTTTGAACTTTGTTTTTTTTATAAATTCAGAAATTTTAATACAAAAATGTTCAAATTATTGGTGCAGATTTTAAAATTTCTGTTTGATTTCTATTTATTTAGGCACCCAAGCCGGCGGGCCCCCCTTTGGTGGCCCGGGCCCCGGGTACTTTTGCCCCACTTAACCCCCCCTAACGCCGGGCCAGGGTGTGTCTACATAGTTTGATTTTGTAGCAGCAATATTATGGAGATGTTGGTAGGTTGAAATGCAGTGTGTACCAGAAGAGAACAAACAATTTATTTATTATTAGTTGCTAGCTTCTGACTTATGAATGCACTGATTTTGCTAGAAAAATTATGTAGGTCACTAACAGTACAATGTCTTCTAAGTAAGCTCAAAAACTATAAGGTCTTTTGAAGTGTTCATTTTTTTTAAAGTTCTAAACATTGACTTGGGCTATTTTTAAAATTTCAGATATGACTTGTTTCTGTTTGGAAATATGTCCAGAACTATGCTATTTGATGATTGATTCTCATGTAAATTGAAGAAACTAATCAAAAATCAAGAGTAAAGTTTTTTGATATCTCCCTTAGTTATCTAGATATCAACTACCAAAAATTAGTTACAGGTATAGTTCCTTGTGCCTTTGGTGACGTTTTCATTCTAGTCCATGCCGCGTTTCAACCTAACCACAAGGATTAGTAAAAAAATAAAACACCCAATCTGCATGTGCAGCAATATTATCTTTTGGTTCAGTCTGCATCATAACCTAACAACCTCACTTTTTGAGACAGTATATCTCGCGAACTAAGCGAGATATCGAAAAATTTTATTATTTATTTTCGATTTGTATCGTCGTGTTACATAAGAATCTATCATCAAATTTGACTTTGGGTAAATGTTTCTTCTGAATTTTAACCCAAAACACCTCACTTTTGAGACAGTTCATCTCGAGAAATAAGCAGGATATCAAAAAAACAATTCTTCATTTTTTATGTGTCTCGTCGAGTTACATAATAATCCATCATCAAATTGCCGTGCCAGGGGTGTCTTATGATTCCCTTGAAGTTTTTGTGCCTATTCCCCGTGTTTCTACGGCCAAGCAATATGGCGGCCTCCCTACCCCACTTCTCTCTACCCGGTTTCACTCCAGTGCGTGGTGAAGGTCCCTTGCACCGTCTCCATACATTCCTTCCATCAGGTGCGGATCCAGGATTTTGCTTTGGGAGGAGCTTGAGCGGACTTTGGTTTGGGGGGGGTGGCTTGACTTTGGTTTGGGGAGGCTTGGCGGGCTTGCCTTCAGTGGAATTTGGCTTTGGGGGGGGGGGGGGGCTAGATTCAGGCCAAAGGTAGTATTTATAGTGCCCTCGGGCCTCGAATCCGTAGAGCAAAAAAGAAGTCTCCAAAATTACCATGTCGGAGGTGGACAACCAGAAATTATGATTTATATGAATCACGCTTTACTCAAAATAATCCTTAATTTTTCATTTTTTCGATGTCACATGGAAATAACACTTACCCTAATTTATATGCGGGATCACTAGCTAAACATTAATTGAACCACTATCAAAATCCGACCAGAGGTTTATGCGTGAATTGCATTCACCAAAAAATAATCCAAATATCTATTTTTTTTCTTTAACCTCTATTTTACCCGTGGGACCACCCACTGTACATTAATCGAAATCCTATAAAAATCCGACGAGTAATTTTTGATCAAATAGCGTTCAACAGAAAACTTACACTTTTTTTAATTTCTCCGCTTTTCGACATCACATCAACATCACATGAAACTTGTCCTATTTAAACTAGACGACTATGAGTTGTGCATTTAAAAAAAAAAAAAAAAAAAAAACATTTAAGTCCGACCAACAGTTCATGCGTGAATTTATCGAAAGGCAGACAGACAAATTTTTAAAAAAGTTGAGTTCTTCTCTGTAGATTATTAGCATTATTAATAAAATTAATTAAATGTCCAGATTTTTCCTGTTTACAGTTTTATTATATCTCATTGAAGATGGCTTTAAATAACCTATCCGCAACCATGATAGAAACAGACAAATGGCTGAAATCAAATGACAAATATCTACTGTACACAGAAATCTTAAGTCATTATTTTCACCAGAAAATGGATAGAACTCAATGTGGTCAAAATAGTTAGGCTAGGAAACTACTCCTTTTCGGTAAAATCTAATGTAAGATTCCTGGGATTATTGATGGACGCCAAACTCAGTTGGATACCGCACATCAATCAAATAATCAACTCTTGTAATCAAGCTCAGAATATTATTTGATCTTTGACACGCGTTTGGTGGGGTGCAAATCCCAGTATGCTTTTGATGATCTACAGAGTGCTAATTAGATCCAAAATTGACTATGGGTGCATTCTGTACAGCAATGCAAGTTCCGGAATCCTGGTCAGGTTAGACAAGCTACAATATAGTTGTATTCGCACCTGTCTTGGGGCCATGAGATCTACCCCCACCAATGCTGTATTGGTGGAAGCCTCTGCACATTAGAAGACAGTGTCTGTCGGGCAAATTCATTGTTGAGAGGCTACAATACCGAAACCACCCAAGTATCTTTAAATGTAAACAGCTGAGTAGCTTGTTGAATAATACAGGAAGATTGCGACTCTCAGAGGTCTATGACAGCTACACGGAGTGGGAAGAACAATTGGACAGAATAATTCCAGTAAAGCAATTTCCACCATACGAATACCATTCCACCTTCAGTACGATTCAACTTCCAGTATTTTCTATGACTCTTGAGGATAAGCAATACTTAAACGTCAATCTGTTAGCAAAGAGGTATCTTGCAGAAAAAGAGTAACACCGTACATATCTATAAGGCTAGATCTAAAACTGCCACAGGAGGCGACGTAGGATGTGCCTTTTTCTAGCCCTGCACTAGGTATCAAGGAATGTATAAACTACCATCAACTACATTTATATACACCGCAGAAGCAATAGCTATTTTAGAGGCAGTTAAGTATTGCTCAATACTAGCAGAGACGAAGTGTCTAATCATCTCAGACTCTAAGAGCGTGTTGTACTCGATTCAAATCAAATATTGGCACAAGAGAACTAACCAGATTATAGTAAATATAGTACAAAAGTTATTAGAATGCTCAAGAAGAAACAGAGCAATCTAATTCCTCTGGATGAAGGCGCATGCAGGGGTTGTCTACAATGAGAAAGTGGATGAGTTGGCAAAGAAAGCAGCTAGAATAAGCATGGTCCTCTAAACATGGTTACCATACACGGACTATCTACCACAAATGAAAATCAAGATTTTGAACAAATGGCAGAGTGAGTGGGACATCAGTAAAAAAACAAGGAGACAATACTATGGCAATATCCAGCCGCGAATTCCTACCCGTCCCTGGTTTTCCAGTTCCTTGGAACCTAGAGGAGTTATCACCACGATAATTAGAATACATTTAAATCACGGTATATTCACACAGCACCTACATCGTCTAACCATCATAAATTCAGATACCTGTGAATACTGCAATTCCGAAGAAGGTGATATAAACCGTATATTTTTCGCTCGCCCAAGATATAAAGCTCACAGGCCTAAATTCTTGAGAGATCTAAACAACTTCGGAATACCTTTTCCAACAAGTTTCTCTTGTTTGTTGCATGGCAATAATGTGGTTATATATAATTTGTTAGCGAGATTTATAAAAACTACTAATATTAAGATTTAGGCAAATAGGTCCTTTTTTATTGTTTTAATTTCTGTATGTGTATATAAATAATCAGTTCTATAAAGAAAGTAATGTTAATGTGTAGATAAGAATCTCCTTTACATTTTAATTATGCCGTAATTGTTTATGCACGAATAGCCTTGTACCCCCTATTGTTGGTACAGAGTACTCTATTTACTTGTCATCCTAATTCTTGATTTTATAAACATGTATGTATTTATTTGAGAAATATTCCAGCTTATGTAAAATTCTTGATTTATGTATAATGACTTGTTTAGGTGTACAATGCTTTACTCATTTGTACTATGTCAATTATCTGTATAAATAGTTGATGGCTTCAGGCCAAATAAAAAAAATTAAAAAAAATTTATATCATATCACCATATGGCATTGTTGGCCAGGAGAGTTGAAGGATTGTTTGGTCACTAGGCGACTGGGTTTCTGATTTGTCATGCAATGCGCCCAATAATCTTACCGCCTTATAGGGGACCTACAGCTTAATATTGAATCTTAACCACAAAAGCATTCCGGCGTACTTCACAATTAACCCCACTACCTTCACAAAATAAGACTAACACGAATACACGACATTTTGGATGTATGGTTAATCGTGACATGCATAGTTGAATGTAGAAATAAAGGTCCATGAAATCTAATAATTACAGCAATAGTAAGTATGACACAGCATGGAAATCATTGAGAAAAATTAATATATTAAAGGAATAGTAATAAAACAGAATACTAACAAAAATTCTTAAATACAATGAATTGAAATATAAGTAACGTATTTATTTTTTTTTAAAAAGGGACAGAGGTAAAGAAGAAATTGTTCACTTATTTTCAAAAACCATCTGTTTTAATTTGTATGTTATTAAAACTAAGAAATGTGTGATTTAATAAAAAAAATTTGGTTTACCATCACTATCTGCTAACAGATATTCATTTCTTACACCAATCAGTAAATTTATAAAATATTGTACCCACCAATGATTAAGTTAATTGCTCACATCATCTTATACTACCATCATCAATGTCTTATTCTTTGGTTTTGCCCTCAACCTGGAACTGACTACATAGTTTATTCTTCACTGTCACAGTCCTATTGACTTCAGCTCTGCTACTTTCTCATTAGTGTCCGAAAAATCAAGTTTATTATTTTGAATTCTAGTAAGTAAATAACAAAAGTTGCTGCAATATTCTTACAGAATACATAAATAAAATATGCATATAGAAACTAATGATTTTATTTGTATAATTAACAATTTTCAATTCTAAATCGCTAGTATTGAAAACAAAAATTACAGAACTACACTGGGTAGATTTGTTAATAATACTGCATCTCTCTTAAACTATACAATTTACAAACAAATAGACAGCAACTGTATCTACATTCATACAAGTACAATGATAAGTTTTCAAAGTTTACACTTTCTCCTAAATTCATATTTCTGTGTCATCTGCTCCATAATGTCCTTATAATGTTCCATGTTCTGATGTTGAAAAGGCTGTCTCCATGCCATATTTTCAACATTAATATCAGATCTATGCTTCATACCTGGAGTGTGAACAAGAAATGCTCCATCAAGTATTACAAAGCTGTAATCCTGCAGACACATTTCTCCCATCTAAACAAGGAAAGACATCACATGTAGGTGGAAAACATATAAAGCAAATAATTTTACACCTCATTCATTTGACAATTTTTTTTTATAAATTATGTAAATTGAAACATTTTATCAAAAATGTTAATTGGTATTGATAGGTGTAGATGGAGTAGATTATGAAAAATTGTGAGGGGTAAATTATGGTCACACAATCTCTCTCTAAGGTGGTAGGTTCTATCACATATTTGATTATTAATAATGAAATTACAATGTGTAGAGAGAAAAAAGTCTGAAACTGCTTCTTTTCCTTTAACTTAATTCTTAATTTGTTTACTAATTAACCAGTTCTACAGAGCATGAAAACTCATTGTAGGCTCCTGGATTCTGCAACACTACCTGAAAAGCAGCTAGTTAAGTGAACAAATGTGTAATTTTATCACATACTCTTTCAAATTGTGGGTGCTAGGTGGTCAAATCAATTTATTATACTGATATATCAAATTAATATAACTATATAAATAATTTGTACAGAATAAAGTCAACAATTTACCTGTGTCATTTTATCTTGCAGACCTTCCCATGTAAGAATTTCACTAAAAAGAGGTTCATCATTTGTACCAATATATATCGGCTCCCATCGGTGGTATGGATATTCACGGTGAACGATTAAAAATGGCTGCAAATAAGTTCCAAATCTTAAATAGAGTAATTTTTTAAAAAATAATAATAATTATTATTATTATTATAACCAAACAATTTTGGCTATATGCAAACTTTGTTTTAAAAACTAATCTTAGCATCAGCTGAAAGCCAAACCTAATAAAATGCATTAAATAATAAAACTTCCAATTATTATGAAATGTTAATCTGCCTCATCAATAGCACATTAGAAACAAAACTGTGTAATCAATAACACTGTTGAAAGAAGAAAGCTGAATAAATGGTGTTGAACAGCTGACACCATATATCAAAACATAAAGTCCATCCAATTACATTCTGCTAGCTTGCCATCACCAGCTGCCTAATTAGCACAAATGTAGCAAAAGCCATTCCGGTGAAACAAAATAAGCTATATGAATAGACAACATAATGAAAACAACAGATAATAAATCAACTTCACAAGAAGTATGAGCATGAAAAATCCTGCTGCAAATTTGTGCTACAGGATATTTCAATTTCTTTTTTTTTCTTTTTTTTTTTTTTTTTTTCTTTTTGCCATCTTCTCAACTGGTTTGATCCAGTCCTCTCCCTCCACTAACAAATAAACCAATCCCTCAGGTCTTAAAATGTAGTCCAGCATCCTCTATTTTCTTCTTGTAATGCTCTTCTACATACTTCTCTCAGTGCCAGATCTAGGGAGGGGGCAGGAGGTAACGAACCGGGGGCGCTTGCCCCGGGTGGCAACAAAATCATGTTTGAAGGGGTGGTAAATGGCAATTTCGCATGGTGGCAACCTGTTTTTAGCTCTGCTGCCCCAATCGG
Organism: Vandiemenella viatica; assembly: GCA_031002005.1. Classification (NCBI taxonomy): domain Eukaryota; kingdom Metazoa; phylum Arthropoda; class Insecta; order Orthoptera; family Morabidae; genus Vandiemenella; species Vandiemenella viatica. Next base: position 330,177,725 of record CM061920.1, on the reverse strand, counting down.
CAATCATCAGGAGGGGGGAGAGGGGCGAAATCGAAGAGCAACTCCATTCTGTGACTGGCGACAAATTCGTGTCTGAAGGGGCAGCAATCTCTAGTTTTTGCTCTAGCTCGTAAAATTCGTAGATCAGTCACTTACTTCCTTCCTCATCAATTATTTCCAAAAAAATTGATTTCATACTTTCCCCTTTTATTTAATTTTCAACATCATTCTATAACACCATATTTTTATATAATTTTTAATTCCTGCTGGTATTCCTGAAGTCCATACTTCACTTTCACAAAGCTGTACGCCATATATACAGTTTTTCAAAGCTTTTTCCTTTTGCTAAGCCAATATTTAAAACTAAAAGATTTATCTTTTGGAAGAATTTTTGCAGTACTAATCTTGCTTTGACTGTTGGCACTAATTTTACTTCCTGAATAAAATGATTCGCTTACTTCATCTACCAAATTACAATCTATTTTCATTTTTTTTTTAACCTGCTGTTACTGTCATTATTTTTAATAACTAGTATATGTAGTATAAATTCTTCTCACAGTTTTTTGTTCATGCATTTCATTAATTTCGCAATATCCCCTATACTTTACCCTGCTCACACTCAAATTGCGGCTCAGCGTCATGTACCCCTTGCTCTACTCCTCACCTCACTACCACTTCCTGTTGCCTACTCCTCCAAGCAGAATGCTATGTCTATGCAAGCACGGGCAGTTGTAACAAAGAAATAAACTTCATAGAGCTCAAAGGCAGGGCCGCATTGGGGCATAGGCTACATAGGCCCGTACCACAGGCAAAACTAAAAATATATTAATCGCTGTCATCCTGTTGACATTAGTTGTGAATAATCTGTATTATGTTTTTAATCTTTCTCTATTGCATGCTTTGGTGATTTTAATAATCTTTTGTTGTTTGTTTCATCTTTATATGCAGGCCTACTGTCTCATATTGTTACTAAAACTTTTCAGTTTGTAATTTTGTGTGCTTTTGCTGAGGGCGTTTGGTTGTAACAACAGTACTAAAATAGGTAGCACCTTACCTATCGATCATGAGTCAACAAATTTAGCTTGCGGACTGCGGGCATCACTTGCTAACATCATTCACTTCAGTCTCAAAAACGATTACGAAATTTCGGTTCTTCAGTTTGTAAAATCATACGTGGACAGCTATAATTACATTATTCAATATTTTGCATTAAAAGATTTATTAATTTAATAATAAGTAATTGATAGGGCTTTATATATATAATGGAAACAAAGAAACTGCCGCGAGGCACTGAAAATATGATAGGATAGGGAAAAATAAACAGATACCTGTCACTTACAACAGATGAAGGCAGGAGGGTGAGACGAACACGTAAAAACACAAAAACATAAACAAATTGCAATATTTCGACATAAGTCTTAGTCATGTGAGAGGCGAGACAAATGGCAGGGGGAAAGATGTGGTCACATCCCAACCCGCAGGTGGAAAACGCGTGGTGGTGGTAGAATTGCCGGGAGGAGGGACAGGCTTGACCAGCGACAAAAGTGAAACATAACAAATTATATATATATATATATATATATATAATAAGGGCCTGCACTATTGTTATAGCCTACAGGTGTACGGATCATAAAGGGCCCGCACCACAGATTTAGCCTAGGGGCCTACACATCCTAAATACGGCCCTGCTCATAGGAGGGGATAACTAGAAGCTTCTAACATTATAAATAAACTAGTATAAATATTGATATTAAAGTAAATTTAAAGTAAAAATCAGACAGGTATCGGGTAAGTAACAATTGATGCCATAAAATAAAATCGTATGGAAAACATCATTAACATTTTCACAGATAGTATAGTTAAAAATAAACATTTTTATGCAGTATTTGTATAGTCGGAAAATTTTACTAAAGAAGGTAAATGAATTCGAGAGATTACTCATCATGTGCTTTGTGGAAATCGTAGCCAACAAACAATTGAATATCCTACAAAAAATAAATCTTTCATTTAAATAGATAAACAGAATTTAACGATAACAATGAACTGTCAGCCAGAGCCGCATTTGGCTTTGTGGGCCCCTAGGGTATAGGCCTACAAGAGGTGCGGGCCTGCGAGTGAGGGCTCTCTCCCAACACCGAGGAACACTTCATAACAAAAATTACAGCCCGAGGGTAAATCCTAGTTATGTTTTTCAAGGGAATAAGGAAACACTGTGAACAAAACAGCTAGATTTAAAATAGGATCAAATGATAGCCAAAAGTAAATAAAGAAAAAAAATAGGTTACAGTTTACAACTAAATTTAAGTTTAAAGTATGAAATTTGGGATTTCGAGTGTTCGACTTTGAATGTGACCTTGGCACTTGTCGAACAGAAATAGGAATTTGTTAAAAGCGAGATAAATACCAGAAAATAGAGCATTAAATTCTAAAAAGAATGGTATAAATTTTATTTAAAACTATAATCAAATAAGTAAGTAATAACTAGCATAAAGGATATAGTAGAACAAGTGCGAGCCGCCAGGAAGATAACAGCTAAATAAAAATAAATCCTAATACCAAATTAATGGGGAAAGGAAATTTAAACTTTTCAGACATATAACTCTATGTGGGCACTAAGAGTCATTGAAATACAGAGAAATAACTACAATAGTCATCCCTTACATTTCAGAAATTTATAATGGTGAAACACAGAGTTAAGGGAAATTAATCTTAGGCAAAAGTATTAAAAAATCAGTTCTACATAAATGCAAAGTTTCACAAAGATCAGACTAAAATAAGCTACCATGTCGCGAGTAAATAAATACGCTAGCCAGTTTTCCTCATAACGCCAATCTGTCAGGGAAGCTGGTATGCGTCACTTAGTTTTGTAATCGGGGAGCAGCTCAGCAGAATAACAGTGGAATAACAGTCAGTCTGAGAACATACTAACAAGTTCAACTGCAAGGAAGGAGAATATTCTACATATTATGCGATGAAAGTTTGTGGCATTTTCTGGACGAGGCAGCTGATCTAGCCTCAAAATTTTGGAAGGAAAAATTTGTAAAAAGGAAACAGGCCAAGCAAAATCAAAGGCCACAGATAGCAGAAGAAGAGAACACAATTACAATTTGTGGAAGAATGGAAGCTAATTCCGGAACCAACTGCAGAGGGAACAATGAAGCTGGAAGTTTGACTCTCACAACAACGGATTGATGGAAGATATCCTACGACAATGAACTACCAGTGTGCTCTGGAGGTGCCCTCCCCCCCCCCCCCCCCCCCCCACCTGAGCGACAGCCGGAGCTGTTTAGGTATTCCATAAGGTCAACTCTTGATGGCCTGAGTGGCTGACTTCGCTGCCGGTTCTTGGGGATTCTATCTGTGGAGTGCAATCAACAACAACAACAAGAAGAAGAAAAAAAGGACGTTAGTGGAATCGAAGTGGAGTTGTGACGTTTGGTGGTGGTGATAGTAGTATTAGTAATAATAGTGATTTTAGTAGCAATAGCAGTAGTAGATGTAGTAGTGGTGGTGTTACCTGGTCTGTTAATAAGAGTATAGTAATGTGACATTTGAATTTAAATCAAATTATCTTGCATTCATTGTTTATACAGTGAACACATTAAATAAATCAGATATAAGTATACATGCACGTAAAATAATGGAAATAAGGGCCCAGATTAGATTCTAGGTGCTGAGCTATGTTGTACTGTATATGAGAAAATAAATAAATGAATAATAATTGAACAGAAAACATATATATAACATTGTAGCTGACCATATGGCCCAAACAGCCAAATGCCATCAAGAAAATAAATAATAAAAAAAACTGTATTTGAGTATGATAAGTTTTGACCTTCATTCATTCAGCAAGTAGGCACATAGCATGTGTGTGTTTTTTTTTTTTTTTTTTTTTTTTTTTTTTTTGTGAAATAGAAATAGTTCAAAGGATCAAAATGAATAACTGGTAAACCAGAAAGACTCTAAATTTAATCATCAAAATACATTTACACCCAAAGATGTAGAAGCATCTGTTTATCTATTTACAAAGACCGAGACAGTTGGGGCTATATATACATTTGTGTATTCCTTTAGTCATTCCATCAATGGTTTGCAAACCTCTGGTACAATATGAGAGATGGATGAATCTGATACTCCGAATAAATACATTAAACTCTTGTTAGAGTCACCAGTGGATAGAAATTGTAAAGTGATAAGCAATTTAGTAGCAACTGGTATTGTATTCCTTATCGCAGTATCTTTTTTAAAAAAAATAAAAAATAAAAATTAAAAAAAATCCAATAATACAAATCAGTTTTCAAAATTACTGTAAAGTTTTATCCAGTTGTATTTATCTGTCAACAGGAATAATTATATCGTGCTTAGTTTGGTAAGGATGCATAACCCCCTTTTCTTTTATCATTTTCCAAGATAGTATATGCAGCAGAAAAACAACTTCTTCCTCTGCCATTATGCTGATTGCCAAGCACACAATAAAGGTAAACACAAAATTCTAAGCAATATTAAAGTGAGTCACATTCCCAGCAATAGTTGAGCCACACATTGCTGGCATATTTATTGAGCACCTATTGATGGGAATGTTGCTGGGCAACTAACAAGCAATAGATTTCAGTATGTTGCCAGAAAAACATGGTCGTTTATGAGCCCCAGAAAGGAAAATTAAATTAAACTCGATACTCACCCACCAAAGTTGGAGGGCAATGTTGACAAGAAAATACATCACAAACACACAAAAAACGCACTACTCTGGGATGGTTGACCAAGGATGCCGGTACAGCCTCAGCCAAATAAATTTTAAGCACAATAACTGCCAATGGCTCCATTGATGAATAACTTACCAACATAAATATAACATTTATTAAGTTATTAAAGCTCTTCTTTGGAAAAGAAAACTTCCAATGAAATGCAAACAAAATTATTCATTTCTATTTTTTATCTATTAGACATGAAGATGTGGAAGAATAATGGATGGAGGTAGTTGAGACAATATCTGTCATAGTTATGACTGGAATAAACTGCAGAAAGAGAAAGTGAGGAGCTTAATGAAAGCTGACAGACTGCAGGCTAAAAGAACGAGGTAATAGGCATTTATTAAGAACGAATGCTGCAAGAATACACTGAAAACTGTCTGAACTGCTACTAGACAGCAATAGGCTCAGGAAAAAATCATCAATCTTTTGCACGGAGAATGCTGGGAGAGACACTGAACAGGAGGCACAAAGCAGGGACAGAAATGACAAAAAAAAAAGAGGAGTTAAAAGATCTAAATTAGTAGTGAGACATCACTTGCCAACCTATCAAATGAAGAAGCAAGTTGAGATATACATAGATACTTCATAAACTAGTGACCTCGGAAAGTATACTGAGGCATAATTAGCAACACGAAAAATGACTTCAGGAGGAATTAAAAAACAGAAGAGTGCCAGAAGCAATGATATCATGTTAAATGTGATATAAATATAAAAAAATGTAGATCTCTACATTACAACAGAAGTGTTTCATATCCCATGGCAACTTCTGAAATATAAAGGGATTTTCAATTTAAAGAAATAAATAAACAAAGAGGAAAAAATAAGAAAAATAAATTAAATTCTATGCTTTTGTTTTTATATCACCATACTGTTTTAGTTGTGATTGATTTCCCCTTTCAGATTCTTGTTGCAATTACTGAAACTACAGTTTATATAAGTAATTTTAGATGAAGTGTGATAAACTTCTCATTTTCATACTATATGTTAAAATGAGCTGCTGCTATTGTACCAAACATATTGGCCCTACGTCCATTATGTTGCACGGTATAGTGTTTCATAAAATGCCTGTATATTTATTATCCTGTAAGCTACACCATCCTTCTCTAGGACCAGTTTAACAAATCAGAGCAATACTGGAGCTGGAGCAGTGTGTGGAATGGGATTGTATTATAATCTAATGACTCTCATTTATTTTCTACAATAAGATGATAGTTTATCTCCGATTTCCACTTGCCACGCTGATGAAAGTTTTACAACATTCTTAATACCTTCATGTTTCTGTGACTGTTATCCTCCAATAATTTGTGATAAGTGATAGTCCCCATTTCTGTTAAAAACTGAGATTGGTGAGAAATCCTTATTCGATGATGATAGGGACATCAGGAGGACCGTACTTGCACAAAACATATTTAAAAAAATTGAGACATTATTAACTGCCATGCTACTACGTATGACAGAAAATCATCAGTGGTATGTATCCACACCACCCTTGGCAGCATGCAAATGAGCAATGTAAGACAAATCCTTATTATTTCTTCTTTTTTTAATATCTCTCACTCGGTCAAATTTTAAAAATAGAAATTATTATATCCTGTATAAAGGAATATTAAAATTTACACTCATTGAAATAAATGTGTAACAGATACATCACATGATCTTTTTCTGATAAATTTTTAAATACAATGAAAATTAAAAAGGGAAGGGAAAGTGACCAATCACTCACCAAAGTTGACGGCCGTGATGAGTGAAAAACGTATATGATGAACAGTCATGTGATAAACTTCAGCAAGTGTACACCTCCCAAACCACATGGTTAGGGTATAAAACTGTGTTGTGAATGTTTTTGTTTGCACTATTTGTCTTCACTCATCACGGTCTTCAACTACGGTGAGTAATGGGTCATTTTCCCTTTCCTTTGTTGATTATATTGCCTAAAAGCTGTTTCCTTTTTCCTTAGTATTCTAAGAACAATGAAAGGAATGTACGATGTTTCTACAGTTTCCTGATCCAAAAATAACCTTGCTAGACATCCACAAGATCTCACACTATCTTGGATAAAATGTAGAAAGTCCAATATCATGTATGTTTTTCACTTTCCCATCTTTTCAAGGCTCTGTATGATTAATTGATTTTATAATTATGACAAAGTCAGCCTCTTTCTGAGCAATAGTTTTGGCACAGGCTAGTTAAACTCACCTCATATTTATTCAGTTACTGTCAGATATATATATTAAAAAAATATTGTAATCATGCAGTCATGATTATTCCTGTCACAATTGTATAACTAAGGATCATAAGTTTAAGTATACTAGATGCACATACTTCGACTGCTTTTTTCCTTTTTTTTTTTTTTTTTTTTTTTTTTTTTTTTTTTTTTTTTTTTAAAAAAACAGTTTAACGTCCCTTTTTAACAACGTGGTCTTTAGAGACGGGAAAGGATGGGGTCAAGGAATGGGAAGGAATTCGGCCATGGCCTTTTGAAGGAAGCATCCCGGCATTCACCTGGAGTGATTTGGGGAAACCATGGAAAACCCAAATCTGGATGCCCGGACGGGGATTCGAACCGCCGTCCTTCCGAATGCGAGGCCAGCTATCCGTTACACCACCACGCTCGGTGCTTTTTTCCTAAGATATGGGCCAGCTGTTTGGCTAAACTCTACTTTTCTTGAAATAGTTATCAAATCTGCTGCTTACAATTTTTTAAGAGGTATATATGGTAAAGCTTATGTCTTATCCTCCACCGGTAACCTGCATTATCAGTAGCATAAAAATAAACTTTTTAGAAAATAGAATTTGAAACTGCAGACACAATATTATATTTTGTTAGCTTTAGCTAATTTAACAAGAGTCATCTTGCAGCAGAGTTAAATGTATGAACTTCACGGATTGAATGCACCAGATTCTGATTTTGTAGTTATGACATACAGGTTCCTGTATACTTCAAACATGGTTCCATGGAAACATGTTCACATATCGGTATGAGAGAATAAACTTTTATGTTTCTGAAAAGTAATTTGTATAGTGCTTGAAAAAAATAACCAACTTATTGACACAGTTTTAAGACACAAAAATAAATAGCAATGTTAAAACAGCTTAGTCTTTTTTTTCTTTCTTTCTTTTTTTTCTGCATTTCTTCCATTTCAAAAACTATTTTAGTTTAAAATACACTTGTTTTGGGTAAATTACTAGTGTGTGTGTGTGTGTGTGTGTGTGTGTGTTACAGAGAGAGATTTTTAGGATATAAAATTATTGAAAATTTCCTAAATAAATTTCAACTGTTTCATTGCTAACATACTAAAAATATCAGGTTACAGCACTGTAATATGACCAAATGACTGAATTGAGAAAACAAAGTGGTTGAAAAATATAATACACATAACCTTGCCCTGGTTCATTTCTTACACAAGAAAAAGGAGTCACAAGAAATATTGTGTGAATTGTATCTGTCTTGTTTCTTTTCCCGTTTTCTTTTTATGTCATTTTAAGCCTCGTTCCTTCAACTTTGATAAGTGATGAATTTAACTACACTAAGAGTTTATTTTCACCATACATCAAACCATTTTCCTTTTCATAACTGTTGTCATTTGATCAAGAATATTTGCAATATCTGTAAAGTAATTGAAACCCCGTAGAGATCTGACCAGTAGCAATTGTGCGAATTGAGTTCAACGAAGAATTATCTCAAACTAATCACTTTACGATGTCAAATCAAACTGAAACATACCCTATTTTACCTGTGAGACCATAGGCTATAAATTAATAAAAACTTCAAAATTTGACCCCTAGTTTTAGCGTGACTCGCCTTCGACTAAATATTATCTTAAATTTATCACATCTAACTGAAACATATCCTATTTTCCCATGGGACCAAGGGCTTTTCCAACAATATACAACCAGTAGTATTTGCATGAATTCACAAAAAAAAATTGTAACAGCAAAATGAAACATACCATATTTTAACCATGACACTACAGGACTGTACATTAAATGGAACCCCAGCAATATGTGACCATAAGTTTATGTGTAAATTGCATTCAATGAAAAATTATGATATATGTCTAGATTTTTTTTAAACTATACTTTACCTGGGGTTCATGTACTGTAATGTGACCATATAGGTTTTGAGTGAATCGCATTCAATAGAAAACTGACACTTTTTTATAAAAAATCTCAGCATCACATCAAAATAAAACATACCCTACTTTATTAGAGAGACCACAGGCAACTACCCTGTTCAACAAAACACAGATTTTTTTAAGTTGAATCCTTCTCTGTTGCTAATTAATAGTATGGCCAACTCATTTTAAAAAAAAAAGATATCTCAGATGTACAGATTTTTCCTGGATACAGTATTATTGTAGGTATAGATAGAATGCTCAGTCACATTGCAGTCAGGAATAGATAGTAAACTGGTTACAGTTTGCACTGATAAATAATCTGTGTTCAATTTACTTCATCAACAACTTTTATGCCTGAAATTTCTCTTATGAGATAAGGCAATGAAAATGTTAAACTGCTATTTGTCTCAATATAATCTCTGACACCAAAACATTATTTATATTCATATCTTAAGCTGTATGACAAAACTTTAACACTGAGAAATATCTTCAAGGCATAAATTTTCAGTACATAAACTCCACGTGTGTAAATAATTAGACAATTATCACAGTAGCATATAAAGGGATTAATTGCATGACTTTCAAATCAATAACAGAGACCATACATAGTAATTCACGATAGTTGTATGGTTGAATCAGTTTTATAAACAAAAACAAACTTGCTACATAGTTACGATATACACTGCTCACTCAATCCAAAGCATAAAAAGTGATAAAACTACATTTCAAAGGGTCCATTTAAAATTAAAATACACTTAAAACAATTTTTGTCAGAAATAAATGTCAGTAATTATTTTACGAGCTAAAGTACTATGGCATCTTTCAAGCTCTTTCAAGGCCAAAGCTGTTTTCAGCAATATTAAGACATGGAGGAAGAAAGGAAAAAGAGGAATTTTCAAGTTCTTTAGCCATCAAGGAAATTTGCTGACAGCAACAGAAAATGTGACCACCAACGATATGGATTGTTGGGAATGTAAATGAGACAAAAAACTTCTTCTCATTATTGTGGACTAGACATGCTTACCATTATTCCATTGCTTATACTGTTTCATCTCAATATGCTCGAAGAATTTCTAGATTGATGATGATGAAATAACATGGCGTGCTAGAAGGATTTTCCACTATTTCTTAACGATTTATATAACTGGTGAAACTACTAATATATCCTTGATTCTCACAAGTTTTTTAAATTTCCTACTCCATTTAACATCTATATATCAGTTACATACAGTCATGGCAGATCTTTCATACTTAATGCTTATGATAGGGTAGGTAAAGCTAACACATCACTTACCAAAATTGAAGCAGTATTTGTCATGTAAATTTACTTGGTTTGTCATCAATGGAAAGTGTAATAAGATGAGGTACGGGGAGATCCTGAAGTATGAAAATAATATTAGCAGGAATATAAAGTGAACTGTAACTAAAATGGAGGGAGGAGGGAAGAACTGAGGAAAAAAACACTACAGTTAAAAAATAATAATAAAATAAAATAATGAATAGATAAATTAAGAATAAAATATGTTTTTGAGGGAAGAAATGTTATGGTTTTGCCAATGACGACTTGTAAAATGTAATTGAGGTTTTCAAGACTGACAACCTCAATTGTGTTCAATTATGGGGGACATTACTCCATTGGTGGTGCTGGAATAGACAGTTTCAGGCCGGCAAATGTGTCTTTTGTAATGTGGTCTGTTACTAGGGAAAGTCATGAAGTAGTTTAGTGAGTATGGAACATGATTTCTGGAGGTTGAACAGTCTACTAAAACTCATGAGAAGGAGACATTGCCATTCCAGGAGAAGGAGTCATATTTCTAAGAAAATGCTTAAGATCAGTAACAATAATGATTTGGTTCATGGATTTAAGACAGCAGACAAATAATTAGACAAAAGGTAGAATGAGAAACAGCCTTCAGTCACTAGAATACAACTTTTATTGTATTACACAATGCATTTCGGACCCTGTGGATCCATCTACAGGTTACTATGGTATTTACATTTGGTTTTAAATTTTCCTTAGCGAGATTCGTGCCTAGTAAAGTTTGTTCCTGTGCAGAATTGACGAGATGGTGAATAATTGGTAATATATACATATTTATTGTGAAGCACTGTACTAGACACGATGTCGATACCATAGTAACCTGAAGATGGATCCACAGGGTCCGAAATGCATTGTGTAATACAATAAAAGTTGTATTCTAGTGACTGAAGGCTGTTTGTCATTCTACCTTTTGTCTGATTAATACAGTCACGTCAATATAGCGAATTATGGATAAAATTTTAAAAAAAGACAAATAATTAGTGAAGGATACAAAACTTTGGCTAGTTGTAGCATGGGAGATTCTTTGGAGCCAATCTGGGGAACAGGATATGATGGCATATGTGAACCTGTAGAAGCACTGCATAAATGATTCTTGCTCAGAGCAAATGCATCTGTCAAGGATGCCCAAGTTTTATAGGATAAAATGTTTGCTGTGGAAATGATGACAGCTATCAGATTAAAAGATATTGCAGTTGTTAATTTTGTATGCTACCTGACCACATGGAAATATTAACAGCAATATAGCTGTAAGTAAATTCAAGTAAGTGACTTTGTTTATCTTGATCATAAATACATCATGTATATTAAGAGCTCTGCCAGCAGTTTGAAATGGGATGCCTCTTCAAATCGGCGTAAGCACAGGTTGGCAAAAGGAGGCATTCATTATAGGGCCCAAAATTTGGTAGTACAGAGGCAAACTAAATGAAAAGAAACTTTTTGACCCATTGAGTACTGTATTGGTGAAATGTCTAAGAAGCATTCATGGATATTACGAGAATGACCCAGAAACTAATGCACCACATTTTTTTTCTCATCCCCCAGCAATGGTACAAATGCAAAACTTTAGATATGAATGAAGTTTTCAGAGTGCGCACACAAAGTTTCCGTTTCTTCCGACTGACAGTGTACTTGCAATAATGGTTCAACATGGCATCTGTGAGTGACGTACTTATAAGCAGCTTGTCGTCACTGAATTTCTCACTGCAGAGCAAGAAATGGTTGGAAACATTCACAAACGTTTATGTGCAGTTTATGGAGCATGAGCAGTTGACAGAAGTACAGTTAGTCACTAGGCACAAAGGGTGGGGCCATCTGAAAGCGGTTCTGCAGAGCTCCAAGATTTGCAGCAGTCGGGAAGGCCACCCACGGCTGTAACACCTGACAAGATGCAGCGTGCTTATGAGGTCATTCACGAGCACCGACGCATAACAACTCCGCAGTTGGCGCGGGAGCAACCAATCAGCAAAGGAAGTGTGGGTGTAATTGTCAGTGCTCTTGATTACGCAAAAAATTGTTCACAATGGGTTCTGCACCATCTTATGGGGGAACACAAAACACTCAGAAAAAAAACATTTGTTCTGAGCTTCTGCAATGTTTTGAAGCTGAAGGGGAAGCCTCCTTGTCCCAGATTGTGACAGGTGATGAAACCTGTGTTCTCCGTTTTGAGCAGAAACGACAATTGATGGAATGGCGCCATCCTGACTCTCTACAGAAGAAAAAATTCAAAGCATCTGCTTCCGTTGGTAAGGTCATGATCACTGTGTTTTGGGACTGTGATATTGTCATACTCATTGATGTGATGCCGAGAGGCACCACCAATAGTTCTGAGACATATGTGAACACATTAACCAAACTCAAGAAGCACTTCCAACGACTTGAACGCCATAACAAACAAGGTGATTGTTTGATTCAACATGAAAATGTACGTCCTCACACAAGTTTGAGGACATTGGAACACATCACAAAATGGGGTTGGACCGTGTTACCCCATCCATCCTATAACCTGACCTAGCTCCCTCAGACATTCACTTGTTTGGACCAATGAAGAATGCCTTTCGTGGAAGACATTTTGAGGATGACGAAGAGGTAATTTGCACAGCAAAGAAATGGCTTCGATAACATAACAAGAAGTGGTACCGCCAGGACATACACACTCATATGTCTTTCTGGAGGAAGGCCATAGATTGGGAATGAGATTACATGGAAAAATAAAGAATGTGTATTAGAAACATCATTCTTTCTTGTGTATAAGTTTCACTGTGTTCAATATATAATTGTTGATAAAATAAAACGTGGTGCATTAGTTTCTGGGCCCTCGTATGGCCCCAACAGTGGGGGTTTTTTTTTATAAAAAGGGAAGAAATTTATAGAAAGGAATGGATGGATTCATTGTTATGACTTTTTTTCTGATGGCAGTTTAAGCCTTAAGTTTAGGAAATGGGTAAATCAGAGGATGCAGTCATAAAAGACAGAATTAACCATTGCAACTGTAACAGAAATTGAATGCAGGTATATGAGGTGCATAAAACAACTTTGCTTCAGGTTGAAAACATGTTGAGCTGTTTCTAGCCTAGTAATGTTACCATTAATAAGTATTGATAGGACTATGAAAGTAGAAAACTCCAAGAAGATAATTAATTGAGAAAGTTTTTACTTTATTGAGCTAATGTAAAATAATATTGATGAGAATTAAAAACTGTTAAGCCAGTGATGTAAAGAGTTAGCATTTAGAAATACAACAGATGACGGTAATAAGTCAGATGGAAAAGGAGGGTAATAAATGTGTGCAGGAGTAAAAGGGTGTGAAACGTATATGTGTGCATGTATGGAAACCATATTAAAAACTAACCTCACTCTGTTCAACCACTTAGTTAAAGCAGTTTATCGTTAATTATCTTCACCTGATTTGTCTTCTTTGACATGCTCTGGTTTATTGCCCTACTCAATAGCCTCAAGTTCAATTTTTAGCATTGAAAATTTGAGTTAACAATCATCACCTCACTGTTATGTTTGCTTATTTAGAAAGAAAAAAACCAGTCATTTATGAAAATATCATACTATTATTGTATACAACCTACAAGCTTTCATGCAATACTAGTCTTCAGCAAAAAATTAACAGAGATTTAGTGTTTCTCCATCCATGGGCACCGGGAGGGGGGTGCAAGGGGGTGCACTTGCACCCCCCTGACATCCCTGGTCACCGTCTGAGCATTAGTAGAGCTAAAAAAAAAGGTCGCCCAGCCCGGAAATTTTTGGGCCGATAGGGGGGGGGGGGGGGCACCAGTGCAGCCCTGGTGCACCCCCCTAGAAGCAATCCTGCCGGCACCCATGTCTCCATCTAATTCATTCTAATGTTGTGAGAACTTTTCTTAGCAGTGGAATAGTTCAGACTACATTACAGATAATTACTACTGTGTTGCTACTTTGCAAGTCCTGTACAATATATTGCCGACATCCTCCACTAGAATCTCACAATCTGTGCCGACGTTTCTTTAGTCACTTGATTGTGAACAGAAGAACTAAGGGGAAAAAAGTAATAACAACTTCTTATAATGCTTATTCATATTCTAAGATTTTTATGTTTTGATCTCACTAAAGAAATTCTCAAGAGGTGTAAGACACCAACAAAAACCAAAAAAGAAAAAGTCTAATGTTTAAATGTTGAATTATAAAAAGAATATTTTTTTAGATGCTAGAAATAACCAATTACATTTCCTGCAGTATTCTTTAAAAATGACTCTCTGTTTTAAAGTAAAGTGCCTGTTTACATTATTTTCCTTATGAAGTAAGGCAATAACACAGTTTAAAAGTGCTTTCTGTTTCTTTCTTTTTTTAAAATATTTATAGGCTAGGTACATAGTTTTCATGAAAACCTGTGCTTCAGTAATATGTTACAGCATTTCTAAAAAATGCGGTACAGCTATTCGCAATGTTTATGCAAACATGCTTTTATAACAAAAGAACTTACTAAAAAGCACTGCAAAGTAGAAGAAACCCCTAAGCAAGAATGAAAATGGATCTGTATTAGATCTTCATACTGATCATTTGTATTCATTTCGCACAGATGAAGTGAATATCTAAGTAGGCCTATTTACCAGCCGTAATCTAAATTAGGCTTTGAGGCATGCTTTAAATTCCATGCACATGTATGTGTATAAAAAGCAACACTTAAAGATGAAACCTGTATAAGTGTAGCATCGTCTGTTTCACTTTTCTTCTGCAGCCACTTTTCAAGGCCTGGGAACCTTTGGCAATGTAAGCACACCCAACGATGGAAGTAAACTGCCCTATTCTGAGTGTAAAGATCCAGAAGTTGGCCCTTTGTAGAAGGAATACTTAAAACACTCTCATCAATTTCAAATACAGGTAACACAAACACATGTCTTACAAACTGAAGCTTGGAATTCAATGAGGGATCTAGATGATACAATTTTTTCTCGAATTTTTCAAACATGTTAATGAATGCTGGTACTAATTTTGAACTTGGTAAGAGCTCAACATCAGAAACTAATACATGAGATGTTTTTGCTCTAACTCTAGCAACATTGCGAGCAATATTAACTGGGTAAGTTAGTTTTTTTTTATGTCGAAATGTTTTAATATTTCCATTTAACAAATTGATTGGTGCTGAACAATTTGTAAAGCCAAGTTCATGTGTCAAATTATTGTTTGCTTCCACAAATTCAGATACTGATGGTATATGCTTATAGTAAACAACAAGATGTACAGAAACCTTTGACATTTCCGGAAGGCACCGACACATGTGATATAAAATTGTTAAACTTAGGAATAAATCAATTCCTGGTGCAAATACTGATACACTCACTGGACCATCCCAGCGATGAGCTATTTCCACTACATGATAAAGGAATTCTGGAGTGGCATGGGTGCAATATGTCACACCTAGTCCATTAATATCGTCGTAATATCCTTCAGTTATACTATAAATTACTTTGTAAGGTCCCTGGTCACCAAGTTCTGGTGTTGGTTCCAGGAACAGTTCTGTCGTGTTTAAATCATAAGGCAATCTGTAGTTGTAATTACAGTAACTTTCATTTTTTGGAATTTCATTTTTTAGAAAAATTCCTGGTACAAACACTGTCTTCTTGACATGTGAAGAGGGCACAGATTGAAGAAAATTCACCCTTTTGGCTTGCTTTGGTTTATGAATTTCTAATATAGGTTGTGAACTATTAGAAAAAATATGGTTTCTTGATTGTTCATTTTGCTTAAAAAGTATAAAAACAGTAAGTAACATAAACAACAATATAACTAACTTCAATCTCAAGAATCTAATAATGAAACATCTCATCGTCATACAAGCAATTATTAGAGTAAAAAAACACTTAAAATTTCATCACACAACTATTCTCACGGCACATACTTTTGACAATTTCAGCCATTCTGCCGTACCGGTATTTATTTACGTTAAGCGTTCTTCTTCAAGCCACTTACTAAGTTTCGTAAACCTAATGTCATAACTGTTGGTAATTCTGTCACATTTCAAAAACGGGAAAGCAACATAATCAACCCTCTAGTAGCACACTTGGCCTGACCCATTTTCACCAATAGTAGTTATTAGTTAATACATGATTCTTTTCTTTTAAAAATTTTTTTGTTTGTTAGTTGAAGGCCAGCTGCCTTTCTCCTCTTTTGCACTCTCTCTTTTCTAATTTAGAAATACAGATCCAGAAAACTTCATGAAACTTTAAATAAAACTCAAAACAAGGTATACATTTATTTCTTTGGTGCCCACAAATTCTGTATGCTGTATTGCCTGTTCTGTACAAAATTACGAAATACGAAGACTTAAATATCAACTATATAAGTATATATAACTTATTCTGTCAAATTTCCAATTCTCTCGAAGCAACGGTATGTTTATAACTATCATCAAAAAAATCGTACCCCAAATTTAAAAAAATGGAAATGTCAGAATTACATTTAGGAAATTTTATGATTTCTTGCAGTTTTATATATTGTAGTTTTCTGTTCTGAAAGTTAAAAATATTCAGATGGGGTTAAACATTAGAGGCAAGATATTTGCACGTTTCTCTAATACGCGTAGATTTACTGCTATTTGAATATTAAACAAAGTCAAACAATTCTAACACTTAAAGCATCAAACTTCCCTTCCAGGAATCCATATGATTCGATTGTGTAATATAGGTCTTCCTGGTTTCATATTGATTCTATATCTGCTTTATACTTCCAGTAAGTTGCTGTATTAAACGTAATAATTTTGTTTTCCCACAATTTACATTATATTTCAATAGTTGTTCAACTCTAATAATATTGAATATACATACAAATCCTTTTTATTTAAAAAAAAAATTATAAGTAAATAAAAAATTAATCTCTGGAATTAGCTTGTATCTGAGACAAATCATATGTTTTGAGAAAAATTGTCTCTGACTTTTACACGGAGCAGCCTGACAGGAGGTAGTCGGTTAGGAACTGGCTGAGAGGGATACGATGAACTTTGGATGTGTAGTCGGGCATGAAAGATAATGAACATCTGGCACTGTTCGGTAATCTCTAGTACTGGCATTCACTCGCATATATACCAGATTAGAGACAAATCTCATTTCTATTCTTTGTAGGTATACAGCTCGAGTTGCCGCTATGTCGCAGGTTGGCTAGATGATTTTAACTTCATTTATTTATATTGTTTCACTTTTTCCTGGCATGTGACTAAATAATAATTAAATTGTTTTGTAGGTGCATGAATTCACCGTACAGATGTCCTGTAACGGCTGTAGTTCGGCTGTGGAAAAAGTACTTGGAAAATTAAAAGGTAATGCAATAATAGTTCCTACAGATGTATATGTTCCTAGAGTGTTCTTACCATATGTTTGATTTCTTTCATGTGTCACTGAATACTTTTAACTTTCTGGCTACGTTTTGAAGTTTTTTTTTTTACCAGTTCTTCAAAAGCTAATTCGTGTATTAAAATCCGTAACTCATTTGGCATGCTACTCAATTTTTTTAAGACAACTGATTGAGAAGGACTAGAAATTAACTAATCAAATTTTTGCCAAGCATAGCTCCAGCAATATACCAGACACATATCAGATGGAGTGTTGAATGTTGTAGATATTGAAATGGAGAATTTTATGTATTTATTTAACGTCATTATTTTCTTATTAAACTTAGGGTGAATAATTTTTTTAAATTATGGTCTGTATAGTTCATGGAAATGAAAAAATTCCATCCTAATGACAAACCGGGACTACTTTCTGTGTGTGTGTGCGTGGATGTGTCTCGAAATTTGGTTTAACTATTTAATGATCTATTCATGTTCCCCCACTTGTATTTAATGAAAAAGTGGCCTAGTTCTAAATCTTGATATTGTCATGCAGACAACGACGTAAACGTCATTGTTTTGGGGGGTGACATATTCAATACGCAGGCATCTACAAATGTCACTTTACCTGCACTATGTGTTTTCTCGATAGGGAACAAACCAAATGTGATATATCCATAATTATTTATTGTTAATAATAGTTTTCAATGGTAATGGTATCAGTATCTAATCGTTATCTAGAATTAAGCCCATCCGCACATTTATACAGGGTGGGGCATTTAATATGTTTTCTGGAAATATTTCGGAAAGAAAGCATTTTAACAAACAATAACCTATATAAAAAATAATCGTACAGTAGGGGCTACAATTATGTGATATTGGTTTTTTCACAAGTGGCGCTGTTGTCGTTACAACAAGCTCAACTTAATTCTTTTAAATGGGAACTCTTTTTTTTTTTTTTTTTTTTTTAATATTCCGATTCCTCATGAAAAAATAAAAATAGTTTGCTTAACTCACTTTTCTGTTATCCTCACAGATGGCGCTGTAATCGCAAAAAATGAATATTCGCGTTTTGTTAATTTTTTTTTTATTTTTTTTTTTTATTTTTGATGTTGGAAAGTTTAAGTGAACAACGTGCAGCTGTGAAATTTTGTTTTCTACTCAGTAAAAATGCTGCTGACACTGTTTTTCTAATGTTGAAAAGAGTTTACTAAGATGACACTATGGGAAAAGCTAAAGTATATGAGTGGTTCACTCGGTTTAAAAATGGCAAACATGTCAATTGATGACAAACCTCATCCTGGACGTCCATCAATTGCCCAAATTGACAAAAATGTTGAAAAAAACTCGAGAGTTTATGCTCTCAGACCATCGACAGACAATTGATCAACTGTCAGATTAGTGGGTTATCTTAAGCACGATTCACCAAATTTTTATCGAAGATTTGGAAAGGGATCATGCCAAGTTTTTTCATCGAGCTCTGACAGTAAAAAAGAAATTCCCTTTTTTTTGGGGGGGGGCACCCTTCGTAATGTCCTTTATAGTAACAAATTATACTCTGTTTGAAACTAATATTAAAATACACAATTTTGGCAATAGAAGTAAAAATGATCTTCACAAAGATTTAGAGTTGTCATTTGTTCAAAATGGGGGTCTGATATTCAGGGATACATATCTTCAATAAGCTCCCAACACATTTTCAATTCTAGCAGATGATAAGATTAAATTCAGGAAAAAATTAAAATTTAACTGACAACTCCTAATCTGTTGAATTTATTTTTGAGGTATCTACAAAATGCCAGTAGATTGTGTAAATGTAGTTGATGTAATTAATGTATCATATATGTTATGACTGCATCTTCTGATGTAGTTATTAATTTGTTATGCAATTGTTTAACTGTGAATTGGGAACTTTCTACATCCCACACAGCCAGTCTCTTATATTGGGATCCTTTTTTTTTCTGTCATCAGACTCTCGACTGGTTTGATGCAATCCTCCATCTCTTCCTATCTTGTGCAGTTCTCTTTGTCTCAACATACCCCTCACAGACCACATCCTCAATTATCTGCCTCATATATTCTAATCTAATTCTCTTTAACATGAAAGTTTAAGACCGAAATATTGTTTATTTTTGTGTTTATGATATATGTTTTTTCTCCCATCGCTGCCTTCAACTTTGGTGAGTAATGAGTCATTTTCGCTTTCCTTGTAATTTATATTGCCTAAAGCCATTTCCTTTGTTTAATTATATATTATAATCTGTCTTCCTCTGCAGTTCTTTTTTAAAATCGGTACCTTTCAAAAGACCTATTGTGTTTGGTACAGTTTATCATATTGCAACAAATATAACATTGTTAGGTATTTCTGCTTGATAGTTCTGTGGGTAGCTTAACATCTTAAAAATATCAGATTACAAAATTTGCATCTAAAACAAAAGTTTGGAATTCTATAATTGAGTCACAAAGCCATCTGTGCCCCTCCTTTTTTTTTTTTTTTTTTTTTTTTTTTTTTTTTTCCTTGGTCTTGCAGACATTTATCAGCAATCATTTAAAATCTGTAACTGGAATTAAGATGATGTAAATTTGATCTTAATTCCAGCAAGTTTCTGGAAAATTACCCCATATGGATGCTGGGATAGTTTCCTCAAAAAACCATATTGGAATTACCTCCTTTTCCTTCTCATAAATCTCTCCTTGCTTGAATGACCTTGACAAACTCTTTAAAGTCCTACCCAAAAAAATACTAGTTAATTTTAAAGCAGCCTTCTCTGAAGTCATTGATATCCAACTTCTGGAAGGAGAAGTGGTAGTTGCTGCAAATAATCAATTTTGTTATGCAGCCTCTGGCAGTTGCTGTTCTGATTTGACATACATAGTTACTACTCAGATACCGTCTGGGAAATAAGTGTAAACAGTCACCATTGGAGATACTAAGATGTGCTTTCATGGTTTAATACAGAAATGAAATTTGCATAGAGTATTTTATTATTATTGCTTGATTAGGTGTTTCAAATTTCGGACTTGTTTACTTACATTCATTCTATTCCTGAAAGATGCACTCATTGTAAAGTAATGAAATGTAAATAATTTTGCAAGTGTTTGTGTGGGGAAATTGACAATGGGGCACAAGTTCAATTGCATTTAATTGATAACTTTTGAATAGTCAAAAAGATGAACTTCTGTGGTTATTTTATTCCTGCATAATTTTTTTGTCAATATTATTTTGTAGCTCCTCTGAGAGATAAACACTGACAGCAATAAACAATATGTGTGTTATTTAAATCTTAAGTGTATTGGCATATTATTGACAAACTTAAGTTAGAGGCTGCACCAATATATATAATTAAAGACTCAAATCTGTTGCTTGTGTGGGATTGTAAATGGAGTATTTGATCAGGAAAAATAAGCCAACATAGTTGGCAAGATTGTAATGAAAAAATGGGTTCCTTTGCCTTGTTTCTTCTTGACACTTGACACCGAAAACAAAAACAAAGTTTGCTGCTGTGCTAGAATCATGTTTAGGCTCGGCTGCACATGTGTAGTAGGTGGTTTAGTAGTGCAAAGTAGGTATGTAGATAGTGCCACTTTTAATCAAAGATACTAGAGTTCTTTTGTCATTTATCTGCCTATAATCCACCAGTATGGCAGTGTGCATTAAGATGCCACCACAATGTACAATGGACCCAGGTTCAAATCTTGTGCTTGGGTAGCAGTCATCCTGATTAGGGTTCTTAGATGTCCCTAAATTGCCTTTGCGAATGTTGGGATGGTCCTACAATTTCCGCACCTTAAATTATACGTGTCACAAAAACTTGGCAATCGGAACATACGTTACACATTTGACAGACAGATGGTAACACTGTAATAACGTTGCTTGGGGTTCTGCAACATTTGCACATTAACTTGACCCCTGATGCCTGTATTACTGTCTGATATCTTTTTTCAGAGATGCTAGAGTTATTAAAATAGCCGCCAAGCTATTAATTTAATCTGTAATAGTTAATAGGTCATACATAAGTGAAAACAAGTTACTGATATTACAAATTTGATATATATTCTGAAAATTTGAAGTTGACACTGGTATCAGATTATACTGTTAAAGATATTTAAAGCAGTATTGATCTTTGAAATCACGTGAAGTTGTAGGCTATCCTTCGGGACACAACACTAGTTAAAAGAAATTATTCTTGTAAACATACATATCCACCCCAAAGTTTAGAGTGAGCTTGATAATTTTCAACACTGCAACTATTTGTTTTTAAACCATTAAAAAAAAAAAAAGTTCTTCCATTTGATTTAATTTAAAATTTACTTGAAATAAATGATAGAATCTACGAACTTATTTTGAGGTGGAATTGTTAAACTTTGATTAATTTTGAATTTTATGCTCATGACACATGTATAGTTCATTGTTTTGAGAGAGACTGTCCACCACAAGGAAACATGGTCTATCTATTTATAATCTCGACTAACCGTGAGATGTATTGTTCTGGAATAAAGTTATATTCCTTAGGGGAAATACTATTTTGTTGTGATTTACAAAATCCCATCTTCTCATGATACACTATTTTTAATTGGGTCTTCCCAAAACATTTATATCTTATAGTCTGATTTATTCCCAATCTTTTTAGCTTGTGACAAATTTTCTCGTAAGTTTACTTGTTTCAGAGTTATTAATTTTTCAAGGTTTTACATGGCAAAGTCATGAAGTTTCAATACTAAAATTCCATTTTTCTCCCTTCAGACCTTGAAGTACTGTTAAACTGTTATATTATTATTAAATGGATTTTTCTCTCTCATTTAAGCCTAGTTTTATTTACAAAATTCAAATTCTTTATTATACTAAAAATCATTTAGAATTTATTTACTGGCTCTATTTTTATTCAGAATGCATCTACTTCTGCTGACAGCAAACTGTGATATCAAAATCTGGGATAGCCCTTTCCATAATTGATAATTTTAAATTATGTGCTTTTTCCATTTACTTTTTCCCCTGCACATGGCAAAATATTACTTGAAATTGAAATATCTCTTTAAATAGAATTTTAAGCCCACACATATTAAACATCAAATTGATCATAATCTTAGACTGTTCATGGAATGAATGTAGCAAAATCCATTAACTTTTGAAAAATTAGACTACATAAAATTTTATGTTCTTGATGAAAATATTTAGATTCAGAGTTAAAAGGTGCTTTATTATTAAGAAAATGTTTATAAAAGTTTTTTGCTATGTAAATTATATAATGGTTTTGGCAAGGTTATAGAAATATGTCAACACTTTGATTTCCCCAGTAGGATAATTCTCATTGCATGGGTGGAAGATGTGGGTAGTAAAAAATCTACCACCAGGCAGACTAGCAATTGCAGGAGTGTCCTAGCCAAATTAGACATGCTAAAAACCAAACTATCCATGCATTTGTGAAGTTATTCCATCATTGAGACTAGATGTTAATTAATAGCACTACATGTATGTTGCGCATAATCTATGTTTTCCCATTTATTTTAATTACATAGTATGAATTGTTTCCCTGAGAGAGGATGGTTTACAAATTTGATATAACAAGTTAAAAAGTAGTCATGAAATAATTCACTTATTTGTATTTAAGTTGGGTATGCAAGACAACCCGAGCAATTATTTCTCAATTATTGCGTTGTAGAAAATAACATAAGAAAATAAATAAAAACCTCTCCAGCCAATTAAGATGTGTAGTTGCATAATCAAAGATATAATTTTTCTAACACTTGATTACTGCACTAACTATTAATTGGCGTAAGTTATTTCTTTTTCTTGTTTGCCATTGCATATACAAATAATACTACAAGATAAAACAGTTTTTGAATGAACCACTTTTTAAAAAATTCATATTTTACTGTGGTAGCTGCTAAAATTAACATTGATTCTTGTTTGTGCAAGTTCTCTTATCACATTTAGTTATTCCAAATCTCGCAAAATGACAACCCTTTAACATGGGAAGCAAATAATGGAATACAAATCTGTGGAAAATGTATTGAACATGTTAAGAAAATGTAGTCCTCTATATTCACATTCTGATTGCTTTGCTTATTGTAAAAGTAGTAGTAATAAAAATATAATTTGATTGCATATAGAGCACATGCTCTGGTGGCAATTTCATAATTCACTTACTGCTGCATTTCATGAATTTTCTTTTTAAATTCTTTCAGGGAATCTCCAACTTCCCAACATACAAATGAAATTTTTTCCAGTGAAGCAAAATGCTAGTTTATGGTCGTGGTGATATCTTCCATTACTGATGCTACTTTTAATCCTTCTTACAACAACCATCCAGATTGTACGTGTATTGTCAATGTATGCCCAGCAGTCTCTTTATGGCATTTCTTCTTTCCATGTTGAACTATACAGCTGGCTGTCCTGTACAGATCCCTATAACTGTTTACAATCCTCTCATTTTAATCTTCTTATGCAGCTTAATCATCTACATACAATCCAGCTTATGACTATAACACAATGACAAGGTCATTCAATAAAATAATGAACAGCAATGGTCTCAATGCACTACCTGGTAGCACTAAGGCATGACAGTGGAGCGTGTTTTTTTGTTATGAGGATCTTGGCTTTAACTGCCAAATCATGAAGATGATACAAACCTCTAAAACAACCCTCAACTCAATGTCTGACATGTGCTGAGGTGGTGAATGGGTATCATTCAACCTCATTGCCACCTGCACACCCCTGATGTATTTAGCTTGGTGACGTAGTGGGGATGATGTCACTCGACCTTTTCCTTCTTACTGAACTTAATTCCACTACCTGTGGTATAGGTGGTAGCAGGGCATCCACAGCACCCACTGAATAGTGAAGCAGGCAAGGGTCCAGAACCCTCCCGTTCATAATACTGAAAATATGAGTAACATGAAGGATTGTCCCATACACAATTCCTTCATAATAATGTGAAGGAAAGAGGGATCTATGGAAAAAGGTCTCTCCTTTTCACAAACAAAAAGGATTTGAGGGTCTTGAAGGGATTCTAAAGTCTGTGAAAAAGCTGAGGAATGGGACATTGCTATTGGAAACATCTACCAACAAACGAGCATTCTTACTCCTGTAGTGTACCCGGAGTAAGGATTGCCACCAGTTGCTATTACTCTCTATCATTAAGTTTTATTTTATATATAAAATATCTTATTCAGTTTTGCCTGGGTGCCATGGAAGGAGTCCTTCCAGAGTTTTCAATAAACATTTAGAAATGCAATTACTTGTTTTACTATAAGGAAAATTATTTTAATTTATCTACTGACCACTCACATTTATTATCAATATATGAAAAGGTGATTGCATTGACTAAAAAATGTAACAAGAATTAAATCTATATAATAAAAATTGATTAAATGAACAATTAAATGATAGAACATGAACAAAGTCTGACTAACTCAAAATCAGAGAGCACAAGTTTCTACAAGTTTTCGTTTTCGGGTACATGCGCCACACTTTGCCTCGGTTTGTTCTGGCAGAATAAAATGGTGTATTTACCATCCAGCTGACATTTATGTTGAAGTCGGTGTTGTCCGGATCTTCTCGAATTTCTGCGCACAACACACACAGAACAAAATTTTATCGTCACACTTGTTTAACACTGGACAAGCACTTGCTAGAAGCACATTCGATTATTATCCTTTCGATCAGCGGTTCTCTCTCTCACTGGCCAGCTGCAATCTTCTCCTCAAAACGAGGGTGTTAGTGTGAAACAAGAGAAACAAAACTTGTCTGAGCTTATTATCAAAAAATAGTGTAGCCTTCCATGCATACACCACACACACGCTCTATCTTTTGCCGCACCGCTCACACGGGGCTGACTGTGTCACTCAAGGAATGCGGTCCGCTTATCACCCTTCCCATCTCCAAACACCTGCACTACACTACAAAGGGTGCCGCGGTGGTTGCACTGCGAAATAGTCTCCACTGCTCGCACCGACCAACGCTTGCTAGTAAAATATGAAGCTTCCGTGAGCGAACCGCTTCACTCCTTAAGTCTGAGACACTAGGGGTGTTCATTGTAATATGCAAATTCCACAAGACTCTAAATCAGTAGTAAGGTGTGATCACCTGCCGGGATCTTATTGGTTTAGAAACAGAGAAACTCCTTAATGAGTGGAATTGAACAAAGTAGTCAAGGTTCATCAAATTATACAGAGAGTACATGGCAGTATGGAGAAGACCTTAAGTCTAAGAAGCTTGGGGAGTTCACCATAAAATTCAAACTCCATAAAACTCTAAACAGTAGCAAGAACATTATCACCTGCTGCGTTTTGATAGATGTAGAGACCGAGGAACTGCTTAAGCAGTGGAAATCTGGTTAAGTGGTCGATGTTCATCAGATCACATGGAGAATCCTGTCACTCTTACGGTGCCAACTTGTATAAAAGCAGGTTTTATTAACTTAAATGTTTGGCCATATGTACTGCACCCATTGTGCTGCTTTAAGAGCCAGTAAGAAATCATTGCTACAGACATCTGTTGCAGACGAGCACATGCACAACTTGCTTGTATCAATACAAATGTGACGCAAATCCCATTAAGGTCATAACTCCCATGACTGCAGATGTCTAACAATGCATCTGCAACACTGATCACTCCAGCAATGGATTCAAAAGTTCCAACTGCAGCTTAGACATCAGTTACATTTCTACAACAGCAGGGCCCTCAGCCACAGCAGTTGCACCTGCATAGGACATAATAGCAGCACCACATCAGCTAGTGACAGATGGCAAACAGTGCAGAAAGTTCAGGGTATGAAATTTAAATATATGGACCCAACATTGTAAAATCCCCTTCCTCTTCTCCACCCAGAACACAAACTGGCAGGGAGAAGATGGGGGCAGGTCCACAGAGGAGGAAAAACTTGAAAGCCTTTGAGGCCCTTAAGGACACAGACAGCTTCAGAATGTTAAGATAGAGAAATGCTAGTGGATGAACTTGGTCCTGTACCTCAGCAGTCATTGAATGAGGACTCAACCCGAACTGGAGTGGGTGAAGATCAACAGATAGGATGGCTCCCATACTCCACTGGAACGTAAATGGGTTCCAAGCTCACAAAGAGGAACTACAACTCTTAACACAGTATAAATCCTCTTGTCTCTGCTTATAAGAGACACACTTGAAACCAACACACCATCCAGTGCAAAGAGGGTATGACACATATAGAAAGCACGTTTCAGTGGGTGATCGAGCATAGGGGGTAGTGGCTGTGTTTGTCCGAAACACTGTTTACTCCAAACTTGTTGCTCTCACTTCCAATCTACATGCACTGGCAAATTACACGGTGCCATTAAATTGACTGTATTCTCTATTTATCTACCACCAAGTGCTCCTATCAATTATTACTATCTGTACACTTTGCAGGAGCTTACTCAGCCGTTCCTCCTATTAGAAGATTTCAAGTAACGTAGCACATTGTGGGGTTCGAGCCGCTTTGTGTGGATTCAGGGAATTTCATTCCACCTTGAACTACCTCATCCCAGTGGAAGTGGTGATACCGGATGCGTTCATTCACAGTCAACACCTTTTGGGTACATTTTTTGATAATATACTACCTCTCATCATGGCATTTTAAAATTACTACATGAATGGATATTTAGGGGAACTGTTGTATTAATTTTAAATTCTTCTTCTTTTGGTGTCCGAGTTGGATACAGTAACCATTTAAGACTTGTGAAGAAACTTTAATGTTCAAACTTTTTAACTTACCTTCTCCTATTTGCATAGTAATTAACTTTTGTATGATTCATTGATATTTATTCCAGTTGCATTTCATTAATAGGTACCCGAAGAATACATAGTCCTTTGCTCGCAGTAACTATCATCAACTCAAAGGATCACACTAACTTTCGCTCTCGCTCGCTCACTGTTGTTACTCTGGTCGTTACCATGGCTACAAATTTCTTTTCTAATTTCTCCATGAACGCCTTATGCCACAGAACCTACCCCATTTTTTACAATCATTTTTATCGCAGCATTGCTTCTGGTACTGTCAGTAATATAGTATTAGTTTGTATTCAGAAAAACAGTGTCCCTCAAGGGTTAGTTGTAAGTATAACCCTTTTTGCTCTTGGTATTAACAGCATTTCACCTGTTATAAGGAGTCCCATCAGACACTCCTTATTTGTCAATGACTTTGCAATTTTCTGTACATAATCTAGCCTGAGAGGCAGTTGCAACTTGTGCTAACAGAACATGCTGGTTTTCACTTTTCTGCCAAGAAAACTGCTGTATACGTTTTACTCTATCTCATAATATTTTAGCAGAACCTTACCTTACCTTCAGGAACACTATTTTAGGTTTTAGTGAAACTGTTCATTTATTGGGCCTCATTTTTTACAGTAGGCTGAGTCGGCTGCCACATTTTAAAGATGTGGAAGCCAAAGCACTAAAAGCTCTGAATATATATATGAGATTGGTCATGGAGCACTGACTGCTACTGTCTGCTACAATTTTATATAGCCTTTGTCCGGTCTCATTTGGAGTATGGCTGCGTCGTATATGATTCCACACGGGACAGCTATCTCCGGAGGTTGCACAGTGTCCGTTATACAGGAATTTGGCTCTCCACAAGGGCTAATTACACCAGCCCTATTCCCAGCATTTGTGCTGTTTTTGATAAGCCGCCGCTTGTCATCCACCGGCAACTCATAATGGCCTCAACACCTGGTTGTCCCGTTTATGACTGTCATAATACCTGCCTTTGAACACCTACAATAATCGTAGAAGAGTTACCACAGAAGGGCAATTTTAGATGAATATAGTTATGAGCTCACTACTTTTTATCACCGAGGTTGGAGTAATTTTCCTCCCTAGCTGATAAGCACTTTGGTGTTTACTATTTCTTGCTGTTCACTCCTGTTGCGGAATCCATGAGCATTTCACTGGATAGTCCTTCCATAAGACGCTGTCTGCAACTTTAATTAACGGGTTCTTACTGTCTGTCCGCCAGTTGATTTACCTCTCGCCAAAGGATAATAATTAAAATAACTTCTGGAACTGGCTTGGGATTTCAATTGAATAACAATACCATCAAATCACTTTTCATCTCACTTTTATTCCATCAAAACCTTCAATAGTAAACATAAGCAGATAAGTATCGAACTTCATCCAGGGATACTAATGCACATTACAAAACAATTCAAGCAATAAAACTTGCAAACAACTATGAAAACTATTAAGAAATACTGATAACTGACTCTGCTCCCATATTGGTGCATTTAAATGTCATTGAAACATCCAGAATACCAAAAAGTCCCAAGAGACATTTCTAGAGTGCCAGCAATACCACTGACAATCAAAATTGTACTAAAACCATTACAGCTTGTACAAAATCACTAACAATCATTAGAAAACACCTAATAGTTACTGCTTACATGCATTTAAACATAAAATGACAACATAAAACACTCGTAGCTGTAGATTATCCTCAAAACAATTTGGCTTATACATTTATAATTACAAACATTCAATTAATATTTCATGCATTATACTTCTGATGATATTATACACCATTTACAGTCTCTTTAAATAACAATAATATTCATTCACATGAAAAATGTACAAATTCATATTTAATAATTTAATTCTTAAGAATAAAGATCGTGAAGGGTTGGGGCTAAGGGCTGTTATATTGGGCTTTAAAAGAGGCACAGAACAATTTTAGTTATATCACAGTTCGGCAAGCTGTTTTTCATGGACAATGTTTTTATCAGAGTTTTTAAAGATATTTTAAACCAGTATCACTCTTTTACCCTGGTATATACAGATGGGTCTAAGCAGGCTAATGGAATAGGTTGCTCTGTAGTGTTCCCTTGAGGTACTTAGGCATACAGGTTATAGAGCTGGATAGGTCAGTGTGGGAAGAAGGTAAGAGGATTTAGTTTATTAGGTACACAAATAAAAAAAAATGATTGTAGGATGGGAAAGCAATTGCTTGTTGAGGACTTGGTGTAAATATGTTTGGAGGAAATTTGATAATAAACTCATCTGGGTAGGACACATTGGGTAGATGGTAGGAAAAGACTTGAGAGTAATGAGAGGCTGTACCAGAAAGTGAGAAAATTGGTTTTAAAACTTTAGTCAGCTCATCGTTCAAATATGTTGGGTCACACATTTTGGATATCAAATACAGGAGTTGTAGGACATACAAAGGAATGCATGTAGGTTTGTTGAAATTACGACAGTACACAATCAGTAACTGATATGATGGAGCTGGAATGGAATTCATAGCAAGAGAGGAGGAGAGTGAAGCAATTGGTGGTACTGTACAAGGCTTACATTGGTGATGGGGCATGGAAACAAATTGGTGGAAGAATTAAGAAAGGTTTGAGGAAGGGAAAAAATGACAATGACCACTAGCAGGCACTTTATTTCAGCCATAATGTTGTGGGAAATTTTACTTTAGGTAAGGGAGTCAAGGATTGGAATAAATTACCCAAGGAAGTGATGAATAATTTACCAAAAACACTGAAAGAATTTAAAATTAAAATTTGTAGAGGACAAAGATAAGCAGTTACAAGACAGAAAAAAATGGCTGCATAGAGAAATTGCAGTGGAGTGTACTTTCTGTCGCAATTAAGTTAAATTAAGCCTTTAGAGAGGTGTTTCCACAAAAATGTTATGGGAAAAGATTGGAATATATTTTTATAAAATCTTATAATTCTCAGTGGATATACAGGGTGAATCAAAAAGGACTTCACAACTTTGGAATAATATCAAAATTTATTGAGATAACTTACAGAATCAGTTATTGTCATTTTGTAGCAATCAACCTCAAGTTTCACATACGAGGGGATACTCAAAAATAACCAGAATAACATTGTCGTGGGCAGAGCTTGTGTGGTATGCATTTCTGCTACTAGGCGTTTATAGCACAACTCCACCGGTGTTGTCGCCCTGGCTTGTTTTGTTAATCTTCAGAGATTGCTAGCACTGTTTTGTTATTGTTTCATTTTTGATGATGGCAAGTTTAAGTGAACAATGTGCAGCTATGAAATTTTGTTTTCTACTCAGTAAAAATGCTGTTAAAATTGTTTTAATATTGAAAACAGCTTACAACGATGACGCTATGGGAAAAACTAAAGTGTACGAGTGATTTGCTCAGTTTAAAAAATGGCGACATCTCAATTGATGACAAATCTCGTTCTGGACAACCATCAACTGCCCAAATCGACTAAAATGTTGAAAAAAATTGCGAGTTTGTACTCCAACTGTCGGCAGACAATTGATAAACTGTCAGAGATTAGTGGGTTATCTTGCAGCTCGGTTCATCGAATGTTAATTGAATATTTGAGAATGAAAGGGGTTCCTGCCAGGTTTGTTCCTCGGGCTCTGACTGACAATCAATAAGAATGTCAAGTTGAAACATGTTGTGCTTTGAAACAATGGCTTGAAATTGATCCAGATTTTCTGTCAAAGTTCATTACTGGTGATGAGTTATGGTGCAACAGTCAAGCCAATGGAAGACGTCATTGTTACCCCGTCCAAAAAAAATGTCAAGTCAAATCAAACATCAGAAAAATGCTCATTTACTTTTTTGATGCCAAGGACGTACTTCATTCAGAGTTGGCTCCCCCACATCAGACCATCAAACCTTTTAATTGGAAGGTTTAAGATGATTATACAACATTGTTCATTAAAAAAGACTTGTTTTGTGGCAGACAGGAGATTGGTTCTTCCACCATGACAATGCACATGCACACACAGCTCTCTGTTAGTTTTTAACTAAAAATGTCATGGTTCTGCTGCCCCACCCACCTTACTCACCTGACCTGGCTCCATGCAACTTTTTCTTAATTCCACACATGAAAAGTGGCATGAAAGGGCACCAATTTGACAACATTGAAGAGGTCAAGGGAAAAAAAAAGGGAGGAGCTGTCAGCCATTTCTAAAGATTACAGAAAATGGTTCGAACAGTGGAAGTACCATTGGGCCAAAGTTGTAATGGAGAGTATTTTGAATGGGATAAGGTTTTGTAAAAAAAAAAAATGAAAATATTGAGTTTTTTTTTCGGTACTCCCTCGTAAGTGTCGAGTGTCATTTTGGTTCGATGTGACTGTCATTTGTCATGCGGCAATCATCCCACCAGTAATCAATTTCTTCCTGCATTCGTTGCAGGAAATCTGGCGTAACTTGTGCAATGGTAGCGCAGATTGAATTTTTCACGTTGGCCAAATTGTTTCACAGGGAAGGAACATACACACAATCTTTAATGACACTCCAGAGAAAGAAATCCAGTGGTTCAAATCAGGGGGATGGGGTGGCCATGTGTTTGGCCCTTCATAGCCATACACCATCCCAAGAAGCGATTATGGAGGAAACCTCAAACTTCCATGAGGATATGAGGTGGTGCACCATCTTGCTAGTAGTAAACCATCCCATCTCGGTCATCTTTATCAATCAGTGAAATTAAAAAAATTTCAGGCACATCCAGATAAACATGAAGATGAAAGGTCCAGGTACTTTGTTTGCTAAGGGGACAAAACATGTTAACATTGGGGGTAGATTTTCACTGCCCCATATTCTGCAGTTGTGTGTGTTCACCATGATATAAAACCAAAACACAGTGAGTATGCTCTGCACCAGTGAAAGTAGCCATTTTAACTGTAGGCTGGCACTCCTGGTGGTAGCATGGTGTACTGATGATGCACTACGTACATCAAAACTGAGGTTTTTTTTGCTACAAAATGACACATCTTCCGATTCTGTAAGTTACTCAACAAATTTTTATATCATTCCAAAGTTGTGAAGTCCTTTTTGACTCTCCCTGTATCTCTGTTTTCATTTGTCGAGTATGTTTTAATTTTACATTGCGTTCAGGTCAATCTCTGTGTTTATAAATAAATTCAGTGAAGTGCTGATTTCAACTGATTTAATTTGAGTGTTAGGATAAATTTGTGAAATTTAGTGTCTATTATATATTTATATATGTACGCAAAATTGTTACCGGTAACTGAAGTTCTGCTCTTGTCTCTTTAGTGCAGAAATTTTCAACTATATTCTAATGTTTCAGGACAAGGTGTTGATGATATTAACATCTCGTTGGATGAACAGAAAGTAACTGTTACCTCAAGCCTTCCTGCAGAACAGCTATTGGAAGTTATCAAGAAAACTGGGAAGACTGTTACATACATAGGAATTAAAAAATAATGGATATTTTACCACTTACTTGTAACGTGCATTCAAGTAACCTTTTTTTTATTCTTTTTTATAATCTTTATGCACCATCCAGGAAAAACAGTGAAACCTTTATCAGGTTTGGCTAAAATATTACATAAATCATGCAACCTGGTTTTTGAATGGAAATTTATCAGAGTTTTGTAATGGTACTGAAAATTTATTTTAATAGTTTTCTCACAATGCACATCTGAAGGAAGGTGAATGCATTGATCTTTCAAAAAACAAAATGTAATTGTAGTGTTTTGGAAGTTTTACAACTATGGAAGTTTTGTTCTCATAAGCTGATTTGATCTTGCCTATTAACTCTGTGTTTACTCCTATTAAAGTGGTTTTGTTTTTAACATAAGTAGAAATAAGCAGGCTGCAGGTTAGATAAGATTGACCAAATTAGTCAGCCAGGCAGCTTATGAGCACCAAATCTCTTACAAGAATGCGTTTTTTATACATACATATAAAAATATCTACTATTGTGTTAGCACAATTTTTAATTTTTTACACAAAAAATATTATTTATAAAGTAAATTAATGTATATATCGTAAGCAATTGAGTCAAGATTTGTAACAATATAATAAAGCATTAACCAAACAATATCTAAATAAAACTTTTCATAACAAATGCCTTTTCGTTTTTCTTTCTCCAAATTACATTTAGTTGGAACTTCAAAAAATCTTTAATTCTGCCTCTGTATGGTTAAAATCTAGTTTATTTTTCTATATAGGTTTTCAAATCTTGTGTATGATGCTGTTGTTATTAACATCACTGAAGTTTGAAAGTTAGTTAACCAAGCCTCATAGGTGAGGGGGGGCGGGGGGTGTAATGCTCAGTCCTGGGAATTTGAAAAATGCGGGTTCAAATCCTCTTCCATCACCCAGGTTTGGGTTTTCCACGGTTCCCAAAATCGCTCCATACGGATGCTGGAATGGTCTTTGAAAAGGTCATAAAATTTCTGTTCCTTAGTGCAGTCATTCCTCCTCCTCCTCATCCTCTCACCCCCACCTTCCCCCACCTCACATCCCCGCAGGGGCCTGGTACGCAAGTGCCAGGTACGGGTTTGGCGAACCCGTGGTGCCCGAGCTGGAAACTTGTGAGCGCCGCAAGTTTCCCACACCGTAAACTCCGACCATGCTTCAACGACCACCGCAGGGCGTGGCAGTGGAACGTTGTGTGCCTAGAACGGGGATCTTGGCTTCATCGCCCGGATTGTGAGGACGGTAAAAACCTCTATAAAAAAAAAACCCTTAACCTCAAAGTCGGACACGTGCCAAGGAGGTGCATGGATGAGAGGCAGATCACTCGCTAACGTGCAACCTCAGGGGCACCTGCGCACCCCTGTTGTATTAGCAATTCTTTTTAAACTGGTTTTACTCGTGGGATCAAAACGAAGTCTACCACCAAAACCAAAAAACCCTGCGGTACGGGTGTGCCGCAGGTTAATCCCAATACTCCCAGTTCTAAGAAGCGGGTGAGGGTTGACAGCCCCCCCCCCCCCCGCCTCTGAAAGTAATGGTAACGGAAAGGTGTGTTCCATTGCGAACGCCTTTGTGGTAATGCAGAGAGTCGAAGGGTCGTTCGAGAAAGTCTCACCTTTCTACATCCAAAAAGGCTTGGAGGGTCTTGTAGGGACCCTGAACTCTGTAAAGAAGCTGAGGAACAGGACGCTGCTGCTGGAAACATGCACCAGTAGACAAGCTACCCAACTCCTTAACTGTGTGAAGATCGGGGAGTTCGCAGTCAATTGCGAACTCCACGAATCCCTGAATAGCTCTAAAGGCGTAGTCACCTGCCGTGATATAATGGAAATAGGGACCGAGGAGCTCGTTAAGGAGTGGGAAGATCAGAAAGTGGTCGAGGTACGTCAGATAACGCGAAGGGTTAGTGGCTGTATTGAAAAGACTGCCACCTTCGTCCTGACGTTTGACACTCCAGTACTACCGAAGAACATCAAAGCAGGTTACATCAACCTGAATGTCCGTCCGTATGTTCCGGACCCGATGCGCTGTTTTCAGTGTCAGCGGTTCGGACATACGACGGCGTCATGTAAGGGCAACGCCACCTGAGGTAAGTGTGGCAAGGGGGCACATGAGCCGGGCGTTAGTTGCACGCTACCACAGGTGTGCGTCAACTGCTCCGGTTCGCACCCGGCCTGGAGTAGGGAGTGTCAAGTGTATCTTGAAGAGCGCAAGATACAGGAGCTGAAGACGAAATAGCGGATTCCCTATGGGGAAGCTAAAAAGAAGGCCAAGTCGCTCGCCGCTCCAATCTTTGGGACTAGTTTTGCAAAGATGGCTTCAGCTCCCGTCAGGAAGCAGAGTACTGCTACCCAGACGTCCTTCGCAGACATGAGCACGAGTACTTCGTGCTCATGTCAATGCAAATGCGGTGCTAAGCCCGCTATGGTCCTAACGCCTAAGACCGGCGGACGTGGGTAGCAGCACGTCTGACACCTCGACCACACCAGCAGCAGTAACAACTATTCGACCGGCACCAACAGTAGCAGTCAAGATAACACCACCTCCTGTACCTCCACGCGCTGTTATAGCGGTAGCAGATACCATCTGCTACCAGCGCCAGTGGAGGTGACCAGAAGATCCGGGGTCGGAAGTTCAGACAGACCCGACCCAGTTTAAGTCTCCCTCTTCGTCTCCTCCCAGACTGCCCAGCAGTAAGGAGGGGAAGAGGCAGAGGAAGAAAAAGAAAAAGAATGGGGAGGAATTTGAAGAGTCCTCTGGGTCGGAGATGTCTGTCTCCGTTCCTGGGCAGGATGAAACTGAGATGCTGGTGGACGAGTTTGGTCCCGTTCCTCAGCAGGAAGTGACCGATGACCCACCCGATCCGGGGCGGGTGAGGCTAAATAGGTAAGGATGGCTCCCATACTTCAATGGAACATTAATGGTTTTATAGCTCACAAAGAAGAGTTACAGCTCTTAGCACAGTCTGATCCATTGTGTCTCTGCCTGCAAGAGACACATTTCAGACCAGTTCACCAACCTGTGCTAAGAGGTATAGACGTGTACCGTAAGGACGATACCGAGGGTGATCGAGCGAAGGGGGGAGTGGCTGTGTTTGTACGGAACACTGTCCACTCTGAACCTGTAGCTCTCACCTCTTCCTTACAAGCAGTAGCAGTTAAATTACATGGACCGGTGCAACTGACTGTATGCTCAATATATCTGCCGCCGGGATCACCAGTTGATTGCGGTCAGCTGGCTGATATCACTCGGCAACTCTCTCGACCTTTTCTCCTATTGGGAGACTTCAACGCGCACAATGCGTTGTGGGGTTCGACCACCAATTGCCCCAGAGGTCGAGAGGTTTGTAGAATATTGGAGCAGGAGGATTTGTGCATCCTAAATACAGGTCAGATTGACGCACTTCACTACTGCTTCCGGTTCGGCCTCTGCCATTGATCTCTCTTTTTGCTCTCCTTCAATTGCGGACTCCGTGCATTGGGAAGTGGATCGTGACCTACATGGAAGCGACCAGTATCCAATTTGGTTGCACGTTGAGTTTGAACGGGGTGATCGAAAGACTACAAGGAAATGGAATATCAACAGAGCTGACTGGCAGCTTTATAGCCGCTTAGTTATCCTCGAACAGCGGCTGAACATTGAGGATAAGGTGAAACATCTTACTGATGTGATTCACCAGGCTGCTGATATTTCCATGCCTAGCAACTCTGGAGTGCTGCGAAGAAAGCCCGTCCCTTGGTGGAACGAGGAATGTCGTTCCGCCATCCAGGGTCGCAGACGGGCCTTGCGTCGGTTTAAATTACAACCGACACCCGACAACCTCGCAGCGTTCCGGGTTGCTAGAGCTAAGGCACGTCGTATGATTAAGGAGAGCAAGAGGAAGTCATGGCAGACCTTTGTGAGCAACATTAATCGTTCCACATCGTCAACAAAAGTATGGGAGTCAATCCGCCGTATATCCGGGAGGTACTCTCGACCGCCAGTATCTGGATTACTGGATCAAGGGCGGGTAGTCACTGACGAGCGAAGCATAGCGCAGCTGATGGCAGAGCATTTCGCTGCCATCACTTCGTCTGCTGGATTGGACCATCAGGCCCAGCAACGAAGAATATCTGCTGAAAGGCAAGTCCTTTGCTTCGACTCGTCTGATGTGCAGCAATACAACAGCCCATTTTCATCTTGGGAGCTGGAGTCAGCTCTAAACAGCGTCAAGGACACTGCACCAGGGCCTGACCAGATCCAGTACCAGATGCTGAGGCATCTTAACAAAGATGCTAAAGAGTACCTCCTGGATATTTTTAACGATGTTTGGACCGGAGGACACTTCCCCGACTCGTGGAAAGAAGCAACGTTAATCCCGATTTTAAAGCCAGGAAAAGACAAGTTGTTGCCAGGCAGCTATCGCAGCATCGCCTTAACGAGCTGCGTTGGGAAGACACTAGAGCGAATGGTGAACCGCCGCCTCGTGTGGTGTCTCGAGTCCCGTAAGCTGCTGAGCCGTTTTCAGTGTGGATTCAGGAAGTTCCATTCCACCACGGATAACCTGATCCTACTGGAAGCGGCAATTCAGGACGCCTTCATCCGCAATCAACACCTTGTGGGTGTCTTTTTTGACATCGAAAAGGCATACGATACTACCTGGCGACATATAATTTTAAAACAGTTATATGAATGGGGATTTAGAGGAAATCTACCTCGTTTTTTAAAATCATTTTTATCTCGACGTTGCTTCCGGTACCGAGTCGGTAGAGAAGTGTCCGACCTTTTTATTCAGGAAAACGGTGTTCCTCAGGGTTCAGTTTTAAGTGTAACCCTTTTTGCTATTGCCATTAATAGCATCTCGACTGTTATAAGGAGGCCCATCCGGTACTCCTTATACGTTGACGACTTTTTAATTTTTATTGCATCAGCTAGCCTGATAAGCGCGGAGCGGCAGCTGCAGCTCACGCTGAACAGGCTGGATGAATGGTCAGTACACACCGGCTTTCGTTTCTCTGCTGAGAAAACTCGGTGTGTACTTTTTAGCCGCAGTAGAAGTCTTTTAGCAGAACCTCATCTCACCTTGAGGAACACCGTTTTAGGTTTTAGTGAAACTGTTCGTTTTCTGGGCCTCATTTTAGACAGTAGGCTTACATGGCTACCACATCTTAAAGATGTCAAAGCCAGAGCCCTGAAAGCTCTTAATGTTTTAAAGTGTCTGTGTGGCAGGTCGTGGGGCGCTGACCGCTCCTGCCTGCTACAGTTTTATAGAGCCTTTGTACGGTCGCGGTTGGAGTATGGTTGCATTGTCTATGGTTCGGCACGGGACAGTTATCTACGTATACTGGATAGTGTCCACCATGCAGGAATTCGTCTCGCCACAGGTGCATACCGCACCAGTCCGATACCCAGCATTTGTGCTGAGTCTGGCGAGCCGCCGCTTTCCATCCGCCGGCATCTCCTCATGGTGCGACACTATTTACATATTGCCACAACTCCTGGCAGTCCCGTGTACGACGTAGTTATCCATCCTAACTTTGAACGGCTATATTTCAACCGTCAAAGAGCAACTAAACCGTTCAGCTACCGTACAAAGGCTATATTGGAGGAATATGGGTTTCAGATGCCATCTTTTTATCACCAGGGTTGGAGTAAATCTCCTCCCTGGCTTTTAAAGAGGCCCAGAACAGTTTTAGAATTGTCGCGGTACAACAAGCTGTGTACTGCCGACAATGTTTTTATCCGAACTTTTAGCGATGTTTTAAATCAGTTCCGCGATTTACCCCGGTATACACGGATGGGTCTAAGCAGGCTAATGGAGTTGGCTGCTCTGTGGTGTTCCCTCGAGCGACTTTTAACTACAAACTGAATAGCTGTTGTAGCGTGTACACTGCAGAGTGTTACGCTTTGTTAAAGTCGCTCCAGCATATGAAAGTAAGTCGCGGCACGAAGTACATCATATGTGTGATTCCCTCAGTTGCATCCAGGCTATAGGAAGCATGTACCCAGCAGACCGTCTTGTCCAGGATATACAGGACACCCTCCGATCCCTTCAATCTTCCGGAAAGGAGGTCGTTTTCTGCTGGGTACCCGGTCATGTGGGAATCAGGGGGAACGAGGCAGCTGATGAAGCTGCCAAGTTAGCCTGCACCAAGGTCAGAGTTGACTTTGATCCGGTCCCAAAGTCTGACCTTGCCTCGGCGGGGAAAAGATTTGTTTTTGACATTTGGCAGAGGCAGTGGCTGGAGGTAGAGCATAATAAGCTCCGGCAGGTCAAACCGACCGTTCAGCCGTGGAGCAGCTCCCTCCAGCGGGCGAGGAGGGATGAGGTTCTCCTCACTCGCCTCCGTATAGGGCACTGTCCTCTGACTCACAGCTTTCTTTTCCGCCGAGAGGACCCACCCGAATGTGATGCTTGTGGCGTACCTTTGACGGTGCGCCACATTTTAATTGATTGTGTATCTTTTATAGACGTTAGGGCAGATGTTGGCCTGGCCAACGGTTTGGCCCTGATTTTAAATAATGAGGCTACCAATGTGGCCAAGGTTTTAAAGTTTTGTGTATCTGCCGGCCTGATATCTAAAATTTTAGGCAGGTCGGCGTAGTTTTAGAATGGATGGCAGGCTCCTTTACAGCCCACCATCCATGTGCTCTGTTATATTTTTTTTTTTTTAATTCATTTCGCGCTGGCCCTTTTACAGCCAGCGAGATATTCAGTGTTTTTTTTTAAGTATTCTGTGAACCTGTTTGGCTCCTCTACAGCCATCCAGGTGTACAACGGTCTTAGTTCCAGGCGGCCCCTTTAGGGCTACATCTTATTTTTGTGATTTGTTTTATGTGCTGTCTGTATGGTCGACCCCTTTACAGTCGACCATGCAGACAGTACTTTTATTATGAACTTTAATCACAGCCTTTGCTGGTAATTGTTAGGGCGCTAATGACCTCGTTGTCGACGCGCCCTAAAGCCACAAAAACAACAAAACCACCTCACATATAATCTTTCAGATCACAGCTGTAAAGCCTAGAGGAAAATTAAATATCTTGTTCACTTTATTCGTATTATATGAATAATAAAAAAAGAACTTTGATAATTATTTATTAATGAGTGTAGTGGTGGCATACTTTTTTTTTTTTTTTTTTTTTTTTTTTTTTTTTTTTAATCCTTCTATCTGGGTAATTGTTTATTCCAAAAGCATATTTTTGAGAAAAAGTCTAATATTTCAACCCTTTTTTTGTTTCTGTGGTGATAGTTTTTACGTTTGAATATGTTTTCACCTTCATGTAGTGCTACTGCTGATTAGCCAAGACAGATTCATACATATCACTGGACACTGCTACACATTTATTCTTGTTTTAGGTTAGAGATTTTTTTCCACCCTAGTCTTCTTCCATCTGTTTTATGGGCATTGTTCTTTTTCTCACTTTCATATATTTTATTTAGTCATTTTTATAATCCATTTTTGTGCTAACTCCAAATGTTTGTAAACATTTTGACTGTTTATTATAGTAGGCAGCACATACAAAGTCAGGTGGCACATAGAGATGGAAATAGGAATGAAACACTATATACGATGTTGCCACGTATCTAGCAGGATACAAGCAACGTAGGGAGAGGAAGTAAATCCAGTAATTATGCCTCTGCTGCTACTACTACTAATACTACAACTATTTAATTATAATAATATAATATGCATTTTTGCAGTCCTTTATGTGATAATGCTATTAAGAAAGACAGGAATGTCAAAGTTTCAGCCGCAGCAAACAACCAACACTCATATAACCACAACAGGCTCTGGATTATTAGTGAATCTGATTGGCTACTAACAGAGCAACGACATAGCTGCGCTAAACTGGCTGCCATCATTCCTGCTGCACACTGTACATGCTGCAGAGATCTTGTATTAAGATGGAAAGATAAAGTAGACTCATTTTACCAGAATTGAAGGGACAGACACTGCACAAGAAATATGATTTCTTTGGGAAACTTCTCCCCTCACCCAGCATTTCCAGCACATGTTCATTCCATATCTCACCTGTTCACTTCATTTTCAATATCTCATACAGCATAACATTGTGAATGCTCTGTTTTCCTGAACACAAGTTTCACAATATAAACTTGTTTAGGTAGTTCTGAATCCCAAGTCAATGTCTTTCTTTCTGAAGAAGGCCCTTTTACTGATGGTACTGTGCCTTTGAGATAGTTTGGCAACAAGTTACAATTTCAAGTGGGTGCGCAGACTTCCGCGGTCGTCGATGTTATCTTGGTTGTCTGGGTTGAACCACGTCAATTTATGAAAACCTAACATTTCGGCCATCATTTTGCAAGCTTCTTCAGAGGACTGTCAAGGCTGGGATCACCGTAGCCTATATATAGCTCACGGAAAGCGCGCTAACCGTTTGGATTGATGTCATTCAAGTTACCGCCGCCAGCGTGGCCTGTTCAACGGGGCTTGCATCCCGCGTTTTCCTAAGCAAGCATGACTGTATTTGGTCAAGTTGTAGCCTGCCATCCGCGTTCATGTTATCTGGTCTCTTTCATTTCCAGCACTTCTCTGATACACCTGGGCCACCATCTGCTTTCATGAACCAGTACACTAGTGTCACTAAATAAATTTGCGTGCCCACTGCTGGCCAAATGTTTTGCTACAGCTGATTTGCTGATGTCATTATTTTTAAGATGTCTTATGTGTTCACACAGCCTTTCCTTGACCGTCCGTCCAGTCTCGCCGATATACACTTGGCC
The DNA here is from genome assembly GCA_031002005.1 of Vandiemenella viatica. Classification (NCBI taxonomy): domain Eukaryota; kingdom Metazoa; phylum Arthropoda; class Insecta; order Orthoptera; family Morabidae; genus Vandiemenella; species Vandiemenella viatica. The sequence goes on along the minus strand of CM061920.1, from coordinate 330,136,359 downwards.
ACAGCTACAGGGTATTTGGTACATGCCCCTGCCTGCAGTTTCTCCCTCCTGTCTTTAACCTTTATGAGCAATCAGAGATCTTCCTAGGCACTCTGTATATTGGGCGGATATTTTTCTTTAGAAGACAGCCAATTTCATCTGTCACCCCCCGAAGGTAGGGTAATAG
>CM061920.1:330096473-330135193 GCA_031002005.1 Vandiemenella viatica | reverse complement strand
TTCGAAAAAAAAAGTTTGAGCAGATGGCCATAAATTTAGGTGCCACATCAAAATAATGCCAATTTAAATTAAAATTTAGAGTTTTTGGAAAATGGAAAAGCTAAACGCTGTACACGATTAGAAGATCACGTAAACGAATGGTGAAATTCCATAAAATTTCATTATTAGTATAATTAGTTAGCTAACGACAAAACTAGCACATAATTACCCGGTAAGCAAATAGCTCTGAGAAAGAATCGGAAATCTGTCACATAGTTGGTAATGCCAACGTTGGGAGCCTGACGGCGTATTTTCCTTTTAGGCGATTAGACAGAACTTTCGATACATAACTTGCCTAAACAACTCCACCAAACAGCTGTTTGAGCTAACTAGATTCACAACATAGTTCAGAAAATTGCACCGTTTAATTCTGCTAGAATAGGATATGCTTATCTTACTTTCCTATTATCTTTCACTGCAGGAAAAATTAATGTTCGAAGATAATTTCGCCACACAGCCAATTTTCATCCTAGGGAATATTTTTTATTTTTTTCGGCTAGTTCGGCGTCGAGGTCATTATTGGCTTTTAAAGGACTGGTAACAATGGAAATGGAAAGCAATTTGGCCATGGCCTTTTAATAAACCATTCCGGTATTCGCCTCGAGTGATTTTTGGCTAAAATATGGGAAACCCAAATCTGGATTGATTCGAACCCGCGTCCTCCCGAATGCAAGACCAAAGATTTACGCCTCAACCACCATACTCTGATTTTATTTATAAAAATTTTAACTATTAATGCATATTTTCGGTACTATCCTCTACTGGTTAATCCAATTCCTAACTTATTTCCAGTGACAGTTTCTAAATGTTAGTTATCTCTTCACTATCGACATACGCTTTATATACAATAATATCGCTGCTATTTTCCGCGATGTTGCGAAAAGTTTTTGTTTTTAATTAATTGTTACCATCTAGTATATCTGTATCTGTGTTAAAAAAAATATTTTGTGAATACTATAGATCAGTGATTACTTTATAATATTTTCTCCTGTCTTGAATCGTCGTTTGAAGATTGTTCTGATTGGGATTTTTAATTATTATTTCTTTTATAAATCGGTTTACTGACTTTTAAACATTCCGGACAAGTTCTTTAATAATTCTTTCACCCTTATGTAAATTTAGATTATATTTGAATCTATGAAAATCTAAATAATGCATAGAGAAAAGTGTAACTAAATATAATTGCTTCGAAATTAATTTTAAATTTGTACGGGACATTTTTTAACTTGATTATGGAATTATAATTATAATATATATATATATTTGCTTTTGGCTTAACGCGTTGTCGACGACCAAGTCATAGAGGCGGGAAGGGCAGGTTGAAAGGGTTATCGTGTAGCAATTCGGCCACGGCCTTTTGAAGGAACTTTCCCGGCATTCGCTGGATAGGTTGGGTGAAACCCATGAATGGTCGAACGAGATTCGAATCCGCCATTCTCTCGAATGTGCGGCTAGAGCGATATCGCTCGTCCACCACGCTTGGTTTGAATTAGTGTCGTGCAAATTGATGAACTCGCTCTGTTATTCTTACGACCGGTCTTATCCACTCGGGTGAGTTGTAACCGCTGGTGGTTCCCCAGGCTCGGTGGTCAAACGAAGCTCGGTGGTCAGACGAATGTTCGGTGGACGAACGAAGGCTTGGCTGGCAAATGAAGGTTCGGCAATACAGGAATAGTGCATAGTGTCTTCCTCGCCCGTGTCGCTAAAAAAAATGGTACATCAAAGAAACTGGACAAGACTGTAAAGCATGGGTATTCTCGAATCTACGGTATACCAATGACTACTATCATCATTTAGTGTATGTTTTATCAATTTGAATCACCATAGACATGAATTGCAACGTGTATACGTTTGATATACATATGTAACGGAAGTACTACAAACCATGGGGTCAGATCACAGCGTAACGAACACCATAACATAAATAAATTATCCGTAGTTACTGACATATATGAAGAATAACCTAAATCCACATTTAGTGCATTATGGTTTATAAGGAGGTTTCAAATTTATGTGATGTAAGATTTTGTACCTATTAACGCTCAACACTGAACTCACTTTAATGACATAACTAATATCACTCTAATAAGTGATTGTTGATAAACAAAAGATCATTCAGGAAAATGATTGTTCCACTTTGTACGAAATATCGGAACATAGAGTTGTGCGCGCTCTTTAAGTACCCAAATTTCCGAAAGTAAACATATACAGTCTTATAAAATGATACAACAGCACGTATAAAATAATAATAAGAAGACATATAGTCTACACACTTTAATTTTTCAGCTACCTCGTTCTTCGATTTAGCTAGTTTAATACTGCGATTCATTTCGTGGCTGTTCCGATTGTACAGAGTGAGTACTAGCGGGTCTTCGTCACCACGCAGCACGTGAATAACAGACCAAGCCTACTGCCAGGCTCGAGCTTATGTCCAGGCTCGGTTCTCTCTTTAATATTCCGGCATTTGGCCGGCAGAGATCACGCTGGTAGCGACAAACCAGCGTTTGTAGTACTAGTATGAATCGTCTAACTTTCATAAAAATTGTTGTGCATGTACTTGTCTTGAAGTCTTGAGTGTTGCTGTAAAGTCACTTGAAGTATCCAAATATATGATATAATACATTTATCTATGTTAAATATTCCGATATCAGTTGAATCTTTCGTACTTGCGCCAAACTAGAAAGTGTCTTCTACCTAAAAATAACGTACTTTACCTTGCCATGGAAATTGGTTATGATAGCATGATTTACACTTTATTACATACACCTTTCGTGAAATCAGAAAGTAAAAAGCAACAAATATACTCTCATAATGTTGAATCTAAATGGCATAAATACTCTTATGTTTACACATGAATTATCGCTCGAAATCAAATTCAGTTCATTTTATTTACTTGTATATTAAGCCATGTTGGAATATAACAGATAGTTCGTAGCTGTAACAGCAGCTACGAGATAGATATGTGCACTGTATGAACTCATTTTGATTTAAGAAGTACCGGCAAATTTTTCATAGTTTTTCTCTGAAGGTACCCACTGTCTATATGTTATTTTGAAAATCTGTTATAGAAATTTATCAACACATTGTTTTAGTACTTACTGTGAAAATTGTAAACAAACCCATATTTGTACCACGCTATTCTTATGTAATGCTCTATCTGCACAGGTAAATATGGAGAAAGTAATGACTTATAACGTTTATGCTCTTTTGTATCACTGACCACCTTCGGAAATAAATACTGCAGATAGTTCAGTTAACCAGAAATATGACATATTAGTGGGACCACTTGTATCATGAGGAAGGAACTTCCTAAATCGACTTTTGTATGGAAGTTGATATTTGGATGTATTTAACTTGTCTGTATTCACTCTTTCCATTGTGTATCTTCTTTGTTATATTCTTAATCGAACTTCATCTATTTTTATACATTTCATCTCTTTTTACAAAATATACCATCGAAATTCTTCAGTGATATATAAAACTGTATGATATTATTTTTAAACTCAGAACTTTGGTAAATTTACGTAGATGAAGAAAACGAACTTGCCCTGAGAAAAACAAACTCCTGCTTGAGGAAAGGCGGTCTTGTTTATACCGCGCAAGGCAGGAAGCTCATTTAGGCAGTTATGTATTCAACAGCCCCGATTCTGGCGAAGAACTATCAGAGCGCACCCGTTTTCTGAGGGTTTGTTATATTTGCAGACCTAACAATACCTTATTAAGTTTTAATGACGTAGGCTAGTGCTTTACTTCATTAAAGACCGCAGCCACCAACTGTACAAACAGGAGCGAAACAATGGTTTAGACTGAGACTAACTCTGCTGTTTGTAAGGTAACACGAGTATTGACCCAGCTTGCGAGGTCAGGAATGAATTGAGTGCCAATTACGTCATACTGCTTACACAAAACTCTTATTTGATTTTTTAATACGTTGCAATTCTATCGATTTTAATTCAAGTTAATAAAGTTTTGTATGGATGACGTATGATCCATAAGGAATAATATAATCAATCGATCATTGAAATATCTTCAACACCTGAAGTTGTTTAGCATTAATTTTAGACACTGCTGCAGGCAGATCGATTGAATTGATACGAATAGGACTTAAGTCAAAGAGGACTGACATTAGATAATCAAGAGTTTGGAAGAATAGTAGTATGTTTTCTTCACCTATCTTACAACAGACGAAAAACTGCTGTCTATTTTATAGACAAGTAATAGCTTAAAAGTTGATCTAAATGAACTTAGACTTATATCGTTTTGAAATTACACCTTCTGCAGAATGCAATGCAAATTTATATTTGACCGGAAAACTCACCTTAAAAATCAAAGAAGGAAGCTGTGAAAAAGTAAAAATCGTTCTTTTCCTCTAACATGCGGCTGGTGAAGAAAACAGAGTTGAAGTGATTTAAATATTCACCACCATGTCATTCTTGTTAATTATAGAAAATTAAGAATAACAACTTCTTAAAAAATTGATTTTTGCTGTCATTAACGCAGTTGTATGTATTTTCTATTAATTTAAAGCTTCTGCCCGTGAATTTATCCACATGGAACAGAAAAACTTTAAATGTTTTTATCGTGGATCTGTAATCTATCAACACAACATTCATTATGTAGTGTCCCAATCTGTAGATGCCTCGGGATTTACTACTTAATAAAAAATTTATTAATTATAACAAAATAAACGATTGTGGGTGGGGTTCTCTTCCAAAAAGGTCGTTCACATTAGTACAAGTCAAACATATATTCAAAAGGAACGTCTTGACTTTATTAATCTTGATACATAGAAAGCAAAATTTATTTGACGAAACAATTACTATAATAGATAAATGGTTGTTCCCTCTCAGGTAATGGAATTTACAATTCTTTAATTTTGGAGCTCGTTGTGGTCACTTTTTAGATGATTGCTCTATAGATGATTGCGTACCTAGGAGTTACCGTAGTGTTGAGCAGCGCAGGCCACGAGCAGATTCGTGTGAGCGACCCGCGAGGAGAGCTGCGTCGAGCCGATCGTGCGTGTTTTCGCCAGGCGCCAGGTAGTCTCGTCAGCTGAGCCGAGGGTGGGCCGGGCGTCTGGTGTCTCTCATGTCAAACAGCCCTGTTGTCGGCCTCCCAGGATGCCCTCAGCTATGTCCGAGCGAAGATGGCTCGCTCTGTCTTGCCGCGCCGAAACCAGAGTCCAGCATCTCTTGCGTCTAGTCCTCGCGCCGAAAATCAAGTGTCCGTCTCCGTCCACTCTCCACCCGCTCTTCACCTCGTTGAAAGGCTGGGCGTTCCTTCCTTCATCTCCGATTGGCCGAACATACAACAAGCATAAACAATTTATTAGCAACCAGCGGGAATGAATTCCATTGAATGAACATAACCCCACCACTTCCGCCTTGGGAGGTTATCCCCTCCAGGGGACCAGGCTATCCCCTTTCGGCTCTTCTCATTGGCTGCAACTCCTACTCACAAATAGTTTATTGTTAACTAATGTTTGTTTGCCAGTGACGTCTGCAAAGCGTCCGACTGCTCAGTGCTGCAACACTTTATTATTGGTGTTTGAAAGGAGTCTTTCATTCACCGAGTATCTGGACAGACGGACTCACAATGTCACACTGTGACAATTGTTTTTAAACAAACCCGCACTATTCTCGAGAGCCTGTCCTTCATTTCAGTAAATTAATAACGAACACATTAGGTAACACAAGGGACGTCTGTTCCTTTGAACAAAAACCAGACCATTATTCTTTATTACTCACTAGCCTGTAAACTGAATTACAACCATTATCTTTGCTCACAGTAAATATTCCTTGCGATAACCTTGTCAGTCAAGAACCACATTCCAATCAAATCAAATGAAGTATTGGAAACTAAATACATTATGGCAATGAAACGATTGAATCTAGCAACAACATTTCTTGTTACTGATAAACAAAGAGATTTACAGAATGGGACATCTCAATACATTGGCACATTATGGTCATCTATTGGGTTCCAACCATTTTTTTTTTTTTTTTTTTTTTTTGCTGTCGTCAGTCTTTAGACTGGTTTGATGCAATCCTCCATCCCTTTCTATCCTGTGCTAACCTTTTCGTTTCTACATACCCCTTACAACCCACGTCCTCATATATCTGCTTCATATATTCTAATCTCTGTCTACCTCTACAGTTCTTACCTTCGACTGTTCCCTCCACTAACAAATTAACCAATCCAGCATGTCTCAAAATATGACCTACCAGCCTGTCTCTTCTTTCTGTAAGCTTGTTCCATAAACTTCTTTTCTCACCCATCATTTCCAAAACTCGTTCATTTCTTACTTTGTCTGTCCACCTAATTTTTAGCATTCTTCTGTAGCACCACATTTCAAATGCTTCAAGTTTCTTTCTTTCCGGTATTCCTAAAGTCCATGTTTCGCTACCATAAAGTGCTGTGCTCCACACATAGAGTTTTAAAAAGTTCTTTCTAATTCCTAGATCAATGTTTGAAACTAAAAAGTTTCTCTTTTTCATGAAGGCTCTTTTTGCTAGTGCTATTCTGCTTTTAACATCCTTCCTACTTCGGCCATCGGTTGTAATTTTGCTTCCCAAGTAACAGAACTCACTCACTTCTCCTATAGCATCCGATCCTATTTTTATATTTAATCTACTACTATTGGTATCATTTCTGCTACATTTCATCGCTTTTGTCTTACTTTGATTTATATTCAGTCCAAAATCTTCCTTCAGTATTTTGTTCATGCCATTCAATAACTTCTCAATATCCTCAGCTCTCTCTGCTAACAAGACAATGTCATCAGCAAATCGTAGCATACTGATTTTTTTCTCCCTGAAACCTTATGCCGCATGGAAATTTTTCTTTGACTTTCTTCATTGCTTCTTCTACATACAAGTTGAATATTAACGGGGATAGACTACAACCTTGCCTCACACCCTTTTTAAACTGATGCATGTCTCTCGTGATTCTCTACTTTTATTACAGCCACTTGATTCTTATATAGTTTATAGAGTATTCTTCTATCTCGATACTTCAGACCTGACTTATTTAAAATTTTGAACATCTTGTCCCACCTAACATTATCAAAAGCTTTTTCTAAATCAACAAATGCCATAAAAGTATCTTTGTTTTTCTTGATCCGCCCTTCAAGTATTAATCTTAAAGACAGAATTGCTTCCCTTGTACCGCGATTTTTCCTAAACCCAAACTGATCTTCACCTACTATCTCTTATACTACCCTTTCCATCCTTCTGTATATTATTCTGGTTAGTAATTTTGAAGCATGTGATGTTAGACTAATGGTGCGATAATTCTCACATTTGTCGGCTTGTGCTTTCTTTGGAAGTGTGAAGATGATATTTTTGTTAAAATCAGTTGGAATTTCTCCCGTTTCATAAGTTTTTGATATCAGCTTGAATAATCTTTAGATTCCTTCCTCTCCTAGAGATTTAAGAAGTTCTGCAGGGATCTCATCAATTCCAACTGCCTTATTTGCTTTCAAGTCATTCAGAGCTTTATTAAATTCTGTTTTCAAAACAGAATCTCCTAAGTCATCAATGTCGACATCGCCTTCCTTTTCCAATACACTATTGTTCAAGTCGTCCCCATCATACAGTTTCTCAATGTATTCCTTCCATCGATTAGCTCTTTCTTCTGAGCTTAAAAGAGGTTTCCCATCGGCATCTTTAATGTTCATACCTCTTTTCTTCATTTCTCCAAAATTCTGTTTGATCTTTCTATATGCAACATCTACTTTTCCTACGACCATTTCCTTTTCTACTTCTTCACTCTTTTCTTGTAGCCATTTTTCTTTTGCTATTTTGCATTTCCTAGTTATTTGATTTCTAAATTGCCTGTACTGCTCTCTTCCTGCTTCATCCTGAGCATTTTTGTACCCTCTCCTCTGATCCATCAGCTCCAAAATTTCTTCTCTGATCCATGGTTTTCGGGTAGTTTGTTCCCTAAAGCCTAATGTTTCTTTGCCAGCTTTCATTATTTCGGTCTTTAATGCATTCCATTCGTCCTCGGTTGAGCTCCTTTCACAGTTACTTCTTAGACGTAAGTCTGTCATTTCTGCAAAATTTTCTCTTGTGCTAGATTGTTTCAGCTTATTCACTGCCAGTCTGTTCTGGTTATGCTGCTTCCTTATTCGCTTGAATTTCAGCCTGCACTTCATTACTATCAAATTATGGTCTGAGTCTATGTCTGCTCCTGGGTACGCTTTACAGTCTAGAACTTGATTCCTGAATCTCTGTTTGACCATGATATAATCTAGTTGATATCTGCCTGTATCCCCAGGACGTTTCCAGGTGTATGTTCTTCTTGCATGGTTCTTAAACAGTGTGTTCGCCACTACTAGCTTATATCTTTCACAAAATTCTAGCAACCTGCTTCCTCGCTCATTTCTTTCTCCTAGACCAAAACTTCCTATAGTATTCCCTTCTTTTCTTTCTCCCACTATTGCATTCCAATCACCCATGATTATTAGATTTTCCTCCCCTTTCACATATTGGATTAATTCTTCAATTTCAGCGTATATTTTTTCTATTTCTTCGTCATCTTCCTGTGACGTTGGCATATATACTTGTACTAATGTGGTTGGGACGGGCTTAGTTTCTAACCTCATCAAAATAATCCTGTCACTAAACTGTTCATAATAACTCACCCGTTTCCCTACTTTCTTGTTCATTACAAATCCTACACCAGTGACTCCATTGACAGCTTGTGTGCTAATTATCCTGTGTTCCCCAGACCAGAAATCCTGTGCGTCCTTCCATTTAATCTCACTAATCCCAACAACATCTAACTTAAGTTGTTCCATCTCCCTTTTTAAGTTTTCTAACCTACCTGCCCTATTCAGACTTCTAACATTCCACGCTCCGACTCGTAGAATGTTTCTATCCATTCTGATGACTCCTCCCTGAGCAGTCCCCACCCGGAGATCCGATTGGGGGACTATTTTACCTCCGGAATATTTTACCCATGAAGAAGCCATCATGATATATGTAATTTGAGAGGATTACATGTCCTCGGGATACCCTTTGGGTCTTTAATGCAGTGGTTTCCCGTTGCCTTCTGCATCCCCATGCCGTTGATCATTTCTGATTCATCCGCCTTTAGGGGCCGTTTCCAACCCCAAGGGCAAGAGGGTGCCCTGAACCACTCCCCGCTCTTCCGCCCTCCTTTCGGAGGCCGTTGGCAAGCAGTGGGTGACTCCTTATACCGGGAATCTTTCAGTCGCCAGAGCCTCGTCCGTGCAAACAGGGTGTATCATGTGAAGGAGAGGTTGACATTTGGTTGGAAAAGACTAGTATTGTCTCTCCCAAACCCTTACACCCCGGTGAATAATTTTGTTAAATTATGGTCTGAATAGTTCATGGGAATGAAAAATTCCATCCTAATGACAAACCGGGACTACTTTCTGTGTGTGTGTGTGTGTGTGTGTGCGCAAAATTCTCCATCCCAATGGATGGTACTGACCTCTCGAAATTTGGTTTAACTATTTAATGATCTATTCATGTTCCCCCACTTGTATTTAATGAAAAAGTGGCCTAATTCTAAATCTTGATATTGTCATGCTGGGGGGTGACATATTCAATACGCAGGCATCTACAAATGTCACTTTACCTGCACTATGTGTTTTCTCGAGAGGGAACAAACCAAATGTGATATATCCATAATTATTTATTGTTAATAATAGTTTTCAATGGTAATGGTATCAGTATCTAATCTTTATCTAGAATTAAGCCCATCCGCACATTTATACAGGGTGGGGCATTTAATATGTTTTCTGGAAATATTTCGGAAAGCATTTTAACAAACAATAACCTATATAAAAAATAATCGTACAGTAGGGGGCTACAATTATGTGATATTGGTTTTTTCACAGGTGGCACTGTTGTCGTTACAACAAGCTCAACTTAATTCTTTTAAATGGGAACCCCTATTTTTTTTGAAGATTCCGATTCCTCATGAAAAAATAAAAATAGTTTGCTTAACTCACTTTTCTGTTAGCCTCACAGATGGCGCTTTAATCGCGAAAAATGAATATTCGCGTTTTGTTAATTTTTTTTTTTTTTTTTTTCATTTTTGATGTTGGAAAGTTTAAGTGAACAACGTGCAGCTGTGAAATTTTGTTTTCTACTCAGTAAAAATGCTGCTGACACTGCTTTTCTAATGTTGAAAACAGTTTACAAAGATGACACAATGGGAAAAACTAAAGTGTATGAGTGGTTCACTTGGTTTAAAAGTGGCAACATGTCAATTGATGACAAACCTCTTCCTGGACGTCCATCAATTGCCCAAATTGACAAAAATGTTGAAAAAACTCGAGAGTTTATGCTCTCAGACCATTGACAGACAATTGATCAACTGTCAGATTAGTGGGTTATCTTAAGCACGATTCACCAAATTTTTATCGAAGATTTGGGAAGGGATTATGCCAAGTTTTTTCATCGAGTTCTGACAGTAAAAAAAGAAATTCCCTTTTTTTGGGGGGGGGGGGGGGCACCCTTCGTAATGTCCTTTATAGTAACAAATTATACTCTGTTTGAAACAAATATTAAAATACACAATTTTGGCAATAGAAGTAAAAATGATCTTCACAAAGATTTAGTTTTCATTTGTTCAAAATGGGGTCTGATATTCAGGGATACATATCTTCAATAATCTCCCAACACATTTTCAATTCTAGCAGATGATAAGATTAAATTCAGGAAAAAATTAAAATTTGACTGACAACTCCTAATCTGTTGAATTTATTTTTGAGGTATCTACAAAATGCCAGTAGATTGTATAAATGTAGTTGATGTAATTAATGTATCATATATGCTATGACTGTGCATCTTCTGATGTAGTTATTAATTTGTTATGCAATTGTTTAACTGTAAATTGGGAACTTTCTACATCCCACACAACCAGTCTCTTATATTGGGATCATTTTTTTTCTGTCATCAGTCTCTCGACTGGTTTGATGCAATCCTCCATCTTTTCCTATCTTGTGCAGTTCTCTTTGTCTCAACATACCCCTCACAAACCACATCCTCAATTATCTGCCTCATATATTCTAATATAATTCTCTTTAACATGAAAGTTTAAGACCGAAATATTGTTTATTTTTGTGTTTGATATATGTTTTTCTCCCATCGCTGCCTTCAACTTTGGTGAGTGATGAGTCATTTTCGCTTTCCTTGTAATTTATATTGTCTAAAGTCATTTCCTTTGTTTAATTATATATTATAATCTGTCTTCCTCTGCAGTTCTTTTTTAAAATCGGTACCTTTCAAAAGACCTATTGTGTTTGGTACAGTTTATCATATTACAGCAAATGTAACATTGTTAGGTATTTCTGCTTGATAGTTCTGTGGGTAGCTTAACATCTTAAAAATATCAGATTACAAAATTTGCATTTAAAACAAAAGTTTGGAATTCTATAATTGAGTCACAAAGCCATCTGTGCCCCTCCTTTTTTTTTCCTTGGTCTTGCAGACATTTATCAGTAATCATTTAAAATCTGTAACTGGAATTAAGATGTTGTAGATTTGATCTTAATTCCAGCAAGTTTCTGGAAAATTACCCCATATGGATGCTGGGATGGTTTCTTCAAAAAACCATATTGGAATTACCTCCTGTTCCTTACTCATAAATCTCGTCTTGCTTGAATGACCTTGACAAACTCTATAAAGCCCTATCCAAAAAAATACTAGTTAATTTTAAAGCAGCCTTCTCTAAAGTCATTGATATCCAACTTCTGGAAGGAGAAGTGGTAGTTGCTGCAAATAATCCATTTTGTTATGCAGCCTCTGGCAGTTGCTGTTCTGATTTGACATACATAGTTACTACTCAGATACCGTCTGGGAAATAAATGTAAACAGTCACCATTGGAGATACTAAGTTGTGCTTTCATGGTTTAATACAGAAATGAAATTTGCATAGAGTATTTTATTATTATTGCTTGATTAGGTGTTTCAAATTTCGGACTTGTTTACTTACATTCATTCTATTCCTGAAAGATGCACTCATTGTAAAGTAATGAAGTGTAAATAATTGTGCAAGTTGCAAGTGTTTGTGTGGGGAAATTGACAATGGGGCACAAGTTCAATTGCATTTAATTGATAACTTTTGAATAGTCAAAAAGATAAACTTCTGTGGTTATTTTATTCCTGCATATTTTTTATATATATATATATATATTATTTTGTAGCTCCTCTGAGAGATAAACACTGACAGCAATAAACAATGTGTTATTTAAATCTAAGTGTATTGGCATATTATTGACAAACTTAAGTTAGAGGCTGTACCAATATATATAATTAAAGACTCAAATCTGTTGCTTGTGTGGGATTGAAAATGGAATATTTGATCAGGAAAAATAAGCCAACATAGTTGGCAAGATTGTAATGAAAAAATGGGTTCCTTTGCCTTATTTCTTCTTGACACTTGACACCGAAAACAAAAACAAAGTTTGCTGCTGTGCTAGAATCATGTTTAGGCTCGGCTGCGCATGTGTAGTAGGTGGTTGTTTAATAGTGCAAAGTAGGTATGTAGATAGTGCCACTTTTAAACAAAGATACTAGAGTTCTTTTGTCATTTATCTGCCTATAATCCACCAGTATGGCGGTGTGCATTAAGATGCCACCACAATGTACAATGGACCCAGGTTCAAATCTTGTGCTTGGGTAGCAGTCATCCTGATTAGGGTTCTTAGATGTCCCAAAATTGCCTTTGCGAATGTTGGGATGGTCCTACAATTTCCGCACCTTAAATTATACGCGTCACAAAAACTTGGCAATCGGAACATAGGTTACACATTTGACAGACAGATGGTAACACTGTAATAACATTGCTTGGGGTTCTGCAACATTTGCACATTAACTTGACCCCTGATGCCTGTATTACTGTCTGATATCTTTTTTCAGAGATGCTGGAGTTATTAAAATAGCCACCAAGCTATTAATTTAATCTGTAATAGTTAATAGGTCATACATAAGTGAAAGCAAGTTACTGATATTACAAATTTGATATATATTCTGAAAATTTGAAGTTAACACTGGTATCAGATTATACTGTTAAAGATATTTAAAGCAGTATTGATCTTTGAAATCACGTGAAGTTGTAGGCTATCCTTCGGGGCACAACACTGGTTAAAAGCAATTATTCTTGTAAACATACATTTCCACCCCAAAGTTTAGAGTGAGCTTGATGATAATTTTCAACACTGCAACTATTTGTTTTCAAACCATTAAAAGAAAAAAGTTCTTCCATTTGATTTAATTTAAAATTTACTTGAAATAAATGATAGAATCTACGAACTTATTTTGACTACAATTTGTAATATATTTTGAATACTGTCAAATAGCCTATTGTTAAACTTTCATTAATTTTGAATTTTATGCTCATGACACATGTATAGTTCATTGTTTTGAGAGAGACTGTCCACCACAAGGAAACATGGTCTATCTATTTATAATCTCGACTAACCGTGAGATGGATTGTTCTGGAATAAAGTTCTATTCCTAAGGGGAAATACTATTTTGTTGTGATTTACAAAATCCCATCTTCTCATGGTACACTATTTTTAATTGGGTCTTCCCAAAACATTTATATGTTATAGTCTGATTTATTCCCAATCTTTTTAGCTTGTGACAAATTTTCTCGTAAGTTGTTTCAGAGTTATTAATTTCTCAAGGTTTCACATGGCAGTCATGAAGTTTCAATACTAAAATTCCATTTTTCTCCCTTCAGACCTTGAAGTACTATTAAACTGTTATATTATTATTAAATGGATTTTTCTCTCTCATTTAAGCCTAGTTTTATTTACAAAATTCAAATTCTTTATTATACTAAAAATCATTTAGAATTTATTTACTGGCTCTATTTTTATTCAGAATGCATCTACTTTTGCTGACAGCAAACTGTGATATCAAAATCTGGGATAGCCCTTTACATTAATTGGTAATTTTAAATTATGTGCTTTTCCATTTACTCTTTCCCCTGCACATGGCAAAATATTACTTGAAATTGAAATATCTCTTTAAATAGAATTTTAAGCCCACACATATTAAACATCAAATTGATCATAATCTTAGACTTTGTTCAAGTAATGAATGTAGCAAAATCCATTAACTTTTGAAAATTTTATGTTCTTGATGAAAATACTTAGATTCAGTTAAAAGGTGCTTTATTATTAAGAAAATGTTTATAAAAGTTTTTTGCTATGTAAATTATATAATGGTTTTGGCAAGGTTATAGAAATATGACAACACTTTGATTTCCCCAGTAGGATAATGCTCATTGCATGGGTGGAAGATGTGGGTAGTAAAAAATCTACCACCAGGCAGACTAGCAATTGCAGGAATGTCCTAGCCAAATTAGACATGCTAAAAACCAAACTATCCATGCATTAGTGAAGTTATTCCATCATTGAGACTAGATGTTAATTAATAGCACTACATGTATGTTGCGTATAATCTATGTTTTCCCATTTATTTTAATTACATAGTATGAATTGTTTCCCTGAGAGAGGATGGTTTACAAATTTGATATAACAAGTTAAAAAGTAGTCATGAAATAATTCACTTATTTGTATTTAAGTTGGGTATGCAAGACAACCCGAGCAATTATTTCTCAATTATTGCGTTGCAGAAAATAACATAAGAAAATAAATTTAAACCTCTCCAACCATTAAGATGTGGAGTTGCATAATCAAAGATATAATTTTTGTAATACTTGATTACTGCACTAACTATTAATTGGCATAAGTTATTTCTTTATCTTGTTTGCCATTGCATTTAGAAATAATACTACAAGATAAAACAGTTTTTGAATCAACCACTTTTTAAAAAATTCATATTTTACTGTGGTAGCTGCTAAAATTAACATTGATTCTTGTTTGTGAAAGTTCTCTTATCACATTTAGTTATTCAAAATCTCGCAAAATGACAACCCTTTAATATGGGAAGCAAATAATGGAATACAAATCTGTGGAAAATGTATTGAACATGTTAAGAAAATGTAGTCCTCTATATTCACATTCTGATTGCTTTGCTTATTGTAAAAGTATTAGTAATAAAAATATAATTTGATTGCATATAGAGCACATGCTCTGGTGGCAATTTCATAATTCACTTACTGCTGCATTTCATGAATTTTCTTTTTAAATTCTTTCAGGAATCATGTTCAGGGAATCTCCAACTTCCCAACATACAAATGAAATTTTTTCCAGTGAAGCAAAATGCTAGTTTATGGTCGTGGTGATATCTTCCATTACTGATGCTACTTTTAATCCTTCTTACAACAACCATCCAGATTGTACGTGTATCGTCAATGTATGCCCAGCAGTCTCTTTATGGCATTTCTTCTTTCCATGTTGAACTATACATCTGGCTGTCCTGTACAGATCCCTATAACTGTTTACAATCCTCTCATTTTAATCTTCTTATGCAGCTTAATCATCTACATACAATCTAGCTTATGACTATAACACAATGACAAGGTCATTCAATAAAATAATGAACAGCAATGGTCTCAATGCACTACCTGGTAGCACTTTTGTTGCCATTTCCACTTCCTCCTACCTCTTTCTGATTAACTTTATTCACCACCATTCAATGTCTGTTTATATTACCAAGTTGATGTCCCTTGTCCATTTAATCTGTAATAGTTTGCACAAAACTCACTGATATTGCCCACAGAGGCCTGGTAGGCAAGTGCCTGGTACTGGTTTGGCAAAAAACGCAGTATCCAAATTGGAAACTTCTGAGCGCCACAAGTTTCCCACACTGTAAACTACTTGCTTGCTTAAACGACCACACTAAGGCATGACAGTGGAGCATGTTTTTTTGTTATGAGGATCTTGGCTTTAACTGCCAAATCATAAAGATGATACAAACCTCTAAAACAACCCTCAACTCAATGTCTGACATGTGCTGAGGTGGTGAATGGGTATCATTCAACCTCATTGCCACCTGCACACCCCTGATGTATTTAGCTTGGTGACGTAGTGGGGATGTCACTCGACCTTTTCCTTCTTACTGAACTTAATTCCACTACATGTGGTATAGGTGGTAGCAGGGCATCCACAGCACCCACTGAATAGTGGAGCAGGCAAGGGTCCAGAACCCTCTCGTTCATAATACTGAAAATATGAGTAACATGAAGGATTGTCCCATACACAATTCCTTCATAATAATGTGAAGGAAAGAGGGATCTTTGGAAAAAGGTCTCTCCTTTTCACAAACAAAAAGGATTTGAGGGTCTTGAAGGGATTCTAAAGGCTGTGAAAAAGCTGAGGAATGGGACATTGCTATTGGAAACATCTACCAACAAACGGGCATTCTTACTCCTGTAGTGTACCCAGAGTAAGGATTGCCACTAGTTGCTATTACTCTCTATCATTAAGTTTTATTTTATATATAAAATATCTTATTCAGTTTTGCCTGGGTGCCATGGAAGGAGTCCTTCCAGAGTTTGCAATAAACATTTAGAAATGCAATTACTTGTTTTACTATAAGGAAAATTATTTTAATTTATCTACTGACCACTCACATTTATTATCAATATATGAAAAGGTGATTGCATTGACTAACAAATGTAACAAGAATTAAATCTATATAATAAAATTGATTAAATGAACAATTAAATGATAGAACATGAACAAAGTCTGACCAACTCAAAATCAGAGAGCACAAGTTTCTATAAGTTTTCGTTTTCGGGTACATGCGCCACACTTTGCCTCGGTTTTTTCTGGCAGAATAAAATTGTGTATTTACCATCCAGCTGACATTTATGTTGAAGTCGGTGTTGTCCGGATCTTCTCGAATTTCTGCACGCAACACACACAGAACAAAATTTTATCGTCACACTTGTTTAACACTGGACAAGCACTTGCTAGAAGCACATTCGATTATTATCCTTTCGATCAGCGGTTCCCTCTCTCACTGGCCAGCTGCAATCTTCTCCTCAAAACGAGGGTGTTAGTGTGAAGCAAGAGAAACAAAACTTGTCTGAGCTTATTATCAAAAAATAGTGTAGCCTTCCATGCATACACCACACACACACGCTCTCTTGCCGCACCGCTCACACGGGGCTGACTGTGTCACTCAAGGAATGTGGTCCACTTATCACCCTTCCCATCTCCAAACACCTGCACTACACTACAAAGGATGCCGCGGTGGTTGCACTGCGATATAGTCTCCGCTGCTCGCACCGACAAACGCTTGCTAGTAAAATATGAAGCTTCTGTGAGCGGACCGCTTCACTCCTTAAGTCTGAGATACATTGTAATATGCAAATTCCACAGTAGTAAGGTGTGATCACCTACCAGGATCTTATTGGTTTAGAAACAGAGAAACTCCTTAATGAGTGGAATTGAACAAAGTAGTCAAGGTTCATCAAATTATACAGAGAGTACATGGCAGTATGGAGAAGACCTTAAGTCTAAGAAGCTTGGGGAGTTCACCATAAAATTCAAACACCATAAAACTCTAAACAGTAGCAAGAACATTATCACCTGCTGCGTTTTGATAGATGTAGAGACCGATGAACTGCTTAAGCAGTGGAAATCTGGTAAAGTGGTCGATGTTCATCAGATCACATGGAGAATCCTGTCACTCTTACAGTGCCAACTTGTATAAAAGCAGGTTGTATTAACTTAAATGTTTGGCCATATGTACTGCACCCATTGTGCTGCTTTAAGAGCCAGCAAGAAATCATTGCTACAGACATCTGTTGCTGACGAGCACATGCACAACTTGCTCATATCAATACAAATGTGACGCAAATCCCATTAAGGTCATAACTCCCATGACTGCAGCTGTCTGTAACAATGCATCTGCAACACTGACCACTCCAGCAATGGATTCAAAAGTTCCAACTGCAGCTTAGACATCAGTTACAATTTCTACAACAGCAGGGCCCTCAGCCACAGCAGTTGCACCTGCATAGGACATAATAGCAGCACCACATCAGCTAGTGACAGATGGTAAACAGTGCAGAAAGTTCAGGGTATGAAATTTAAATATATGGACCCAACATTGTAAAATCCCCTTCCTCTTCTCCACCCAGAACACAAACTGGCAGGGAGAAGATGGGAGCAGGGTCACAGAGGAGGAAAAACTTGAAAGCCTTTGAGGCCCTTAAGGACACAGACAGCTTCAGAATGTTAAGATAGAGAAATGCTAGTGGATGAACTTGGTCCTGTACCTCAGCAGTCATTGAATGAGGACTCAACCCGAACTGGAGTGGGTGAAGATCAACAGATAGGATGGCTCCCATACTCCACTGGAACGTAAATGGGTTCCAAGCTCACAAAGAGGAACTACAACTCTTAACACAGTATAAATCCTCTTGTCTCTGGTTATAAGAGACACACTTGAAACCAACACACCATCCAGTGCAAAGAGGGTATGACATATATAGAAAGCACGTTTCAGTGGGTGATCGAGCGAAGGGGGTAGTGGCTGTGTTTGTCCGAAACCCTGTTTACTCCAAACTTGTTGCTCTCACTTCCAATCTACATGCACTGGCAGATTACACGGTGCCATTAAATTGACTGTATTCTCTATTTATCTACCACCAAGTGCACCTATCAATTATTACTATCTGTACACCTTGCAGGAGCTTACTCAGCCGTTCCTCCTATTAGAAGATTTCAAGTAACGTAGCACATTGTGGGGTTCGAGCCGCTTTGTGTGGATTCAGGGAATTTCATTCCACCTTGAACAACCTCAGCCTAGTGGAAGTGGTGATACCGGATGCGTTCATTCACAGTCAACACCTTTTGGGTACATTTTTTGATAATATACTACCTCTCATCATGGCATTTTAAAACTACTACATGAATGGATATTTAGGGGAACTGTTGTATTAATTTTAAATTATTCTTCTTTTGGTGTCTGAGTTGGATACAGTAACCATTTAAGACTTTTGAAGAAACTTTAATGTTCAAACTTTTTAACTTACCTTCTCCTATTTGCATAATAATTAATGTATGATTCATTGATATGTATTCCAGTTGCATTTCATTAATAGGTACCCGAAGAATACATAGTCCTTTGCTCGCAGTAACTATCATCAACTCAAAGGATCACATTAACTTTCGCTCTTGCTCGCTCACTGTTGTTACTCTGGTCATTACCATGGCTACAAATTTCTTTTCTAATTTCTCCATGAACGCCTTATGCCACAGAACCTACCCCATTTTTTACAATCATTTTTATCGCAGCATTGCTTCTGGTACTGTCAGTAATATAGTATTAGTTTGTATTCAGAAAAACAGTGTCCTTCAAGGGTTAGTTGTAAGTGTAACCCTTTTTGCTCTTGGTATTAACAGCATTTCACCTGTTATAAGGCGTCCCAGCAGATACTCCTTATTTGTCAATGACTTTGCAATTTTCTGTACATAATCTAGCCTGAGAGGCAGCTGCAACTTGTGCTAACAGAACATGCTGGTTTTCACTTTTCTGCCAAGAAAACTGCTGTATACGTTTTACTCTATCTCATAATATTTTAGCAGAACCTTAAGTTACCTTCAGGAACACTATTTTAGGTTTTAGTGAAACTGTTCATTTATTGGGCCTCATTTTATTACAGTAGGCTGAGTTGGCTGCCACATTTTAAAGATGTGGAAGCCAAAGCACTAAAAGCTCTGAATATATATGAGATTGGTCATGGAGCACTGACTGCTACTGTCTGCTACAATTTTATATAGCCTTTGTCCGGTCTCATTTGGAGTATGGCTGCGTCGTATATGATTCCACACGGGACAGCTATCTCCGGAGGTTGGATAGTGTCCGTTATACAGGGATTTGGCTCTCCACAAGGGCTAATTACACCAGCCCTATTCCCAGCATTTGTGCTGTTTTGATAAGCCGCCGCTTGTCATCCACCGGTATCTCATAATGGCCAAAAACTTCGTGCACATTGCCTCAACACCTGGTTGTCCCGTTTATGACGCAGTCATAATACCTGCCTTTGAACACCTACAATAATCGTAGAAGAGTTACCACAGAAGGGCAATTTTAGATGAATACAGTTATGAGCTCACTACTTTTTATCACCAAGGTTGGAGTAGTTTTCCTCCCTAGCTATTTCTTGCTGTTCACTCCTGTTGCGGAATCCATAAGCATTTCACTGGATAGTCCTTCCATAAGATGCTGTCTGCAACTTTAATTAACGGGTTCTTACTGTCTGTCCGCCAGTTGATTTACCTCTCACCAAAGGATAATAATTAAAATAACTTCTGGAACTGACTTAGGATTTCAATTAAATAACAAGACCATCAAATCACTTTTCATCTCACTTTTATTCCATCAAAACCTTCAATAGTAAACATAAGCAGATAAGTATCGAACTTCATCAAGGGATACAAATGCACATTACAAAACAATTCAAGCAATAAAACTTGCAAACAACTATCAAAACTATTAAGAAATACTGATAACTGACTCTGCTCCCATATTGGTGCATTTAAATGTCATTGAAACATCCAGAATACCAAAGAGTCCCAAGAGACATTTCTAGAGTGCCAGCAATACCACTGACAATCAAAATTGTACTAAAACCATTACAGCTTGTACAAAATCACTAACAATCATTAGAAAACACCTAATAGTTACTGCTTACATGCATTTAAACATAAAATGACAACATAAAACACTCGTAGCTGTAGATTATCCTCAAAACAATTTGGCTTATACATTTATAATTACAAGCATTCAATTAATATTTCATGCATTATACGTCTGATGATATTATACACCATTTACAGTCTCTTTAAATAACAATAATATTCATTCACATGAAAAATGTACAAATTCATATTAATAATTTAATTCTTAAGAATAAAGATCGTGAAGGGTTGGGGCTGAGGGCTGTTATATTGGGCTTTAAAAGAGGCACAGAACAATTTTAGTTACATCACAGTTCGGCAAGCTGTTTATCATGGACAATGTTTTTATCAGAGTTTTTAAATATATTTTAAACCAGCGTCACTATTTTACCCTGGTATATACAGATGGGTCTAAGCAGGCTAATGGAATAGGTTGCTCTGTAGTGTTCCCTCGAGGTACTTAGGCATACAGGTTATAGAGCTGGATAGGTCAATGTGGGAAGAAGGTAAGAGGATTTAGTTTATTAGGTACACAAATAAAAAAAATGTAGGATGGGAAAGCAATTGCTTGTTGACGACTTGGTGTAAATGTTTGGAGGAAATTTGATAATAAACTCATCTGGGTAGGACAAATTGGGTAGATGGTAGGAAAAGACTTGAGAGTAATGAGAGGCTGTACCAGAAAGTGAGAAAATTGGTTTTAAAACTTTAGTCAGCTCATCGCTCAAATATGTTGGGTCACACATTTTGGATATCAAATACAGGAGTTGTAGGACATACAAAGGAATGCATGTAGGTTTGTTGAAATTACGACAGTACACAATCAGTAACTGATATGATGGAGCTGGAATGGAATTCATAGCAAGAGAGGAGGAGAGTGAAGCAATTGGTGGTACTGTACAAGGCTTACATTGGTGATGGGGCATGGAAACATATTGGTGGAAGAATTAAGAAAGGTTTGAGGAAGGGAAAAAATGACAATGACCACTAGCAGGCACTTTATTTCAGCCATAATGTTGTGGGAAATTTTACTTTCGGTAAGGGAGTCAAGGATTGGAATAAATTACCCAAGGAAGTGATGAATAATTTACCAAAAACATTGCAAGAATTTAAAATTAAAATTTGTAGAAGACAAAGGTAAGCAGTTACAAGACAGAAAAAAATGGCTGCATAGAGAAATTGCAGTGGAGTGTGCTTTCTGTTGCAATTAAGTTAAATTAAGCCTTTAGAGAGGTGTTTCCACAAAAATGTTATGGGAAAAGATTGGAATAAATTTTTATAAAATCTTATAATTCTCAGTGGATATACAGGGTGAATCAAAAAGGACTTCACAACTTTGGAATAATATCAAAATTTATTAAGATAACTTACAGAATCAGTTATTGTCATTTTGTAGCAATCAACCTCAAGTTTCACATACGAGGGGATACTCAAAAATAACCAGAATAACATTGTCGTGGGCAGAGCTTGTGTGGTATGCATTTCTGCCACTAGGCGTTTGTAGCACAACTCCACCGGTGTTGTCGCCCTGGCTTGTTCTGTTAATCTTCAGAGATTGCTAGCACTGCTTTGTTATTGTTTCATTTTTGATGATGGCAAGTTTAAGTGAACAACGTGCAGCTATGAAATTTTGTTTTCTACTCAGTAAAAATGCTGTTAAAATTGTTTTAATGTTGAAAACAGCTTACAACGATGACGTTATGGGAAAAACTAAAGTGTAAGAGTGATTTGCTCGGTTTAAAAAATGGTGACATCTCAATTGATGACAAACCTCGTTCTGGACAACCATCAACTGCCCAAATCAACTAAAATGTTGAAAAAAATTGCGAGTTTGCACTCCAACTGTCGGCAGACAATTGATAAACTGTCGGAGATTAGTGGGTTATCTTGCAGCTCGGTTCATCGAATGTTAATTGAATATTTGAGAATGAAAGGGGTTCCTGCCAAGTTTGTTCCTCGGGCTCTGACTGACAATCAATAAGAATGTCAAGTTGAAACATGTTGTGCTTTGAAACAATGGCTTGAAATTGATCCAGATTTTCTGTCAAAGTTCATTACTGGTGATGAGTTATGGTGCAACAGTCAAGCCAATGGAAGACATCATTGTTACCCCGTCCAAAAAAAATGTCAAGTCAAATCAAACATCAGAAAAATGCTCATTTACTTTTTTGATGCCAAGGACGTACTTCATTCAGAGTTGGCTCCCCCACATCAGACCATCAAACCTTTTAATTGGAAGGTTTGAGATGATTATACAACATTGTTCATTAAAAAATACTTGTTTTGTGGCAGACAGGAGATTGGTTCTTCCACCATGACAATGCACATGCACACACAGCTCTGTTAGTTTTTGGCTAAAAATGGCATGGTTCTGCTGCCCCACTCACCTTACTCACCTGATCTGGCTCCATGCAACTTTTTCTTAATTCCTCGCATGAAAAGTGGCATGAAAGGGCACCAATTTGACAACATTGAAGAGGTCAAGGGAAAAAAAGGGAGGAGCTGTCAGCCATTTCTAAAGATTACAGAAAATGGTTCGAACAGTGGAAGTACCATTGGGCCAAAGTTGTAATGGAGAGTATGTTGAATGGGATAAGGTTGTTTTGTAAAAAAAAAAATAATTGAAAATATACAGCTTTTAAAAAATAATTGCATTTTTTTTTGTACCCCCTCGTAAGTGTCGAGTGTCATTTTGGTTCGATGTGACTGTCATTTGTCATGCGGCAAACGTCCCACCAGTAATCAATTTCTTCCTGCATTCGTTGCAGGAAATCTGGCGTAACTTGTGCAATGGTAGCGCAGATTGAATTTTCACGTTGGCCAAATTGTTTGATAGGGAAGGAACATACACACAATCTTTAATGACACTCCAGAGAAAGAAATCCAGTGGTTCAAATCAGGGGGATGGGGTGGCCATGTGTTTGGCCCTTCATAGCCATACACCATCCCAAGAAGCGATTATGGAGGAAACCTCAAACTTCCATGAGGATATGAGGTGGTGCACCATCTTGCTAGTAGTAAACCATCCCATCTGTCATCTTTATCAATCAGTGAAATTAAAAAAAATTAAGGCACATCCAGATAAACATGAAGATGAAAGGTCCAGGTACTTTGTTTGCTAAGGACACAAAACATGTTAACATTGGGGGTGGATTTTCACTGCCCCATATTCTGCAGTTGTGTGTGTTCACCATGATATAAAACCAAAACACAGTGAGTATGCTCTGCACTAGTGAAAGTAGCCATTTTAACTGTAGGCTGGCACTCCTGGTGGTAGCATGGTGTACTGATGATGCACTACGTACATCAAAACGGAGTTTTTTTTTTTTTCCCCCTACAAAATGACACATCTTCCGATTCTGTAAGTTATCTCAACAAATTTTTATATCATTCCAAAGTTGTAAAGTCCTTTTTGACTCTCCCTGTATTTCTGTTTTCATTTGTCGAGTATGTTTTAATTTTACATTGCGTTCAGGTCAACCTGTGTGTTTATAAATAAATTCAGTGAAAAGTGCTGATTTCAACTGATTTAATTTGTGTGTTAGGATAAATTTGTGAAATTTAGTGTCTATTATATATTTATATATGTATGCAAAATTGTTACCGGTAACTGAAGTTCTGCTCTTGTCTCTTTAGTGCAGAAATTTTCAACTATATTCTAATGTTTCAGGACAAGGTGTTGATGATATTAACATCTCGTTGGATGAACAGAAAGTAACTGTTACCTCAAGCCTTCCTGCAGAACAGCTATTGGAAGTTATCAAGAAAACTGGGAAGACTGTTACATACATAGGAATTAAAAAATAATGGATATTTTACCACTTACTTGTAACTTGCATTCAAGTAACCTTTTTATTATTATTCTTTTTTATAATCTTTATGCACCATCCAGGAAAAACAGTTGAAACCTTTATCAGGTTTGGCTAAAATATTACATAAATCATGCAACCTGGTTTTTGAATGGAAATTTATCAGAGTTTTGTAATGGTACTGAAAATTTATTTTAATAGTTTTCTCACAAAGCACATCTGAAGGAAGGTGAATGCATTGATCTTTCAAAAAAAAACAAAATGTAATTGTAGTGTTTTGGAAGTTTTACAACTATGGAAGTTTTGTTCTCATAAGCTGATTTGATCTTGCCTATTAACTCTGTGTTTACTCCTATTAAAGTGGTTTTGTTTTTAACATAAGTAGAAATAAGCAGGCTGCAGGTTAGATAAGATTGACCAAATTAGTCAGCCAGGCAGCTTATGAGCACCAAATCTCTTACAAGAATGCGTTTTTTATACATACATATAAAAATATCTACTATTGTGTTAGCACAATTTTTAATTTTTTTTACACAAAAAATATTATTTATAAAGGAAATTAATGTATATATCGTAAGCAATTGAGTCAAGATTTGTAACAATATAATAAAGCATTAACCAAACAATATCTAAATAAAACTTTTCATAACAAATACCTGTTCGTTTTTCTTTCTCCAAATTACATTTAGTTGGAACAAAAAATCTAATTCTGCCTCTGTATGGTTAAAATCTAGTTTATTTTTCTATATAGGTTTTCAAATCTTGTGTATGATGCTGATGTTATTAACATCACTGAAGTTTGAAAGTTAGTTAACCAAGCCTCACAGGTGAGGGGGGGGGGTGGAGGGGGTAATGCTCAGTCCTGGCAATTTGAAAAATGCGGGTTCAAATCCTTTTCCATCAGCCAGGTTTGGGTTTTCCACGGTTCCCAAAATCGCTCCATACGGATGCTGGAATGGTCTTTGAAAAGGTCATAAAATTTCTTTTCCTTAGTGCAGTCATTCCTCCTCCTCATCCTCTCACCCCCCCACTCCCCCACCTCACATATAATCTTTCAGATCACAGCTGTAAAGCCTAGAGGAAAATGAAAATATCTTGTTCACTTTATTCTTAATATATGAATAATAAAAAAAGAACTTTGATAATTATTTATTAATAAGTGTAGTGGTGGCATTGTATTTTTTTAAAAAAAAATCCTTCTATCTGGGTAATTGTTTATTCCAAAAGCATATTTTTGAGAAAAAGTCAAATATTTCAACCCTTTTTTTTTTTTGTCTCTGTGGTAATAGTTTTTACTTTTGAATATGTTTTCACCTTCATGTAGTGCTACTGCTGAATTAGCCAAGACAGATTCATACATTTCACTGGACACTGCTACACATTTATTCTTGTTTTAGGTTAGAGATTTTTTTTCCACCCTAGTCTTCTTCCATCTGTTTTATGGGCATTGTTCTTTCTCTCACTTTCATATATTTTATTTAGTCATTTTTATAATCCATTTTTGTGCTAACTCCAAATGTTTGTCAACATTTTGACTGTTTATTATAGTAAGCAGCACATACAAAGTCAGGTGGCACATAGAGATGGAAATAGGAATGAAACACTATATACGATGTTGCCACGTATCTAGCAGGATACAAGCAACGTAGGGAGAGGAAGTAAATCCAGTAATTATGACTCTGCTGCTACTACTACTAATACTACAACTATTTAATTATAATGATATAATATGCATTTTTGCAGTCCTTTATGTGATAATGCTATTAAGAAAGACAGGAATGTCAAAGTTTCAGCAAACAACCAACACTCATATAACCACAACAGGCTCTGGATTATTAGTGAATCTGATTGGCTACTAACAGAGCAACGACATAGCTGCGCTAAACTGGGCTGCCATCATTCCTGCTGCACACTGTACATGCTGCAGAGATCTTGTATTAATATGGAAAGATAAAGTAGACTCATTTTACCAGAATTGAAGGGACAGACACTGCACAAGAAATATGATTTCTTTGGGAAACTTCTCCCCTCACCCAGCATTTCCAGCACATGTTCATTCCATATCTCACCTGTTCACTTCATTTTCAATATCTCATACAGCATAACATTGTGAATGCTCTGTTTTCCTGAACACAAGTTTCACATCAATATAAACTTGTTTAGGTAGTTCTGAATCCCAAGTCAGTCTTTCTTTCTGAAGAAAGCCCTTTTACTGACGGTACTGTGCCTTTGAAATAGTTTGACAACAAGTTACAATTTCAAGTGGGTGCGCAGACTTCCACGGTCGTCGATGTTATATTGGTTGTCTGGGTTGAACCGCGTCAATTTATGAAAACCTAACATTTCGGCCATCATTTTGCAGGCTTCTTCAGAGGACTGTCAAGGCTGGGATCACCGTAGCCTATATATAGCTCACGGAAAGTGCGCTAACCGTTTGGATTGATGTCATTCAAGTTACCGCCGCCAGCGTGGCCTGTTCAATGGGGGCTTGCATCCCGCGTTTTCCTAAGCAAGCATGACTGTATTTGGTCAAGTTGTAGCCTGCCATCCGCGTTCATGTTATCTGGTCTCTTTCATTTCTAGCGCTTCTCTGATACGCCTGGGCCACCATCTGCTTTCATGAACCAGTACACTAGTGTCACTAAATAAAATTGCGTGCCCACTGTTGGCCAAATGTTGTGCTACAGCTGATTTGCTGACGTCATTATTTTTAAGATGTCTTATGTGTTCGCACAGCCTTTCCTTGACCGTCCGTCCAGTCTCGCCGATATACACTTGGCCACAGCTACAGGGTATTTGGTACACGCCCGCTGCCTGCAGTTTCTCCCTCCTGTCTTTAACCTTTGAGCACATCAGAGATCTTCCTAGGCACTCTGTATATTGGGCGGATATTTTTCTTCTTTAGAAGACAGCCAATTTCATCTGTCACCCCCCGAAGGTAGGGTAATACTGCCATGGGTCTGTCTGTTTGTCTTCTGGCTTCAACTTCCGGTGCTGGATCACAAGGAAGTGCTTGAGGTTCAAGCCTTGGGATGGCCTTATTAATAACATTAAGGCTGTAACCATTGGCCAGAAACGTCTCCTTCAAAATTTCTTTCTCTGTAGCTATACGAGCCCCCATTGGACAGGCCACGCTGGCGGCAGTAACTTGAGTGACGTCACTTCAAACGGTTAGCGCGCTTTCTGGGAGCTGTATATAGGCTACAGCGATCCCAGCCTTGACAGTCCTCTGAAGAAGGCCGCAAAATGATGGCCGAAATGTTAGGTTTTCATAAATTGACGCAGTTCAACCCGGACAACCAAGATAACAAGTTACAATTTCATCTCATAACTATTGGCAGTTCCTTAGTTCTTTTATATTTGTGCTTCTTTTTATGTTTAGTTCACTTAGTGTTATCATTTTTCCTACACTTTGACTGTTCTTGTATTGGTTAATACTTATGAAGACACAATTATTCTGTAAATATTTTGTCCATACCAATTAGTAATTTCTTAATATCTTCACTCTTATTTGCTAAATTAACAATGTTGTCAAAAATTCTGATTACAGCTTGTTTCTTATAGATCTTTTATGCTGTAGTTAGTTTCATTTCCTTGATTGTGGCTCCTGTGTACAGTTTCACTATTAAGTTTATGAAAAAAATTTCAACTATATTTAAATTGTCAGAAATTTTTATAATTGGATAGAATTAATTTAATTTCTACATCAAAGATTAGAAAGATAACAATTTAAAAAAAAAAAGAAAAAGTATTTGTACCACTTTTTTGGATTTCTGATCCAACCTGGGTATACAATCTAATCCTGTCCTACATATTTTGCCACAAATTCCTCTAGATTAGTGTTTTATTTTTCCAATACTGTTTTCTAGCTATTGCATTTGGTTATGCCACATTTGTATAACATATTTCTTTTCCAAGTGTTTTAAACACTGTATTAATCTGTGTTTACAATGAATGAACACAGTCTCATGTGACGGATAACTTTTTCTTTGAATGAAACACATTTTCTTTAGAGATGTTGATCTACTTTTATATATTTAAAATGAACATCATGGGTGAACAGGAAAACTCTGGTCTTGCATTCGGGATGACATGTTCAAATCCTAGTCCAGCCATCCAGATTTCAGTTTTCCAAAATTATTCTAGGTGAACACTGGGATGGTTCCTTGATAAATACCATGGCTGAATTCCTTCCTGTTTCTTCCCACTATCCTTTCCCACCTTTTAATGACCACAACCTCAATAAGATGTAAAGCCATAAGAAAAAAATCGATATACTATGTCGTGTTTACCTCACATTAATGATTTAATCGAATGGCTTTGTGTAAATATCAAAATCTCTGTAATGAACAGAAGTTCATTTCAAAGTGCAAGATTTACTGGACTCCTCTGAAACAAGCCACTTCATACATGGTTTATTCAAGAACTATTAACAGAATATTTTAATGGTTGAAAATGTTACAAATAAAATAAAGAGCACAATTGAAAGTATGATATCGAGAGATGCAGATGAAGAACACACACAAAAAGGAACCTTTGAGACCAATGGGAGTAGGAGTAGCTCTACAAGCATAATAAGAAGCCCATCATTCAGTATTAAATATTGCAAACCCCAAGCAATCTGAACTGATGCAATAAAAAATCTACTGCTGGAGCAGACCAACAGCAAGGGTTGTGATGATTAAATCAATTAGATTAAAATCATGATTGAAATCAAATTACTTTTTTTAATAAAAATCACAGATTTAATTAATGTTTGTATTGTAATGCTTAAAAAGAAACACTAATTTTCCTGCTTCTGTCCACAACCTATTTCGTAAATTAGACTGGACAAGTGTGAATGTGAAAATAATCTTTCCACTGAAGCTGATGATGCCATGGCTCCAAATAGTTGCCTGGATTATTCTTTTTTAAGAACATATTTTTGTGACTTTTCACCACCCCAGAGCTGTGCATTTTTTTAAATACTTCTTCAGTAAACATTGCAGATTTGAAGGGTTTTGATTGTGACCAATATTATAATTATTGGCTGTAAACTTGAAATATCAAATTGAGTTTTAGCTTCCCCCAATGCACTTTCTTCCACTTCTGTCAACCTGGATTCAGTTCAAGTTGAGTTTGACATATATGTCATAAAGTGGCAAGGTGTCACAGCTTGGTTTTAATTTTTTTTTTTTATTTAATTTAATTGCAATGGAGCACACGCTCCGGTGGCAATTTCCCTACACACCCAACTTCCCGCTATCCTTCACTCACCTACATTTGCCCTCTACAAATTTTAACTTTAAATTCTTTTAACGTTTTTGGTAGGTTATTCATCATTCCCCTTGGTAACTCATTCCAATCCCTGACACCCTTACCTAAAAAATAAAATCTTCCCACACCCTTGTGCCTGAAATCGAGTGCCAGCTTGTGGTCATGGTCATCTTTTCCCTTCCATGAACTACTTTTCATACCTACTGCAATATCTTTCCATGCCTCATCGCCAGTATACGCCCTGTACACTCCCATTAACCTCCTCATCCTCCTCCTGTCTTGCAATGAATCCCATTCCAGCTCCTTTATCATATCTGTCACTGCGATAATTTCCAGAAACAAATCTAGCAGCCCTTCTTTGCACCTTCTCCAACTCCTGTATTTGATACTCAAAATGTGGGTCCCATACTACACTACCATATTCGAGCAATGGTCTGACCAAATTTTTGTAACCCAATTCCTTTACTTTTCTCATGCATCCCCTCATCACTCTCTCCAACAAGTGCAGGATTTTGAAACCTTTTCCTACCACCTGTCAGTGTGTCCTGCCCAGTTAAGCTTATCAAATGTAATGCCAAGATATTTACATTTCAAGTCTTCAGCAAGCAATTCTTCCCCCACCTTATATTCATAATTAACCTTTTGTTTTTTATTTGTGTATCTAATTAGCTGACTCTTCTTTGTATTTATCTTCGTCTCTCTTTAAACTTAGATATGACTAATGTTATTTCATCAAATATTGCTTAGTCTTTTCCATGACTTCATTGCATCTGACAGACACCTTACTATCTTGTATTCAGTATGATTTATATTGGTTTCAGTATCTTCAGAAATTCAAGAGATCTCATTATTACCATATTTTTTACTGTTTGATGAATTACAACGTCAATTAAATTTATGTTATATTCAATAACTTTTGCCATTCGGAAATGTATACTTCAAAACACTCACAATGTTCCTACAAACAGCATGTAGCAATACCAAAGCTTTTCCACCTTCTTTTCTAAACTGCGCATTTACAGCACAATTGTTTCGGAAATTTTTGATGATTTGTACAATATGCTCCTGTGTATTGGCCATTTCCAATTCCAAATCCTTTGATATTAAATTCAGCAAATATGCTGTACAGCCATATGTTATAGTATTTTCATTTTGAATGTCTCTTCTCATTTTGGCCATATTGGCAGTGTCATCTGTTATGAAACTTGCAACCCTACATGTATACTGAGATTTAATCCATAGAAATTTTACTGAGATATTCAGATGTATTTTATTTTCCAGATGTGTCTATGTTGTCACATATAAATACTTTGCTTTGCTCTGTTGTAATGATGGCGCGAATAATTAGTTCATTGTGAACTTTTGACCATCAATAGACAAATTGACATAATTATTTTTTCCTTTCTCTTCTAGGTATATTTCATTTAATAATTTATCAGATATAACTTAACTTAGTCCACAACCCGAAAGTTGGTTGGATCCTCCCGGTAGGACGGCCAGTACCTTTCCTCTGCAACCTACAGTTTAATGTGGAATCCGAACCACGGAGCATCCTGGCATAGCTCATATGACCAAACACAACTCTCAAAATTCCTACGCCTGCCGGGATTCGAACCCGGAACCGGAGCAGCGACCATTTTGAAAGCAAGAGTCTCCTTAATCACTGAGCTACCAGACTGCTCCCCCCTATATATCCCTACAATATGATGGTGAGCAGCCTGAGCACAACATTGGAATGGCGTTTTTTACTTGGAGTTCTACAGATCTGAAACTGCATGGCTCTTATTTGCTTGTCTAATTCTTCTTTGTTACATTTTGAACTTTTTACTAAAAATGAGCTCAGGTTTCCACACTTATTCTTTTTAAATGAAGGTCAAGCACAACTATCATTATTTAATAAAGAACTTGCAGAATTGATGAGCTGGGAGAGTGATGTCAATTCAGTGTCATTATCTGAAAAAAATTTACCTATTTTTATCAGAATTTTATGCATGGGGTGGCTGGCGATGGCAGGAGATTATGCATGACTAGGGCAGATGTCTCTACATAAACATTTTAAACAATAATATAAAAAAATAGTCATAAAGGAATCAAATATTGAAAAAAAGTTTAAATTGATGAGAAAACATATCAGTTAAGTTTTTAAGCTTTTTTCACTATTAATTTCTTACTTCTAGATGAGATACTGCTGGAACTAGTTTCCCATAATTATATTATAAATATCACCAAATGCACTTACCAACTTTCTCTAGCATAAGATTTTTCATTTTTACACACTGCTTTTGATTACTGCAATAAGACCCTGCATTTCATTTTTTTACACTTCTTACAAATAGCTCTGCTTCCAGTTTTGAAAATTATTCTTTCCAGTAAAAAATTGCCAGATGGGGTCTTTGCCTTCCTTCAACCTTTGTTTTATAGCACAATAAGTTAAATAACTCATAAAAACACATTTTATTGGTTTCAGCTGTCAGAACAAAGCGAGGAGAATCCCTTTTTCTCCGCTGCCTGAATTTTATTATTTTTTTTTCCTGGCTCCAAAAAAGGGAACTTTTATGGTTGACTGATGAAGTAAAATCTAAGATTAATGTAAAAATGAGCAAAATTTTAGCAATATTAAATCCCATTGACTGCAGAATGAAAGGTACTACAGAACACTGGCGGCAAGGAAAAAGGTTGGAATCAATAAATAAAGGACTATTTCCATCGAAAGTTAGAGATCAAATCAAAAATGTTAAACATGAGAGAAAAAATAAATTGTGAAGATTTAATGCACTCAATGTTATGATCTCCTTCTATTTATGGTCCAACCCGTGTAACGAATGACCAATTCTACAACTGTTTAGATTTTCGAAATAGATTATTAAATTTTTGTTACCTGTGTATCCAATGTTGGATTAAGTGTGTAGAGGACTTAACGGCATATCGGGGTTGTAATATCAGTTAATCACCTCACCACTTCCATCTCTGACAAAGTTCTGTAAAAATTCAAACTGTTAAACTTTGTAAATAGTACCTTGGAATAAATCAACTGTAATAGCTTAAAGTCCGTCACTGCTTTCTTAATTTGACCTAAAGAAAGAAAAGGTTGCATTGTAACTACGAAATCAAAATTCACTGTTCAAGTTTCAAAATAAACATTCACTATATTCTTGGAATAAAATACACTTTTACAGTTGAAAGGCAATCAGGCGTTTCTTCACCAAAACAACTGTAGTTTATGAAATGTTATTAGCCAGACCAACCCCTAAGCTCAATTGTCAAGCTTGAATCTGAACTGTTCTCCTCAAAATCAATGATGGCTGACCATAAGCATGGTTTTCTCCGAACTACTTTTGCCCTCAGACCTGCCCGACTAAGTTAGCAAAACACCTAGCCACACATCCGCATGCCTTGACATCTTTTCCAAGACTGGCGTTAAACGCTGAGTCCACTCCCTATATGGTTCTCATACTTCTATCCATGTAGCCTTCCACTCAAAAAAAAAAAAAAAACTATAAAATAGGAGGAAAGTCCGAGTAAATTTTATACAGCTTCTATTTATCATATCTTTTGTTTAATACAAAAATTGGCTTATTTATTTATTAGGTTTAGAAGTCCACCAAAACCCATGCTCATGCCCACCAGGAACATGTTAGTGTATCCTTATGTGGTACAAAATTGTGCGGGAATACTTTATTTTGGAT
Organism: Vandiemenella viatica; assembly: GCA_031002005.1. NCBI lineage: Eukaryota > Metazoa > Arthropoda > Insecta > Orthoptera > Morabidae > Vandiemenella > Vandiemenella viatica. The sequence goes on along the minus strand of CM061920.1, from coordinate 330,101,813 downwards.
TTTGCAACTTATTCCATTGGCTTCTACAATTCCTCAGCTTTCCAAAATGCTCTTGATCTCCCCTCTAGCTGCTGTAGTTGTCTTACAATCAATGTCCCACAATATCCATTTGCTTGTTCGGTGACACCATTTTTAAAAAGTGGTATTTCATGTGATTATTATGAAAGTACCGCCTATTATGCAAAATGGCTTGAGGAATTTATTTTCTAATGGTTGATTGTTCTTATAAAGAATTTTTAAGGCATCAAAAAGTGTTGTTTAATAGTGATATTGTGTCATAACAAGGTTTTATGTTTACCAAGATGGATATTTCGCTATTGTATTTATTTAGGTAAGTTAACATTTTTATGTTCATTCTTTAAGGCTGGTTTATGGTCTATATTATCTGTTTAGTTGGTTCTGCAGCATCAATTCGACGTGTATATGACTGTAAGCTGTGGTACCTGTTGCTGCATTAAGCCCGTACTTCATTTCCCAAAGTGACTAACTAGAATTTGATAAATTCTAAGGTAGCTTACAAGTGATCACAATAATCAAATACTAATCATGTCAAAGGGAAGAGGTGTCCGCAAACACAGTGATTCAAACTAAGAAGGAACTCTAACCAGTACTTTGATTTGTATATCATTGGAAATAGCTGTAAATAAATAATCTGTGTAAAATGCCAAGAGTGGGTTAATGCCGGACAGACTTAAGAACTATCATTCAAAATTTGAGGTCAGGCTTCATGTTCCAAGTAAAATTATGATTATTTGCATTGTTTTTGTGTTGGTGATTCACTTGTAAATATTTTGTAATTTAATTTGAAAGTGTTGTCATGTCTTAATCGATTTTTAAAAAGTTTTGGTTGTTTTTAAGTGATTTCTATTGCTTGCCACTTTGAGTAGCATTCAAGCAACTTCTGTCAGCGTCTTTCTTCACTTTCCATGGCATATATAAAAGGTATACACTAGTGCTAACCAGATTCTGTTTTGTTCCTCAATAAATCTTAGAAACTGAGCATGGTTAGTGAAACGTTAATGCTCTGGCCTTGCATTCAGGATGACACCAGTTCGAATGCCTGTGTGAGCATCCTGATTCGGGTTTTCAATGGTTTCCCCAAATCACTCCAGGTGAATGCTGGGATGTTTCCTTCAAAAGGCCATGGCCAAACTCCTTCCCATTCCTTGTCCCCAGTCCCATCTCACCTCTAATGACTCAACATTGACGAGGTGTAAAGCCATAAGTAAAGAAAAGTGAATCTTAGAAAGAATTTTCTTTGTATATTTCAAATTTATTTTCTGCTTCAGTAAAAAAGTGAATGTAAACTGCGAGAGACAGCTTCTTATTTACCTGTCCATTTGTATTGATGTTATTAAGTGAACCAGTGAGGAGTTGGAAACTACTTGCAGTTCATGTTAAGTATAATCATTCTAAGAGGCATCACAAAACTCCAGTTATTTCAGTATATTGATAGTGAAAAAATGTAGAAAAACATTTGAAAGTACTAAAAAATAGTTGAGCAAACCACTGCTATAATCTTTATAGCTTAGTTTAAAAAGTACACTTTAATATTAAACAAGTAAGTAGGAATGCTGGTTTCATCAGAAACTATACAAATGAAAATTTTGGGAAATGTTAAAAATGGAAGAGAAGTCACAAAATCTATAACTGTATAAGACACTGTACTGACCTCACAAAAACTGCTAGTACATTTAATTTTAATTCTTGTAATATAGCTTAAGAAATAGAAAATATATGGTAAACAAGTTTCCAAGCAAACCCATCCTAAAAACACTAATTTTACAAGTTGTAAATATTAAAATCGAACAACAAATAAGTACTTTGATGTTATTGATAAATATCTAATAAAACTAAGAAATAACAAATTTACTGGATTTCTGAAATACACAATTCCTTGTTTAAAACTTCACCAAATGATATGCTTCAGGAATTTTTTTGATCTTTCAGAAGCATTTGGTATTATAGCTTTCAGAATTTATTATGTACATTAAATAATTGAGGAAAAGGAGGAATATATACGTGAATGGGTGTAAGGGTTTGGGAGAGACTATACTACTTTTCCAACCAAATGTCAACCTCTCCTTCACGTGGTGCACCCTGTTTGCACGGACGAGGCTCTGGCGACTGAAAGATTCCCGGTATAAGGAGTCACCCACTGCTTGCCAACGGCCTCCGAAAGGAGGGCGGAAGAGCGGGGAGCGGTTCAGGGCACCCTCTTGCCCTTGGGGTTGGAAACGGCCCCTAAAGGCGGATGAATCAGAAATGATCAACGGCATGGGGATGCAGAAGGCAACGGGAAACCACTGCATTAAAGACCCAAAGGGTATCCCGAGGACATGTAATCCTCTCAAATTACATATATCATGATGGCTTCTTCCTGGGTAAAATATTCCGGAGGTAAAATAGTCCCCCAATCGGATCTCCGGGTGGGGACTGCTCAGGGAGGAGTCATCAGAATGGATAGAAACATTCTACGAGTCGGAGCGTGGAATGTTAGAAGTCTGAATAGGGCAGGTAGGTTAGAAAACTTAAAAAGGGAGATGGAACAACTTAAGTTAGATGTTGTTGGGATTAGTGAGATTAAATGGAAGGACGCACAGGATTTCTGGTCTGGGGAACACAGGATAATTAGCACACAAGCTGTCAATGGAGTCACTGGTGTAGGATTTGTAATGAACAAGAAAGTAGGGAAACGGGTGAGTTATTATGAACAGTTTAGTGACAGGATTATTTTGATGAGGTTAGAAACTAAGCCCGTCCCAACCACATTAGTACAAGTATATATGCCAACGTCACAGGAAGATGACGAAGAAATAGAAAAAATATACGCTGAAATTGAAGAATTAATCCAATATGTGAAAGGGGAGGAAAATCTAATAATCATGGGTGATTGGAATGCAATAGTGGGAGAAGGAAAAGAGGGGAATACTGTAGGAAGTTTTGGTCTAGGAGAAAGAAATGAGCGAGGAAGCAGGTTGCTAGAATTTTGTGAAAGATATAAGCTAGTAGTGGCGAACACACTGTTTAAGAACCATGCAAGAAGAATATACACCTGGAAACGTCCTGGGGATACAGGCAGATATCAGCTAGATTATATCATGGTCAAACAGAGATTCAGGAATCAAGTTCTAGACTGTAAAGCGTACCCAGGAGCAGACATAGACTCGGACCATAATTTGATAGTAATGAAGTGCAGGCTGAAATTCAAGCGAATAAGCAGCATAAGCAGAACAGACTGGAAGTGAATAAACTGAAACAATCTAGCACAGAGAAAAATTTGCAGAAATGGTAGACTTAGGTCTAAGAAGTAACTGTGAAAGGAGCTCAACCGAGGACGAATGGAATGCATTAAAGACCGAAATAATGAAAGCTGGCAAAGAAACATTAGGCTTTAGGGAACAAGCTGCCCGAAAACCTTGGATCACAGAAGAAATTTTGGAGCTGATGGATCAGAGGAGAAGGTACAAAAATGCTCAGGATGAAGCAGGAAGAGAGCAGTACAGGCAATTTAGAAATCAAATAAATAGGAAATGCAAAATAGCAAAAGAAAAATGGCTACAAGAAAAGTGTGAAGAAGTAGAAAAGGAAATGGTCGTAGGAAAAGTAGATGTTGCATATAGAAAGATCAAACAGAATTTTGGAGAAATGAAGAAAAGAGGTATGAACATTAAAGCTGCCGATGGGAAACCTCTTTTAAGCTCAGAAGATAGAGCTAACCGATGGAAGGAATACATTGAGAAACTGTATTGGGGACGACTTGAACAATAGTGTATTGGAAAAGGAAGGCGATGTCGACATTGATGACTTAGGAGATCCTGTTTTGAGGACAGAATTTAATAAAGCTCTGAATGACTTGAAAGCAAATAAGGCAGTTGGAATTGATGAGATCCCTGCAGAACTTCTTAAATCTCTAGGAGAGGAAGGAATCGAAAGATTATTCAAGCTGATATCAAAAAGTTATGAAACAGGAGAAATTCCAACTGATTTTAATAAAAATATCATCTTCACACTTCCAAAGAAAGCACAAGCCGACAAATGTGAGAATTATCGCACCATTAGTCTAACATCACATGCTTCAAAATTACTGACCAGAATAATATACAGAAGGATGGAAAGGGTAGTAGAAGAGATAGTAGGTGAAGATCAGTTTGGGTTTAGGAAAAATCGCGGTACAAGGGAAGCAATTCTGTCTTTAAGATTAATACTTGAAGGGCGGATCAAGAAAAACAAAGATACTTTTATGGCATTTGTTGATTTAGAAAAAGCTTTTGATAATGTTAGGTGGGACAAGATGTTCAAAATTTTAAAGAAGTCAGGTCTAAAGTATCGAGATAGAAGAATACTCTATAAACTATATAAGAATCAAGTGGCTGTAATAAAAGTAGAGAATCACGAGAGACATGCATCAGTTAAAAAGGGTGTGAGACAAGGTTGTAGTCTATCCCCGTTAATATTCAACTTGTATGTAGAAGAAGCAATGAAGAAAGTCAAAGAAAAATTTCCATGTGGCATAAGTTTTCAGGGAGAAAAAATCAGTATGCTACGATTTGCTGATGACATTGTCTTGTTAGCAGAGAGGGCTGAGGATATTGAGAAGTTATTGAATGGCATGAACAAAATACTGAAGGAAGATTTTGGACTGAATATAAATCAAAGAAGAACAAAAGTGATGAAATGTAGCAGAAATGATACCAATACTAGCAGATTAAATATAAAAATAGGATCGGATGCAATAGGAGAAGTGAGTGAGTTCTGTTACTTGGGAAGCAAAATTACAACCGATGGCCGAAGCAGGAATGATGTTAAAAGCAGAATAGCACTAGCAAAAAGAGCCTTCATGAAAAAGAGAAACCTTTTAGTTTCAAATATTGATCTAGGAATTAGAAAGAACTTTAAAACTCTATGTGTGGAGCACAGCACTTTACGTAGCGAAACATGGACTTTAGGAATACCGGAAAGAAAGAAACTTGAAGCATTTGAAATGTGGTGCTACAGAAGAATGCTGAAAATTAGGTGGACAGACAAAGTAAGAAATGAACGAGTTTTGGAAATGATGGGTGAGAAAAGAAGTTTATGGAAGAAGCTTACAAAGAAGAGACAGGCTGGTAGGTCATATTTTGAGACATGCTGGATTGGTTAATTTGTTAGTGGAGGGAACAGTCGAAGGTAAGAACTGTAGAGGTAGACAGAGATTAGAATATATGAAGCAGATAATTGAGGACGTGGGTTGTAAGGGGTATGTAGAAATGAAGAGGTTAGCACAGGATAGGAAGGGATGGAGGATTGCATCAAACCAGTCTAAAGACTGACGACAGCAAAAAAAAAAAAAAAAAAATG
>CM061920.1:330057037-330095473 GCA_031002005.1 Vandiemenella viatica | reverse complement strand
CACGGCTCCTAATTTTCTTGACCCATATCTGCAGCATCGCAATTCCATCACCGCTTTGTCTCGCTCCCTGTTCTCGGCTTGTTTACACTCTCCTGCCGTAAAGTGTCTCTTGCTTGTGTCAAGCTTGCACTGCTTTCCTCATGACTGAATTCCTTGTATAATTGGCGCCGCACACTTGCTGTGCATCCCATTTCTTGTATTCTTGAAGCTGCCATGCATTGTCTCGCGTTGTGACTTCGTCCACTGCAAATTTGGCAAACCTCCAGTCTTCTTTCATTCCTCGGTTTCCAACCTCCACTCTTCTCTCTATTCAATTCCGTATGACTTGCACTTCGATCATTCGTACTGTTGTTTCTCTCTGATCGACAAAATGATGGTTTCTCAATGATTTCCGCTAAGGTTGAATCTGTCCCTCGCGCTCTCAGAACTGCTACGATCTTCTCGTCGCTTAACCCGTTTTTTAATACAGCGCGGCTCAGGTTATGAATTAATTTCAAGACTCCGTTTAATTGACTCCCTTTTAAATTCTTTTTCGTCGTTTCTCACAATTTGTGCCACAATTCCGTCCAATCTGTGAGCGTCTCAAGTCCCGTTAACGACTTACAAACATACTAATTGCGTAGTGATCTACTGTATGTTTAGGCCGAAAATTCTCCACTAGAATTGCTCTCACATCTTTCTCATTCTCGCACTTTCTCTGCGTAGCTACTCATCCTATACGTGACTTCACAAACTTTAATAGGATCTCCTGCTCTTCTTCTGCAACAATACTGAATGCAGTCATCCAAAAATGCATCACTCATCCCATTTTTGCCACAAAAGGTGTTAGGAATTAATGTTAATACTTCCGCTAAACCCACTCACTTCCCCCCCCCCCCCCCCACACACACACACACTGAACTCTCTCCTCTAGCGGCATCACTGTTTCCCGTGCTGTTTGGCATTTTTGCAAAGTTTGCGTACTCACTGTTTTAATTTTGTCAATGCGCTCTGCTCAGCTCAGCAACCACCGCGACCTTTAACTCTCTTTTGCTGCGTCATGTTTTGCTAATTTTTACACTCCACTGCTGAATGGCAAAAGAAGGCCACTGCGCCGATTCTGCAACACTTTTATGGTAAAGCGGTAGTTTTCCTTCTCACAATCTTCTTATTTTTACTTTCTCTTACTTACCACTTACTGGAGTAATACTACCCTCACCCCAATGCTTTATTGCTTGGCTGACACCACACCTAAAAGATCCTACTGTGGTGGACTGGCGAATCATTATTTCTTTTCGCTCTGTCACCCCAAAGGGGAACATATAAATGGTGGGTACGACTCTTCGGCCATGTGAAACTCTCAAAGGATATTCACATTGTACAATTTATACATCAGTTATGTACAATAACAACATTATTAACTCCCTTGACTCCTTCATAGGCTATAACTCCCATTGCTTGGTTCTGTGAAATGCCTTCCCTCCTACTTTTAGTTCAGTGGCTTTCTCCCACCTGTTATACTGACTGTCGTAGCTGTAGACTGTTGGCTGCCCATACTGCCATCTGTGATTCGCCTCCAACTTCATCCTTGCCTCATGCCATCACTCCATAGCTCCATCACCTGCAACAACCAACCGACGACATCGAAGATCCCTCTCTCCTCGTGTACCTGAGTTTTGTTAGACACTCCCCTCCTTAGTACTAATAGTGGGGAGTAGCTCTAGCCAATAGTGGAAATTCCTTCCCTACCATCTTCCTTCTGGTATTGTCCTGTCAGCTCAATTCTGCTGATGCGTTGACCTGGTTTGATGTTGATGCTGTCTGTATAGCCACATTCCATTGCCTCTAATCGTTTTGACACTCTGTTGTAACTGCCCTGAATCCAGCTGTCACTGTATGCAATCAACTCTTGCCCAGCTTTAGTAACTATAACCCAAAATTCTGTAGGCAGCCACTACAATGGTACAAGAACTAATATTAGTTGAAATGGGCTAGTTGTTGTAGGATTTCTTTTTATTGTGTCAGTGCAGATAGATAATTGTAATGTTTAAAGCTTATTAGAAAACGTGTTTATTGCCATGTACATTCAGTTTACATGGAGGTGAGCTTTTGGTGACACCCTCCATTAGTTCAAGAACAACCACAACATAATGTAAATGATGGACTTGTTCTTTTTTAATTATTTTTTAAACCTTTTTGGTGTATTCTATTGACACTTCTCTCATCTTCTTTGTTCCCTGTTCATGGTCTTAGTTTTTTATTTCACATCACTACATTTATCCATTCAGCTGCTATATTACATCTGCTCTGTTCCTCTGACTGTATCAAGTTCACATGTCCTGCTAATTGTTCATAGTATCATGATAGTTTTTTAATATTATTTTTTATGTAAGTTAGAAATGTGACGAAGAAGGGAAGAAAATCTCCTGAAAACAAAATGGGGCTAAAGAATCATGGCGGCCTAACCATACAAATGTTGGTACAGGGAGGGGAGGCAGTTTCAACTTTTTAGCCCAGCTCTAAAAAATTGTAGATCTGTTACTGCTCTTATTTATAATCTTGTAATACAATACAATAGTCATTTCCCACAGATCACATTGAAGAGGCTGTTTCTGTGCGGTGTGGAGAGGAGTCAGTTTACAGCAAATAATTACATAACAAAAGGATATACCAGAAGACGCACTGTCACAGAATAATATGCACATTAATTATTACTTCTTTGGTTTTATAAGATATTAGAAATTATTTTGTAGATGCATTTGAAAGAACTACTTCTACATATCTTGAATAGAAGTCTGTTATGTTGTAACCACTCGGATACTGAATAACCAAAATGATAACCTCTCCAGTTCTCTGTTAGTCTTCAACAGATATCACACCCACTTATTATGAATCCCATGCCACTTATTTTTGTAGTGATAATTTACCAACATTTTAACACCTTTATTGCATTAAACCAACCTTCAACACTATCTTTGTTTTGATTGTCATGGTTCCTTCATTTATAACTTGAAATTGAAATCCACATGTATTCCTACAAATAGGTCCATGGTACTCAGTGTGAGTTAATCTGCAGTTCACAGATAATTCATCTAAGTTATTCACTCTACACCACATCTTGTCTGGCATCCCTCTTTCCAAAGTTCACTTAAAAAGCCAAAATAAGTTTTGCAAACAACAACCAGATAGCAGATCATTCCCTAATAAGAGACCATGATACAGAACATGTACAATTAAGGCTCTTACATACCAGTTTCTTCTGATTGAGCCTGATGAGAATTATTAAAGGCAAACATTCTGGAGAGCCTGATTTAAATTCCATTATGCTCAAATAAACTACAGTTTTCAGAACTTTCTAAAAGTATTGCAGTTTCTGAGATAATATATTTAATATTTTGGCAGGCGATGGTAAGAGAAAATGTAGTAATGGTACGGTATAAACATAGAAAAAAGAAGAAAAAAAAAAGGTAGTGATGGGTTAATTGGAATTTAACGGTGGTTAAGTCCAGGTGGGTGTCTTAAGACACCTGGACTTAACCACCGTTAAATTCCAATTAACCCATCACTACCTTTTTTTTTTTTTTTTTTCTTTTTTTTCTATGTTTATACCGTACCATTACTACATTTTCTCATTTTACCATCGCCTGCCAAAATATTAAATATATTATCTCAGACATTGTATACCAACATCGATAGTTTACTCCTTATCCGTCACCCCCCCCCCCCCCTCACCACAACACGGTTAGTCATTAGGTAACGTTCGGTGTGCGCACACGTTCCGAGCCTAATGGCCCGTTTTTTCTATTTGTGAGCAAGGCATATGCCGAAATATTGTGTTGTTTGTTTGTCAGCATTAGTGTTCTCTCATCGCATCCGTCCACTTTGGTATGTGGTGGGTTAATTTCCCTTTCTTTTCTTATTTATATCGCCTAGAAGCCGCTTCCATTTTCCTTAGTTGCATCAAAAGTATTGCAAGTAATTTTTATGATCGCTATCGTAATTAAAGGCTCACTCAAACAAATAATGCTTTGAATTGTTGAAAACTAGGAAAAGAGAGGAGAAGGAACTGGAAGGTGAATTCATGTTGCTCACCAGATGTAACAACATCTTTGGGTTTTTCTTCTGTACAATATCTGCCCAATATATGCAGTTGACATCCCTATCCATTTCCAGTACATTTATCTACCCCCTCATTTCTTTTTGTTCATGTTTCGACGGAATAAGTGATATTAAGTAGTATCTGCCTGAACATTCTGGAATGTGTCACCAGTGACATGTCATACATTAATTACTGTGGTACCTGCACCCACTCTTTTGTCATAATGAATGGCTGCAACTCGTACTTTTCTGTTGAACCTTGCGTTTAATAACACTAACAATTTATGCAGTTGTTTCACTCCGTATACATTTCCAGTGATAAAGCGCTTGGCTTCAAAATATTTCACTTCCTTATTTTGTTTATTTGAATATTTCCTCTGCCATTGACCTTGGTAAAAGATGTTTTCGTTCTATAGTCAGTGTAATAGTTTGTCAAGCATATTTTGTGTGACTGCTTGATCCCGAGTGATTCTTCAGTGAATTGCATTGTACTGACTTCATATGGCACAAAATACCATTTATTGTAGTTGTTGCACCATTTTTGTCATATTTTGTTGATATTATTTTGAACTTTAGCCACAGATATGTGTCATGCTATTAAATTAAATACATACATCTTGTGTAAAAGTTTTAATTTCTTTTATGGTTGGTGGAAATTTTGCTGTTGCCAACTGGCTCCGTGGCATTGCTCATTTCTTCTTTTTTCTAGAAATCATGTCATTAAAAGGATACATGATAGATTTTTCTCATGTTTCGGATAAATAAACCTCGCCATACATTTATATCTTTAGATAAGAATTTTTTTATTCGTAAAATAACAGAAGTTGTATTTACAAGAAATAACTTTTCATTTATTACAAACTTTTCTCCCATGTGACAAATATTTTTAAAAAAATTTTTTTTACTAATAATCTACCAAACTTATGTGGAAACCTAATACCTGCCTATTAGAGTAAGCATAATTATTAAATATGATTTTGCAGATGGGGAAATAGAATTGTTAAATTTGTTGCTTCATGAGGATAACCGTTGTTCTAGGTAATGAAATTAAAATATTGCCATTTCTTGAAGTTTAAGTAAAAAACCTGTTATATAATAACATTTACATGGAAAAGAAAGGGGAAAAAACACCCAACATTCACCAAAGTTGAAGGGAGGAGGTCAGCAGCAACACAAAACACACAAACAAAAAAAATACAATATTTTGGGTGAAACCCCCTTTTTCAAGTTAACAGAGGTAGGTGGCTGTGCTTGTGCAAGACTTGAGTTATTTTAATCTTTCTTATACGCGGTTATATTATTGTTGCTCCCCCCATCACCTCCGACGGTCTATTGCGTACTATGTGTGGCTGCGTCAAACGCAAGTCTTGCGCAAGCCTAGCCACCTACCTCTGTTAACTTGAAAAAGGTGGTTTTCACCAGAAATATTGCATTTTTCTTTGTTTGTGTGTTGCTGCTGCCTCCTCCCTTCAACTTTGGTGAGTGTTGGGTGTTTTTTTTTCCCTTTCTTTTCCATGTAAATATTTCTTTCCTTTCATTGTTATCTATTTCATAATAATTTTGGATAAAGGTTGCTAGTTATATTAAGTATACGACTATATACTCCTCGTTGGCAGAAACATTATGTGGTTGAATTTTCTTGATGGCGGGACTGTTATGTACTGAAGTTTTAGAGATTTCGCAATTTCTGGAAACATGGGTGCGTTGTAAATAATACCCCAGTTTATTTCAACTTCAGAATCTATTTCTTGAAATCACTTTTCCGTGTATTTAAAATTAATTTTAATATTTTCTGTACATGGGTTTCGTCATAGTTTGTGTTCCTCATTGTTGAACATTGAGCTTGTAAATGAAAAGCTGAAATGTATAATTCATTAAATATTGTGCACTGCACAAAATGTTTAATTCTTCTACAATCCCCTTTCAGGGCCACTAAGGGTTAGAACTCTCCAAGCAGTAGCCTGCTTTGCAGAATTCATTTACTTTGGTTTTTCTTTGTGCAGGCACAATGGATAAAGGCCCAATGGCAGGCTCTGAAAAAACTCAAGCAAAACCAGAAGATTCTCGCCTTCTCGACAAGATTAAAAGAGCTATTTTTTGGATAGTTATTTTAAAAGTGTAGTGCATACTTTTTATTGGTACGTTGAAAAAATCAATTTAAAATCTCTGGGTTGAAATTAATTTAATATTTAAAGTAGCTTGTAGGAACCTAATTTTAAATTAACATGTTTTTGTTTCATCTATTGTGAATGTGAGTGATAGAACAGTCAATTGTGAATGCTGAAGCAATCAATTGAACGTTATCCTTAATGTAGAAGTTTAAATCCATAAAATCAGTTTGTTTCGTGAGTACCTGTAGCTCATATTGTCGGAGAAATTTTTAAAATATACTTCAGCCGATAGCAGAAAGTGAGACTTGTTATAACTGGCAGTGTTAAAGAACACTTACTGTCTGAAAATGAAAATTCCAATATGTGTCTTTTGTAGTAGGACTTCTGATAGGTTGAATGTGATCACCGAGCCCCCAGATTTATTTATTTTAAATTGAAAATCTATAACAAGTGAATCAAAAAGTGGTTTGAATACACTCTGTAAAGCGTTAGAATTAGTCGAGAAGATCATCTCATAAGTTTTTGCCAGTAAACAACCACAAGACTTGGCCTGTTTATTTGTACCCCCCCCCCCCTCCCCCAAGATTTTTTTATTGGATCTTTTATTTTTGGTAAGTTGATCGCTTATAAGTAAATTCCAGACTAAGCACAGGAACAATGTAAAGTTTAATGGGTTGGTAAGCTTGCTGTTTTTACTGCATAGCAAAAATTCGAGACACATATAGCATCATCCAGAACAAATTAATTAACCTACAAATATGCAATAAAGTGTTTCATGTTTAGGTTGCCATTGGGTAAATACAGAGAAAATCACCAATATTGGACTATTCTTGTGATCCGAAAGATTTGTTTCTAGGGCCACAGGAAGTACATTAAAATTATGATATAATGACAAGTCTGTTAAAAATTTTGAATTTGATTAACTTCCAAAATTAAGAAAGGAATGGAGTAAAATTTAATATATTACTTATACTTATTAAGCTCCGTCTATAATAACATCTGTGACATATAAAGTTGTTAGGGATTTCATAAGTGGAGTACATAGAGCAAATATATGGAAATTCACCAATTTTAAGGTTGTTCTTATGATTTAGGGGTACAAAATTTCAGCATTTTTTAAAATCAAGATCAGTGGGTGAGTGACAAAATCAATTAAATTTGCGTATAAATAACTCCTGAATTAAGAACAGAAATGAAACAAAATTTAATGTGTTTAGTAAGATTTATGAAATCTATAAATCATATATGGGCAACCCCCGGCCTCCAGGCCGGATCCGGCCCTCCGCCTGCTTCAATCCGGCCCACGAGAGATTCAGAAATTTCAGATACAGAACATACCTTTCCGAAGAAGAATATCCACACCTGAGAGTTTTCCCACGAAAAATAATTTTCACATTCGGAAGCATGAAAAAATGTGAGCAGCTTTTTTAAATCATGAAAATTAATAAAACTAAGGATCATACTCGGTTTAGAGCATGGTTGGCCAACCCGCAGCCGCCTTGAAGATTTTTCCGCCCCGTGTGATTCATCACACTTTTTCAAATTATATCTAGTTTATAATTGCCAATATAGCGAAAACCAATGTATTTTAAAAATAGATGATTTGTGCATCCATATATTTCAAAATTAACTGTCGAAACTATGAGAAAAGAATTACTTTGATTTAAAAATAATATTTTTGTGAATATATGACAGATATTGCCTGTTTTATTTATGAGTTTACATTTATCAGTTCCCGGAATAATTATGTTATATTCTGCAAACTCATAATGCGCACGAATCTCGGAACATCTAATATAATATACAATATATAATTTTTTTATGCGGCCCGCGGAGTTATGACGCATCTCCAAAGTGGCCCGCTAGATCATTTGGGTTGCCCACCCCTGCTATAAATGATAGAATTTTGAGATTTGTGACATAATCCAGACCAAAGCTATTAAGATAAATTTCCTGAATTGCATCAAGAAGGAAGGAATGGAGTAAAATTTAACCTGTTACTAATACTTATTAGTAGGGTTTGGATTTTTATGACCAAAAAAAAAAAAGAGAGAGAAATATGTAGGCAAATATGACCTTAAAAATTTGTAAAAATGACAAAATATGACAAAATATTTAAATTTAGTATACATCAAAACACGCTCAATTATACATCGTTTATTTTATGTAGTGGTATCGCTTTCTTGTAGAGAGCGTAATCTGCTTCCCTGCACCATTGGAAAATTAAATTTTAAATCCTTTTGTCCAAGTTGCTTTAATTTACTGAATAGAACACAGAATAGAACTCTTTCATCAGTACTAATTTTTTTTTTTTTTTTTTGTCGTCAGTCTTTCGACTGGTTTGATGCTAAAATACTCCTCTCTAAATTCCTGTACATAGTTTCGCATTTCAGAAAATATTATTTTCAGCTTGGCGGTAGGTCTACTCACTGATCAACTGCAGATTTAATGATGACTGATGACTGGGGCAGATCCAGGATTTTTGTTTTTTTTTTGGGGGGGGGGCTTGAGCGGACTTTGGTTTGGGGGGTCTTGAGCGGACTTTGGTTTGGGGGGGGGGCTTGAGCGGACTTTGGTTGGGGGGGGCTTGAGCGGACTTTGGTTTGGGGGAGGGGCTTGGCTTGAGTGAATTCTGGTTCTGAGGGCTTGCCTTTAGTGGATTTTTGGTTTTTTGGGGGGGGGCTTGAGTCGGCCATGGGGTAGTCTTTACAGCCTACTCGGGCCTCAAATCCGTAGAGCTAAAAAAAAAAGTCTCAAATTACAATGTCGGGGATGGACCTAGATACTTTTGGGGGGGGGGCTTGAGCCCCCTAGCCCCCCCCCCACCCCCTGGATCCGCACCTGACTGAGGATATTTCATTGAGATATTGATTGACATGGACTGACACAGGCATACTTCCGCTGCATTGTTGAGATTAAAATGTAGACGGAACATTACGTTTAGAGAGTGACAATAACGTATAACTTTAATTCTTGAGTTGTGAATTCTGACCACAGTGAAAATTAGTTTTTTTTCTCCACATGGATAGCAGAAGTACAGTTCTGTGAATAATTATATTAATTTCTTCTCATTTATACCCCGCAGGGGCCTGGTACGCAAGTGCCAGGTACGGGTTTGGCGTACCCGCGGTGCCCGAGCTGGAAACTTGTGAGCGCCGCAAGTTTCCCACACTGGAAACTCCTACCATGCTTCAACGATCACCGTACAGCGTGGCGGTGGAAAGTTGTGTGCCTAGGAGAACGGGGATCTTGGCTTAATCGCCCGGATCGCGAGGACGGTACAAACCTCTATAAAAAAAAAAAACCTCAACCTCAAGGTCGGACAAGTGCCGAGGAGGTGCATGGGTGAGAGGCAGATCACTCACTAACGTGCAACCTCAGGGGCACCTGCGCACCCCTGTTGTATTAGCGCTTCTTCCAAAATTTTCTTACTCTTGGAACCAAGATGAAAACTCTTAAATCCACCAAAAAACCTGGTACGGGTGTGCCGCAGGATAATATAAATACACCCATTACCAAGAAGCGTGCGAGGGTGAAAAGCCCTCCACCTGAAAAAAAAAAAAACAGTAACTTCAAGGGTTATCTAATTGATAACGCCTTTGTAATAAAGGCAAGAACGGAGGGATCCTTTGAGAAGGTCTCTGTGTTCTATATTTAGAAAAGCTTAGAGGGAATAGCTGGAAACCTAAAGAGGGTGAAAAAGCTGAGGAACGGGATCCTGCTTCTAGAGACATCTATCTACAAGCAGGCTGTCGCACTCCTTAAGTGTTAGAAACTCGGGGAGTTCACAGTTAAATGCGAACTCCATAAAACTCTAAACTCTAGCAAAGGACTTATTACATGTAGAGATCTTATAGATATTGAGTGTTAAGAACTCCTTGAGTGGGGAACAGAAAATGTGGTCGAGGTCAAGCAGATCACACGAAGGGTGAATGGCAATCTTGAAAACACTGCCACCTTCATCCTGACGTTCGACCCTCCGATGTTACCGAAGTCCATAAAGGCGGGATATCTACATCTGAATGTTCGCCCGTATGTTCCGGACCCGATATGCTGCTTTAAGTGCCAGCGGTTTGGGCATACAATGGCGAACTGTAAAGGCAACCCCACCTTTGGGAAATGCGGAAAAGCAGCACATGAGCCTGGTATTGGTTGCACCCTCCCACAAGTGTGCGTCAACTGCTCCGGGTCACATCCAGCCTGGAGCAGGGAGTGTCGAGTGTACCTTGAAGAAAAGAAGGTACAGGAGTTGAATACTAAGGAAAGACTATCCTATGGCAAGGCAAAGAAACGGTTTAAGGCACTTGCGCCACTGGTCTTCGCCAAAACGTTGTCAACTCCTGTCAGGAAGGAAAGTGTTGCACCGCAGACGTCCATCGTTGACGCTGGCACGAGCACATTGTGTTCGTGTCAATGCAAATGTGGCGCAGAACCCATTAAGGTCCTAACACCAAGGACCCTGTGTGTCAGTAGCAACACTTCGGCCACCAAGACAGCAGGTAGAACAGGTCCACCAGCAGAAGAACAGCCATCTGCTACATTAGCTGGAGCTGCGGGTTTCACTTCCACGGCACAGGAAGCTCCTGCAACAGAAAAGGCAACGCCATCGGCTGGTAGCAGATGGCAGACAGTTCAGAAAGTCCGGTGTCCGAAATTCAGGCTACTGGACACCACCGTGTTTGTGAAGTCCCCTCCTGCTTCTCCTCCCAGATCACCAACTGGGAGGGACAAGAAGGGGAAAAGGCCTCGGCGGAAGAAAAGTCCGCAAGACTCCGAGGCCTTACAACAAGAATCGTCTTCGGACCCTGAAGACTACCTAATGCTGGTCACCATCGTAGGACCCACCCGAACCGGGGCGGGTGAAGTTAAATAAGTTGGATGGCTTCCATTGTTCAATGGAACGTAAACAGTTTTCAGGCTCACAAAGAGGAAGTAGACCAGTGCTGAGAGGCTACGACCTGTACAGGAAAGACTATACCGAGGGGGATCGAGTGAGGGGGGGAGTGGCGGTGTTTGTCTTGAAAACCGTCCATTCCGAACCTGTCTCTCTCACCTCCACATTATAAACAGTAGCAGTGAAAATACACGGTCGAATTCAACTGACTGTATAATCGCTCTATCTGCCACCCAGTTTGTCCGTCGACTATGACGACCTGGTTGGCATCATACGACAACTCACTCAGCCCTTTCTCCTTTTGGGACATTTCAACGCCCACTGTGCGTTGTGGGGTTTCACCACCGAATGCCCCCGGGGCCGAGTGGTTGGTAGATAGATAGAGCAGGAGGAAATTTGTATCCTCAATACAGGGCAAATGACTCATTTCACCACTGTTTCCAATTCGTCTTCTGCCATTGACCTTTCATTGTGCTGCCCCTCAATTGCGGACTCCATGCATTGGGAGGTGGATCGTGACCTCCATAGAAGCGACCACTTCCCTATATGGATGCACGTCGAGTACGAGCGTGGAGGAGGCAATAACCTGCGAAAATGGAACGTCAGCAAAGCCGATTGGAAACTCTTCCACCGTTCCATTACTCTTAGAGTATAACAACGTTGAGGAGAGGGTGAATCACTTTAACGAAATGATTCACCAGGCAGCTGACATTTCCATGCCGAAAAGCTCCGGAACGCCGCGAAGGACACCCGTCCCCTGGTGGTATGACGAAAGTCTTTCCGCTATTCAGGGTCGTAGATGGGCGTTGCGTCGTTTTAGGTTGCAGCCAACTTCCGACAACCTGGCAGCGTTCCGTATTGCAAGAGCAAAGGTGCTTCGTGTTATTAAGGAGAGCAAGAAAAGGTCATGGCAGGCCTTTGTGAGCACAATAAATCGTTCCACATCATCATCCAAAGTATAGGAATCCATCCGCCGTATATCTGGAAGGTACTCCTGCCCACCAGTATCTGGATTACTGGATCAAGGTCGTGTAGTTACCGACGAACGAAGCATAGCCCAGCTGATGGCGGAGAATTTCGCTGCCATCACTTCTTCTTCCACCTAAGGACTGCTGCCAAGAGGCGCACGCTGTGCTTTGATTCGTCGGACACAGAGGCGTATAATAGCCTGTTTTCATTCTGGGAGCGGGAGTCGGCACTAAACAGCGCCAATGACACCACTCCAGAGCCTGATTTGATCCAGTACCAGATGCTGAGGCATCTTAGTAAAGATTCTAAAGAGTACCTTTTAGATATTTTTAGTCGCATTTTGACCGGAGGACACTTCCCTGACTCGTGGAAAGAAGCAACTCTAATTCCTATTTTAAAACCTGGAAAAGACAAATTGTTGCCAGGTAGTTATCATAGTATTGCCTTGAGAAGCTGCTTGGAGAAGACACTGGAGAGGATGGTGAATCGCCGCCTCATCTGGTGTCTTGAGTCCCGTAATCTGCTGAGTCGATTTCAGTGTGGATTTAGGTAGTTCCGTTCCACCTTGGACAATCTGATCCTACTGGAGGAGGCGGCAATACAGGATGCTTTTGAACGTAGCCAACACCTTGTGGGTGTTTTCTTCGATATCGAAAAGGCCTATGATACTACCTGGCGGCATGTTATTTTAAAACCGTCACACGGATGGGGTTTTAATGGGGTAACCTGCCCCGTTTTTTTAAAATCATTTTTATCTGGTAGTTGCTTCCGGTGCCGAGTCGGTGGTGAAGTGTCTGATCTTTTTACTCAGGAAAACGGTGTTCCTCAAGGGTCTGTTTTAAGTGTGACCCTATTTGCCATCGCTATTACTAGCATTTCAGCCGTAATAAGGAGTCCCATACGGTACTCCTTATATGTGGATGACTTTTTAATCTTTTCTACATCGACCAGCCTGAGAAGCACTGAGCGGCAGCTGCAACTCGCGCTTAACAGGTTGGGTGAATGGTCAGTGCACACCGGCCTTTGTTTCTCTGCTGAGAACACCCTGTGTGTACTTTTTACTTGTTGCAAAAG
Source organism: Vandiemenella viatica (assembly GCA_031002005.1). Lineage (NCBI taxonomy): Eukaryota > Metazoa > Arthropoda > Insecta > Orthoptera > Morabidae > Vandiemenella > Vandiemenella viatica. The sequence goes on along the minus strand of CM061920.1, from coordinate 330,082,348 downwards.
TCTTTTAGCAGAGCCTCACCTTACCTTGAGGAACACCGTTTTATGTTTTACTGATGCTATTCGCTTTCTGGGCCTCATTTTAGACTCAAGGCTCAGTTGGCTGCCACATCTCAAGGACGTGAAAGCCAGAGCCCTGAAAGCTTTAAGTGTTCTAAAATGTCTATGTGGCAGGTCATGGGGCGCCGACCGCTCCTGCCTGTTAGTTTTATAGAGCCTTTGTACAGTCGCGTCTCGAGTGTGGTTGCATTGTATATGGTTCGGCACGGGACGGTTATCTCCGGATACTGGATAGTGTCCACCATGCAGGTATCCAGCTCGCCATGGGTGCCTACCACACCAACCCAATACCCAGCATACATGCTGAGTCTGGCGAGCTGCCGCTTTCCATCAGCCGGCATGTCCTCATGGTGCGTATTGCCACAACACCTGGCAGTCCTGTGTACGACGTAGTAATGAACCCAAATTGCGAACAACTTTATGCCAATCGACATAGAGCTACCAAACCGTTTAGCTACCGTGCAAAGACTATTTTAGAAGAATATGGGATTGGATCACCCTGTTTTTACCACCAGGGTAGAAGTAAATCTCCTCCCTGGCTCTTAAAGAGGCCCAGAATGACTTTAGACTTGTCACGGCACACCAAGCTGTTAACCACTGACAATGTTTTTATAAGAGTCTTTACCGGCGTTTTAAACTTGCATCACGATTTTACCCCGGTATATACAGATGGGTCTAAGCGGGCTAACGGAGTTGGCTGTTCCGTAGTGTTCCCTCTTGCGACTTACAAATACAAGCTGGATAACAGGTGCAGCACTTATACTGCCGAGTGTTATGCCCTGTTAAAGTCGCTACAGCATATCAAAACAACTCGTAATACGAAGTATATCATATGCTGTGATTCCCTCAGTTGTATCCAGGCTTTAGTAAACATGTACCTAGTAGACATATTGGTCCAGGAAATATAGGACTCCCTCCTTTCTTTACAAACCCGTGGAAAGGAGGTTTTATTCTGCTGGGTACCAGGTCGTATGGGAATCAGAGGGAATGAGGCAGCCGATGAAGCTGCCTGGTTAGCCTGCGACAAAGTCAGAATCGACTTCGCTCCGGTCCCGAAGTCAGACCTTGCCTTGGCGGCAAAAGAAACATCTTTGATGTATGGCAGAGGCAGTGGCTGGAAGTCGATCATAATAAGCTTCGGGAGGTCAAACCGACCGTTCAGCCGTGGAGCAGCTCCTTCCAGTGGGCAAGAAGGGATGAGGTTCTCCTTACTCGCTTCCGTAGAGGGCACTGTCCTCTGACGCATACCTTTCTACTCTGCCGGGAGGACCCACCAGAATGTGATGCCTGTGGCGTACTTATGACGGTGTGCCACATTTTATTTGATTGTATTTTATTTTTAGACTTTAGGGCAGATGTTGGCCTAGCCAATGATCTGTCCCTTATTTTAAACAATGACGGTGACAACGTGACAAAGGTTTTAAAGTTTTGTGTATGGGCCTATCTCGTCCCAAAAATTTTGGGCAGATCGGCCTAGGTTTTAAGTTGGGCCGATGGCCCTTTACAACCATCAACCCAAGAACCGTTTTTATGTCTGAGATTATATCTGGCTGGCCCTTTTACAGCCAGCCAGTTATTTCATTGTTTTAATCCGGTTGGCCTTTTACAGCCAACCAGTTAATGTTTGTGTTTTTATTTTTTATGGCCAATCTACAGCCATAGTTTCAGTTTTATATATTATCTTGCCTTCTGTGTGGCCTACCCCTTTACAGTCGGCCATTGTAAGGACCCTATCTATACGCGGGGTGGAGTATAGGCTTAGTACCTTAACTGAAAGTTCACTTGAAATAAAAGTTCTGTTGAATTTTGACGAAATAATTTTAAATTGACCATGTGCCTGCCTGGAATACTCAACTAAAATGCTTAATGGTCGCCACCCAGCCTTTGTAACCCCAAAGCTGAGAAAAGGGTTCAGTCTACTACAAAATTACAAAAAAGGTTCACTTTGATAGAAATTTTATCCTTAAAAGTCACATTTTCAAAAATTGCATTCCACAGTTGAGTAGGCGATCGAACGAACATTTCCAGAATATTGCAGATTGTGGAGAGAAAGAATACCAACCGAAAAACCCCTTGTAGAAAATTTACAATTTCATGGTAGTTGCAAAGAAAATCATCATGGCCGACACACGTTCCTAGCCCAGCACAGCCAGTTCCGGCTTTAAACCGACTCGCACCACTGCAACTGACGCAGATTCACCTTACATCGTGTTCCCGGAGTAAAGGCAACCCCTCCCCGCGACAACTGAATATATACCTTCGCCGCTCACTACATTAGTATGGGCGTTTATCAAAAATAGTGAAAAATGACTGTGATTATAAAAGGTGTTAAGCTTTAACAGCATATAGTCTAATCCTCACGGTACATAAAAAGTGTTTAGTTAGAATTCCTGAATGATTAGTTTGCTTGTAAACGAATTTAGTTTAAATGGCATAGTTATAAGATTCTCCGACGGCAAATGGGGGTTACCCTATCTCTGCCTGGATTTATTCAATTTTTTAAATCCCGCTGAATTGCACATTATCTAAATAAAATTAGTGCCAAACTGTTCTATATTAATTACCGATTCCAGTGATGTGAATTTTATTATATTCGGTGTTAAAATAGCAAAGTTATGACTTTAACAAGAATCGGTTTAAAAACTGTTTAGCACTTGGTTTTTAGTTCATAATTATTAAAGTATTGTTTATATCGAAAAAGTGAAGTTATCGGAATTTTCTTTGAATTTAGTTACGTGTTTTGAAAGTTATTTTATTTATGGAAATGGCTTGGTTCATTCGTAAATAAATCTCAAGTGAAACCACGTGTGTTTGATGACGAAATAATTTTAAAAATTTGTATAAAATCCGTTTACTACATGGAATGTTCTGAAATTTAAATATGTTATACTAGATTTTTGGTTCTTTTAAAAAATCTACTTTTTAGATCGAGAAATTACTGGATACATATGATAAAATATGTTGGAAGTGAAAGTGTATTTATCGAAGAGTTTAAAAATTTATTTATGTTACTTACGCGATCTAAAACTACGGAATTTTAGTGAATTTAACTTTCTTTTGAAATATTATTCTCTTAAAATTACTTCACTTCATTTAAAAGTGTTGGGAATTAGTGGAATTATCACTTAGCCAAAATGCTAATTGTTTGAAGTTGGACAATAATGGATTACCTTATTCCAGGTTAGTTGAAAGGTTCTTTACTATTAAACAAAGTTTATTTAATGAATTTATAGCAGTATCAGCTTCTACATGAAACATTTCTCCTTTAACCTGTACTTGTAATGAAAACTATATGTGTTTACTGGAAAACTTACTCCTTCCCTTACGCTTTAAGCTAGGACAACTAGAATTTACCAAAATTCTAAGGTGCTTACACCGTGCAGACGGTATTTCAGTCAGTGTTTTATTTTATCCTGCTGTCTGTGTGGCCGACTCCTGTACGGTCGGCCGCACAGACGGCAATAGAGCTTTATGCCACGTTGTCACTTCGGGTATTGGTTAGGGCGCTAATAACCTCGACGTTGATGCACCCTAAAGCGCTAATAACAACAACAACAACATCTCATTTATATCTATTGAATTACCAGTACTATTAAAAAAAAACTACCAGATTTTTCCTCAAAATATGACCATAAATATTATCAAAATATGACCAAAACTAAGAAAATGGTCTGAATATGCTATATAAAATACATCAAAATACAATCAGAAATGTTGAATTAGTGTTTAATTCACCATTTCAGCTCAAAAAGTAGGCAGAAAAAAAAACTTGTCCTAAAGATCTTAACCTTATTAGGGTTATACTTGGATCGACTTGGCTGAACCACTGCTGTGCATTCATTTTTGTAATTGTGCAGGAATTAATGTTTGATGTTAGAGACAGACATTGTCTAAAGCAATGGAAATCTGTGAACTATGCCTCACACATTCCTAATTGGGTTAACATTTCCAATTTTTTGTATCCCTACCCCACATTTACTAGGGCATCCGTCCATGCTCCCCACTTTTCTGCCACCTGACTCTCCTGATTTCCATCAGTGTCACCTCCATTTAAACCAACATTCCTCACAATGAACACCTCAATGCCCTTGAACAAACCATACCACCTGACACACAGTACTGCTGTAGGGCCAAATCCCTCTGTATGTTTGTGGAGAAGATACAGTAGCCACTCCCTTTAGTTAATGTGGATTTACTCTCACTCCATGGCTCTCGACATTTCTATACAAGAAAATTGTTTCTTCTGTCACTTTATCAAGCCTACAGTTTAACAGCAGTATCTCTACTTTCTCAATTGCTATCTGTTACACAGAAAACATTTCCTTTCCTTCAGCCTAGTCATTCTGTCTCCTATTCCTTAACTTCTGTTCTCCACCATCAAAACAAATACAGGTCACCCAGTTCTCTCCACATTCTGAATTTATCGACTCCATGGATTCTTTCTCTGCAATAGACATAACTTGTAACAAGCATTTATCTTGTGCCAACTATTCCATGCTTTTCATTAGGGAAATATTTCCCATTTTTGGCCATATCACATGCACCATTACACTTTTTTTGCTTGTCTTCACTGATCTAGTTTGTCTCTAACCAACTGTTCACCAGGATGAATGGCATCTCGTAAATTGTTCTTTTTAGTGATGTAAACCAGCCAGTGGCTGTCTATGTTCCCACAATCCAGAAAGCACTTCTCCTGAACTCCGAAATGGTAGTTGGATTACCAACATATCCTTGACACCTTATATTTACTTGGCCTGAACCCCAGTAATATCTTAATACCACTAAACCCAACACTTATTAATTATTTTTAATGAATATGTATTATTTACTCATTATTTTCATTATGTTTTTGAAAAACTATCATACAGGGTGTCTCAGAATGTTTTTCGTTTTTGAATTGACCAATATGCGCCAACCGCAGGTAGCAGGTGGGGGGTAGGGGAGTGGACTCAAACGCTTGGCCGGCTTCTTAAGTTTAGTAGCCATGAATTGTTTCACGGGATTACAGCGCACGTTTTGCGTGAGAGCGTTTTATAAAAACAATGATTCCTACACTGTTGTTCGTCGTCTCCACAGGACACATTTTAATTTAAAAAGCTTAAGACATGTGCCAAGTGCCAATTTAATTAAGCATTGGGTGTGCAAGTTTGAAGAGACTGGGAATACAATGCCGGACAAATCGTCTGGGCGTAAAAGGACATCAAGAACAAGCATGAACGTCGATCGCGTTCTAGAGTCTGTTATGGACGACCCACGACAGTCATTGAGATTGCGCGCAGCTTCTCTTAATTTGAACAAATCTACGGTTCATCGCATTATTTCGAAAGATTTACATTTTCACCCCTATAAAATTGTTATTGTTCAAGAAATGAAGCCTGATGATCCTGATAAACGAGTCGAATTCTGCAGGACAATGAAAAACCGTTTTAGGAGTTTCAATAACATCTGGTTCTCCGACGAATCGAATTTTCACATCAACGGTCATGTGAATAAACAAAATTGCAGATACTGGGCTTCCGAGAATCCGTTAGAACTGCATTAGACGCCCTTGCACTCGCCAAAAGTTGTTGTTTGGGCTGCCATATCAAGTCAAGAAATTATCGGTCCTTATTTTTTTGAGGATGACCGAGGTCGAACTCAGACCGTTAATTCTGACCGATATTGCCATATGATCCGGACTTTTTTGGCTACAGAAATGCAAAACCAGAAGGGCTACAACCGCAACACCTTTTTCCAGCAATATGGAGCCACTTCTCATGTTACAAATGACTCATTAGCTGGTCTTCACTATTTATTTCCTGGAAGAGTGATAAGCCGCCGAGGAGACCTCAATTGGCCACCGAGGAGCCCTGATTTAACACCTGCCGATTTCTTCCTATGGGGCTACCTAAAAAGCAAAGTTTACAATCCATTGCCACCCAACCTGAATGTTTTGAAGCAAAGAATCACCGAAGAAATCAACTCTATTCCAAGAGTGATACTCCAGTGAGTTATTGAAAATTTTAGGTCCAGGTTAAATGAGTGTGAACAATGAATGGTGCACATTTGCAAACGGTTGTTTTTCATAAATAAACTTCAAGAATTTCTCTTTAAATTAACATTAAATAAAACGAGATTTAATTGATATTTTGTTTTTTATTTAACATCTAAAAACAAAAAACATTCTGAGACACCCTTTATATTCCTAAGATGTCAAATTACCATTTTTTTCTGTCTATTTTTGAGGATGCAGGTGTGATTACAAATATAAGTACTTGTTTTGTGGTGCTATTACATGATAGGCAGACCACTCTTGCCAAGAGTTATATGTTAGGTGTTGGAACCATTGATCACAAAGATGTTAGTGACCATCCAGTGTTTCTTTGGATTAAATACTGTCAAATAACTTTTTTTCTATTTCTTGGCTAACAAGCTGAAGTGTTTATTAAATGAGTCCCAAATGTGTGTCTTCATAGAGTTTTTGCATAGTCACTGAGTGAGCATTTTATCTGTAAAGAATGTAAGGTATACTTCTTAAAAATGCTGAGAGTGACTGAAAAATCATGTCTGTCCAATTGGTATGTTCTTTCAATGATATTTATATTTACATATGTAATTTATTTCTTCTAGCTGCACGTGTTGTTCTAAGCACAATCTGTGTTGTGCTGGCCACCGTTGATGTACTTTGTACCACTTTTTACACCATCACACAAATATCAATTTGCTGTTTAGTGCATACCTCCCAATTCCCTCCCACATCTTAAGCAGCATATATAAAACTTGGATTATTATTCTAAGTTTGGCAAAAAAATAATCATGAAACTATCAAAACTAGCAGACAAAACTCTTTTGGTGTTCTGTGAGCTAAACTATGGTTGGAGCAACATAAACGATTTTACAAAAGAAAGAAAGCTACTAAAATCTTATTAGCCAGCACAGAATTGTGAAACCAAATTTTTACTGTGTAATTCTTATAATTAGTTTTTGAAGGTTTTAAATAACCTTTAATTTTTGAGTTTGTGTCTATCAGTGTCAAATAGAAATAGAAATTTGCTTATAAATAACATAACATGGAGTTATGCATTGCTTACATGTGTGTCTCATTTATTGAATATGAATGCTTGGTTTCACAGCAGATCATGCATGTAACTTGAATCATCAAAGATAAACATTCAAACTAATATTATACCTTTTGGAATAGTACCTCCCTAGTAAATTTTTTTTGTAGATAGATGTCATAATAGCCTTGAAACTTTGCCAGTCTGTCAATGTGGAAAACCTTTCTTTCACTAAGTGGTAACTTCCTAATTCTGTGCATCACATCAGCAATCCTTTTCACCATGTTGTTAGATCTTTCCCATTTTGTAATATTTTTTTGTACATCCCCTTTCATCTCTTAGACTGAAGAGTTTCTTCATGGTCCTGGTATTGCTACATCTTCATCTGGCCACTATTAATTCATAGCTCTTTTCTGAAATCATCTATATTCCACAGTCAATAACATAATCAGATATGCAAATGGAGACTTTCCCGGCGTATTGATTCAATAAAAGTTTCACGGGAGTCCAGCCGGATGGTGTCATAAAACGACGACGTTTCGACAACCTGCTCGGTTGTCTTCATGAGGTCTATTTTAGATGTTTCTTCTCGAAATCACCAAGACTGTGTGTGATTTCGAGAAGAAACATCTAAAATAGACCTGATGAAGACAACCGAGCAGGTTGTCGAAACGTCGTCGTTTTATGACACCATCTGGCTGGACAACCATGAAACTTTTATTGAATAACATAATCAGTTAACAAATCCGCTACAAGGCAGTATGTTCTTTCTAAATATTGTTTCTGAAGGTGTTTGTGTTATAACATTATTTACTGCTGACCTATGCATCTGTAGAAACAGTCCTGTTAGTAATTCCCCCATGATTTTTGCCAAGTGTTCTGAAGTTCTAGGTTGCACGGTCGCAGTTTGGATCTTCTGAATTCTTACAATAGTGCACATTTGTTGAAATATTGAAGATTTGTAATTTCACCCTCGTCTTAATATAATTCCAGAGGGATTCTGAAATGGCTAATCCATTGGTTGATTACAATGATAGCCACTGTGGTGGCTTCTTGATCCAGAATGACATACACTTCTTGGCACTTATTGAAGTTCAATATTGCAAGAACATACTTGTGGCCACTGTGTAATACTTGAAAAGGTGCAGTTATGTCCAAGACTATTTTTTCAAAAGGAACATGATTATAATGCTCGAGTGACCCTATTGTCTCTTCTTTCAGTCCATTGAAGACTTGGCACATGTGGCGGCTCTGGATCCACTTTTCCACATCCCTTCATGGATCCATCCTCTAAAACCTTTCTCCTAGTTTAAGACCTAGATGTCTCCCAGAAATTCCTTCATGAATTTTGAGGAAAAACTGCTCCCTCATATATCTGGAGGCTGTTCATTCATATTTATGAGGACAACAATTTTTTAATGTTTATTTTACCATCCATGGACTTACATTTCCTTTTTAGGATACCATCATCCTTTACCAAGGAGTCCCATTGCTTCTAGTAAGCCTGGCAGCACTCTGATCACACATATATTTTCATGAAGGGTGCTCATCTCTGCTTTTCCAACCCTACCAGCTGAAATAAGAAACCACATGCTCCGTGTCCTCAACTTTTTGTAGCAAAGATCCTCTAATCCCAAATTACAGGCTCCTGTGCTGACAATGAATGTTTTTCTTGGCACTGAGGTTGCCAATATTTGGACTAGGCGCAACTTGGATTTAAGTGCTTCAAACGCTTGCTGGTATTGTATGCTCTACAGCATTGCAAACCGAGCGTGGTGGTGTAACGGCTAGCATTCAGGCCTCGCATTCGGGAGGACGGCGGTTCAAATCCCCGTCCGGGCATCCAGATTTGGGTTTTCAATGGTTTCCCAAATCACTCCAGGCAATTGCTGGGATGCTTCGTTCAAAAGGCCATGGGCAAATTCCTTCCCATTCCTTGCCCCCCATCCTTTCCCATCTCTAAAGACCTTGCTGTTAGAGAGACGTTAAGCAGATTTAAAAAAAAAAAAAAAAAAAAAAAAAAAAAAACATTGCAACTATGTGCCAAGTTATAAACTTCCTCACAGAGTATCTGACACTTTCTCAGCTACATTTTAAGTGTACATTGCTTAACTGCTGCAGTATTTTCCCTAAACAGTTTTATCACTTGAGATTATTGACTTCCATTAGCTGCTCAAAACTAGGTGGAGTATTGCATGGGTCAAAAGGCATAACGATAAACTGCCATAATTCTATTCCTGTACTGAACTCAGTCTTTCCACATAACTGTGAAGCCATTTTTACTTGCCAGTATCCTCTCTTCAGATAGGGTTAAAAATCATTTTTATTCAGTAAGCGTGTCCAATGTGTCATTTGTTTGGGGCAATAAATAGCTGTCCTACTTGGTGACTACTTATATGCTTCTGTAGATCTTTGGGCAATAACAGCCACTTCCTCTTCAACACAGTAGCTGACCCTTGCCAACAACGATGCATTTCTCATGCTGTTCTGTGTCATTTGTCAAATTCAATTGTTCTTAATTTTTAGCTGGCCTTGCCAAAATCTTATCAATAATAAAACTGTTGGTTTGCTGTAATGCATAGGTTCAAAAATCTGTACATTGTCTTTGCAGTCCTAATGTTTGCCTTGACGCACTAATTCAGAATTGGCCGGAATTGTAACTTTGTTCTTCATGATGACTTTCACCATTCTAAAGCTCAATTTTCCTGTACATGAAGGAAATTATCTCATAACTTTATCCTAAAGATATAGTGAGACATTTTCTTTTAAGAAGTCTGCATTCGTGGGATATGTTTGCAGTCAGAAATGTATGTCAGAAATTCATCCCTTTTAATTATATGCTGTCTTCAGTTTCCCAACTAATTGGAGGAGACTGTCTTGTGGCTGTCCACAAGACAAGTTTGCTTTCAGCTTGTACTGCTTCTGTTACCAACAGATTCAGGATTGATATAGATGTACCCATAATTTTGTGCTTATGTTTTACTATTAATTCCAACATGAGTAGGCTGTTTCTACATTTCTGAATTTGGTCCATTGGAATTGTGTATATTATTTCAAAAAGGTGTATTTTTGTCACAAGCCATTCTCTTCATACCTAACCAAAATCGATAAATGAGGTATAATTTTAAAGACTATGTTCTCTGCTTTGGTCATGTCATATTTTAAGAAAGAATATTTTTTAAAAAAATCATCCCTTAAAGGGAAAAAGTATCAATATTTCTTCAATTTTTTTTCCCCCCACAAGCCATTTATCTCCCTTGATACCTACCTGATATTGAGAAATGAGGTATCGTTTTAAGATTAAGGTCTCCTCTGATATAACTTTATAAATTAAGAAAGAAATTTTTCAGAATTTGATCATTAAGAGGCAAAAGTAGTAACTATTTAGGTTGCATTTATGAGATAGTTCAGAGCAAAGCCCCTGCTAGCAGCACCACGTCAGAGATATCAAGAAAGCGTTTTTTGTACAGTAAGTAGCTTTCGAATATTTTTTTCTGTTATGGAAACATTTCCGTTATGCTATACAGTTTCAATGTAAGCATTTTATTTATAAAATTTTCTCACTGGTTATGTTTGCTCTATTTTGTTCAGGTTGTATTCTGTTAAGGTCAGACCAAAATAAATGCAGTTGTCTTTTCCATATTCAGCCAAACATTTTATGGTGCTGCCTGAAATTGATAATTGTATGTTGTCATTGTTATTTGTCAATCAAAAACTGGTGGTTCCATTTTACCCACTCACTGGCTCTTAGTTATGCTATGAGATCTTTTGTCCATTGATTGTTTCAAAGCTTCAAATTCTGCGATATAACTGAACCCTTTTCAAAGATGGATATACTTTCTCCAAAATTATTTTCTTACTGAAGAGATACTTTTCCATGATTTCTTCTTGCAGAGAAGATATTTTCCCTGTGATATCCTCTTGCAGCTATCATTTCACATTCCAATTTCAGAGTCTTCATAGCTAGATTTTATTTTGCGTATGTCAGACTCTGGATGCATTCCCCCATGAGATGTGCTTCAATAGCAGATGGTGGCTGTAAATTAGTAGTCTGGCTTAGTGATAACTAGAAACCACATCATCTGCAGAAGACTAGTTTTGTTTGTTTCACTTTCTCTTATTTACCTGCTAAGTAATTTTCAAGTCAAATGATTTGGTATCCTATCCCTTCTCCATGACCACTGTTTCTAACCGCGCTATCTTTTCTGTTTTTTTGTCTTAAGACCAATAGTCCACAACAATGTTCAGTTGGATGCAATTACAGACTTCTATTGCCTAAATAGAAGAGATGGTGCCATGTCCTGATAATTAGTTGCAATTAATACTAGGATGTGAACATGAAATCATCCTGAGGACATGCAAACTAGTCTTCAATTAGTTGTTACTTAACTGCTGTAGTACTTCACTGTTTGTAATTTCACTCTAGAAACCAATAATTATGGCATCACTTAATAGTTTAATATGAAAGGAAAGATAGATGTATCACTTATCAAAGTTGAATAAACAAGGAATAAGGCAACAATAAAAGACTAACACACACAGGTCAAAAAAAGTTTTTATCTATGCTCTTCCTCATTAAAATAGACAATGAAGCATGTGGTCAAGTTAAAATGAGTGCTTGCATAACTGAATATTTATGCACACATATGATTCCATTCCAATTGTAATATGTTCTCAGTTCATTTTTTTATTTTTATTGTTTAACAGATTACCAAATCAACATCTTCATAACAGGATGTATACCATCTGCTATTAAGATGCTATTGTACACCACACCAAAGAGCTTCTCACCAATAGGTTGCTTACTCCAACCATGATACACTCTGCCAAGATATTCAGTTCTTAACAGTATTGTAAGAAATGATAAATTAGCAAGATGGTTTTTACATTACATGTGTTTTGCCTTTAAAACATTTGCATTTATATTTGAATAAAACACACACACAGGTATTGTAACTTTTGAAAAGTCGTATATAACTAATGTATTTTGAATACTAGCTTTTTGACATGAGTGGAACAGAGTTCTCACTTTCTGATACATTTTGAAGTATACGATTTGAAGCACTGCTTCATTGTTAATAGATTCTTTGCTTTTGCTCCTGGCATTAAACTTACTGTTCCTGGTATTTTTTGTTTTTTGAAGCTGTGGCTTCCAGTGTTTTAAAATTTATCTGTTGAAGAATTTATAAACAATTTATTTTATGTGCTTTGATAAGTGTATTTGGAAACTTAAAAATTTGTGATGTACTGCACATTAATACATTTCTAATAATATTATTTTGTGTATTGGCATAATGTCTCCCACATTTGTTTACTTCTATCTAAAAAGAAAAGAGACTGAAAAATCTTCAATAAGAATTTTCATTTTTAGGAAAAAAAGAATGTATCCTTGAAAACCAAAAACTTCTGCAGTTATTACGAATGATATTGGAAGGAAAGTCTCCTGAACCCAGTGGTGCTAAGAAATCTAGAAGAATAGAGCAGCCTCATTCCAAAATAATGTCAAACAGTTATAGTGATGGTTCAGAAGAGCCAGAGAAAAAGCTGGAAGCTCAGGGTGGAAAACTGTAGTTTTAAAAAGTTAAATTACATGTATAACTGTTCTACAATAGATCAGATGAAGCAGTCGTCATTCTTATGTGATAATAGAAATATTCACTGTATATATTTGTTTACTGTATTTTGTTTTGTATAAATGTATTGCAGTCAGTGAATAAACATTTAATTTCTGCTGCTATTTTCAATATCTTTGTTATATTGAAATGAAAATTATTTTAGTAATTTTACTAGTTTAGGTCATAATTCCAAATAATTACTTTTTTAAAGTCTATTCATACCTTAATAATCAAGTGATATCTTAGAGTCACCTTTTTTGCATGAATAATCTCTGCTCCCTGATGTGTGTTCCTTAATTTGATCCCATAGTTTCAGGAGGGGTAATGTAAATGAAACCTAAAAATATATTATATTGCTAGTGGCAAAATATTTATACTTGGGAATTGTAAATTTCCCCAATTTATTATTGTTTACAACAATACCCCAGTACCGAACCTGGTGGGTGAGCATTAATGCTTGAGCTTGGCGTTTTGGAGGATCTCCATCTGGCCATCCAGATTTCATTTTCCATGGTTTCCTGAAATCATGCCAGGAAAATGTCAGGATGGTTACTTCAAAAGGTTGTGATCAAATTCCTTCCTCTTCCTTCTCATCAATCCTCTCCTGCCTCTAATGACCTCAATAAGGTTTAAAACCATACATTTAACACCATAAATTTAAAAACATATATATATTAAATTGCCCTAATATGGCAAAGGAGAATCTGTCGTAGAAGTAAGATGTGAATTAAATACAATTGAGGCAAATAAAGTTACTGTTTAAAAGTGTTAATTCTATATTCTTGGAAGATTGTATTAGTAGCCATACGGTTTGGCATTGATACAAAATTGCTGGCTATGGTAATGTGCACAGTCCTTGGTAATGGCATAGAATGGTGAGGAATGAAGTGAGAATTGAGTCTTCTGTGTTCTGCCAGATTTACCAACATTTTATCAAGTGACCAAATCATTTCAAACTGAACTTCTATTACAATGTCTAAGAATGCTGTTAAGTCATAGCTGAATTTGAATTGGTCCATTTCTAATTTTGTCTTCTGGATACTAGATGCCGAGAAATTTCATTTCAATTGCTTCAATCTAGCCGTTATCTCTTCTAATGAGTGTTGCATCTTCTAATCCACACATTTTGATGTGGAACGGGTAAGACTTGCATAAAGATACTTTTGCTGCCTGTGGAAACTTTTGTCCCAAAATATAGATGAAATAGAACTGTAGAAATTTGAAACTGTTATAATCCTATTGAGTATTTACGTTGTTAGCCTGTTATCAACACTGTCAAGTTATTTAAAGCTTGGAACCTTTATGCAGCAGCGAAATATCATATATTTCTTTATATAGCAATTATATAAACAGAATTGGTAATATTCTAAAAGAAAATTGTTTTTACCATAATGAACTCTTTAAGGAACAAGACACAGAGTCACATTGCAATCTGACAAAAGATAACATCATCTTCATAAGCAAATTTATTATTTTAGCATTTTATAAATGAAAAGAAGCAACAGATTTAAATATCAAGTATTATATCTATAATCAAAAGCCATAGTCAATTTTTTTAAAAATCTTTATTGTCAATAGTTTCCTACTCTAGAGCCAAATAGTAGTATTTTAAGCAGTGTGATATGATCAAAAAATAACAAACAGTGTAGCTTATATATTTCTGCTTTGATCAGATATATAGTACAGTGCTAAATTCTTATTTTACAGTAATAACACTGAAACATTAAAATGATATTGATTCATTCTAAAATCTTTTTAAAAGTGTGTTAACTAAATAAACTTAACTTCATGGAAATACTTTCTATTTAACATTTACCATGTTTAACATTAATAGAATATGTCATATACAACAGATGCTACAATATTTTAGTGTTTAAAAATACTTGCTAAATTTATTGTTCCTCAAATTTCTATTGTACATTCAAAAGTTAATAATTTATTGAAAAATTAATAAATGGCGGAAGACTTAGCTAGTTTGTAATATGAATAAGTAGAACTGAAATTCAGTGCACCTAAGATATTAGTTTCACATAATTTTAGCTAAAATATATCTCTTCATCTAGGTGAATTTAAATTATGAAATTAATGTAAGTAAAAACTATAGATTGTCGTGAACTGCTACAAAGTGACAGTTGATTAGTTATTTAAATATTCATAATTGCTACAGATATAAAAGCAGTACCCCAAGCCAGTGTAAGACCTTTCAGTGGAAAAATTCCCTGGCTTCTTAGCTTTGCAGGCTTATGTCTAAGAATTAGAGATAGAATGATAACAAACAGATCAGGGAAACTGTATGTAATAAGTTGGTGTTGTCAGCATATTTAACCAATATTTGTTTTATTGTTTTCCAAAAAAATTGATGCTCCCTCAGATTTATAAATTTGTACTTAATAAATTTAATGAACTAAATATTTTAATAGAAATTCAAGAAAATTTTAGTCTCTTTTTTTTTTTGTCAATGAATGAAGGTTTAGAGAAGAAGAAAAAGTGCAGTTTACAGTCTCATAATGTGGAGATTTATTTTCATACAAAATATGATTTTGGAGATATAACATCAGAAATCCTGGTGACAAACGAAATATAATTCTGGAAAATATCTGAATTATTAGTTGTTGAGTTTGGCAGAAAGAATAAAGTGAAAGGAAAGAAGTAAGAATGACTTGTGGAGGAAGTTCAGATATTTACCAAATTCTCCAATTTGGTTTACTTGCTGTGGTGTCACATGTATATGATGAAATAGCATCTTCATTAACAAAGGAACTTGTCAAAATGTTCATTTAATATTTTTCTTTGCATTTCTACACTGCAGTATATTCTGTTATTGTATTTGGTGGCTATTGTTTATATACTTTACATAGACTGACATTTTCTGTTTGTAGACAGCATAATTTTCTTTCCAAGATTTCGTGACTGAGATATATAGGAAAATGTTGAAATTATGACTGAATTTAATACCAGTAATGGTTTCAGTGTTTTGATATCCCAAAATAAAATTATACAGATATTCACAGATGTAATGTTAACAGAAATTCTTCTTGGTTGTTCTGCCAGATCACTTGAGAAGAATTTCTGTCATCTGTACGCTGGGAAAGACTCAATTCTCAGATCAGATGTAATGTTATTAGGAATCCAGAAACATTTGAAGTTAAGTTATACAATCTGGCTGTGAACCATAACGACCACATGTACCTGTATTCAGCAATAAGCCATGGCAGGGTATGAACTGAAAAGAGAGGGGAAGACTGTTATAAGGAATATTTTGTCAGTTTGTTTCTCAAAATGGTAACGGCAATCATTAAAATGGTGATGTAGATTTTTTAAGAGTATGTGATAATTATTCGAAGGAGTTAGCAACATGTTACAGTGAGTCAGATCAATTACTTAAAAATGTACAACCAACTTTGAATCATATCTGCAAGTAATGCAAGCCGTTAGTAAAAAGTAACACAGTCCACCACACCAAGCATGGAGTGTATCTGAATGATTGGAACGTTATAGCTCGTCAAAATGTATAGACTTGTGCAAGAGAAAAGAAAGATGTTCAGATAATATAGAAACTGAAGCAGCATAGTGAACAGAAAAAGAAATAGTAAAAAAAATTACAGATGTATTGTAGTAAATGCAGAATCAATTACTATAAGTAACACCAAAGATGAGCACAGCTGTAGCTGGAAATTCAATATGACATAACAGAAAAGCAAAAGGAAGTTCCATTACACCTCAATGATTTTTTTAATGTTGAAAGATGTTGTTTTGCAATATTTAATCTAGTAAGAATCATAATTAGTAGCTTTGTTACATATTATGAACTTGCACTGCACGTTTACTGAACGGGTTAAAATTTTGGTATCCTACATTTTTTATTAAGAAAGCAAATGCGTTTACAGGTAGAAACAAACACTTTTCCAGTAAAGATAAAGGTTGTCTTTGTAACAAATCTGATTTTTGTAGGTATATTATGTCTGGTGTGAGGTACCATAGAGGAAGGTCAGCAGAGGTAGGTAGTTTCAAATTACCTTCCATACACTAAGCATTAGTGTTGAGGTTTCATGGGTTGACATAACATTCAGGTTACTTTCAACTCGTGACAATGTGCAAAGCCTGATATAGCAATGGGACAGGAGCATCAACTTTTATATACTGCAAAATTTACAAAAAGTTTTAATCAGAGAAAAGCACTATTACTTACCACAGTTGATGATAGACACACGATTCCCTTGTCTCTGTTTTTAAACTTGTTAAATGACATTGTCCCGTTTATAAGTTTGCAGAATTTTTTGATCAATTATATATGTTTAAAGAAGATGGCAAATTCATGAATTGAGTTATATCCATTATATTGAGTACAAAGAAAAGGCATAGAAGAAATGTCAAATAAATCTGAAAGTGTTATTAACCATTCATGTGGCTCAGCAAAGTTTATTGGACCCAATATGATAATTAAATTTTTATGTGATTATAACGATTCTATTTTAGAGCAGATACAAGATATCAAGAGCAAAAGGACTAATGAGAAGGAAATTCCTTAATCGTAATACTTTGGAGAAAGTGCAGAGAAATTTCAATGATATTTTTAGGATTTTCATTTTTGCTGGACGAATTTCCATTATGCAAATGCATCTGACAACTTATTTAGTTGTAGTCATTGAGCTCCATGAATCGTGCTTTGAATTGCATGTCATATACATTATACTAATCAGATTTGACACCAGGTAACCTTTTCCTGTTTCCAAAACTGAAGAAAGATTTTGCTGGACAAAGATTCATCTCATATCCACAGGAGACTAGCATTTATGTTGCATAGTTAAAGAAATTTGCATTATATAGAAGGTATAAAGATGTTACAGTATTGTTGGTCCAAGTGTGCGTAGCTGTGATTATGTTGATTTGGGAGGGGGAGGGGGAGATTAGTATAAAATATTTGCCTTACTTTCTCTGACCTAGAACATTTACAATCAGGTTTGATGTGAAAAAAATTTCTGATGAATTTAGTAAGGATAGAGAAAATGGTTTTCTTAAAGATTTTTATTCTTAATTCACATTGTGATTCATTATTTAGGGGGTGGTACACTAATGTAAAATATTGGTCACTGGCCTTAATGAGAAATGAAATGTGTACAACAATAAACAAAAAATCAGTTCTTTAATAACAATTAATTTACTAAACAGCTGCAGGAAAAATGGCTCACAACAATGCACTTATCAAACTGTCACAAGAGTGAATTGTATTTGCAACTATGTGCTGTTTACATTAATTTTTGTTTTGTTTAAAAAAACATTAAATAAGAAGTGGTAAACAGTGTGTCCAATATATGATATTTAAATATGAATGTATTTTTGTAAAATGTGACATTACCATACAAATGCATTTTGTAAAATGACAGAAGCGATAAAAAAGTAAATATTTAATAATAGCCTAAAATCTTCGTAGATACCATTCAATTGCATGCATACAGAAAAAACCCTTCTGAAACACATTCAAGCTCAAAGAAAGAAAAACTAGAAATGACATGCTGGCACAGATTAACAACCGAACAGGAAATTCTAAACAAATTTGGTACAATTTTATTGGCAGAGAAAAATTAGAATTTCCTGACATGTTGAAATTCAGGATATATTGACTGTTTTGTGGGTTCTTTCTGCCTTGCAACTAAACAAAATGCTTTTGATGGCATACGCGTTTCGCCTTTATTTAAGGCATCATCAGTGCCCTAGATAAACATATATACACATATATATACAATGCTGTTGTTTGATTTTTGTACAGTTTTCTAAAAAAGTATTAAGTGGGTACTTACAGTTTTTATATATTCATTAACACGCACAAGTTCGTGTTTCCATACCAGCTACTCTTTTAGTGCAAAAAGAGTAGCTGGTATGGAAACACGAACTTGTGCGTGTTAATGAATATATAAAAACTGTAAGTACCCACTTAATACGTTTTTAGAAAACTGTACAAAAATCAAACAACAGCATTGTATATATATGTGTATATATGTTTATCTAGGGCACTGATGATGCCTTAAATAAAGGCGAAACGCGTATGCCATCAAAAGCATTTTGTTTAGTTGCAAGGCAGAAAGAACCCACAAAACAGTCAATATATCCTGAATTTCAACATGTCAGGAAATTCTAATTTTTCTCTGCCAATAAAATTGTACCAAATTTGTTTAGAATTTCCTGTTCGGTTGTTAATCTGTGCCAGCATGTCATTTCTAGTTTTTCTTTCTTTGAGCTTGAATGTGTTTCAGAAGGGTTTTTTCTGTATGCATGCAATTGAATGGTATCTACGAAGATTTTAGGCTATTATTAAATATTTACTTTTTTATCGCTTCTGTCATTTTACAAAATGCATTTGTATGGTAATGTCACATTTTACAAAAATACATTCATATTTAAATATCATATATTGGACACACTGTTTACCACTTCTTATTTAATGTTTTTTTAAACAAAACAAAAATTAATGTAAACAGCACATAGTTGCAAATACAATTCACTCTTGTGACAGTTTGATAAGTGCATTGTTGTGAGCCATTTTTCCTGCAGCTGTTTAGTAAATTAATTGTTATTAAAGAACTGATTTTTTGTTTATTGTTGTACACATTTCATTTCTCATTAAGGCCAGTGACCAATATTTTACATTAGTGTACCACCCCTAAATAATGAATCACAATGTGAATTAAGAATAAAAATCTTTAAGAAAACCATTTTCTCTATCCTTACTAAATTCATCAGAAATTTTTTTCACATCAAACCTGATTGTAAATGTTCTAGGTCAGAGAAAGTAAGGCAAATATTTTATACTAATCCCCCCTCCCCCTCCCAAATCAACATAATCACAGCTACGCACACTTGGACCAACAATACTGTAACATCTTTATACCTTCTATATAATGCAAATTTCTTTAACTATGCAACATAAATGCTAGTCTCCTGTGGATATGAGATGAATCTTTGTCCAGCAAAATCTTTCTTCAGTTTTGGAAACAGGAAAAGGTTACCTGGTGTCAAATCTGATTAGTATAATGTATATGACATGCATTCAAAGCACATTCATGGAGCTCAATGACTACAACTAAATAAGTTGTCAGATGCATTTGCATAATGGAAATTCGTCCAGCAAAAATGAAAATCCTAAAAATATCATTGAAATTTCTCTGCACTTTCTCCAAAGTATTACGATTAAGGAATTTCCTTCTCATTAGTCCTTTTGCTCTTGATATCTTGTATCTGCTCTAAAATAGAATCGTTATAATCACATAAAAATTTAATTATCATATTGGGTCCAATAAACTTTGCTGAGCCACATGAATGGTTAATAACACTTTCAGATTTATTTGACATTTCTTCTATGCCTTTTCTTTGTACTCAATATAATGGATATAACTCAATTCATGAATTTGCCATCTTCTTTAAACATATATAATTGATCAAAAAATTCTGCAAACTTATAACGGGACAATGTCATTTAACAAGTTTAAAAACAGAGACAAGGGAATCGTGTGTCTATCATCAACTGTGGTAAGTAATAGTGCTTTTCTCTGATTAAACTTTTTGTAAATTTTGCAGTATATAAAAGTTGATGCTCCTGTCCCATTGCTATATCAGGCTTTGCACATTGTCACGAGTTGAAAGTAACCTGAATGTTATGTCAACCCATGAAACCTCAACACTAATGCTTAGTGTATGGAAGGTAATTTGAAACTACCTACCTCTGCTGACCTTCCTCTATGGTACCTCACACCAGACATAATATACCTACAAAAATCAGATTTGTTACAAAGACAACCTTTATCTTTACTGGAAAAGTGTTTGTTTCTACCTGTAAACGCATTTGCTTTCTTAATAAAAAATGTAGGATACCAAAATTTTAACCCGTTCAGTAAACGTGCAGTGCAAGTTCATAATATGTAACAAAGCTACTAATTATGATTCTTACTAGATTAAATATTGCAAAACAATCTTTCAACATTAAAAAAATCATTGAGGTGTAATGGAACTTCCTTTTGCTTTTCTGTTATGTCATATTGAATTTCCAGCTACAGCTGTGCTCATCTTTGGTGTTACTTATAGTAATTGATTCTGCATTTACTACATCTGTAATTTTTTTACTATTTCTTTTTCTGTTCACTATGCTGCTTCAGTTTCTATATTATCTGAACATCTTTCTTTTCTCTTGCACAAGTCTATACATTTTGACGAGCTATAACGTTCCAATCATTCAGATACACTCCATGCTTGGTGTGGTGGACTGTGTTACTTTTTACTAACGGCTTGCATTACTTGCAGATATGATTCAAAGTTGGTTGTACATTTTTAAGTAATTGATCTGACTCATGTAACATGTTGCTAACTCCTTCGAATATTATCACATACTCTTAAAAATCTACATCACCATTTTAATGATTGCCGTTACCATTTTGAGAAACAAACTGACAAAATATTCCTTATAACAGTCTTCCCCTCTTTTCAGTTCATACCCTGCCATGGCTTATTGCTGAATACAGGTACATGTGGTCGTTATGGTTCACAGCCAGATTGTATAACTTAACTTCAAATGTTTCTGGATTCCTAATAACATTACATCTGATCTGAGAATTGAGTCTTTCCCAGCGTACAGATGACAGAAATTCTTCTCAAGTGATCTGGCAGAACAACCAAGAAGAATTTCTGTAACATTACATCTGTGAATATCTGTATAATTTATTTTGGGATATCAAAACACTGAAACCATTACTGGTATTAAATTCAGTCATAATTTCAACATTTTCCTATATATCTCAGTCACGAAATCTTGGAAAGAAAATTATGCTGTCTACAAACAGAAAATGTCAGTCTATGTAAAGTATATAAACAATAGCCACCAAATACAATAACAGAATATACTGCAGTGTAGAAATGCAAAGAAAAATATTAAATGAACATTTTGACAAGTTCCTTTGTTAATGAAGATGCTATTTCATCATATACATGTGACACCACAGCAAGTAAACCAAATTGGAGAATTTGGTAAATATCTGAACTTCCTCCACAAGTCATTCTTACTTCTTTCCTTTCACTTTATTTTTCTGCCAAACTCAACACTAATAATTCAGATATTTTCCAGAATTATA
Source organism: Vandiemenella viatica (assembly GCA_031002005.1). Taxonomy (NCBI): domain Eukaryota; kingdom Metazoa; phylum Arthropoda; class Insecta; order Orthoptera; family Morabidae; genus Vandiemenella; species Vandiemenella viatica. The sequence goes on along the minus strand of CM061920.1, from coordinate 330,060,523 downwards.
TTTCGTTTGTCACCAGGATTTCTGATGTTATATCTCCAAATCATATTTTGTATGAAAATAAATCTCCACATTATGAGACTGTAAACTGCACTTTTTCTTCTTCTCTAAACCTTCATTCATTGACAAAAAAAAAAAAGAGACAAATTTTCTTGAATTTCTATTAAAATATTTAGTTCATTAAATTTATTAAGTACAAATTTATAAATCTGAGGGAGCATCAATTTTTTTGGAAAACAATAAAACAAATATTGGTTAAATATGCTGACAACACCAACTTATTACATACAGTTTCCCTGATCTGTTTGTTATCATTCTATCTCTAATTCTTAGACATAAGCCTGCAAAGCTAAGAAGCCAGGGAATTTTTCCACTGGCTTGGGGTACTGCTTTTATATCTGTAGCAATTATGAATATTTAAATAACTAATCAACTGTCACTTTGTAGCAGTTCACGACAATCTATAGTTTTTACTTACATTAATTTCATAATTTAAATTCACCTAGATGAAGAGATATATTTTAGCTAAAATTATGTGAAACTAATATCTTAGGTGCACTGAATTTCAGTTCTACTTATTCATATTACAAACTAGCTAAGTCTTCCGCCATTTATTAATTTTTCAATAAATTATTAACTTTTGAATGTACAATAGAAATTTGAGGAACAATAAATTTAGCAAGTATTTTTAAACACTAAAATATTGTAGCATCTGTTGTATATGACATATTCTATTAATGTTAAACATGGTAAATGTTAAATAGAAAGTATTTCCATGAAGTTAAGTTTATTTAGTTAACACACTTTTAAAAAGATTTTAGAATGAATCAATATCATTTTAATGTTTCAGTGTTATTACTGTAAAATAAGAATTTAGCACTGTACTATATATCTGATCAAAGCAGAAATATATAAGCTACACTGTTTGTTATTTTTTGATCATATCACACTGCTTAAAATACTACTATTTGGCTCTAGAGTAGGAAACTATTGACAATAAAGATTTTTAAAAAATTGACTATGGCTTTTGATTATAGATATAATACTTGATATTTAAATCTGTTGCTTCTTTTCATTTATAAAATGCTAAAATAATAAATTTGCTTATGAAGATGATGTTATCTTTTGTCAGATTGCAATGTGACTCTGTGTCTTGTTCCTTAAAGAGTTCATTATGGTAAAAACAATTTTCTTTTAGAATATTACCAATTCTGTTTATATAATTGCTATATAAGAAATATATGATATTTCGCTGCTGCATAAGGTTCCAAGCTTTAAATAACTTGACAGTGTTGATAACAGGCTAACAACGTAAATACTCAATAGGATTATAACAGTTTCAAATTTCTACAGTTCTATTTCATCTATATTTTGGGACAAAAGTTTCCACAGGCAGCAAAAGTATCTTATGCAAGTCTTACCCGTTCCACATCAAAATGTGTGGATTAGAAGATGCAACACTCATTAGAAGAGATAACGGCTAGATTGAAGCAATTGAAATGAAATTTCTCGGCATCTAGTATCCAGAAGACAAAATTAGAAATGGACCAATTCAAATTCAGCTATGACTTAACAGCATTCTTAGACATTGTAATAGAAGTTCAGTTTGAAATGATTTGGTCACTTGATAAAATGTTGGTAAATCTGGCAGAACACAGAAGACTCAATTCTCACTTCATTCCTCACCATTCTATGCCATTACCATAGCCAGCAATTTTGTATCAATGCCAAACCGTATGGCTACTAATACAATCTTCCAAGAATATAGAATTAACACTTTTAAACAGTAACTTTATTTGCCTCAATTGTATTTAATTCACATCTTACTTCTACGACAGATTCTCCTTTGCCATATTAGGGCAATTTAATATATATAAATATATATATGTTTTTAAATTTATGGTGTTAAATGTATGGTTTTAAACCTTATTGAGGTCATTAGAGGCAGGAGAGGATTGATGAGAAGGAAGAGGAAGGAATTTGATCACAACCTTTTGAAGTAACCATCCTGACATTTTCCTGGCATGATTTCAGGAAACCATGGAAAATGAAATCTGGATGGCCAGATGGAGATCCTCCAAAACGCCAAGCTCAAGCATTAATGCTCACCCACCAGGTTCGGTACTGGGGTATTGTAAACAATAATAAATTGGGGAAATTTACAATTCCCAAGTATAAATATTTTGCCACTAGCAATATAATATATTTTTAGGTTTCATTTACATTACCCCTCCTGAAACTATGGGATCAAATTAAGGAACACACATCAGGGAGCAGAGATTATTCATGCAAAAAAGGTGACTCTAAGATATCACTTGATTATTAAGGTATGAATAGACTTTAAAAAAGTAATTATTTGGAATTATGACCTAAACTAGTAAAATTACTAAAATAATTTTCATTTCAATATAACAAAGATATTGAAAATAGCAGCAGAAATTAAATGTTTATTCACTGAACTGCAATACATTTATACAAAACAAAATACAGTAAACAAATATATACAGTGAATATTTCTATTATCACATAAGAATGACGACTGCTTCATCTGATCTATTGTAGAACAGTTATACATGTAATTTAACTTTTTAAAACTACAGTTTTCCACCCTGAGCTTCCAGCTTTTTCTCTGGCTCTTCTGAACCATCACTATAACTGTTTGACATTATTTTGGAATGAGGCTGCTCTATTCTTCTAGATTTCTTAGCACCACTGGGTTCAGGAGACTTTCCTTCCAATATCATTCGTAATAACTGCAGAAGTTTTTGGTTTTCAAGGATACATTCTTTTTTCCTAAAAATGAAAAATTCTTATTGAAGATTTTTCTTTTTAGATAGAAGTAAACAAATGTGGGAGACATTATGCCAATACACAAAATAATATTATTAGAAATGTATTAATGTGCAGTACATCACAAATTTTTAAGTTTCCAAATACACTTATCAAAGCACATAAAATAAATTGTTTATAAATTCTTCAACAGATAAATTTTAAAACACTGGAAGCCACAGCTTCAAAAAACAAAAATACCAGGAACAGTAAGTTTAATGCCAGGAGCAAAAGCAAAGAATCTATTAACAATGAAGCAGTGCTTCAATCGTATACTTCAAAATGTATCAGAAAGTGAGAACTCTGTTCCACTCATGTCAAAAAGCTAGTATTCAAAATACATTAGTTATATACGACTTTTCAAAAGTTACAATACCTGTGTGTGTGTGTTTTTTATTCAAATATAAATGCAAATGTTTTAAAGGCAAAACACATGTAATGTAAAAACCATCTTGCTAATTTATCATTTCTTACAATACTGTTAAGAACTGAATATCTTGGCAGAGTGTATCATGGTTGGAGTAAGCAACCTATTGGTGAGAAGCTCTTTGGTGTGGTGTACAATAGCATCTTAATAGCAGATGGTATACATCCTGTTATGAAGATGTTGATTTGGTAATCTGTTAAACAATAAAAATAAAAAAATGAACTGAGAACATA
>CM061920.1:329815367-330056037 GCA_031002005.1 Vandiemenella viatica | reverse complement strand
ACCAAAGTTTTGTAACCATTCCTTTACTCTCTCGTGCATCCCCTCATCACTCTCTCCAACAAGTGCAGGATTTTGAAACCTTTTCCTACCACCTGTCAGTGTGTCCTGCCCAGTTAAGCTTATCAAATGTAATGCCAAGATATTTACATTTCAAGTCTTCAGCAAGCAATTCTTCCCCCACCTTATATTCATAATTAACCTTTTTGTTTTTTATTTGTGTATCTAATTAGCTGACTCTTCTTTGTATTTATCTTCATCTCTCTTTAAACTTAGATATGACTATGTTAGTTTCATCAAATATTGCATAGTCTTTTCCATGACTTCATTGCATCTGACAGACACCTTACTATCTTGTATTCAGTATGATTGATATTGGTTTCAGTATCTTCAGAAATTCTTAAAGAGATCTCATTATTACCATATTTTTTACTTTTTGATGAATTACAATGTCAATTACATTTATGTTATCTTCAATAACTTTTGCCATTCGGAAATGTATACTTCAAAACACTCACTCACAATGTTCCTACAAACAGCTTGTAGCAATACCAAAGCTTTTCCACATTCTTTTCTAAACTGCGCATTTGCAGCACAATTGTTTCGGAAATTTTTGATGATTTGTACAATATGCTCCTGTGTATTGGCCATTTCCAATTCCAAATCCTTTGATATTAAATTCAGCAAATATGCTGTACAGCCATATGTTATAGTATTTTCATTTTGAATGTCTCTTCTCATTTTGGCCATATTGGCAGTGTCATCTGTTATGAAACTTGCAACCCTACACGTATACTGAGATTTCAGATGGTCTATTTAATCCATAGAAAGTTTACTGAGATATTCAGATGTATTTTACTTTACAGATGTGTCTATGTTGTCACATATAAATACTTTACTTTGCTCTGTTGTAATGATGGCGCGAATAATTAGTTCATTGTGAACTTTTGACCATCAATAGACAAATTGACATAATTATTTTTTCCTTTCTCTTCTAGGTATATTTCATTTAATAATTTATCAGATATAACTTAGCTTAGTCCACAACCCGAAAGTTAGTTGGATCCTCCAGGTAGGACAGCCAGTACCTTTCCTCTGCGACCTACAGTTTAATGTGGAATCCGAACCACGGAGCGTCCTGGCATAGCTCATATGACCAAACACAACTCTCAAAATTCCTACGCCTGCCGGGATTCGAACCCGGAACCGGAAGCAGCGACCATTTTGAAAGCAAGAGCCTTAACCACTGAGCTACCAGACTGCTCCCCCCCTATATATCCCTACAATATGATGGTGAGCAGCCTGAGCACAACATTGGAATGGCTTTTTTTACTTGGAGTTCTACAGATCTGAAACTGCAGTTAGTATCAAACATGGCTCTTATTTGCTTGTCTAATTCTTCTTTGTTGCATTTTGAACTTTTTACTAAAAATGAGCTCCGGTTTCCACACTTATTCTATTTAAATGAAGTTCAAGCACAACTATCATTATTTAATAAAGAACTTGCAGAATTGATGAGCTGGGAGAGTGATGTCAATTCAGTGTCATTATCTGAAAAAAGTTTACCTATTTTTATCAGAATTTTATGCATGGGGTGGCTGGCGATGGCAGGAGATTATGCATGACTAGGGCAGATGTCTCTACATAAACATTTTAAACAATAATATAAAAAAATAGTCATAAAGGAATCAAATATTGAAAAAAAGTTTAAATTGATGAGAAAACATATCAATTAAGTTTTTAAGCTTTTTTTCACTATTAATTTCTTACTACTAGATGAGACACTGCTGGAACTAGTTTCCCATAATTATATTATAAATATCACCAAATGCACTTACCAACTTTCTCTAACATAAGATTTTTCATTTTTACACACTGCTTTTGATTACTGCAATAAGACCCTGCATTTCATTTTTTTACACTTCTTACAAATAGCTCTGCTTCCAGTTTTGAAAATTATTCTTTCCAGTAAAAAATTGCCAGATGGGATCTTTGCCTTCCTTCAACCTTTGTTTTATAGCACAATAAGTTAAATAACTCATAAAAACACATTTTATTGGTTTCAGCTGTCAGAACAAAGCAAGGAGAATCCCTTTTTCTCCGCTGCCTGAATTTTTTTTTTCCTGGCTCCAAAAAAGGGAACTTTTATGGTTGACTGATGAAGTAAAATCTAAGATTAATTTAAAAATGAGCAGAATTTTAGCAATATTAAATCCCATTGACTGCAGAATGAAAGGTACTACAGAATACTGGCGGCAAGGAAAAAGGTTGGAATCAATAAATAAAGGACTATTTCCATCGAAAGTTAGAGATCAAATCAAAAATGTTAAACATAAGAGAAAAAATAAATTGTGAAGATTTAATGCACTAAATGTTATGATCTCCTTCAATTTATCTCCAACTATTTATGGTCCAACCCGTGTAACAAATGACCAATTCTACAACTGTTTAGATTTTCAAAATAGATTATTAAATTTTTGTTACCTGTGTATCCAATGTTGGATTAAGTGTGTAGAGGACTTAATGGCATATCGGGGTTGTAATATCAGTTAATCACCTCACCACTTCCATCTCTGACAAAGTTCTGTAAAAATTCAAACTGTTAAACTTTGTAAATAGTACCTTGGAATAAATCAACTGTAATAGCTTAAAGTCCGTCGCTGCTTTCTTAATTTGACCTAAAGAAAGAAAAGGTTGCATTGTAACTACGAAATCAATATTCACTGTTCAAGTTTCAAAATAAACATTCACTATATTCTTGGAATAAAATACACTTTTACAGTTGAAAGGCAATCAGGTGTTTCTTCACCAAACTAACTGTAGTTTATGAAATGTTATTAGCCAGACCAACCCCTAAGCTCAATTGTCAAGCTTGAATCTGAACTGTTCTCCTCAAAATCCATGATGGCTGACCATAAGCATGGTTTTCCCCGAACTACTTCTGCCCTCAGACCTGCCCGACTAAGTTAGCAAAACACCTAGCCACTCATCCGCATGCCTTGACATCTTTTCCAAGACTGGCGTTAAACGCTGAGTCCACTCCCTATATGGTTCTCATACTTCTATCCATGTAGCCTTCCACTAAAAAAAAAAAAAAAAAAAATACTATAAAATAGGAGGAAAGTCCGAGTGAATTTTATACAGCTTCTATTTATCATATCTTTTGTTTAATACAAAAATTGGCTTATTTATTTATTAGGTTTAGAAGTCCACCAAAACCCATGCTCATGCCCACCAGGAACATGTTAGTGTATCCTTATGTGGTACAAAATTGTGCGGGAATACTTTATTTTGGATTTTGCAACTTATTCCATTGGCTTCTACAATTCCTCAGCTTTCCAAAATGCTCTCGATCTCCCCTCTAGCTGCTGTAGTTGTCTTACAATCAATGTCACACAATATCCATTTGCTTGTTCGGTGACACCATTTTTAAAAAGTGGTATTTCATATGATTATTATGAAAGTACCGCCTATTATGCAAAATGGCTTGAGGAATTAATTTTCTAATGGTTCTTATAAAGAATTTTTAAGGCATCAGAAAGTGTTGTTTAATAGTGATATTGTGTCATAACAAGGTTTTATGTTTACCAAGATGGATATTTCGCTATTGTATTTATTTAGGTAAGTTAACATTTTTATGTTCATTCTTTAAGGCTGGTTTATGGTCTATATTATCTGTTTAGTTGGTTTGCAGCATCAATTCGACGTGTATATGACTGTAAGCTGTGGTACCTGTTGCTGCATTAAGCCCGTACTTCATTTCCCAAAGTGACTAACTAGAATTTGATAAATTCTTAGGTAGCTTACAAGTGATCACAATAATCAAATACTAACCATGTCAAAGGGAAGAGGTGTCCGCAAACACAGTGATTCAAACTAAGAAGGAACTCTAACCAGTATTTTGTAACCAGTACTTTGATTTGTATATCATTGGAAATAGCTGTAAATAAATAATCTGTGTAAAATGCCAAGAGTGGGTTAATGCCGGACACACTCAAGAACTATCATTCAAAATTTGAGGTCAGGCTTCATGTTCCAAGTAAAATTATGATTATTTGCATTGTTTTTGTGTTGGTGATTCACTTGTAAATATTTTGTAATTTAATTTGAAAGTGTTGTCATGTCTTAATCAATTTTTAATAAGTTTTGGTTGTTTTTAAGTGATTTCTATTGCTTGCCACTTTGAGTAGCATTCAAGCAACTTCTGTCAGCGTCTTTCTTCACTTTCCATGGCATATATAAAAGGTATACACTAGTGCTAACCAGATTCTGTTTTGTTCCTCAATAAATCTTAGAAACTGAGCATGGTTAGTGAAACGTTAATGCTCTGGCCTTGCATTCAGGATGATACCAGTTCGAATGCCTGTGTGGGCATCCAGATTTGGGTTTTCAATGGTTTCCCCAAATCACTCCAGGTGAATGCTGGGATGTTTCCTTCAAAAGGCCATGGCCAAACTCCTTCCCATTCCTTGTCCCCAGTCCCATCTCACCTCTAATGACCTCAACATTGACGAGGTGTAAAGCCATAAGTAAAGAAAAGTGAATCTTAGAAAGAATTTTCTTTGTATATTTTCAAATTTATTTTCTGCTTCAGTAAAAAAGTGAATGTAAACTGCGAGAGACAGCTTCTTTATTTACCTGTCCATTTGTATTGATGTTATTAAGTGAACCAGTGAGGAGTTGGAACTACTTGCAGTTCATGTTAAAGTATAATCATTCTAAGAGGCATCACAAAACTCCAGTTATTTCAGTATATTGATAGTGAAAAAATGTAGAAAAACATTTGAAAGTACTATACAAATAGTTTGAGCAAACCACTGCTATAATCTTTATAGCTTAGTTTAAAAAGTACACTTTAATATTAAAACAAGTAAGTAGGAATGCTGGTTTCATCAGAAACTATACCAAATGAAAATTTTGGGAAATTGTTAAAAATGGAAGAGAAGTCACAAAAATCTATAACTGTATAAGACACTGTACTGACCTCACAAAAACTGCTAGTACATTTAATTTTAATTCTTGTAATATAGCTTAAGAAATAGTTAAAAAAATATATGGTAAACAAAGTTTCCAAGCAAACCCATCCTAAAAACACTAATTTTACATCGTTTCACTAAACATAAAGTTGTAAATATTTAAAATCGAACAACAAATAAGTACTTTGATGTTATTGATAATATATCTAATAAAACTAAGAAATAACAAATTTACTGGATTTTCTGAAATACACAATTCCTTGTTTAAAACTTCACCAAATGATATGCTTCAGGAATTTTTCTTGATCTTTCAGAAGCATTTGGTATTATAGCTTTCAGAATTTTATTATGTACATTAAATAATTGAGGAAAAGGAGGAATATATATACGTGAAATGGGGTGTAAGGGTTTGGGAGAGGCTATACTAGCCTTTTACAACCAAATGTCAACCTCTCCTTCACGTGGTGCACCCTGTTTGCACAGACGAGGCTCTGGCGACTGAAAGATTCCCGGTATAAGGAATCACCCACTGCCTGCCAACAGCCTCCGAAAGGAGGGCGGAAGAGCAGGGAGCGGTTCAGGGCGCACTCTTGCCCTTGGGGTTAGAAACGGCCCTTAAAGGGGGATGAATCAGAAATGATCAACGGCATGGGGATGCAGAAGGCAACGGGAAACCACTGCATTAAAGACCCAAAGGGTATCCCGAGGACATGTAATCCTCTTAAATTACATATATCATGATGGCTTCTTCCTGGGTAAAATATTCCGGAGGTAAAATAGTCCCCCAATCGGATCTCCGGGTGGGGACTGCTCAAGGAGGAGTCATCAGAATGGATAGAAATATTCTATGGGTCGGAGCGTGGAATGTTAGAAGTCTAAATAGGGCAGGTAGGTTAGAAAACTTAAAAAGGGAGATGAAACGACTTAAATTAAATGTTGTTGGGATTAGTGAGATTAAATGGAAGGATGCACAGGATTTCTGGTCTGGGGAACACAGGATAATTGGCACACAAGCTGTCAATGGAGTCACTGGTGTAGGATTTGTAATGAACAAGAAAGTAGGGAAACGGGTGAGTTATTATGAACAGTTTAGTGACGGGATTATTTTGATGAGGTTAGAAACTAAGCCCATCCCATCACATTAGTACAAGTGTATATGCCAACATCACAAGAAGATGACGAAAAAATAGAAAAAATATACGCTGAAATTGAAGAATTAATCCAATATGTGAATGGGGAGGAAAATCTAATAATCATGGGTGATTGGAATACAATAGTGGGAGAAGGTAAAGAGGGGAATACTGTAGGAAGTTTTGGTCTAGGAGAAAGAAATGAGCGAGGAGGCAGGTTGCTAGAATTTTGTGAAAGATATAAGCTAGTAGTGGCAAACACACTATTCAAGAACCATGCAAGAAGAATATACACCTGGAAACGTCCTGGGGATACAGGCAGATATCAGCTAGATTATATCATGGTCAAACAGAGATTCAGGAATCGAGTTCTAGATTGTAAAGCGTACCCAGGAGCAGACATAGACTCTGGCCATAATTTGATAATAATGGAGTGCAGGCTGTAATTTAAACGAATAAGGAAGCAGAACAGACTGGAAGTGAATAAACTGAAACAATCTAGCATGAGAGAAAAATTTGCAGAAATGGTAGACTTAGGTCTAAGAAGTAACTCTGAAAGGAGCTCAACCGAGGACGAATGGAATGCATTAAAGACCGAAATAATGAAAGCTGGTAAAGAAACATTAGGCTTTAGTGAACAAGCTGCCAGAAAACCTTGGATCACAGAAGAAATTTTGGAACGGATGGATCAGAGGACAAGGTACAAAAATGCTCAGGATGAAGCAGGAAGAGAGCAATACAGGCAATTTAGAAATCAAATAAATAGGAAATGCAAAATAGCAAAAGAAAAATGGCTACAAGAAAAGTGTGAAGAAGTAGAAAGGGAAATGGTTGTAGGTAAAGTAGATGTTGCCTACAGAAAGATCAAACAGAATTTTGGAGAAATAAGAAAAGAGGTATGAACATTAAAGCTGCCGATGGGAAACCTCTTTTAAGCTCAGAAGATAGAGCTAACCAATGGAAAGAATACATTGAGAAACTGTATGTTGGGGACGACTTGAACAATAGTGTAATGGAAAAGGAAGGTGATGTCGATATTGATGACTTAGGAGATCCTGTTTTGAGGACAGAATTTGATAAAGCTCTGAATGACTTGAAAGCAAATAAGGCAGTTGGAACTGATGAGATCCCTGCAGAACTTCTTAAATCCATAGGAGAGGAAGGAATCGAAAGATTACTCAAGCTGATATCAAAATGGTTATGAAACAGGAGAAATTCCAACTGATTTTAATAAAAATATCATCTTCACACTTCCAAAGAAAGCACAAGCCGACAAATGTGAGAATTATCGCACCATTAGTCTAACAACACTTGCTTCAAAATTACTGACCAGAATAATATACAGAAGGATGGAAAGGGTAGTAGAAGAAATAGTAGGTGAAGATCAGTTTGGGTTTAGGAAAAATCGCGGTACAAGGGAAGCAATTCTGTCTTTAAGATTAATACTTGAAGGGCAGATCAAGGAAAACAAAGATACTCTTATAGGCATTTGTTGATTTAGGAAAAGCTTTTGATAATGTTAGGTGGGACAAGATGTTCAAAATTTTAAAAAAGTCAGGTCTAAAGTATCGAGATAGAAGAATACTCTATAAACTATATAAGAATCAAGTGGCTGTAATAAAAGTAGTGAATCACGAGAGACATGCATCAGTTAAAAAGGGTGTGAGACAAGGCTGCAGTCTATCCCCGTTAATATTCAACTTGTATGTAGAAGAAGCAATGAAGAAAGTCAAAGAAAAATTTCCATGTGGCATAAGTTTTCAGGAAGAAAAAATCAGTATGCTACGATTTGCTGATGACATTGTCTTGTTAGCAGAGAGGGCTGAGGATATTGGGAAGTTACTTAATCGCATGAACAAAATACTGAAGGAAGATTTTGGACTGAATACAAATCAAAGCAAGACAAAAGTGATGAAATGTAGCAGAAATGATACCAATACTAGTAGATTAAATATAAAAATAGGATCGGATGCAATAGGAGAAGTAAGTGAATTCTGTTACTTGGGAAGTAAAATTACAACCGATGGCCGAAGCAGGAATGATGTTAAAAGCAGAATAGCACTAGCAAAAAGAGCCTTCATGAAAAAGAGAAACCTTTTAGTTTCAAACATTGATCTAGGAATTAGAAAGAACTTTTTTAAACTCCTTGTGTGAAGCACAGCACTTTATGGTAGTGAAACTTGGACTTTAGGAATACCGGAAATAAAGAAAATTGAAGCATTTGAAATGTGGTGCTACAGAAGAATGCTGAAAATTAAGTGGACGTACAAAGTAAGAAATGAACGAGTTTTGGAAATGATGGGTGAGAAAAGAAGTTTGTGGAAGAAGCTTACGTAAAGAAGAGACAGGCTGGTAGGGCATATTTTGAGACATGCTGGATTGGTTAATTTGTTAGTGGAGGGAACAGTCGAAGGTAAGAACTGTAGAGGAAGACAGAGATTAGAATATATGAAGCAGATAATTGAGGACGTGGGTTGTAAGGGGTATGTAGGAATGAAGAGGTTAGCACAGGATAGGAAAGGATGGAGGATTGCATCAAACCAGTCAAAAGACTGACGACAGCAAAAAAAAAAAAAAAAAAAATGTGCCAGTTTGATTCTTGAATCGGAGAGTTAAATTATAAATGAAAGTGTTTCTAAAGTGTAGAGGACAATTTATAATGAATTGCCTTGGTTTATTTGCATAGTTTAGGAGTATTTTTGTACACTTGGATGAATTTATAAGTTTTACCATATTGTGGGCTAATTTTGATTGACTGTTGGAGTTATTTAGTGTATCTTTCAAAAAGTTCGTAATCTTTCAAGAACATATCTCGATTCAAATTAAATCCACGTGACAGTGGAAGAACTTTTAAATTACTGGTGGTGGCTGGGGAAAATGTGTGGTGCAATCGTTAAACTTAACAATTACTTGTAACCAACAGCTTTATTCTTATTATTCTATTACTAGCAATTCAAGTCGATCCTTTTATTATCATTTACTTCATTACGAAGATGGTGGCCATTTTAAAGATGAATCTGACAACTGAAAGAACACTAGCCTTAAAGCTCATTAAAAATGATGGTTTGAAAGGAGTTTTCTGGCAGATCATGTGTTTTCAGATGCTTAACTAAAAAGAATTGATATAAAATAATGCTCAATCAATTCCTCATTTCTTGTGCTGTAGAAAAAAGTTTGTCTTCATTGTCCAAATTGTATTGCAATAGCCACAAATTCCATTAAATTTACTGCTAAGTCATTAGCGCTACCAAAGATGAACTCCTAGAAGGAACGCATCCCTTATTGGTTTACGACAATCTAGCGTCCCAAAATTATTATTATCCATGTCAGAATCATCTTAATAAAATGAGATTATTAAAAACTATAGGTTCCTGGTAAGATTTTTTGACTATGTCATATGGAGAAAGAAACTGAAGGCAGCTCATAACTAAACATTTATGGAGACATTGTTTTTGAAAGAAAGAAGAAAAGGATGCCTTCACTTGCCTTTACTGAATGTTCTGGCATCTCAGTGGTTAAAGTGCTTGCGTTGAAAATTCTTGATTCTATGATGGACTTATATTTTGTTTTGGTTAGGAGATAACGAGAACACACAATGGTTAGGTGGAGTTGTGATAGTGGCAGAATGTATGGCAGTTCAAAACTGTCACCATGTAGTTAGACCATATAAATTTACTTATTTGTTTCTACTGAAGCAAATGTTTAACGTATATCTCAAGAATCACTAGGCCAATAGTGAAACACCTGTAAATTGATAGAAGAATAATTACTCTTTTGTATGTAATTGTAATATATTCAGTGAAGTTCAGTTGATTTTTAAATATATATACAAAATCTTATTTCATAATTTTGGTTTATAAATTTTTATCTTCTATTAGCATTGTATTTTCTTAAATAAATATCTCCTAAGTGTATGATTCATTTATTTGGCTTTCAACTGCTGAAGTTAGATTCTTTTCTCATATGAAATGGTTCAATAGTTTTATTAAAATGTACACTACATTTTAGTGGTGTGGTATATCCCATAATATATGTAAATTATTAATGATTTAATTTTTCAAATATGCATATGAATAATTAGATAAATTAATGACTGAAAATGGTGCTTGAAATGATTGTCACAATAGATGTAGGATCAAAACATGCCATAATCTGACAATATATTCTTATTAAAACATGGGCCACAGACATAAGGTGAACTTAATTTTACAGTCAGTAAACAATTAAAATTATATTGAAGCTACACCTTGGCCTGTAAAAATTGGTGATTAAATAACACAAGGCAAAGATCGTTAAATACCATTCTGAAATATTTTACAAAAACACTTATTAGATTTACTCATCTAAAGTTAATATCTTCTGCATCACTCAAAGGAGAACTGAATGAAACATCCGTACACAAATACCAGTGTAAATTTCTCATTTTAAAGTTTAGAGATTAAAGACTCTTATTGGGCAAATTTATTTGCTCACGGTGTTAGTTGGGTAGTAACGTGAATGGTTGTAGTGCAAACACCTCTGTAAGCAAAGTTTTTACTGCCTGGTGGCTTTGATTTAGTCAATAACCTCTGGCATCATAGACTTCCATCACACTGAATTAATGTAAGTTGCCCTGTGACTTGGTATAAAGACTTTAATCAATGATTTTTGGTCACATGAAATGCTGCTTGCTCTTGGTCAATCTAACATCTAGGTGCAATTGAAGGCATGAGCCATCAAAATCAAAAGACCTCGAGAATCTTTCTCCTCCATTTAAAACCACGTCTTGGTGCAATGCTTCCTGGGCACTTCTGCCATGGTCGATTCAGATTCCCTGCAATTCCCGCCTCTTTGCCCATAGGTGGACATGAAACGATATTATACATAAAATAGTAACTATTTATCAACTATCATGTGTTGGATAAATCGTATACCTCTCCAAACACACTCGTATTCAAACATATTTTGTTTGATCCAGTTGGCTTTCACTTTTTCATGTTCATGTTCATTCAGTTTTCCTTCTCTGATATTCTGAGTACTTATAGCACCTCAAATTTGGCATGTCTTGGTGGTATCACAAATCTGTGATTGGTCACGCCAGCTTAGTCCTTTCACAGTTTTCTGTAAAACTCTCCTGTCATGATGGTCAATGCATAGACCTGTAGCTGAGCCCCCATCCCTCTTTCTCCCTTGTTAGCAGTGACAGGCCATATGTCTAGTGAATATTTCAGATGAATTGGACAAGGGAGACCAAATTGATGGTGTGGCACTAGATCCTTCTAAGGTGTTTGGCAGAGTGAGCCATAAAATGGTTTTAAATAAACTGAAATCTATTGGTTTGGATGAAAAAGTAACTTGCTGGATAGAGGAATTCTTCCAAGTCAGAAAGCAAAGTAGAGTAGGAAATACATTATTGAAAGAGGTGGAAATAAATATGGGAGTGCCACAGGGAAGTTTATTGGGACCGTTGCTGTTCATAATTCTAATGAATGACTGTATTGGTGGGTTACGGTCAGTATAGGTATTTTGCAGTTGATATAATGGTATACAATAGGATTAAAACATGTGAAGACTGTGAACAGCTGCAGGTTGACTTGGATAGAATATCTAAATGGGTAGGTCAGCATGGAATGAAGATAAATGCCAAGAAAAGTCAGCTTATTAGGTACTAAGATAAAAACAAAAGGTTAATTACAATTATAGTGTGGGGTCATAATTTGCTTGTTGAAAGCTTGAAGTATAAGTATCTTGGCATAACATTTGATAACAAACTCTACTGGGCATTAAAACTTGTAAATCAGAATAGTAAATGGGGAGGAATTTAATAATCCAATTATAAAAGAAAGGTTACAAAATCCTTCATTTACTGGAGAGGGTGATGAAAGGATGTACCAGAGAAATTAGGGAATTGGGTTACAAAACTTTGGTGAGATCATTGGTTGAATATGGTGGTGCAGTTTGGGACTCACATTTTGGTTATCAAAAACAGGAGTTGAAAGGTGTGCAAAGAAGAGTAGTTAGATTTGTTTGTGGAAATTATCTCAGGACCCATTCAGTAACTTATATGATAAAGAAGCTGGACTGGAACTCATTGGAGGAAAGGAGGAGGGTGAAGAGAGTGGTGAGAATGTACAGGGAATTAGTTGGTGATGTAGCTTGGAGTGTTATTGGTCAAAGAATTAGGAATAGTGCATGGAAGGTGAAAGGCGACCATTACCACAAGCTTGCGCTCAATTTCATTGGTAAAGGAGTGGAAAAATTTTCTTTTGATGGTAAGGGTGCTTGAGATTGGAACGATTTACCAAGTGTAGTGATGAATAATTTTCCAAAAACACTTAACAAATTTAAAATTAAAACTTGTAAATCAGAATAGTAAATGGGGAGGAATTCTCTAAACTGCTCTCTCTTGTCATTGCGACCCAAATAGCTTGGTGTTCGATGTATTTCGTCGCAAACGTAAGTGAATGGTGTTCACATGTCTGACAATATATACAATCAAAACCTATGTCGTCTGTATGCCAGACAACTCCAGCCCAATCTATGTATCAATTCTGTCACACTTTTGTAACGACTGTGATAAGCGGTCTACAAATCGAGCTGCTCTTCTCTGTACTTTCTCTCTGTCAATCAATCCTTTGCGATACATGTCTCTAACGGCACAACAATAGTTCAAATGTGGAAGCATGACAGGTTTGTACACTATCTCGTTTGTATGTGCGTTACAGTTCTTCAAAATTCGACCTTTGAACCAGAGCCAGGTATAATTAACTCTACCTACCAACACAATTATGTACACTTCCCATTGCACTGTTATACCCAAATTCTTCAGCGAATCAACTATGTTTACTTTGTACTTTTGTACTCTTGAACAAAGAATTCATTTTTTTTTATTTTTTTTTTTTGGTTATGCACGTTTCATAGCACTTTATGCAATTTAGTGTTAGTTGCCATCGATCACACCATGCCAAAGTATCGTCTATTGTGAACCCTATGGTAAATTAATATCACATCTTGCACCGGTTATCGGTGCGTACTATCGATCTCTGCATAGATCCTTTCTTCATGAGCAAATGCCGGGCGCCAGGAATTACTTCTACATGAGATAAATTAACTATATTCTCTACAATATTGTTATAAAGACGCCATCGTGAGAATATAATTATGACTAATTGGGAAATGGGGACATCAGGAAATGGGGACATCAAGAAATGAAAGTAGCAATCCACCATCAATTGAAATATACATTTATTCATATAAAAGGGAAGATTTATTCATACAAAAATGTAACAAAACAAACATCTAATGCGATTCAGTTAAAAAAAAATGCCATGAAGCAGAGGATCAATAGATTATTGACAATTACTCTTGAGCTCAGTACAGAGACAACTTGGCAAAGTTATTCGCCCAGGCCATAACTGGGTGATATGCACAGTTCTTTTGGGGAACTCGGCAGTTGCCGAAGATGGAGTTTGCGGTGGCAAATTATTGGAGTATTTACCGTGAATAGATGATCCACGACACCGACATAAGATCGTTGGAAACCTTCACAATAATAGAAATTATGAATACTAGCGCCCAATATCACGTCTATTCGTGAGGCTGCGCTGATGTGGTTTGCTCACCCACAGCAGTCACAAATGACACTATGGCAACGCACTGACGCGTTGCACTCTATGCACTTGCACTGGTAATCAGTGCCATCTCTACCGGAGAATGCACTGACGAATGTACTCAGAAGGCGCAAGACAACCCGGAGTCCTGCAATGAAGTCCACGGCGCAAGTCAACTTCACTCGTGGTTCAGAACCGGAGTGACCTTGCACACCTCTCTTAGCTCCTATAAAGACATCGGTTTTTCACTTCCGCGGAACACATCCGGGGTTGGCCATGAAATAGCAACAACCATAAATTAGTTAATAACAACCACATTGCGACACTTTTGTACTTGTCTTACAACGTTTCTGTCTTTCTTACTCACGGAAAGTTCCGCAGCAGTTTCTGGAGGTCCTAGAAGAATGCATAGCGCTTAAGCTGGCGACAGTGGACAGCCCCCTGTTAATTTCGCCGGCCACCATGCGTGTTGCAAACACAAGTGATAGCCAGAACCATGCAGCAAAGAGAAGAGAGGAGACGACGCAAGGTACCTTCACCACACACTGAAGTGAAGCCGGGAGGAGAGAATTGGGAAGGAGTGGTCACGATATTAGATTTCCTTTCCTATGAAACACGGAGAATATGCACAAACACCTCAAGGGGATTCTACAATAACCTTGGCGCCGCAATTTGATGATGGATTATTATGTAACTCGACGAGACAAATCAAAAAGGAAGAATAAAATTTTTCGATATTCTACTTAGTTGTCGAGATATACTGTATCAAAACTAAGGTGTTTTTGGGTTGAAATGCAGAAGAATAAATTCGCCGAAGTCAAATTTCATGATAGATTCTTATGTAAAGCGACGAAACAAATTGAAAGTAAAGGAGAAAAATTTTCGATATCTCCCTTAGTTTTCAAGATATACTGTCTCCAAGTTGAGGTGGTTATGTCGGGATGCGGCCTGGACCAAAAACTAATTTCGCCAAAGCCACAATAAACTATACGTTGGACGTTGTGGTTAGGTAGAAACGCGGCCTGGACCAGAATAAAAGTCACCAAAGGCACAAGGAACTACAGGAATTAAGTTTTAACAGACAAAATCTCGGTTACTGTGCAAAGTATGGCCAGTAGAAAAAACTGTTAATTCGGGTTGAAAATATGACTTGCTGCTTCCTTGGCACCTACTCGTTAAGGAAAAGTGTACCCGAAAATATGTACCAAAGGTGTAATCCGCGCTGAAACATACGTTTACAGACGTTATTGACTTTGCGTTAATGGAGGTCTTGAGCCGCCTGTGACGTAATTATAGTCAGAATTTGGCGTAGCCGTTGTTTTCTTCACTCAAAATCCACTAAGCACCACGGAATATTAGTAGTCAGTCTGGTCCAGGCTGCCATTCAACCTAAACACAACACGGTTACGTATATTACCGAATTGTCGGCATAGACGTCTCGTCCCGCTTGTGACGTCATTATAGTCAGAATTCGGCATGGTGGCCACCTTATCCGTTCAAAATCCACTATACACCACGGAATATTAGTCGTAATTCTGGTCCAGGCTGGATTACAACCTAACCTAAGGTGACCAGACGTCCCGATTTAGCCGGGACAGTCCTTTTTTTTCAGCTTTTGTCCAGGATTTTTTAAAATCCAAGTCGGGACGTAAAATGTCCCGATTTTCAAGGCCTGGCATCCCCCCCCCCCCTCCTCGTTACATTCTTGACTATTTTCTGCATCCTCAGGAAACCTTTCCTAACTGTCACAAGTATTATTTCCTTTTAAATATTTTCTTTTTTCTGTTCTTTTGCAAATGCATGAATTCATTTCATCACTTCTATCCATTGTTGAGGCTGGCGTATCTTTTAACATTTACCGCCGCGCCTATTCATTATTGTCGGCTACTTGTTATATTATGTTGCACGTGCTTTTAAAGTTGAAGACGTTACATTAGCATTTAGTTGAACCTTTTTTTTTTTGGTGATGGTAAGACGTGCAGTAAACAGTGCGATTTTTTGCCTGTGTTAAGTTTGTTTGATTTAATAACGGCGTGAGAAGAAAATAATGTCACCACCGAAACGAAAGTGTGTATTTAATTCTAAACTTGAGAAAGAATATCTATTTATTAAGAATACCATCACTGATTCGGATATTCGATGCAATGCATGTTCTTCTTCATGTAGCATAAGTCACGGGGGATGGTCTGATATTACGCATCATTTAGCTAATGAAAAACATAGAAATGCAATGCGTGTAATGACAGATGCCTCAAATCATAAGGATATTAAAATATTTCCTATACGGGTGAGGTATTTTCTTCCTGCTGAGGGAATTAGTGTTAAATTGTTAGAACTTAACTCACTGCCTGGAGAAAGCCGGCGACCTTTTTTTTTAGGATCGAAAATTCCGCCTCAAGACTTGTCGGCGACTTTTTTACTTTTTTTAGCTCTACTGGACTGTGGTGTGGGACCCCTTGTTTTTTGGGAGTGTCCCGGTATGGTGGATTGAAAATATGGTCACCTTAACCTAACCACACCATCCACTAATACAGCTCATTGAAAATCAACATGTGTACAGCTTGAGGAAGAGCACATTCGCGGCAAATATGGCTGATGCACATCGGCAATACCGCACGTAACCCGACGATTTTCACTATATTACTTCTCTCCTACCTGTTTTATCGACTTCGCGTACACTTTTTCTTAAATAGAAATGCCTAAGGAATGCGTTAATCACATTTTCAACCCGAATAAACAGGGGTTTTTTTTTCTACTGGCCGTACTTTGCACAGCACCCAAAATCTCGATAACTGATGGAGATATAAAAAAAAATTATTGATTTTAGATTTTTCTCATCGAGTTACATAAGAATCAATAATTGAATTGCGGCCCCACGGTTATGATAATGTTGCCCGCCTAAATGCATTAAATTAATCGTGAACTACATTACGACCAACAACACTGCCATCAGGATTCCTGGTTCGCGTAGCGTAAATTATGACAATTAATTTCATAATATATCTTCAGTATGAACTGTAATTGGACTAAAGCACGCACAATAACAGATTTACTGTATCGCGATTTAACTTGGTCTGAAATTTATCTTGTGTGCTTTATTTGAATAGTAATAGTCAATTTCTGTAGGCTCACTCAGAAGATATTGCACTAGTAGTGGATAGGCCTACATAAATTCGCCAAAAGCATCAGTGAATTTATCTTGTTACCATACATCAAAATTCGGAAGCTTAAATGAGACTTTCAACACTCGTTTAGAATAACGCTAGCCTACTGTGTGCAAAATTTAAGATATGCTGGTTGTCTACACTACGCCAATAAATTTTTAAAAATTACGTGGTCCTATTGAGTGCTATGAATTAACTTTCTTAAAAGGCTTTCTAAATCTATAACTATAGGCCCTACTATTGCAGATATCGTATTAAACACTTCAAGAACAGTATTTATAATGTGACTAGCTAATGAAATTATGTTCTAAGTTGTTTCCTATATGATCTGTTTGTGCAACCGTATGCAACACTAGCTGGCGTTATAAAAACATTGAAATATTAGTGAATTAAATATTGAGAGCAGCAAACACAATGTTAAAGGCGCGATGTTTTGGGAAAAGTAATATCTTTAACAGTAGGCTTCACCATTTTAGCGGTATTTCGTCTCTTTTCATTCTTCCATGATCAGAACCGTTGCGGCCATCGAGAGAGGGCCAACGCAAACAGCTATATTTCGCCGGAAAGATGCTCTACTGTATTAACAATTGTTTAATTTGTTTAAAATGGAGCGTCCGGCCACGGACTGCAACACGTCAAGATAGCGTTGAATTTTCAAGCAATTCGCCGAATACTTACTTAGCTATTGATGACCTGCATTATCAGCAAACAATCTCAGGTGACTGTAAAATAAGAATGGAGTAAGAAGGACTTGTGGTATTTGCAATCATGTAAAGCCAGAGTTTTTACAATAACATCATCTTTGGCGTGCCAGTATGTAGTGCAATGGCGGTTTTTCTGAAGTGTTAATTCGTAACTTTTATGTTGCTTCAAGTCTAAGGTAAGTGCGATTTCGCTTCCATGTACAATTTTTCTTAAAAGGTATGACCACAGGAACATATGTGGTAAATTTCAAGTGATTACCACAAGTCCTTCTTACTCCATTCTTATTTTACAGCTACCCAATCTCAAACTGCTATCGACGTTGTCTCAAAGATTATTTTTAAACATTGAAAAATAAGAAGTGATCCTATACATTTCCTTGAGTGACATCTAGATTAGTATACTTGTCTCTGTTAGTATACGCTTCTCCATCATCAACTACATACCGCGACCGACTAGTTAGAAAATATCATGCCATTCACAAATCTGTTCCGATATACTGTAAGCTCGAATCATCGCTAAAAGGCGGTTGTGTGGTGCAGAGTCGAAAACTTTCAGGAAAAAAACAAAAAAACAATTTACATTATCTTGTGATCCTGCATCAATAGTTTTCAATATGACATGAGAAGATGAGAACCAGCTTATTTCACATGAACCATTCTTCTGAAATGCATGTTGGTTCGGTGTAAGGAATTCGTTTTTTATTTTAACATTTACTACAAGGATTCATCGTTTATAAGGGAAGGAATTTAACAATTCAAAGTTTAAAACGCTTTGGAACGATGTTCTGTTGTCTTTAGTAAGAAATTAGGTTACTTGTCTCTGAAGGTGATGGTTGAGGAGATACGAACCTACCGAGCGTTATCGCTCAATTTTATTCGCGTGGTGCTCCTTTCCTTCAATATGAAGACTATATGCTGTACCAGCAGGCTAATGGACGTCCATATACGGCTGTTGCAATTTGCTTTTTCGTGGTGTATAACAAATGCCCTGCCCTATTCAACAAGATCTTCTGACCTCTCATCATTCAACAAGAGTGAAGCATGATGAGGTATTAACTGACTCGGTCTACAAAGCCGTCCACAACACTGATCGAATTATAACAGGTAGTATAAGATAGGTTCATAGCGAAAATTTGTATCCCTCAATGCTGGACGGCTGTCTTTCCAGCTGTATATTACGGGTGCACCAGTGTATCTGTTTGGAATTTTAAGCATTCTTACAAGCGAAGCTTATCGGGGGAACATTACGAATAATATTTGAGCGATCGAACTCGTGTCCTTCTCACCCCCATTTTTCGTGATTTCCTCTGAGAATTAGTTCTCCTTGATTTTAGTTACTGCATTTCCAATGGCTGTGTCAACTATAATCCTGGTATGTCGCCGTTAAAGTAACGAGCCTTATGGGTGAGTGGTAACGCTAGGGCCTGGCATTTAGGAACACGTGGGTTTAAATGCCTGGTCGAACATCCTTAATTCGGTTTTAAACAGTTTTCCGGATTCCTTCAAAAGGCCATGGACAAATTCCTTCCTGTGCCGTACTCTTAGTACTTTTCGCTCTTTAAAATCAAAGAGGAACAAAGCAATTTTTTAAAAAAAGTCAAGTGCTCGGTACACCTAAATGTGAAAATCCCGCCGTAGATTCACATTAGAATTCTTCTGGTCGTTGATCACCTGTTGCTTTTGACACGTTTTGTTTGTTTCCCTTCCATCTTCATAGTTTCAGTGAATTCCGTTTCTCAGTAACACGCTACTGCTCTTAAAATGACTGACGAGGAAGTAACGGTGTCCATATTACTGTAGCACTGCTTCCAGTCTGAGACTGTGTTTACTTTGAATGCTTAGGCCGGGGGCACATTGACGCATGCGGCTATGTGTGCATCTTTTGGTGCAGAACAGCGCATATTGAGACGCAGAGCAGTACTGCGCCGCACGTGGCCTGCGCCACGTTGTGTTCACGCAGCTCACTCGTGCTGGTTTTTGTCGTAACATTTCTTGCGTTATTTATAATCTCGCTTTACTTATAATCATTTTCAACTATGGAATAAGAAAAATTGATTAAACTGGTGTGTAACCATCCTGCGATTCACAATATCAGTCATAATAAATACATAAAAATTAAATTTAAACAAGAAATTTGGACAATGAGCCCAAGTGACGAGTAAATTCAGCATTTATTTATCATACAACTGTCTTCTTACAATTATCACTTATTTTCTCTTTTTGAATTCATTTTTAATAAAACTTTGAAAAAAGATTGATATATAGGCTATTAATACATTATTTTCTTATCATTTGTACTACATCATTCAATAGTGTCCCCGAGAGAGACTTTTTTTTTTTTCTTCCCCGAATAATTTGTTGAACACTGCTTTTGGCAGTTCTATCATTACCGTGGCGCCAAAATTTGATGATGAATTCTTGTAGAACTCGACGAAATAAACCGAAAATAAATAATATTTTTTGATATCTCGCTTGGTTTTCGAGATATAGCATGGTAAAAATCAATCATAGGTTTAGTTCCTTCTGCTTTTGGTGTTTTTTCTTCTGGTCCAGGCCGTATTTCAACCTAGCAACAATCACTAGGAAGAAAATAAAACACCTACAGTGCATTTACACCGTGTGGATATGGTGGTTTTGGCGAAAAAAAAAAAATTTCTGGTCCAGGCCGGATCTCACCCGAACCTCCTCATTTTTGAGATACAATATCCTGAGAACTAAGCGAGATATCAAAAAAACTTTATTCTTTATTTTCAATTTATCTCGTAGTGTTACATACGAATTCATCATCAAATTTGACTATAACGAAATTTTTCTTCTGGTCCAGGCTGTATTTATATCTAACTACGTCAATTTTGAGATACGATATCTCGAGAACCAAGCGAGATATCAAAAAATTTTATTCTCTATTTTCGATTTGTTTTGTCGAGTTCTATAAGAATCAGTCATCAAATTTTGGCGCCACGGTAATGATAGAATCCCCCTGCTTTTTTAGTATCAAGTGTTTCTTATGTCCTGTTATGTAGTTTTCTTTAAAATATAATATGAAATAAAAGAGGAAAACATCTTTATAAACGTCATGTACCGTCAAACGCTAAATAATTAAATAAATAACCACGAAAATACTGCGAGATGATCTTCAGTTCTAATAGGTATTTGTGTGTTGTCGAGAAAATAACAGGTTACATTATGCCGTGAATTTCCACTCGAGTCATCCGGAAATAGTCTTTTGAGAATTCTCTTGTCATTTCAAAAGCCAGATGAGAGTTTCTTCTTTTCATATACTTACTTTTGCATAGTTTTATCTAACTCAGCTTCTGTTCCAAGCTTGGCATCCCAGTCTGATTCAGAAATCAAAAATAGAGTTTTTGCATCGACATGTTTTTGGTTACTTTTTTTGTCGATTTCTCGCACAACACAATGCTTTGTAAACTGCGCTCTAATATGCGAAGGTAACTGCCCGACACAGTTTCTGTTTCCGTGCTGCCCTGCCCTGCTCTGCGCTGCCCCTAATAATGCGTCACGCGGCTCAATGTGCGCCCCCGAGTTACAAGGGACACTTTCGACCTCGAACGCTTGGAACGGCAAGAAAACATGTTTAGAATAACGAGCAAAACGAAAGTGTGGTTGAAAGTTAGTTCCGCTGAGTAATATTTGGATAGACATGCGAATTTGACACTCATTCTTTTTCCCTCTTTCTTTCTTTCTCTTTTTTTTTTTTTTTTTTTTTTTTTTTTTTTTTTTTTTTTTTTTTTTTTTTTATAAATAAAAGACATTTGGTCACGTTAACTATACTACAAGCTCAATGTATTTGTGTTTCACAACCTGTGTTGCTAACCCTACGAGACTGTAAAAATGCAATTTACACATAAAAATCATGAGAAAACAGTAAAATGGTTATTTAAAAATATGAAATTTGCTGTCTGTACATTTTTCATGGAATTAAAACAAGTGAAGAAAATACGTATATATTGTTACAAAAAAAATTATGTCTATTATTAGATACATAAATTTTATTTAAGAAATTTTTAAAAAATCAAAGTAAAATTATTTTTCGTTTTCATCATGAATTGCCTTATTTTCAGCGTTTTCCATTTTTCATGTGAAATTAAAATTTTTCATGTGCCTTTCTGTGGTATTAAATGAGTAGCAATCGGTTATTTCAGATTTTGTATGTAGTGCTCCTTTTATACTTGTTGTTGATATTCTGTTGTATTATTTGGTAATTATATTTATTGAAGAAAACAATCTTTCCACGGTGGCGCTGCTATGAGGTAGGCACAGAAGTTTCTTCATTAATTCACTCAACACGGGAAATATTTGAGACCTATCTCCATTTTTCTATTCTTTTACATAATTTCAAAACTTTATAACATCAGGATTTTTTTTTCGTCGAAGGGTAAGTTGAATATTTTTAACATTTTCCATTCTCTATCCAGCTCAGTTACATCATCTGGACAAATCTTTGGGAAGAAATAAAGTTAATCTACAATCTAAGGGAAGTTCTGTTCATTTCGGGATACAGAACTGCTTTGGAATTTAGTATCTTCAGACATTTTAATTCTCGACGATCTTTGTCGCTAAAGGAAACCTTTTTACTATTTGTTTTACAGCCTCTAGATAAAACTCTTTACGCTTCACATAGAAATTTTACAGCTTTTATTCATCCGGTCATCTTTTGATCAGTTTTGATACCATTTCACGACGTATATTTCGCGTAATGGTAAAAGTTTCTGCTCATCTGTGAAATCAAGGCTCAGTAGTTTTGCTTCTTTTGTGTCTGAAATATTTCTTGTTTCAAGCTTTTCTGTTTCCGTGAGGTCTAAATATTCCGTTTGTACAAAGCACCCCAAAATATTTGTGTAGGCACTCAGAATTTTGTCGTATAGTAAATATAGTTTTGGTGTTTCACACTGCACTTCTTTGTTGAGCTTGCAAACTTATAAAATTCCAGATACAATTCAATCGTCGGTTCGAGAGCCATGGAAAGAATTGCTCGAGCAAAGAAAGCAATTGAAATGAACTGCAACTTGGAAATTTAATTTTATAGAGGACAGTTGTTCCAGAAACCTGTTTACTCCCCAATGAGTGACAACCACCTTGTTTGGGTAGGGTGGCGTATTTTTGTGGCTTGACGTTTTGGGAAAGCCTGAAATATTTTAAAACCTTTGGATAATTTTGTATATAGTCGTATACTTCTCCAGAAAAGACCTCAACGCCTCTTCGCAATTTTTCGCATGCGCACGATGCCCATAGGTTAAAAGAATGACAAATGCACTTTAAAAACGTAAGGTATGACTTTTTTTTAACAAAGTGACTAAACATTACATTGATACCATCAGAGGCAAAACCAGGCAAGTTTGATTTGTATGGAATGTCTTTCTTGATCAAATATCCGACGATTTTGTTAGGCAATGCTTTTACTATACCATCTAACACTGGTATTAAACTCAGAAATCTGTCTTCGACGTGGGAATTTGAGTTTACCATTCTTACAATAAGCGCCAAATGTATCATTATTGACTTAGATGTGTTTTCGCCAACAATTAATGAAAAATAATCGTTTTGTAGCATCTGTAGTAGATTTTCTTCTGCTGCCTATCCTGTTACAGTTACAATAATGGCTCTAGCTTTTGTCCGACTCATTGAAAATTCTTCCACAATTTTTGAATCCAGAGACACTAATTTACACAAATGATAGGATGTTGTGTAATTGTTCCTTGTCATACCGTGAACGATTACAAGATCAGGAAGTGAGAAGGACTTTACAGTGGCGTAGCTGGGTCAACAAAGTCCCCAGTGCAAAAAATTTATTTTGGGCCCTCAGGCCAGACGGGCGACCTTTTTTTTTTGCTTTGTGTGCTGGTAGGGGCCCCCTGAACTGAAGATGGGGGCCCTTGAATTGTTCTTTAGGGGCCCCTGAGCAGTGGTTGGGGCCCCCCCTGAGCAGCGAGGGCCCTTAGTGAGGGACCCTGACACCTTTCCTGCTGATTCTAAGGTAAAATGACCTCCTGAATCTGTATAAGACTCCCATTTTACCCCACCACCCACAGTTTTCTGGTGAGGCCCTCACCATCTATTTTAATCAATTTTCGATAATTTGGAGGGATGAAAAGGATTATTTTAGCCTTTACGTTTCTTCTTAGGGGCTAGAAAGGTGGATAGTGCTAAAACACTGACATTAAAAAAATGAAAATAATCGATTATTTCCGGGTTTTTTTCGAAATTTTTTCACTTATATTCTCCTTCTTCTAGCCCCTCTCATCCTCTCCCAAACACTTCCAAACATATATAGCAACAATAGATAAAAAATATATAACAAGAGTTCAGAAGATTCACTGTAACATGCTGCCACTCTCAAAACCTAGGGCCTACAGGTTTGCAAAGGAATTTTAACGCTTTTTTTCTTCGTGTTCTTTCTATTAAGTTAGCTAAGAGTAAATCTCAACTTCTTGGACCTCCACTTCAGCCCTGGAATCTCTTACAAAAGAGCTTAAAAACCAGGCAGTCAACCCTGAAATTAGATGAAGGCTTAGTCTTCTGCCCTAATTCTAATGCATTGAAGATAGAACTGAAGATACCATGTGACCCAGACAAATAGAAACTATTTATAGACTCATCAAAGACAAACTTGAAAGTTGTTCCGTTGGCAAATGGGAATGATTACCATCAGTCCCAGTTGCGTATGTTGTTGATACGAAGGAGACGTATGAAAATATTAGCAATATCCTTTTGGGCTGACTTAAAAGTTGTTATTTTACTTGCGGGTCTGCAATCAGGCTTCACAAAGTACTGCTGCTTGCTATGTGAATACGACAGCTGAGCCCGAGACAATCATTTCATAACATCGTGCGGAACTGGCATCTGCGAGAAAGTTTTACTCCCGGCCAGACAAATGTCGCTCACTATTCACTGGTACCGAACGAAAATATTTACTTGCCGCCTTTGCACATCATACTCTGATTGTTCAAACAGTTTGTGAAAGCAACGGACAAGATAGGTGATGTATTTAAATTTTTGAAAACTAAATTTCCTCGTGTTATTAAGGCAAAAATCAAGGAAGGAGTTTTCGTGGGTTCCCAGATTATGCAACTCTTCCAAGATTCAACGTTTCTTGAACACCTAAACATAAAAGAAAAACAAGCTTTTCTTGAATTACAAAACGCACTTTTTGGGTAACAACAAAAGTAATGATTATTCGGTCATGAGAAATTGCTGTCAGTGAATAAGAACACGGGGTGTAACATGTCTCTTAAATTCCATTTCCTTCATTCACACTTGGACTTCTTCCCTGAAAATTTAGGAGCAGTTTCGGATGGATAGGGGGAATGGTTCCATCAAACGACATCGCTACGCTCGAGAGAAGATTTTCAGGGAGGTGGAATGCGAGCATGTTGGCAGAGTAATGCTGGTTTTTGGTACGAAAAACGTCTACCTCAGGACAAAAAAGGAAATCAACCATCAACTGAAAGTACTTATCGTATTTATTTATTATTTTTTACATTTATTATTTTACAAGAATGCATTTAAATGCTAAAATAATCTTTTCAATTCCTCAAAATGATCGAAAATTAGTCAAAATAGGTTGGGGGCCTCCCCCGAAAACAGTGCGTGATGGGGGAAAACAGGAGACACACTCGGATTCATGAGATCATTTTACATAAACATCAGTAAGAATTGTGTCAGGACCCGAGAATTTTTTTTTTTCTTCCATACCAGTGTAATATGCCTATTGCTGACAGTGTAAAGAAAACTTAGATAGTCGTCATATCTATACTCAGGGAAAAGGATTTCACCACATTAACTAACACAGTTCTTCCGTGATAGGTACATTAGTAAATGAAAGTCCAAACGTTGTGGCGTATTGTTTTGAAACGTAAGATTTAGTCCAGTTAATTTTTGGAGTCCGGCACAAACCCATATTTACACTTCCAAAAACTGGACAATTGGACTTCGTTCACAGTTTTGCAGCTTAGAACACGATGGAACAGGGCGATACCTTTACTTATACAGACAACAACATTTTTTCTCATAAATTAACACATGTTCAACATTGAGCTCGCTAGTCCACGAATCTTTGTAATGTCATTTCGGATCTTCACAGGGAAAGATTTTTTCTCCTCCATCACCAATACACATGACTGATACACGGACAAGACACGTTTCCTATCATCATCAACCGCGCCAGTTACTACTCGATTTGAGCAGTTAAGGTGGCTTTGTCGTTAGACAATTACTCAAATTTTCTTCAACTGTACGTATCTTTTCTGTTGGTGTGTCTTGTCGGTTGGCAACTGTTGTTTCTTTTTTGGGTGGCATGCCGCTAACTTCTCCCTCTGAGGTGGTCAACCACTTAAGCCTACCTCGAGGGAGGATGTGAACCATCCTTTGTTGATAGATGGTTGACGAGCTCCATGAGGAGAGTGATTAAATCGTTGAGCTTGTTTTTCTGGTAGTCAACGTCTTGTGTGGGTGCAGTAGCAGGGGCCGTGCTGGCTTCTTGAGATCTTCGGTGGGTCGTGGTTCTGTATCGGGCGCTTCTCCTTCTTGCTTCTGCGGTGGTCAGTGTTCATGGCAACGTTCTGGTGTCGAAGGGACTCCGCTGGTGTAGCCCTGCTGTGTTGAAGCCTCGTTGCGGACTGCGTATGAAGCCCACGTCGCTACTGTGGTGTCTTCTTGTGGCATTGTTGCTTCTACGTGTTGCATCCTCAGTAAGAGGCAGCGTATTTAGCCCCGCAGTTACAGCAGATGGCTTCCTCGCGTCGCTGCTTGTAGTCTGCGAGGTAGTGAAAGCCGCCGCAGCGGATACACCTTTCTTGGTTGGTGCAATCGCTGGCGTAGTGACAAAAACTTTAGCACTTGAAATATTGGAACAGCTTCCTTGCGGATGGTCTTGCTGTCTTCTACCGGGAACGTCTGTCTTGGGCTTTTCACTGACTGGCAGCATGGCGCCATGATCGATCGACCCTTCCTGAAGAAGCCGGCTGACTGCCTCAAAGTCGTCGGGGCAGAACAGGAGAAACTTGATGCCTTGGTGTTCTGGCCAGGTGAACATAGGTAGTAACGTGAGACGTTGAAGTTGGTTCAGCAAGGTGCAGTTCCCACAGTAGCGTGCCATGATAGGGGAAACGGGGCCCTCGGCTACAGCAGGAAATTCAGAAACTCGTGGTACCTGCGGTGAGTACTGCAGGGTGTTCTCCGTTGAAGGTACCAGCAGTCCGT
Organism: Vandiemenella viatica; assembly: GCA_031002005.1. Taxonomy (NCBI): domain Eukaryota; kingdom Metazoa; phylum Arthropoda; class Insecta; order Orthoptera; family Morabidae; genus Vandiemenella; species Vandiemenella viatica. The sequence continues at coordinate 330,029,258 of CM061920.1, read as the reverse complement.
CCAGGATTTTTGCCAGTGGCAGGAGACTTGGAGGTGTTGCAGTTTCATGGCAATTGTTCCTGTTGAGATATTTCTTAATAGTAATAATAATAATAATAATTGATAAAATTGCGATGTAGCGCCCGCTCCGGTGGCAATCTCCCTACACCCCTAACCTTTCCCCTTCCACCTACTTTTTCCCCTCTACTAATTTTTACTTTAAATTCTTTCAGTGTTTCCAGTAAGTTATTCATCACTTCTCCTGGCAATTTATTCCAGTCCCTCACTCTCTTTCCTACGAAAGAAAATTTTCTCACACCCTTATGTCTAAAATCAAGTGCCAGCTTGTGGTCATGGTCAACCTTACCCTTCCAAGCACTTCTCTTAATTTTCCCACCAATATCTTTCCATGCTTCATCACCAGTATACGCTTTGTACATTCCCATGACTCTCTTCAGCCTCCTCAATTTTATAACCTGTTACTGTAAGATCCCTGCGATGTTTACCAGCGAGTTCCATATTCCAATTTAAATTAAAATTTGTGATATTGAGTCTTTCTCTGACTCTAGCTTAAAGTTAGGAATAATGTCTTGATTTGTTACATTCGTTCTGAGGCTTAACTCTGATTGTCTGAGAATCTGTGCGCCATATCCCCGATATTTGTTGAAAAAAATTAGTTTCTTTCTCCCTTTAAATATGAGATCTGTGGGATGTTCGTTGTTACACAAAATAGTGAGACTTCCATCTCTTAGAGAAATGAAAATTCATTCGTCATGCCCAAGGGCTGTCCAGATGCTATGATTCAAAACAACAACTTTTTTTACACAGTCACGAAGAATCGTTTTAAGAGTTGCACCTCGCAAGACGAACCATCATGGGTTGGATACAACACGAAATTTTGTTTACAAATACTTGAAGTGTCTGTCATTTGCTTACATGCTAATTGTTCATGGTCCAGTTCGGCGAAAAACCATTTAGATTGATTAATCAATAGGAATTCTTTTTCAGCTTGCAAAAACAAATAGTGACCTTGCTCATTTACTTCTATGGGTATTGGAAGTATTTTGTATAAATTAAATTCATTATTTTCAGCTAAGATATTCTATCAATTATTTTTAAGACCAAGCAATAATTTTATTCAGTTAATGAGATCGGAAATTTCTTGTCTCATATCTCGTTTCTGATTAAATTTAAATATTGAACAACTTGCGCTGGGATAATGAGGTGCGCTTGAAGTAATCCCTTCTGTGAATTAACAACAGCATTGACTAAGAGATCGTACTCCCTTTGGATACACTGGAGAATGACTACTGCTCGAATTAAGTGTCCTTTACTTGAGATAATTTTTTATTACTGTCGAACGGCGGCATCTGTATTATTAGCAAAATTTTGGACATAACATCGCATTTTTCTCATATCATCCATTAGAACTTCTTGATTTCCATTGACACTTGCCAATGAGTGACTGAAGTTAGACACATGCTTTTACCATTGCGTACTGTTCCTTGTTAAGTTTCAGATGCTCGGTTTCCACTTTGTCTATCTTTGATTTATAGTATTCAAAATAACTATCACTTATGACCCCGAAAAGTATTTTAGCAATTAACTCAACGAAATTTAGTAGTCCACGTTTGCTGCGAGTTTGTTGATGATTTGTCAATTTACAGTTAGCCTCTGTGAGTCTTTGATATGTTTTAAGTGCCATAGTAAATCTATAGCCATTTCATTACAATCGTCTAGTGACAGGTTGAGTTCAGCCAAATTGTTTTTACAATACGCTATGGAGCTCGTGGAATAATGTTCCACCTCAATAATTTCCCTGGAGTTCGCCCCAAGTTGAAGTGACGGTTGATAGCTGGATGCACTGGCGAAAGTTATACTAAAGACCTGGCGAACGTGCTTAATTCTCCACTTGAAAGTGTTGAAATTAATTGACAGAGGAAGGAATAACAAGAGGTAGCGTAGTCGAATCATCTGCGAAGAATAAACATCCCTAAGCGATTTGATTTGTAGATTCCATACAAGGTGTACTATACTGGCATGTAAGCGATATGTTGGCAGTGTATGTGCTGTGTACTGGATCGCGAGATTGTTTCGAGCTGCTGGTATCAGGAGGTTGGGCGCGCGGCTCGCTTATATATAGCTGAGATGGCGGCAGCTGGTACCCAGGCTCGTCGTATCTATTCGGTCTTACTTATCTATGTGCTAGGCGTGACTTGAGACGGCATCCATTTTGGCTCGCTGTTCTTATCTCTGAGGTTTGGAGACTCGACCGGAGCACGTGTATTTGTTGATAAACAGATCTCGTAGCGATATTTACCCATTAATGTATGTGCTAGTAATCTCATCGAAATCCCGTTTTTTTGCTTTTTGTATGGCTTAAACGTTACTAGCAGGCTATGATTATATACATATGGTTTCATGCAATTAGCATGTACTTTCTCTCGTTTATAACAATCATTTTGTATCATTATGTTTGGGAGATCAAGTTTCAATGTTTTGTACATTCCAACAAAAAGATTAACTAGTTTTTTGGCTACATCCCCTGTGGAAAAGAACTCGATCCCCAACCTTAAATTCAAATTTATTTTTCTGTTTCGTCTCTTTGTTAATTTCTCTGGCTCACTGGTGTAAGCTTTGAAGCCAAGCTTTCAGCTTCGTAGCATAAACTTAATATGAGTAAACAACTTCGGTAGGGTCTCATTGAAAGATACCTGGAATGTTAGGTACGCGTCCAAAGAACTGTACAAAAGCTGAGAAACCTGCAGCTGAGTGAATGTCGGTATTTATTACGAAGGTTGCAAATGGGATCCAGAAATCCCAGTCTAACTGATCGTTATCTATGTAGTGTCTAAGGTATTGTAACGTTCTGACCTCATTACCTGATTTAAAATTATAATTAATTTTATTATCATGAAAGGTAGAACTTGCATGAATACTTCATATGAGAAATCACAAATGGTTTTATTTCAATTACTCACATGACATATATAACAAAATTAGTTAAAATTAATCAGTTGTCCTTTTGCGGGCGCCAGGGTATATAAAATACACAAAATTAAATAGTAAACAAATTCAACATTTTGACTGTTCACTTCTGAAAGAAATATTTGCTCCGGGCTATAAGAGTTTTTATCTGCAGGGTAATAGCTGGGCAGTGCTATGAACTTGCACTTGTAGCTAGCACGATGTCCTTCATATGGCGATATATAATTACAGAATTTTAATGTCGGCCACACACACTGGATGAAGTTTTCTGCTCTGCTACGGAACAGTGTGGCACAGTTCCTCAGGACATCCTTTGCCTGAGCACATCCGCTCAAACAAAGTGGCTGATGTCCCGTTCCAGGCGGCACAGTTCAATTAACGCACAGACAGTGCACATCGACCGATCGTCCTTGCCGGCCGTCACCGAATAACACTTCTCTCCTCTCGTTCGTCGTGCCACATGAAAACAGAAATTGTCCGCAGATCACCCTGTTTGTCTACCTGGCTAGCACAATACAATACTCCCCTCTCCCAGCGTCGCATCACCCCAGCAAAACTCGCCCGCCAGTCCTTGGAACCTGGCCAGCTGACATTCCTGACCAGCCGCTTAGCACCCACAAGCTAACTAAAATATTCTCCATTACAAATAAATAAACATATAGTTTATTAATGTAACTAATCATCACAAGACGCGTTCGTTACATATTCGCCCTTGTTCGGCAAATTTAAATAAAATAGTTTTATTTAAATTTTCACAATAAGAAATATACAAATTTGCCTTCTTCGTCCATTAATCTAACATTAATTATTAAATCTGGTATCCTATTTTCTAACCTATTCCATCATAAGTTCCACCAATATGAATATTTTACCAAACATATGTTCCTTGGCTACTTTGTACAAATATTTTTTCCCTGATTGTGGGTAGAATTGTGCAGGCCACTAAATACATAATACAACCTTTTCAAATGTAACCTTACAAGTAACAAATTTTTTGAATTGATATAGATGTTCTAATATAATAACATCTTGTATCAAATTGAAAACTTAAATTAGACACCACTCTTCATAAATATTACGCTAATACAATAGAAGTTGTGATCATCATAGCCATTCAACACATAGGATAAAATGAACATAATCTTAAAAATATAATGAATGAATAAACCTAGTAGAGGAAATATCCTTTTATGAATAATAATAAACTTTTAAGCAGTGAAGTCATCATCTATGATGTGCAGGGTTGTCCAAAGCAATGCAAGATTGTTCCAAATATTTTCTTACTGTGTCTCCGCGAAGCAAAGTATTTGTAATGGATTTCCGCCACCATCCTTTTAGTATAAAAATGACAATTACATCCCCTTTTATCTCCGCTTGTTACAGACCTCGCGTGATTTTTAAATTAACATGATCTCGATCAAGTGTACGCGGATGCCATCCCAGTATACTTCCCGATTTCCCAAGACAACGTTATAAGTACATTTGCTCCATGGCATAAAATAATTTTGTTCATGGATTGCTGATTCGCGTAATTCCTTATGAACAAAACAAAATAAAATATTATCTACCTAGTACCTCGGAGATCCTTTTCCCTTGGCTACTTGGTGATTTGATATGTCACACAACATCTGTGAAGTTCCAGAAATTTATCTGTAAATGTACCCCAACGTATTGGAATCCTTCTGTCTGCCAGAAATCAACTCCCAAAATATTATCTAGGAAAGTTTTTATTCTTTTCCGGCACATCGTCACTATCAAGAGAAACAAGTTGCACCAAATGATCCTCGCGCGACTGTACCAAAACTTTGTGATCATCAGAATACTCTTTAAAGTTTCGTGAATTATGGCGTTAAAGTCATTGGTTCTGTTCAGTCTGCCAGTAAAGGCCCCTGCCAGGCAGACCTCACACACAACGCGCCTGCACGCCGGGATACATATACGACTCCAAACAGGCGCAGAGGCATCAAAACAAACCAGGAAAACAAATAGAATCATCTAGAAGCTAAGTGGGACTATTTCTTACAGAGGTCGCCGTACTACCACACAACGGAATTCCTGCGCCAGGCCGCCTATATAAGCGTAGCCGGCCGCTCCACCGCCAGTTCCAGCCTGACCGCTGAACCAGCGTCAACTACAGAAGACCACCGGAAGTTCGCGAGAAGTAGAAGCCGTCACTCTACCCCGGATCAGGACCAGGCTGAAATTCTCGACGGTCTTCTGATAACTGTACCCACATTTGTTTATGGTTTACCTGTTGTATTGTGTACCGAGTAATAAACTTCAAGGAACCGTTAAGTGTAGTTCACTTCAGTGGCGACAAGGTTGGGATAAGAACTCTCGACCATCATGGCTACGCCAGCAGCACCTACGGAATGGCAACAGTTCCTCCAAGGACTTCTACATCAGTTCTTCGAATCTCAGAGACAACTGATTGCGGAAGTCAGGAATCTCCGCCAACCCACGGCCCCGCCTCCGTTCCCAGCATTCAACGACGACGTCGAGGAATGGGAGACCTACGAGAAGCGCATAAGACAACACTTCGCAATTCACCACATAACCAAAGAAGAAGACCAACGTGCATATTTCCTTTCCTGGAACCAATCGAAGATGTATGTCTTGCTCACCAAACTTCAGCCACAAGACCCCGACACCCTCACCTTCACGACCATCTGTACGACACTGAATGCATACTACAGACGCCGGTACCATGTCGTCGCGGCCCGCGTCGAATTCTATCAATGCCGGAAGAAGCCCGATCAGACGTATCGCCAGTGGGCGGCCGAACTCCAAGGCCTTAGCAGAAAATGTAAGTTTCAAACTCGTTGTTCCCACGAATCCTACGCCGACGACATGGTGCGTGATCACATCATACAGGCTGCACCAGATGCCGCACTCCGGCATGACGCCCTCAAGTTAGAGGACCCATCCCTGGAGCAGGTCATCGAACTTGCCTACAAATTCGAAATATCTACGGCCGCAGATCGCCGCCTGGAGTCCTGGGCGGATGTGGCCGCAATCCGAACCGACGTAGAGGACACACAGGACGTCGCCGCCATCCAGAGCTCCCAGTCGCGCTCCTCCCGACACCACAACCGGGGACCGCTTCCTCAGAAGGACATCGAACCGGCCCGTTCCGGCAGGGGCACCAAGTCTCGGCAGCAGCAGCGGATCCCGCAGCGCCGACGCCGCAGCCCGCTCCGCCTACCCTCCTGCCCCGCCTGTTATTCAGCACATGAGAGGGAAAATTGTCCGGATCGTTGGGCTGAATGCTCACGTTGCGGCAAGGAAGGACACCTGGCGTCCGTCTGCCGCACCAACACCACCAATGCCAATCCCGGCTCTCGCCGCCCAGGGTCTTACCAAGACAGGTTGAGCGGCGCACCTATGGATATCAATCAGGTAGACACTTCCACAGCATCCAAACTTTTTATTGACGTTACGGTCAATGGCAAGCCTCTGCGCCTACAAGTCGACACAGGAGCAGCAGTCTCATTGCTTAATTATACTACTTATGTGCAAATTGGCTCGCCCCCCCTCTCGCCGGCCCCCAAGCGCCTCCTGACATACAACAAACAGGAAATAGCACTCCTGGGACAATTCACAGCAAACGTCATGTATAAGTCTGTACATCGTTCAGTCCCCTTTTTAGTAGTTAACAGTTCTCTCACAGCAGACTTATTTGGACTGGACGCTTTCCGCTTATTCGGATTTTCAATTGAGGATAACATACACCTCGTATCTCAGCATGTTCCTTTTCCTGAAGTGGACGCCCTTTGCACCGAGTTTCAGGACCTGTTCTCACCAGGCGTCGGCTGTGCAAAGGACTTCGAAGCATCACTCCAACTCCGGCCGGACGTACGGCCTCGATACTTCCGGGCACGCCAGGTACCCGTAGCGCTTCAACAACCACTTCAGGAAGAACTTCAACGTCTCCAAGACGAAGGGATCCTCCAGCCGGTGCGGTTCAGCCCCTGGGCCACGCCGTTGGTCATAGTTCAGAAGCCAGGACGCCGCTTACGTCTCTGTGGTGACTTTAAGACCACCGTCAACCCGCATCTGCTGGTAGACGATTATCCACTTCCGAGACCGGACGACCTCTTCCGTAAACTAGCAGGAGGTACCTACTTTACAAAAATTGACCTGGCAGAAGCATACCTTCAAATCCCTTTGGATATCCAGTCCCGACAATACACAGTCATCAACACTCCCTCTGGCCTCTTCCAACTCAACCGGCTCATGTTCGGCTTGGCCAGTGCTCCAGCGATTTTTCAACGGTATCTCGAACAACTTCTCCAGGATATTCCGGGATGCATCAACTATCTCGACGACATAGTCGTCACGGGACCCTCCGCTGCCGAACACATGACCAACCTCCGCCTACTCTTCCTCCGCCTCCGTGCAGCAGGATTGAAATGCAACCTTTCCAAGTGTCAATTTTTTCAACAATCCATTTCCTACCTGGGTCACATCATCGCTCAGGAAGGCATTTCCCCAGCATTTTCCTATGTGGACGCTATTTCCAACTTACCTCGGCCTCAGGATCTACATCAGTTGAAATCTTTTTTAGGCAAGATTTCATACTACAGAAAATTTATACCCTCAGCAGCACAAGTGGCAGCACCCCTGTACCACCTCTGTCGCAAGAATGTCCCGTTCCGTTGGACCCCAGCTTGCGAGACCGCATTCCACACCCTTAAACAGCAGCTCAAGTCCGCAGCATGCCTCATGCCATACACTCCAAACCTCCCCTTGATACTTGCCACAGATGCATCCGATTACGGTGTGGGGGCAGTTCTGTCTCATAAATTACCAGATGGCACGGAACGCCCCGTAGCTTACATCTCCAAAGCCCTATCGGCTGCTCAGCTTAAATATTCTCAAATCGAGAAAGAGGCGCTAGCTATTGTTTTTGCCTGCTCCAAATTCTATTCCCTTTTATATGGGATTTCTTTTCATCTCATTACCGACCACAAGCCACTCCTATCACTATTTGATCCGTCCACACGTCTGCCTACCAAAACATCCCACCGCATCCAGCGTTGGGCACTATTCCTGTCCCAGTTCAGATATACCATGCATTTCCGTACCACCTCCAGGCATGCCAATGCAGACGCCTTATCCAGACTACCGCAGGGACCAGACCTTGCCTTCGACAAGTCGGAACTTCTGGTGTTCCAGATCGACGATGACATACAAGAAGCACTGAAGACATTTCCAGTCACGGCCTCAAAAGTCGCGGCAGCCACAGGGGAGGACCCCCTCCTCCGTGTCATCCGACACCACATCCAACACGGGTGGCAAACACGTTCCCCTCCACGCCATCATCAAGACCTCAAGTTCTACTACTCCATCCGCCACCAGCTCTCAGTAGTAGAGGGAGTGCTCCTCCGCACAGAACCAAATTCCACCCCGAGGGTCGTCGTTCCGAGATCCCTACAACCGACAATCCTCCAAACTCTCCACCAAGGACACTGGGGAATTGCCCGCACCAAATCCCTTGCCAGACGCCATGTATTCTGGATCGGCCTTACCACGGATGTCACGGAGATGGTGCGGCGCTGTACCATCTGTGCCCAACAACTGCCCCGCCCCCCTCAAAAGTTCCTTTCCTGGCCGGCACCGTCCGGACCCTGGGAACGCATTCACCTCGACTTCGCTGGCCCATTCCTAGGCCACCAGTGGCTCCTAGTGACGGATGCCTTTTCCCACTTCCCATATGTCGTCCGTTGCTCCACAATCACCACAGAGGTCACCATTTCAGCCCTCACGAAGATCTTTTCCATCGAAGGATTACCATACGCTATCGTCACAGATAACGGACCGCAATTTCGAAGTCGGGAATTCCTATCCTTCTGTACCGCCAACAATATCCAACACCTCCTCACCCCGCCCTTCCACCCCCAATCTAACGGGGAGGCGGAACGGCTAGTCAGAACATTCAAAACCCAAATGACCAAATACACCACAAGTCACAAACTCGAAGAGGCATTGACACTCTTCCTCAGTTCCTATCGAACCACTCCAGTGGGGGCCAAAAGCCCGGCGGAATTGCTGCATGGCCGCCAACCTCGCACTCTCCTCCATCTCCTCTTACCCCCGCCCAAAGTACAGGTACCTTCGGGCCCATTCACCCCGGGCTCCCTAGTCTGGGCCCGCGGGTTTGGCTCCCGGGCCGGTTGGCTTCCGGGGGTCATCCAGCGGCCCCGGGGCCGCCAACTGTTCGACGTCAGCCTGGATGGCCGGATAGTGCGACGCCATCGAAACCAACTACGTCCCCGCTACCCCACGGCACCGTCCTCTTCCACCACGGCACGGCCATCCACTTCTTCCTCTCCTTCCCTGCCACCTCCACCACTCCTGCCGTCTAACCGTTGCTCAGGGACAGTTACAGCGCCACCAACGACGCCACAACCTGTCGGTCGCTCCGACACCCTTCAGCCGCAGCCTCTCGACCACCTGCGGGGACCATCTTCAGCGCCCCCCGTACAGCCCCCGGCCATCGACGCCGACGAACCGATGCCGTTAGCTCCACAAGTACCTCCACCACAACCTGCACCACGACGCAGGTCGGCACGCATCGCCAGGGGAACAGCTCCGTACTCCCCTGGAGGTAGCCTTCATAGTCTGCTCCAGGGCGCCGCGGCAGACGACCTCGCAGACGTCGCAGACATCGCTTCCCCCCCCCCCCCCGGGAGGGAGGTATGTTCAGTCTGCCAGTAAAGGCCCCTGCCAGGCAGACCTCACACACAACGCGCCTGCACGCCGGGATACATATACGACTCCAAACAGGCGCAGAGGCATCAAAACAAACCAGGAAAACAAATAGAATCATCTAGAAGCTAAGTGGGACTATTTCTTACAGAGGTCGCCGTACTACCACACAACGGAATTCCTGCGCCAGGCCGCCTATATAAGCGTAGCCGGCCGCTCCACCGCCAGTTCCAGCCTGACCGCTGAACCAGCGTCAACTACAGAAGACCACCGGAAGTTCGCGAGAAGTAGAAGCCGTCACTCTACCCCGGATCAGGACCAGGCTGAAATTCTCGACGGTCTTCTGATAACTGTACCCACATTTGTTTATGGTTTACCTGTTGTATTGTGTACCGAGTAATAAACTTCAAGGAACCGTTAAGTGTAGTTCACTTCAGGTTCCATTAGTGAATAAGTGACTGTTAACTGAGATTATCCTTTTCACCATGCATGGAATATATATATTATAATAAACTTTGCAAAAGCTTCTTAATGGTGTATGATTGTGGACTGGTGCGTAATAATACTCGTTGCCCTACAGTGAAAGTTTGATTATGCTTTGGTCTTGCTATATCCGCATCATTCTCCTCATCCTCCACACAGCCATTTCGCCAATATGTTAAATTACTAAGGCAAAACTGTGGAGAGCCCTCAGCATCCCCGGCGAATTGTTTTTATTGGCCACCCTGCGATGTCTCGCGTGCTGCGCCAACTCTCAATTCATTTTCACTTTCGTTCTGAATGTTATTGCCGGGATCGACGGTTAGAATAGCATTCACCTCCGGCGAACCCACCGCGTGTTTGCCCGTGACCATCCCGCTGACCATCAGTCTTCCACGGTTTCTTATCGCCAGATTGGGCTTGCTTCCAATTTTTACCTCCCTTGGGGTTACTACTGTTATTGAAACTTTGCCCGTTATTCTGATTATTTGGCCGGAAGTATCCTTGAATTAGAATTAGAGCGATTGTCCTGCATATTTTCCGCGCACTGTTCACGGCTCGTTCGTTGTCCTATGGCATCTAGATTCCGCAGTGTTTCTTTACATATACAGGCGAGATGTGTTCTTGAACCCCGGGGCTGAAATGTGAGCTTACTACATCAATGAACTCGGCGTCTGGCATGACTGTGTCGAAGTAACGACTTTTTACAACTAGCCGTTCGACATACCTTTAGGTTTAGGCTCGCATTTTCCTTGGTAAAATCGCGTCCCAGCTTGGTTTTGAATTTTTGCTGACCAGAAAGTACTTAAAAACAATTCCTTAAATTGTGTGTACGACATATCTGGACTACATGCTACCTTTAGCCATGAACGATCCTGTTCAAAAAATGACTGACTAATAATCAAAAGTTTTGCCGAGTCCGGAACAGCTTTAATTTGAAAGAACCTTTCAAGTTCTTCGAGGTAAGCTTTCGGGTTTATTCCCCCTTTTGAACCAAATCTAGGCAGCTTTAACTCAATATTTCCCGAAAATAGCTGAGCACAACTAGCTTGACATTGTCCATTGTTGCTAGCAGTGTTTTTCCTTTCGGTTAGTTTACTTTCCAAATTACGTAATTTTACCTCCGTTTCGGCAGCAAGGTTACGCTGTGATGTTTCTAGATTATTATGACTTTTCTCCATTTCTCCCACGGAATTCTTAAGGTCTCCAACTTCGGATCTTATTTTACCTAAATTTTCATCAACACCATCTTTTATTGAATCAGCAAACTCAGAAATCTGACCTAAATTTTCACTGTTTTCTGTGCGCATTTGTTCAATTGAACTTTTATTCGCTTCTACTTTACGGCAAATTTCATTGTTGGTTGTCTCAAGGGCATTGCAGGAAGACTTTAACTCCATCTGGACTTTGCTTAAAAGAGTGATCTCAGAGCTAATTTCCTTTATAAAATCATTTATTTCTCGGCCAATTTCTCCGCGGAAAGTAGCAAATTGCTCTTCAATCTTTTGTGAGCCATTTCTTGTTTTCTTTCAAGACTCTGGATTTTACTATACATTTGCACTGAGAGTTCAAACAATTTTTCATTGGATTCTTGAAATTGTGTTGTAAATTGAGCAGATAATTGTGAAAATTTCTCCATTAATAAAGCCGCTATATCGTTCATCTGGTGTTGCTGAGTCTGCAATGCAGGAATCACCGAGACTTTTTTCGCACTAATGTTGGAGGTATTCTGAAAATTTTCCAAATTTTCCTGCCTTAATTCAACGGGTGATTGGGTGGAATACGCTATTTCTGCGACATTATTGTCTTCCCCAATATGATCCGTATTTGAATCAGTGGGTACTGGCTCCCGTGATAAAATTGACCCTTCCACGATTTCTTTCGACATTTTAATAATGGTACTGGATCTCAAGCGCATTACTTAAAACTTCACGGTATTTTCAACTATTACGTTGACACACAATGAATGTTCCAATACACAACAACAAGGAAAAGAAATAAGGATTGCAAAACACACCATCAGAAAGACTTTACACAATTCTGCAAATAAAATGCCTCAATAAAATCCGCGATTGCACAATAAAATCAAACCCAAAGAACATTCCACAGCACATTCTATAATTTCAATGGAAAAATTAAAAGAAGAATTTACTCAACAAATACCTTCGCGGAAAAATAGTTTAAATATGAAAGGATATCGTTACCCTGGACATATGGCTCGAAATCCACACAAATATTTCGACAATTACTTGCAATTGCCATAAAGAAAGCACAACAATTATCAACGCCGTAATACAACAGAATTTGAGTGCGTTTGGACAAACCCATTGCACATTCCCATGTCACACAAGATAATTATTATTTAACACACGCAATGCACACAAAATAAATTTATCAGATCTTTTGCAGAACCAACTTGCATCAAAGATCAACAAGTACAACATGAATTTATACACGCATTAACTACGCAAACTAATACAAACTACTTTCTATCTACAAAATAAGAAAGTTGCCAAGGACATAGTGCTGTCTTTCGTTCATAGCATAATTAATTTTTGTAATTAATAATTGAAAAGCCCCATTTGGTTCGCCATTGTAACATTCTGACCTCATTAGCTGATTTAAAATTATAATTAATTTTATTATAATGAAAGGTAGAACTTGCATGAATACTTCATATGAGAAATCACAAATGGTTTTATTTCAATTACTCACATGACATATATAACAAAATTAGTTAAAATTAATCAGTTGTCCTTTTGCGGGCGCAGGGTACATAAAATACACAAAATTAAATAGTAAACAAATTCAACATTTTGACTGTTCACTTCTGAAAGAAATATTTGCTCCGGGCTATAAGAGTTTTTATCTGCAGGGTAGTAGCTGGGCAGTGCTATGAACTTGCACTTGTAGCTAGCACAATGTCCTTCATATGGCGATATATAATTACCGAATTTTAATGTCGGCCACACACACTGGATGAAGTTTCTGCTCTGCTACGGAAAAGTGTGGCACAGATCCTCAGGACATCCTTTGCCTGAGCACATCCGCTCAATCAAAGTGGCTGATGTCCCGTTCCAGGCGGCACAGTTCAATTAACGCACAGACAGTGCACATCGACCGATCGTCCTTGCCGGCCGTCACCGAATAACACTTCTCTCCTCTCGTTCGTCGTGCCACATGAAAACAGAAATTCCGCAGATCACCCTGTTTGTCTACCTGGCTAGCACAATACAATACTCCCCTCTCCCAGCGTCGCATCACCCCAGCAAAACTCGCCCGCCAGTTCTAGAAACCTGGCCAGCTGACATTCCTGACCAGCCGCTTAGCACCCACAAGCTAACTAAAATATTCTGCATTGCAAATAAATAAACATATGGTTTATTAATGTAACTAACAGTCACAAGACGCGTTCGTTACAGTATCCTGTGATCATGCAATGCCGTCGTCCCAGGCTACCCTTGAATCAGCGCGAATATATGGTGGTTTGGGTCTTCTCAATATTTTGTAGTTGGCATACTCGTTTTAGGGTGTCGCTAAGAAAATTATTCCCATATTGCTAAGGATCTGAGAAGGAATTCCATAATGTAGTACGTCTTAACCAATACAAGTGGCATTTTGATGTTGGGCTGTGTTAATTTATTTTGTTGACAGCTACGACATTTCCTAAGAAACTCTCTTATATCCTGGTCTATACCCTACCCTTGTATATATCTTTCAACCTTTTCTATCATTTTATCTATGCCGATGTGGCTGGCTAAGGGCTAGTGATGAAATTGACGTAAAATTGCTTGTTTTTCTGCGTCGCCTATTATTGGAAATTCGTCCTCGGTAGTCTGTGTTTGTGCTTCGGCCGTTTGTGTTCGAGTGAATGTAGGGTTAGTAATCTCTGAGGTGTCCATATCTTCTCTAGTGTTATCATTATTGGTGAGAGTATCTGGGACTGATCGATTAAGGGCATCAGCATTAGAATTCACCCTTCCACTTTTATAAATCATCTGGAAATTATACTCAGAAAGTTTCAATCGGAATTTCAACAGTCTGGAGTGGTTTATGATCTGTTATTATTTTTAAATGAGTTCCAAATATTAAGGGGGGAAATAATTTAACAGACCGCAAGCAGAAAAGGCACTCTCGCTCACTTACACTATAGTTCCTTCCCCCTTTGTTCAACGTCCTTGAGGTATAGGATATCGGTCTGTCTTCTTCTATTTTCCACTGCATTAAAATCGCACCGAGACTTCTTTAGCATAAGTAATTAGAAGTGCTTCTTCGAAATTTGGATATTGTAATATAGGTGGAGTAATTAGCCTTTTTTAAGGGTTTTGAAAGCCTTCTCACCTTTATAGTTTGCAATTTTACTGTAATTTTCAATGAATCTACGATAATAACCAGTGAGTCCTAGAAATGTTTTAAGTTTCCTTATGGTGTCAAGTTGACGGTCATTTTTAACCTTTTCAGGTTTCGCAGGATCAGTAGCCACTCCTTCACTTGTTATTTTATGACTTTGATAGATAATCTCCTTGAGAAGGAACTCACATTTAGATGGTTCCAGTTTTAAGTTGTGTTTTCGGAGCCTAGAAAAGACTTCTGCTAACCTCTCCTGATCTTCTGCAAAACTACTACCATGAATTAGCAGGTCGTAGAGATAGACAAATGCTTTCTCCCCTTGTTTACCGGTGAATACTAGGTTCATCAGTCTCTAGAACATGTTTGGAGAAGAGGATAATGCAATGTTCGATTTTCCCTTGCTAGAAATAAAGGCATCGCATCATCGCCCTATCCTTCTCATCAGTTAGTTCATGGTGATAACCTCTCAACAAATCGAGAGTGAAAGAGTATTTAGCTTTACCTAAGGATTCCAATATCTCTGAGATTAAACGTATAGGAAATGTGGATCCCACTGTAATTTCACTGAGTCTCCTAAAGGCTACCACTACTAGATATTTTTGCTTTTCACTGGCGTCAGCTTTCTTGGGAATAAATAATATTGGAAAATTCCACGGATTGGTTGTTTCGGTAATAATTCCCTGTTCTAAAATATTATTAATCTCTTTATCTAATATGGGCTTTAAAACTTCTGCCATCCTTTATGATCTACTGTTACTAACGGTTCCTACTGCCCCTGGTTTAAGTTTGATTTCGCGTCTCACAGTGTCTGTATGAGTATGTTTATCCCAGGCCAGGAAAAATAAATCATTGTATAGTAGGCATAATTCTCTAATGAAACTGTTTCTCCTCTGAGTTAAGATGTTCCAGTCTCAGATTCTCTTTAAGCAAGCTAGTACGTAACTTTGTTATGACTGGGCGTTGCGTCATATGACCTGACTGCTTATCAACGTGGCGAACACGCGGTGTGCTGAACGTGTGTTTGCAGAGGTGTATAATACTTCCTCCTCTCTAGTATTCAAATTACGAATAATACATTCACCATTTCTTAAGTTCACATTTGATTCGGGTTCGTGAACACCGGAAATTAGTTCTTGTTTACTTATTATAGCATCTGAGTTTCTCTTACCTTCTCTTCTCTGGGACCTACTTTGATCACGTGTACCTCTGCATATGTTGTAGTTTGTTTTGAATTGTGGGATTATCCTGGATCTAAATGCTGTTTGATTTTGTTCTCGCTGTTACTGTGTCTCTGATTAGCCACTGAATTGTCTTCTGTGGAAATATGCTTGTGTCTTGCTCTCTGCTGTTGAGAATTGCCTTGTGTGGATGCCAGGTGTTCGGTTTGTTGAGTGGAATGATTTTGTAAATTTCTGCCCATTTGTTGTTTTTGACTACTGAACTGCGGTTTTTGACCCTGACCTGGTTTGTTTTGAGTTTGTGAATTTCTAGCATGATATTCCTCTCCTTATAATCGTGTTTTGGGTGGACATTTGTATTTATTACTTGGGCCTTCGGGTCTGCGCAACTCTCTTCCTTTCTTGACAACATGCACTGCAGTGACCTCTAATGTAAACTGTATTGTGTTTATAGTTAATTAAGGGTCCGTGCAGCAGCATAAAATCTCTTCCTAATAATTCCTGTTAACTAATATCAATCTTTCCGAATACGACATGAAATTTATGGTTTAGATAATGGTTAGGAGTCAAATACAATTTCAGTATAACTGTCGCATGAGTTTTAACTAGTTGAGGTGAGCTACCTTTAATCTGAATTGTCTGTTTATTGGTGTATTTGGTTTCAATGGTGACTGATTAATAAGGCTTATTTGTGCCCCAGTTACAAGCAAGTATGGAATATTCAAATTTAGTGTGCTAGGGCAAGGAAGTTTTATAAAATCACTAGCATACTGACAACCTACGGCATATACTTACCAATAATTTCGAGTGCTAAGATGGTTGTCTACTGTCACACTCGAGCTCTGTTTCACTATTTGTTTGATTGAGTTTTGCCCTCAAAATTTGCTTTACATTTGGGTGGGGTGAATACGCCTAGCACATTTGTTTATCTTGGTTTGATAATCAGCTACTTTGTAATCGACATTATGACAGTAACTGCATTAATGTACTGGACTCTTTTGAATGTTGTATTACTTCTGCAATCTTTAACGCTGTGACCAACACGATTACATAACTGGTAAGTCGGTTGTTCAAGCTGTGCTTCTGGCGCATTATGTTAGTGTATGATTTGTTAATAAATTTAGTTTAGAGAAAAAGTTTTATTTAGTATAGATGTCGATTTTCTCTGTCCTATTTACTTTGTGTCTGCTTAAATGTTTTTGGCACCAGTTTATTTTGCCTTCTTTTTGCACATGCCTTGTAAACTGGCCTAAGTTGTAGCTCTAGCAGAGCAACAGCAGCTAAAGTTATTAGAACCCAAGAGTTGGATGGTCATGCTGAAGAAAGAAGAAAAGACATAGCTGAAATAAAGTTGCCCTTAGTCAACCCCCCCCCCTCCCCCACATCCCTTCACCCTTTTCTGTTTCTAAATAGGTTGGAAACTGATTCTCTTCAAGAGACAGATTCCACGGTAGAATGATATAGTGATGGCTTTTCTGTCATATTATGCCGACTCCGTGTTGTTTGGGACCAATCCTTTATTACCAACAAATTTCTATATTCAATTCTGGCAAATAAATTCTTAATCAACGCGTACGAAGTCACGGGTATCAGCTAGTTTTTCAATATATGCAAGACTTTCCTCAGCATCAGCGCCTTTCATTTCATTCGCAGTGGCTTGCCGGAAATCATGTTCTAATGCATCGACACGAAAGGCCCATTTGGCAATTGATTCATCACTTCTCTTTCTAGCTAAGAGTAATTGATACGCATTAAAATCCAAAGTCTCTGCTCCCCGTAATTTTATATTAAATAACTTTGATTGAAGGCCAATCTTTTGTTTGATCTCGGACAAGAATCTTCGACCTTGAATTGGAAACTATTTTTATTTTAACATACATACATCACGCAGACGTTAAAAAATTATAGTTACTTTCTCAGGACAGTGCTTCTAATATGCGTGGAAAGTATAACGGGTTACAGAAAAATTTGATAATGAACACTTGTGCATTTTTCCTTCACAAGAATTTTGTTTTTCAGTATCGTTAACAAACATTGCTTGATCTTTACATCCACTACAAAAGTCGGCCACTTATTTATAAGCAAATTCCATTCTTAAAACTAATAATTTTAATGGATTGTCTTAAAACTACGTGGCTCCATTTTGTCCTCCCTTGAACCCTACCTCTCCCATGTTGTCTGACGTGGCTTTTGCCTCAACATCCTCCCTCTCCCCTCTCACCTCCGAGTGACAAGTAGTCTTTTTTCCTATTAATTCCAAAGACATTTTGTACCGTTTTCTTTTGAAAGACTATCGTTCAAAAATTGCGTTTGTAATGAATATAACTGATATTTGTGTTATGTACTTTTCTATAAGTATTCTGAATGAAATGTTGAAACTGGCCACTCTTAAAAAATGATAAATTATTGGGATAACCTCTTTCTCAGGTACAAGAAGAGATCCTTTTCTTCTTGAAGGGTTACTGAAAACATTCTCTTTTTCTCATTAATCGTTGTTCATTAATTGATAAAATAATACAAACTATACCTGCAGCATAAAAAACTAACAAAAGCTGCAGTTTTTGCTGTTTTCTTTTATTGCAGTTCTGTCATCTTCCTTTCTTCATTACCAGGGAATGATTTTTTGTTCTCCTTAAAAGATTTCTATAAGTCATTGGATACGTTTTTTTTTTTTGCTTATAACTTTATGTCTCGTCGATGTCGAGGTCATTAGAGGCGGGAGAGGGCTTGGGACAAGGAATAGGAAGGAATTCGACCATGGCCTTTTTGAAGGAAGCATTCGCCTGGAGTGATTTGGGGAAACCATGGAACATCTAAATCTGGATTCGAACCGGCGTCCTCCCGAATATGAGGCCGGAGCGTTAATCACTCACCCACCACGCTCATTCCATTGGATAGTGAAAACACATTTGTAAAAATATTTCGACAAGCCTTGTAAAGTTCGTTCTACACCGGTACTTAAAAACACACTTTGAACTTGAAATAGCACTTCAGCGAACACTATATTTAAAGTTTCCCTAAAACTCACTTGATAGAACAAAATTAAACTTATTTTATCAACGAGCGGAGCGGTCACGCGCGGGCGATCATAAGCAAAACACCTCAATTTAAACCATGAGTACAATACGAACTGTCACTGCCTTAAAAATTACGTGTGACGTCTGTAAGCGTTTATAAGTCTGGGTTCGATATGTCTAATGTTTTTTTGAATCGGAATGTCGATTAGTTCAAATGCGCCTTCCGCGTGCAACAAAACGCTATGACTTCAAGTCATGTACATGCCCAACACTCTTAATATGTAGGATATATAAATTACCGTATGGAGGTAATTAAATGACAGAAATAAATATCCGCATGTTGTTGTGTGTTCTGTTCCTGATTTTAACTCTGACAAATAATATTAACGACAAGCTACGTAATCCCCCTTTTTTCTCTAGACCGAGCCCTTAGTGGAACCTGATGATCAAGCAGAGTCGATTCAGTCAAACCATAACAATACAGACAAAATATTAGCTCTGCTGGAAATATTGCTAAAACCAATCAATGGAACTCACTGGCATTCAATGTACGGTATTATAAAACTAGCTGTTGCCCACAATTTAGTTCATGAGAACTGTTCGTTTAAAGGAAATAAACTGTAGGTCTAGTGCTGTGTTTCCACTAAGAGGCTAGCTTTATAGCGACTGCGTGAGCGACTGTGTTCTATAAACCAACTCATTTTCAAAATTGAGGCCGAGGAAATAAATGACGTTAACAAAAAGAAAATGAAAACATAGATTTTGATATATCCTTTGTTATTTGCATTGACGTCGGAGTTAACGGAAAATGCAGTGTCGCATCTATATTTTGTGATAATACATTCTATAAAAAGAACTGACCAAGAACGAACTAAATATTCCAGAAAGTGCCCCAATTACAACAAAAAAGAACACACCGATGCCTTATATTTTCGTCGATAATGATGCTTTCTAACTAACTGATAAAGTTATAGTGGGCAACTTAAACAACAAAAAAGTTTGTTTAACTATAGGTTGTGTAGAACAAGGCGATACATTGAGTGTACATTTGGAATAATGGCCAATAAATGGCGTATATTTCACACAGCCTTAAACACAGACATAGATTTTTCTACAGATAGCGTAAGCTACGTGCATTTTGCTTAATTTTGTACGTGAAAGGCAGTCAGTCCCGTGCGGTTATTAGTGCAGTGTGCATTGCGCAGTAATTTTACATAGATATAGAGTCGCGCGCGGATACTCCAGTCGCGTCAATGGGTATGGTTAATAACTTCACTGAATAAATAGATACAGAGCTCGGCCTGCCGTCAGCGACTAGTAGCTTAGTGGATGGGGCCTGTCGCAGGTAGGTTGCGAAGGGACAGGGTTTTAGTTGGTGTAAGACGTGGTTTCATTGGGCATGTAGGGAAGAGGAAACGTTGGAAGTAAATGAGGCTCTCCCATGGTTTTGTTCACTTTGTCTTTGGGATGAACGGATGAGGGAGATGGGCGAAACGATGAGAGAGTTGCGTGAAAAGATCAGGAGTCTTGAGGCTCGTCCTGTGGAGGCTCAGCCTGTGGAGGACTGACCTGTGGTGCCCCCGCCTGTGAAGGCTCAGCCTGTGGAGACGCAGCCTGTGGAGGCTCAACCTGTGGAGGCCCAATCTGTGGAGGCCCAGCATGTGGAGGCTCAGCCTGTGGAGGCATAGCATGTCGGGGCTGAGCTTGTCGAGGCTAATGCTCTAGAGGTAGAAAGTAGAGATAGTGGGTTGGAGGATGTTCAGAAGGATGGGTGGGAGCTGGTAACAGGTCGTAGGAGAAATGTGGTTAATAAGATGAAGAAGCCAGACACGTTAGAAATTGTGGGGAAAAATGGGTTTGACCTGTTACCAGAGTCAAGAGGAGAAGAGCCTCATGTAGATGTAGGGGTAGCTAAGATGCAGCAGGCCTATAGGGATAAGGGCGTACAAGGCTAGAACAGGAAAAAGAGGGTTCTGCTGCTAGGTAGTAGCCATGGGAGAGGTGTATGCACTATTCTGCAGGATCAGTTGGGTACAGATTACCAGGTCACAAGTTTTTTCAAACCTAGTGCAACATTAGGTCAGGTAATAGAGGGTACAGGTTAATTTGTAGGAGTTTCACTAAGAATGACAGAGTAGTGATAGTGGGAGGTGCGGGGAATAGTATTGGTACAAACGAGAGTTATAGTATAGAAAGTGACCTGAGGTAGGTGGTTAATATGACACAGCATACCAGGATAAAGCTCATGCAGGTCCTAAGTTGCCATGGCCGGCCAGAATTGAACTATGCTGTGAGGTGGGTAAATGTGGAAATAGAAGTGCTACTTGGGAAAGGCATTAGTTCTGTGTTGTGCAGCTGTGCCTGTGAACACCATTGGTGGATGGGGTTTCACTAGGCATGGCCTAAATAGTAGGAGCAAGAGGGTACTTACTGAATGGTTAGCCAAAGCAGTAAGGGAGCCCATTTCCAGTGATGATGGGGTCAGGACTGTGTCTTTTTTAGGTTAGGAGCTGCTGGTGAAGGGATGGAAATAGATGAACAAAGTGATACTGATTTCAGATCCACGATGTGAAAAATCACAGATGTTAAATTAATAGATGAAGTTGCTGAAACAATAACTGACTGGTGTAAAACTGGGAAGGAGGACATAAATGCTGAAAATATAAAGCCAGTAATAAGGGTGTTAATGGTGAACTGTAGAAGTATAATGAACAAAGTAATCGAATATGAACATTTAATAGAGATACACAAACCACAAGTAATAATTGGGGTAGAGAGTTGGCTAAAAGAAGAAATACTAGATAGTGAGTTTTTTCCCGATGGTTACAGAATGAACTACAGAGATAAAGGAGCAATTGGGGGAGGAGTTTTCATACTAGATAACAAAAACTGCCACAGTTCACTAGTGTTCGTCTATCATGACCATGAGTTACTTGGGGTAGATTTCTGGGGTAATAAAAAAGATATAATCAGATTGTTGGCTGCATACACTATGGAAGAATGAAAGGTGAAGATGAGGCTATTGGGGAGAAATTAAATTGATACTAAGATTTCAGAAGTGAGAATAGGATAGTCATTATTGGTGGGGATTAAAATTTACCAGATATAAACTAGGTAGGAAATAAGATTAATAACACAAGGGAACAGAGATTTGCAAATACCTTAATAAGGGAATGAGGATTTACACAAGTAGTAGAGCAGAACACTAGGGGACAAAATATTTTGGATATATTCCTAATAAAGCCCAATGATAACCTTGTGGGGTGTCGAGTAACCGAAGGAATAAGTGATCATGATGCAGTTCTGATGGATATTAGAAGGTTCCAGTGAACCAGCAGCCAGAATTGAAGGGGGAAATAGGTATAACTATAAAAAAAGTCACATATTTCCAATTTGAAGACATACTTGAGAGAACATTTCAGCAAATGGAAGGAAGGCACTAGTACAGTAGAGTCAAGGTGGGAATGCAAGGAGTTAATAAGAAAGGGGGAAAAAATTATTCCAAAGCAAAAAATAAAGAGAAGTAGAGAACCTGTATACTATAATAGGGAAGTGAGGAGGTTAAAGAGATTGGTAAGAAGTGAACATAACAGAGTTAAGGGACAACAGAGTAGTAGGGAATATTTAAAACAACTAAACAAGGATCTAATAACAGCAAAGAAGGTGACTAAAGATGGGTTTATGAAGAGTACTGTCAGTGAGCAGCACAGGTGTAGTTACCATAGGGCTAGGTGGTGCAGTGCACCAGGGCCCCCACGCTCAGGGGACCCTCAAGCTCAAAAAATTTGAAATTCATCCTGACGAAATCATGAAGGAAATAAGAAAGCTGAAAAAACATGAGGGAGTTAGTGTAGAAAATATTACTACTGATATCTTAAAGATAGCCGGATGTGACATTGTACCTTATCTTGAAATATTATTTAAATTGCTGCTTACCAGAGGACTGGAAAAGTGTGATAGTAGTGCCAGTACATAAAGGAGGGGTGAGAAATAGAGATAAAAATTATTGGCCAATCAGTATAACATCAGTGGTAGGTAAATTAATGGAGAGATTTACATGCAACCAAATCAGAAATATATGTGAGGAAGGTATGGTTTCCAAGCAGTCCCGCCACTAGCTGTTTGAGCGCCCGCGTGCAATACCCATTATGCTCCCCCTATCTAACTACAGCCAGTGGTGGATCTAGGAAATTTCCGAAACGGGTAAAAAAACTGAGATTGCCGCCCCCATTGTTTTGTTGTATCTCGAGTGTCACCGACCGCCCAAAGCAGGTGTTGAGCTAAAAAAAAAAAAAAAAAATACGCTGCAAATTTTATCGCGGCGACAATGGAGTGGCAACTACGACTGTCGAACACTCGTTTTGCCGCCCCCCTCGATGTGCCGCCCGCGTGCGGTGCACGCCTTGCACGCCCCCTTACGGCGGGCCTGTTTCCAAGCAAGCAAGATGACTTTAGGCAAGGATGTTCATATGAATCTCAGTTGGGGGGGAGGGGTATATGCAAGGTATTTCAGATGAAATGGACAAGGGAGGCCAAATTGATAGTGTATAACTAGATCTTTGAAAGGCTTTTGAAAAAGTGAGCCACAAAATGGTAGTAAATAAGGTAAAAACTATTGGAGTGGATGAGAAAGTGATTTTCTGCATAGAAGAATTTTTAAAAGGTAGAAAACAGAAAGTTAGGGTAGGATATGCAGTATAAAAAGAAGTGGAAGTAAAAATGGGAGTGCCACAGGGTATCATATTGGGACCATTGCTATTCATTATTCTAATGAATAATTGTGTTGATTGTTTACTATCAGAAATTAGATTATTTGCGTATGACATAATGCTATATAAAAGGATCAAAATGGTAGAGGACTGTAAACAGTTGCTGAATGATCTGGACAGGATATCTAATTGTGTTAATAAACATGGGATGAAGACAAATGAAAAGAAGAGTCAGCTTATCAGATACACAAATAAAAAACTAAAGGTTAATTATGATTATAAGGTGGGGAAAGAATTGCTTGTTGAAGACTCGAAATGTAAATATCTTGGCATTATATTTGATAACAAGCTTAACTTGGCAGGACACATTGGACAGGTAGTAGGAAAGGTTTCAAAATTCTGCACTTGTTGGAGAGATAAGGGAGAAGTAAAGGAATTGGGTTACAAAACTTTGGTCATACCATTGCTCGAATACGGTAGTGTAGTATGGGACCCAAATTTGGAGTAATCAAATACAGGAGTTGGAGAAGGTGCAATGAAAGGCTGCTAGATTTGTTTCTGGATATTATCGCAGAATGCAATCAGTGACAGATATGATAAAGGAGCTGGAATGGGATTCATTGCAAGACAGGAGGAGGATGAGGAGGGTCATGGGAGTGTACAGGGCGTATACTGGCGATGAGGCATGGAAAGATATTGCGGTAGGTATGAAAAGTAGTTCATGGAAGGGAAAAGATGACCATGACCACAAGCTGGCACTTTATTTCAGGCTCAAGGGTGTGGGATGATTCTCTTTTTTAGGGAAAGGTGTCAGGGATTGGAATAAGTTACCAAGGAAAATGAATAATTTACCAAAATTTTGAAAGAATTTAAAGTTAAAATTTGTAAAGGCCAAATGTAGGTGGGTGCACGAAAGGAGGAAGATATGTGTGGTAAATTGGAACCGGAGCATGCACTCCATTGCATTTAATTAAATATTATTATTTCTTCTGAATAATACAATGCCTCTTGTACTCTGAGAAAATTATAAATATTTTTGCTGCTAGAAGTGACATATCTTTAAATTGATATTAATTTGTGGACAGCTTTTCCACGTCACATTAAAATAAAACATACCATATTCTACTCACGGGATCGAAAACGTATCTTAATCTTATCTCTAGTTTTTTCCGGGAATCTCTTTTGCTACGGCCTTGCTCCTCGTCGAGGTCATTAGAGGCGGGATGGGAGTTGGGACAAGAAACGGGAAGGAATTTCGCCATGGCCTTTTTGTAGGGAGCATCCCGCCATTTGCTTGGAGTGATTTGGGAAACCATGCAAAACCCAACTCTGGATGCCCGGACGGGGATTCAAACCGGCGTTCTCCCGAATGCGAGGCCAGAACTTAACCGCTCACCCAGCACCCACAACATTCGGCTTCCGGGAATCACATTCAACGAATAATGGATACTAATTACCTATTACGTTTATGTTAATTTCTCAGCGTTATGAAGTTACATCAAAATAAAACATACTTTATTCTTTTACGAAACCCCAGCAAAATCCGATTAGAAGTTTTTGCGTTAATCCATATTTGGATTCTCCGTGGTTTCCTCAAATCACGCTAGGCGAATGCCGGGATGCTTCCTTCAAAAGGCAATGTCCGAGTTCCTTCCCGTTTCTAATGACCTCGACGTCGACGAGGCGCAATGCTATAAGCAAAAAAAATATTGTATTAATTGTGGGGGGTAGTGGCAAAATCGTGTTTCAAGAGGCGGCAAATTTATGTCACGGTGACCTTACTTTTTTTTAATTCCACTACTGCCCTGGGAGGAGATAATCGGGCGGCGGCAACACTCGGGTTGGCAACAATGGAGGCAGCAAAATGTTGGACGGGGCGGCAGTCTCCTAGTTTTTTCCCTAGTCAGGAAAATTCTCATTAGCCTCGCGACCAAGGGATGTACGTTATTTGTGCAATCAAAATTTAAGCTGTAGTTTTTGCGTGAATCGCGTTTAACGAAAATTTATCACCTTTTCGACATTCCGTCGAAATAAAATGTATATTTTTTAACCCTGGGTGTACGTGCTCTACATTAATGGAAATTACATCAAATTCCGACATTACTTTTTGCGAAATAAGTATTCAATAAAAATTTATTGTAATTTGTGGACACTTTTTTCCTATAGTTCTCAGCTTTCCAACGTCACAGCAAAATGAAACATAGGGAAGATCAGGGCAATAGTGGTCTCTCACATACCGATGAAACTACGCAACAAATTTTTGCGTCAATCATTGCAACATGTAGCAAGACCATCATGAACATTGGCTCGCTCTTTCAGTGCCTTGCGTTTCCGAGAGACAGCTGCGTTTTTGTTTACGTTCCCGCCGATCTAATTTTACGACCTGACAAAATAAGACGGTAAGTGTCGAATTTCTGTATGCACAATATTAAAACTTAAGGTAGGAATTGCATGTCGTGATTCAGAATTCAATTTGCCATTGTCCCTTCAATTTTTTTTATTTTGAATATTTTCTTTCGTTAGAACAGTGGCGGGCAATTAAAGTCAGCTGACCACCATTTCCCGCAATGATATTTCTTAGTGAGTTATATATCTATTTCGAAAAAAAAAACATTTTTTAAATATTTTTTTAGATGCCGAAAGCGCGACCCAGGAAGACTGAGAAGGCTGGCTGGTTCACCGACATTCTGGCAAAAGCTGTGCAACTAATAGAACAACAGGGATATTCAATCAGAAAAGTTGCTAAGGTAATTGGCAACCCATTTTCAAGTCTCCAGAAGAGATATAGTAAGAAATTACTCGGAGCCAAATCTAGGTCGGAAAACTGTATTTACTGCTGAGATGGAGAAAAAGATATCAGATACCATAAAAAAGATGGCAAATATTTTCTATGGTTATACCGCTAATCAGATAATGAAAGTGGCATTTGAATATGCCGAAAGTTTACGGTTAAAATACGACTTCAACAAATCCTCAAAAATGGATGGACGTGATTGGTTAGAAGGATTTTTAAGACAAAATAAGATTTCTATAAGAAAGCCGGAAGCAACTAGTATCAACAGAATTGCAGCGTTCAACATAGCAGATGTGGAATTGTTCTATAAACTGTTGGAAGAACTAATGGAGAAGTTTAAATTTGTCCCCAAAAATATATACAACTGCGATGAAACAGGAATTTCAACTGTGCAAGAACCAGGAAAAATACTAGCTGCTACAGGTCAGAAAAGAGTGGGATCTATCACAAGTTGGGAAAGAGGGGAAAATATTACCTTGTTATGTGCAATGAGCGCAGCTGGTGGATTCACTACACCAATGTTCATCTCTCTTAGAAAGAGATTGGCACTACTCCTCGAGGAGGATGGCCCAGCAGGTGCTTTGTACAAGTGCTCAGATAATGGGTGGATTAATGAGAGTCTTTTCCTGGAATGGCTTCAGCATTTTACTCGTTATGCTAAACCATCTGCAGATGAACCTGTCCTATTAACACTTGACAATCTCACTGGCAGTTTACGAAAGTAGCAAAAGCAACCACATTCATATGCTATCTCTACCACCGCACACGTCACACAGGATGTAGCCTTAGGACGTTTCACTTTTTGTTCCACTCAAAGCGGCTTATAAAAAAGAATGTGACATATTCCTGAAGAGCCGTCACGCAGAAAAAATAACTCCCTATAATGTGGCGGCCTTAGTAATAAAAGCATTTTCTAGCGTTGCTTCTATCAGCAAGGGAGAATCTGGTTTTAGGGCGACTGGCATTTTTCCAATGAGTCCCAATGTGTTTTCGGAAGAAGACTTTATAGCAGCTGAAATTCTCCGAACTGAAACTGTTGTTGTGCAAAACGAATCAGCTGTCCTTCCACCCAGGGGCGGATCCAGGAATTTGGTTTGGGGGGGGCTTGACTTGAGTGAATTTTGGTTTAGAGTACTTGCCTTCAGTGAATTTTCGTTTTTGGGGGGGGGGGGCTTGAGTCGGCCATGGGGTAGTCCTTATAGCCTCTACGAGCCTCGAATCCGTAGAGCTAAAAAAAAAAAAAAAAAAAAAAAAAAAAAAAAAAAAAAAAGTCTCCAAAATTGCAATGTCGGGGGTGAACCTAGATACATTTGGGGGGGCTTGAGCCCCCTAGCCCCCCCCCCTGGATCCGCCCCTGCTTCCACTTACTGCTGCTAACGACACGACAGAAGAATTGCGTGAAAATCCAGATAGGTCTACGTCAAGACAAGTTGTCCCATCCATTCCTGAACCAGTGCTTGCGTCAACGTCTCAAACTGAAACCCGATCAGTAAAGCTGCCGAAATCTCAAGACTTTATTCCAGTACCTACGAAATCAACTTCCGTCAATACAAGAAGCAACATGCCACAATTTTGACATCAACGCCACTCAAAGACAGTTTGATAGGAAACGAAAACAAAAAGAAGCAAAATCTCAAAATAGAAGAAGAGACCGCCATCTCCAAAAGAAAAAGGAAAGGGCAAACGAGAGAAGGAGGCTATTAAGAAAGCAAAGAGACAAGTATTTCAGGACTCTCCTGTGTCCGATATCAACGCTGATGACTTGTGTCAAGATGATGAGGATGAAGTCGCAGAAGATGTCGGAAACGGATGCCTAATATGCAGAGAATTCGGACGAAACAACGAAATGTGGTACAGGTGCACTTCATGTGGACTGTGGGTTCATTCCGAGTGCACTGGCTGGGACTCTGCCGACGGTTATGTGTGTGATATGTGTTAGATTATGTTTGACTCTGATTGTCCAAAAGCTGACCTTGATTGTCCGCACATGAGGGCAATAGTGGTCAAACCTACTTTTTAAAAAATTGTTGTAATTGCCAAAATACGTTGCAAAAGTGATTAAAATTGTTAGTTTAATATTTAAATTTTGTAGTAAAACATTTGCAATAAATATTTGAAGTTGAATCTTGCTTAAGCGACTCCCATTACCCCCTTTCCCCCTACCCTATTTTACGCGCGGTATCTCTGGTGGCACGTTAATAAAAATCTGACTAGTAGTTATTGAGTGAATCCCGATCATCCCAAATTATAATCAGACAGATTTAAAAAAAAAATAATAATAAAATAAATATAATAGAGAGAGAGAGAGAGTTTTTTTACTAATAATGTCCCAAATTATTTTTTAAAAAAAATCTTAAATATTCAGTCTTTTAATGGTTTTATTATATGTATAGATTGTGTTATTAAAAAGATTGTTCCTTTTCCTCTCTCCCGCAAGGTTTATATCAGAAAAAGTACGGGTAACGTCAAGTAAACTTTTATAAATAATAATAAAAACTTTGAAGTTGGCCGAGACTTTTGAAGATAAATCGTTAAACTGCGAAAAGTGACCGGTAATTCGTATAAAGACTGGAGTTTATTGTATACAGAAAAATGTCAGACTGTTGTTTGAGTCCGGAAGGGACAATTCCAACCGTAGCGAAATAAACGTTACCATTAAAAGAGGTAACAACAGACTGTATAGGATCGGAGGGGGAGGGGCCACATGCCACCGGAGGTAACTTCAGGGGGGGGGGGGGGCCGAAAATCATATTTGAAGGGACGGCAAATGGGTTACCTTCTTTCAGCTTCATTACTGCCCCGGTCGGCGACAATTGACGGGGACGGCAAAACAATGTTTCAAGGGACGGCAATCTCAAAGTTTTTGTCCCTGTTCGGAAAATTCCTAGATCCGTCACTTTATTTTTCTACAAAACAATCATGATATGGAGCTGAGAAAGTGTAACATAATATCTTCCGCGATACTGTGTATAAATCATATACAGTGCAAGACGAAACTTGAGAAATCTGCTCCATCATTGATGATTCTTCATAGATTTTCTCTCAGATCTAAAGGCTTAATTATATAGGCCTAATATTGGAATTATGGCTCTTCTACCAACGGCAAGATCATGAAGCGTGGATCTGTAATTTGTAAATTACGATTCTTCTTTCCATTATATGTCATTAATACATTCTGTCATTAATACATCCTTCGACGCGTATCGCACTACTGACTGCAGCATTCTGATTTCTAGAAAATTTATGGGTACAGGATTCATAGTCAACGTCATTTAATCATGAAACACTAGTTTCAAACTTTTCTATCTTGTTCTATATTTTCCAGCTAACTTGGTAAAATAAAAGAACTTGGACCGTCGTGTATGTTTAAGCGGAAATGTATTTGCATTTACTTCTTAATCGGGCGTACTGTCTAATTTTCATCTTAAACTTATTTTTATTTTCATTCCGGAAATTGCATTGCAGATTTAATTGGGAATATGTCTGACTTGTTATATTTCATAAACTGTATGAACCTATAGACTAAATAAGTAAGTTACCTTGGATCAAATAATTGTTATACTACGTTTGTTTCATTTTTTAACAATTTAAAAGGATTCTCTTGTAGATGATAGTATTTATCTAACTGATTTCGTGACATATTTTGTTTAGTGAAATTGTCTCGGTGACCGAACCCAAATATTAATCATTACATGAGTCATGAACGCGCATGCGTACAGTAAACTGGCTCAGTCCTGAGTTTTCAGAATGCTTAAACTGTTAAAGAACTGAACTGCCTGAATTTATTATTAGTGTGGTTTCAGATCCAAGCTATAAGCCGTCATTTACAGCTGAAATAAACGCTAGTACTAAAGAGCAAAGAAAATATTCGCGAGTAATAAATGCAGAAATAGAAAAACTTTTTGTAATTAACCTTGCCTAGTTTCGTGATTATTTTCCAGTATCAAAACTGTAAGTAAGAAACTTATGCCTACCGCTACTCTGACTTGCTGTGTGCGATATTGATTGAATAAAACTGGTGATACGGCTGCGCGTGAACAGTTTTATTGCTGAGGTAGAGGTAGACACTTGCGAACAGAGGAGTTGCGATTGAGGAAGGTGGGGGGGAATTACGTGTGCGCGGCAGAGGGGAAGTAGGGTGGGATGACGACTATGTTTTCCTGGACTAAGGCTTCTGTGGCGCAGTGCAGAAAAATATTAGAATCCTTCTCCTCTCAAAAACATAGAAATCAGAAGTCTACTGCAGTTTCGAGAACTGTGACACATGTTTTTAGAGCTTAGCAGAAATACATGTGAGCGAAAATTATCGGTACGGTAGGCCACAGTAAAAGAGCGTAGAATTTATTATTGATTGTATGCAAAGCGCGAGTTAAAAATAAGTGCAGTGGGTATGAATCACACTTACTCGATTGTACCGCAGCCGCTTGTGTCTCCTCTTTACAGAACAGGTGACAGAAGTGACTTTAGTCATTCCTCTGCACCAACAAGTCCACAACAATTGAGAAGAAAAAATTCATTCGTCAAAAAGCATATCAGACACAAATCAAGCACACCCATTCACCGCCCGAAATTTTCACTTCTGCACGACCAAGACATTTACCCTTATCCTTATTTTAAACCTAAGGGACAAAATATTAGTTGTGGTCTAAGCTGTGTAGCTGTGAGTAATAGTCAGGGAAAGTGTGCCTGTTACATTGTGCCTTCACACACAACTGTTCTCTCTTGTCAAGAACATTCACAGAATGATACACAAGCAGAACAAGCACAAAGAGATGTTTTAGAAACATCTCAACAAGAATCTCAGATCTTTGTAAAGGTAAAATGTTTCTATTGATTTATGCTCTGGTTATTTATCATTATTATTACTGAGCATTCACAAATAGTTTATGCTTTAAGAAGTCATTAATGTTAGATTTTCAATAAACATTTTTACCAGAGTGTAGTGTAAAAACATTTACTGTGTCATTGTGATTGTATTTCTTGACACATTAATGAAATGAATTGTACTCAACAAATTATGAGAAGGTTTTCTGCAGCCCCCTTATTCCTTATGACTTTCCAGATGCTGACATTTATTAAAGATCTCAAGCATAACAGCCAGTAAAATGATCTCAGTCATTGTTTCTCACTTTAAATTATGGAACTATCTACTTTAGTAAAGTTAGCATCTTTGGTAGATATCCAGCCTATCAACTTGTTTAAAACTAAACACTTTAGGTCTCAATACTAACTATAGGAGAATTTCTGTCTCCCAAAAATACATTGTCATAGTGATTACTATATTCCATAGAATTGCAGTTTTTGTGATGTAATGATCAGTACCATATTTGCTGTGATTGTAGGTGAGTGTAAATCAGCCATCAAGAACTGATTTCAAGATATCTGGTGAGAAGAGGCATAGACAAGTTTATCCAAAAAAAGTGGATCATGAAACAGAAGAAGAAAATTTTCTAAAACATCAGCCCTCTGACAAAGAGAATGCTTTGTCATCAGGTAACAACAGTGAACAAGGAAATAGTAAATATTTAAGGAACACGCAGCTAAGAACCAGCATACCTAATGAAAAAATGCTTAGTAGTCTTGATACTATGGCTATCCAACACTATAATGACTCTAGTGGTGCTACAAAATTTAAAGAGAAGCAAATCCTGGTTAAAAGTACTGGGATGAACAGGGAGAAAGATGACACTAGTGAAATTGACTGGGAGCTAGAAAAAGGTGACAGTAGTAAATGTGAATTAGAAACTGAACATCACTCTCCACCAGCAGTAAACGCTCGTTCAGTAGAAGTTCAGGTATCCCCATCTCCTCAGTACCGCCTGAGGTTCCTGCCAGTATGCGGATGCACAGGTGCTGAGAATGAATGGGAGTTCTGCCAGTGTTGTTTCTTATTGCGGCTGGCAGGGCGGTGGGCCCTCTCACAGTGTGGGCTTGCGATATTGTTATTGGTGTGGGCACTTCTGGGAGCAGCTGCCTTCCACAGCACGGAGGGTCCCCATGAGGATCGACAGGCTCAGGAACTGAACACTGCTCGGATTTCACTCGAGACTGAGCTTGCGACAGAGTTACGTTTGCTGGGAGTACTAGATACACACAACTCTGTTGGCACTGTTCTTCCTCTGGAACCTGTGTGGAGAGAAACTATAGGGAAGTTCTTCAGACGGTATGAAGACAGAATGCTTGCTGCAGTAAGAGAAGGTTATGGTGAAGGAGGTGGTGGTGGTAGGATATGGAGCTACGCAGGGTGCCTCCTGTTTGCTGTATCTCTGCTGACTACTCTAGGTAACATTCCAACAGTTCTTTTAAAGTTATGTAGCAAGTTGTGTATGGATTAGGAGCTCATTTTAGATGTTACTTGTCATGAAATAGAACTGAAATTATGATTTTTTTCATTAGAGCTTATGATAAAATGATATCTTAAGATGTTTTCTAT
This sequence comes from Vandiemenella viatica, assembly GCA_031002005.1. Taxonomy (NCBI): domain Eukaryota; kingdom Metazoa; phylum Arthropoda; class Insecta; order Orthoptera; family Morabidae; genus Vandiemenella; species Vandiemenella viatica. Next base: position 329,996,619 of record CM061920.1, on the reverse strand, counting down.
CACAGGTAACTCTGATATATTAGCATAAATGTTAGTTACTGAGAGATGTTGATGAATATTAACATATTCTATAAAATTTAATCTTGTCCTTGTGATCAAATAATATTTCTTCTACACAGTTTTCTTTTTTGTTTTTACTTGATTATTATAATAATCAATAATTCAACTTTAAAGTTTGTGGATGTTATTTTGAAGTATTTCAGACAATTATTTACAAAAGAAAAAAAATGCAAAGGCAATTGATTGCTTGGCAGAGCTGTCAATTAACAGCACCATTATTTAATTATTTTTTGAACAAAAAGGAAATATTTTTTAATGATTGTACAAATTGAGTAAATTTTACTTCCATTTTGAATAAATGCATTTAGGTCTGTGTAAAGTAACTCTTTTAGATAGTAACTGTTTCATGGTATGTATTAGATTCTTTTATGCCATCATAAAATAAAATTACTGTGCTCTCATTATAAGTGCATCTACATTATAAAAAAAACTTTAATTTAATTTAATTGCAATGAAGCACATGTTCCAGAGGCAATTTCTCTACACACTCATTTTTCCCACCTACCTTTGTCCTCTACTAATTTCACCTTTAAATTCTATCAGGATTTTTGGCAATTTATTCATCATTCCTTTTGGTGATTTATTCCAATCTTCCCTCCCCCCTTCCTATTGCAAAAGAGAATTTTCCAATATGCTTATTCCTGATATTGAGTGCCATTGTGTGGCCATGGTCACCTTTTCCCTTCAATGCACCTCTCATAATTCTTCCAGCAATATCTTTCCACACTCCATCATCAATATAGGTCTTGTACATTCCCATTACTCTCTTCACCCTCTTCCATTCTTTCAATGAATCCCATTCCAGCTCATTTTGCACAGATGAGGCTCTGGATGCTGAATGATTTCCAATACAAGGAGTCACCTAATGCTTGCCAACAGTTTCTAGATGGAGGGCTAATGGGTAGAGAGTGGTTCACAGCACTGAAATGGCTGATAAAGGCAGATAAATGAGAAATAATCAGTGAGGATGCAGAAGGCAATCTGAAGCCACTACATTAAATACAAAGAGTATCCTGATGCTATTATATAAGGAATTATGACTTCTTCCAAAGGTAAAATAGTCCCCCAACCAGATCTCTTGGTGAGAACTGTTGTCACCAGAATAGACAGAAACATTCTCTGAGTCAGAGCATGGAATGTAAGATGTCTGAATAGGGCAAGCAGATTAGAAAACTTGAAAAGAAGGATTGGATGATTTAAGTTAGACTTAGTGGAAGGCTTTGAGAATATAGAAAAATTAGCACAAAAGATCTCAGTTGAGTTACTGGTGTGGATATTGTAATGATCATGAGAAATAGGTAATTTAATATCGACAGTTTAGTGATAGGAGGGTAGAAATCAAGCCTACAACTTAGAACAATTATATGTGTCAACATCACAAGACAACGATGAAGAAATATAGAAAATGTATGATGAAGTTGAAGATTTGATCCAATATGTGGAAGGGAAAAAAACTCTAATAATGATATGATGCATTTGTTGATTTGAAAAATGCTTTCAGTAATCCCAGACGGAACAAGATGTTAAAAGTCAGATTTAAAATATCAAGATAGAATCATAATTTATAACATACAAAAATCTGGTGGTTGTAATAAAAGGAGATAATCATGAGAGACATGTATCAGTTAAATAGGTGTGAGACCAGGTTATAGTCAATCCCCATTAATATTCAACTCGTTTGTAGAAGAAGCAATGAAGGAAGTGAAAGAAAAACTTATATGACTTAAATGTTCAAGGAGAAACAGTGTGTTGCAGTTTGTGAAGACATTGTCCTGTTAACAGAACAGTGTGAGGCTACAGAGAAATTACTGAATGCTATGAAGAAAATACTGAGAGAAGATTTAAGATTTTTGTCATATGACTACAGTAAGACATGGTTACTTTGTGATTGTATGGGTTACTTTGTGACACCTGTTCTAGTTTTTATATTTCAAATCTCCCGCCTGTGATGCCAGAAAAGCAAATAACAATACCATCACCTTGTAAGACTTACTGTGCCACTTATTGGCCATTGCCTAAAGCTCCTACACCTCACTCGTTCTCTCTTGCCAGTATATAAATGGAACCTCCTTCTGAGTTGTTGTACTAAATCCTGGAAAAACTAACACTTTCGAGAACCAGCAAATACATTCTTGGTTGTTGTTATGTTAGTTAGACTATGAAGTAATGTAATCTTTGTCAACTGATATTTATGTGAGATATGACTACAGAACTGTAATATAGACACTTGCTGGAGCTAATTTGTGACAAACCTACAGCTCTGGTAACAGATGCATAAACAAACCGAAAGAACTTATGACTGCCACAAGGCCAATTACCAAGAACAATTAGAAGTCAGGGTTTTGTCTGTCAGGAATCTATTCATTAAGCAGAACTGCTTCCAACAGCAATCTTCAAAGAAAACTTAGGATCAATGCCAGAACACATACATGAAGTATTCTTAAAGGAGTTGAACAAGAAGAGGAAAGATGCAGCAAAAAGCTTGGTTGCAAAGAGTTGGAAAATTTTGAATGTCCCAAAGGGAAGGAGCATTGTTGGTAATAGTGCTGTTGATGTCCAAGAAATGCCAACAGTGCCTAACATGCAGGCAACAATGTACAGTGGGAGTGAAGAGACAATGACATTTGGCACTGTAAGGGAAAGGAAAAAGATACAGATGAAATCTTCCAACAAGGCCTCAAAGTCTTGACATAAGAAATCTTTATTTCTGTGGACGTCAGATAAAGATGCAGACAATAGTACTGAGGCAATATCTTTTCAAAAGTATGATGATAGTGTTGAATTGTTCAGTAATCTTGAATCAAATACATTTGATGCAGAAATTGTTCTGTCATCAATATTCCCAAATTAGAAATGACTTCAAATTATATGCCTGTACCAAGGGTGCTTTCAAAGCTGGTGATTATATGATGGCCAACTAGGAGAGTGCATATAATATAACATAATTTTATTATCTTAAAAAAAAAACTGATGAAAAAGGATGTAAGGTGATTTTTATTGAGAGATCGAATTCTCACTGGAGATGGCCAGCCCAACTGTATGACTTTTGTACTATAGGAACATGTTTTATGCATTACCTACTTGCCAATTCTAGAGGTCACATGAGGGCTGTTTGGGATCAAATACCTTGATTAAGCTGTATAAAATTTGTAAACATTTTTTTAATAAACTAGGTAGCTTTGTGACAGTATTTTTATTCTCTTGCATTTCAAGGCAAAAACACACTAACCCCTCCTGATGGGGCTACTTTATGACAATTATTAACCTAAGTTTCTCAGTTTTAGGTTTGCCCAATATGTTGTTATGTAAGAGAAGGATGTATCAATGTTTTGTAACAGTCAGTATTTGACAACTTTTAAAAAAGACCAGCCGGTGTGTGAAAACACTTAAACTTTGTCACAGAGTAACCCATCTTATGGTATGCTTGTTTGTGAAAATTGCCACAAAACATCACTTGTTTCTTACATATGAAACCAATTGTAAAAACATGGCAAGGGTCACTCCTGATAGTGATTGATAATTTGAATCTTGAATGTTTTAGAAAACCGATAGATATCTGACTATAATATCTTAAACATCACAGGATGTACAAATAGTAAAATAAGGAGAGGGGATAAGATACAAGTGAAGGGAAAGACTGACCATCAAAAACTAAAAAAAAAAAAAAATAGTAGAAAATAAAATAAATGGTAAAATAGTTTATTTCAGTACTAATAATGTGGATATAGAAACGGAAGAGAGAGTATAGTCTAGAGTATTCAAGAAGCTAAAGGAGCAAATATTTGGATGAGGAATATACCAATCCCTTGATTTTCAAAAGAAATTAAGGGTGCCATAATTAAAAGTGATAGAGCATATAGGAAGTTCCTATTACTGAGAGAAGTTGAAGAATCTATAGAAATCCTGGAATGAATATAGCAATGTAGAAATAAATTTATAAATACATGGAAGGAAACAAAAATACAATTTTATGAGAAAATATTTAACCAACTAAAAGATGAACCCAAAAAATTATGGAAAAACATTAAGGTTATGAATAAGATTAAGGAAACTACTACAAAACTATGTAATATTTGGGGAAGAATATGTGTTTGATTTACAATGGTTAGCAAATAGGTTAAATCAATTAATTAAATCAAGTGCTGAAGAACTGATTGAAAGTATTCCAAAAAATACAAGGATGGCTCAGGGAATTTCAAGAAATTACAAAGCAGAAAGATGAAACTGTAATGAGAGTTTGAGAAATATTGTGGGATTTGATGAAATTAGTACTGAGATGGTAAAAACATTATGGTATGTGAAAGGAAGGAAATTATTAATATTGTCAAAAACTCATTAAAACAAAAAAAATATGCCAAAGTAAAGTTTTCTATTATCATGCCAACTACCAAAAATAAGTGGATGGTGCTAAATGTGGTGATATCAGACCTAGAAATAATTTATCATTAATAGTATATGGTATATGAGGTGTTAATAAGTTCTTTTTCATTTCAGCCAGTATGGACCACATTGTTTTAACTCTAGTTAACTTTCTTTTTAGCCCAGTATTCCTTCATCCCCACTGTAGCTGTCTTTTCATTCCTGGGTCCATTCCACACCAGTGTTTTGGTTGTTAGTGACTTGAGAGAATCGGATGCTTATCCCTGTTGTAAATTTCATTGGGGCCAATTCCCAGTTGTTCAAGATCTTTTCTGACCAGCCTCATACACTTTGCATTAGTCACTTCCTTGAGAGATGGTGTTGAAGATTTTGGAAATGAGAGTTTGATTGTCTCTCTGAACTTTATGACCAAAGAGCAGTGGTCGGCAACCTTTTAGCAGTCAAGGGCCACAAGGTGGCAAAACAAAGTAAAGGCGGGGTCGCACATACACAGTAAAAATTGAAAACTCAGTTTTCAAATTTTATTAATACAATTGAGGATAAAAATGAAGAAAAGTTACAAAATTGATCTTACATACTTTTGAGTTTACATTTGACTGTCTATTTTTTGTATGTCAGCTTTCATGTTAGAAGTTGAAATACGTAATATATCTCTCAAGTGCTCATCTGTGAGACGAGAAGCGTATTTATTTTTTCGATAATTGATGACTAAAAAAGTTTGCTCGCATAAATAAGTGCTTCCAAAAATTGAAATAAACTGCTGAGCAAAGTTTTTCAAATCGACAAAATCAGACGGTAAGCTACCATAAAATTTTACCAAATCATTCATCTCGTAAAAGACATTTTTTTAGACTCTCAGTGGATTGAAGTGCAATCACTTTCATTTGTAAATTACTGGTTACATCCTCAACATCACATGAGAAAGGGTTAGCAAAAATCTTCAGTTTGTTCGAAGCCTTCTCGAAATCACCAAATCTATCACTGAATTGACCTTGTAACTCGATTAAAATGTCTTTCATTTTCACACTATCCCAATCAAAATCAATGTTCCTCGACAGCCTTTAGACAATTCAGGAAGTGAGCTAATTTTTTTTCATCAATATGTTTTATGAAGAGCCGGTTTTTAGTTTGGAATGCCTTTACGTCTGTATGTATATCAGATATTAGTTTGTATTTCCCTTGAAGCTTGACATTCAGTGTATTTAATTCATGAGTTAAATCTGTCCAAAATCCAAGATCTATTAACCATTGAGGGTTAGCTCTGGAACAGATTTACCTTTCTGATTCATAAAAGTGTTGATTTCTTTTCTGAGACCAAAAATCTTTTCAGTACTGCACATCTACTTAACCATCTTACTTCTGAATAATAAAGGACATCTTGATGATCTGCTTCCATTTTGGATAGAAACTCTCGTAACTGACGATGTGTCAACCCATTATTTCTGATATGGTTTAAAGTGGATATCACGATGTCCATTACTTTTCCCCATGAAACGACTTTGGAACATAACACTTCTTGGTGGATAATGCAATGAAAATATAACGGGATTTCACCCACCAGGCCCTTGTTTTCCCCACTAATGTTTCTACCTCCGTCAGTTGTTAGACTTGCCAATTTTTTTCCCCACACTAATTGCATTGACGTCATTGCCTGTTGTAAGTGACAAAACAAATCTTCCCCCATAGTTGTTTCCTTCAAACTACATAACTGTAAAAGTTCCTCACACACGTTGAAGTATTTATCAATTCCACGAACAAATATTATAAGCTGGGCAGTATTTGACACATCATTACTTTCATCGGTAGCTAAGGAGAACCATTCAAATTGTTGTGATTTTTCCCGAAAGTTTTTGCATAAATTAGCGCCCAAATCTTCAGTGCGCCTGGTACAAGTTCTGGCAGATAGCATATATTTATCAAATTTTTTTTTTTGATCTGGGCATATTTCTTCAGCCATAGCTAAGGCACATTGTTTTATTAATTCGCTGTCGGTTAAGGGTCGCCCAGTATTTCCACCACCCTTAAACTCGCAAGTATATTTGACTCGTTACTTTGAATTTGCACCATAAAAACACATTCTTGGTTCCTGAATGAAGATTTGAGTAAATTGATTTTGTTTTTCCGAAAATCACCAACTAGGCACGCAAATTTTGCTTTATGCTCGGTATCATAGTGGCGTTTGACGTTATATTCTTTTTGTATACCAAGGGTTTTTTGGTATATTAATCATAGCGGCTTTCCATTGCAATTATTAAAAAAGTATAAATCTGTCCATGCATCGTTAAACACACTATTTTCTTCAATTAACTTCCTCTTTTTTGTAGCCATCAGTAAAACTTATAACCAACAATGTCAAATTCACGCTGTAAGAATAAAAGCCGTGTTGAAAACATGTCACTTAATTTCGCTATGTAATTGTGTGAACTATCAATATCTCACACTTACTGAACTGTAAACAAAATAGTAGGTACTCGTAGGTCACAGAACAATAACTAAATCGTAGGTACAGGGCCGTGGTGGCGGCGTGCACACATGAAATAACTTGATGTGTGAGTGTAGACTTTCCCGGCGTAGTGATGAAATATAATCTTCACGGGTGTTCAACCGGATGGTGTCAAAATAACACGGCGTTTCGACAGCAAGCTCGGCTGTCTTCATCAGGTCGACGCGGTGACAGCCAGCTTACGACAGCCAGCAGACACCGATACCTGATGAAGACAGCCGAGCTTGCTGTCAAAACATCGTGTTATTTTGACACGATCCGGCTGAACACCTGTGAAGATTATATTTCATGAAATAACTTGTATCACTCAATGACACAGCCAGTGCGGACGGACGGCGGGCGAGCGTGAGAAGATTATTGTCAATGCTGACCTATTGTTTCAATCATAGGAGAGAGTGGAGGAATTGTTCCCACTCGCACTTGTCCTGCTCTGTTCGTGTAGTTCATTCGTTGCGCTGTTAGATCGCATTCACTCTTTTATGCATTTATATTTTATAATATGGGCTTTCGATTTGATTTTTATAAGACGGACACGGGCCGCAAATGGAGAGGTCACAGGCCGCATGTGGCGCGTTGTCGACCGCTGCCATAGAGGATAAATATACTCCTTCTTATTCTGTTGTAATGCTCTGCAGTTGTTGGTTTAGGTCCTTATTGTGCCTGTGTCTGTATTTTCCCTCTTCTTTCATGGATCTTTTGTTCTTTTAGTTCCAGTCTTCTGAGTTGTCCCTTTCTAACTATGTTCAGACATTCTGAGGCATACAGTAATGATATTCAAACTACAGTATTGTAATGTCTGAGTTTGAAGTTGATGGAGAGGGATTTAGATCCACACATGTTCTTACAAATGTGGTATATTCTCTTTAGTCTGGAGCACCTGCTATTCATGGCTATGTCATCATTGTTATTTGGAGTTACCCAAGATATTTGAAGGCATTAGTCCTTTGTAACATTCAGGGCCGGATTAAGACAGCGCGGGGCCCGTAGCAAATGTGAAGAAAAGGCCCTTGATTTTTGACGTTCGGGGGAAAATTGTAGAGCTAAAAAAATAGGTCTCCCATCTAGCCTAGGTGCGGGGCCCCACTAGGAGGCGCAAGGCCCCCTAGAAGGCACAAGGCCCGTAGCATTTGCTACCTCCTGCTACGTGCTTAATCCGGTACTGGTAACATTGCGTTCCCCCATGGGATTAAGTTGGTTGCATTTCTGAAGTTAATTATGAACTCAGTTTTGTTAATGGAAATCTTCAACCCTACTTTAGCTGTTATGTGATTTAGAGAGGATAGATGGTGAACAGCTTCTTCCACAATAGATGATAGGAGAATGAGGTCATCTGTGAAGGCCAGAGAACTGATTATTAAGGAAAATGACCTATCAACAGAGTGTCAATATGGGTTCATAGAAAAAGCATAGTACAAAAACAGCAATGCAACTGCTACCTGAAAATTGGTTACAAGGGAGAAACAATAGTAGCTGTATTTCTAGATTACAAAAGAGCTTTTGAGACTGCCAACAAAAATGTGTTATTATAAAAAATTAAACAAAGTAATTAAATACTAAATGTTATGTACAGGGTGTTTCAAAAAGGACTTTACAACTTTGAAAATTCATATAAATTTTATGAAACAAAGTACAGAGCTGGTTTTGGTGTTGTTTTAAAGGAAAACACTTCAAGTTTTGACTCGCGTAGTCCGCTAGTGCCTAATCGCGCCGCACAAGCGCTAGCGGCAGTTATGTTAAAGATGGCTGCCTTCAATGGACCCGAGCGTGTTAGCTGTGTGTTTTGGTTTGAAGAATCGAAGTCTGCGACAACAATTCAGTGTAATTTTCGTACCAAGTACGCCAAGTAGGCCTACAATTTATGAGTGGCATAAATGTTTTGTAGAAACAGGGTGCTTAGTAAAACATAAAAAATCATCAGGGCGTCCAAGCACATCTGACGAGGTCGTTGAGCAAGTGAGAAAAAGTTTTGTCAACAGCTCTACGAAATCAACCCGGTGTGCATCTCGTGAACCGCAAGTCCCACATACGACGGTTTGGCGTGTGTTGAGAAAACGTTTGCATTTGAAACCATACCGATATTCGCTTTTACAAGCAATTAAAGACACTGATAAGATTGCACGTAGGAACTTCTGTGTGGATATGTTAAATCGAGTGGATGATGACGAACATTTCTTGGACAACATAATCTTTTCTGACGAGTCAACTTTTCACTTAAGTGGCAAGGTTAACACACATAACTGTAGGATTTGGGGCAGTGAAAATCCACATGAAACATTGCAACATGTTCGTGATAGCCCTAAAGTGAACATTTTTTGTGCGTTGAGCAAGAGGAAAATGTACGGCCCCTTTTTTTCCAAGAGAGAACCATCAACGGGATAGTGTACCTTGATATGTTGCAACAATTTTTGATACCACAGATCGATGAGGATGACTGAGAACGAAATGTTTTCTTTATGCAAGATGGCGCACCACCACACTATCTGACTGACATCCGGGATTTTCTCAATGACCGCTTGGCCGTGATGTGCCAATTGCATGCCCCCCCCCCCCCCCCCGTTCCCCAGACCTGACACCGCTAGATTTTTTCTTCTGGGGTTTCATAAAATATATGGTGTACATACCTCCTTTGCTGGCCACTCTACCTGAACTTAGAGCAAGAATTTACGCTGCTGCTGAGCAAGTTACACCTGAAATGCTAGTGCAAGTCTGGGAAGAAATCGACTACTGATGGGATGTCTGCAGAATAACCATCGGAAGTCACATAGAACATCTTTAGTTTAAGGTAAAAAAAACTTGAAGTGTTTTCCTTTAAAACAACACCAAAACCAGCTCTGTACCTTGTTTCATAAAATTAATATGAATTTTCAAAGTTGTAAAGTCCTTTTTGAAACATCCTGAATATGAGTGGCTGAAAGACTATCTGACAGACAGGCACCAAAGAATAATGTCTACATTTTTGTCCAGTGACTGTTCAGAAAATAATATGCTATTGCCATCTAAAAAATTGACATATTTTGGTGCTTAATAGAGATGGGTCGTTCGCGAGTGCATCAGTTCTTTAGAGCAATTCTTTTAAAAGGAGCGAGTAAGCAGTCGCTCACTAAAAACGGTAGTTCTTTTAGGTGAGTCAGTCATAAGTCGGCTAATTCCGAAGATGAGCTTGTTCACATGGGTTTTGTGGACTGTGGAGCTAAAAAAAAAAAAAAAAAAAAACTGAGCTAGTGAACCGTTCAAAAGAACCAGTTCTTTTCGTGGAGTAATCAAGTGAACACTGCTCTTTTAGTGGGTCACTTTGCCCACCTCTAGTGCTTAATAGTTACTTTTGTATCATTTGCATATACAAAGAATAATACTGGTCTAAGAATTAAACTCTATGGCACATCACATATTTTCACATGTTTGCTAAATGAAACCCACATTATTGTACTGTGTAAAACATACCTCTACAATTTAATTTCTGTTATACAGGCACAAGTTAAAGCATTCATTTGCTAGATCTAAGCCTAGTAGATCTATCTTTGTGAGCAATATATTATAGCCAATCACAACAGAAGCTTTTATGAGATTAAGAAATATACCAAACACATACACTTTCACATCAGTGTTAATTCTGTCTAAAATAAATAAAGTAAAAGGAATATTTGTTTCAGTTGATATCTGTTTTCCTAAATTATTTTCTACAAAGCTAACAAATATGTAGTTATATTTTTGTTATTAAAGAACCTCTAGTATTGACACTGGACGCTAATTTGACAAGTTTAGGTTGTAAACAGGTGTTACATTTTTGCTGTTTTAAGGCAGTCTGAAAACAAATTACTTGAAAATGCAGTATTTTAGATGAAAGCAATGCAATAAGCTATTAAAGTTCATTTTTTTAAAATTTAATTTAGTTGTGATGGGGCACAAGCTCTCTATACACTATTTTTCTTATTAATTTTTATCTTAAATTCTTTGAGCATAATTTTTTCCATCCTCATACTTTTGTCCTTTATGAGATTTATATTTTTTTTAACATTCTCAGAAAACTAGTCAACACTTCTCTTAGTAATAAATTCCAATCCATGATTTTTCCTTATATATATATGTGAATTATATTAGGATAGGGAAATGAGCCTCCACTTACCTTTAGATGATGGATGTGGGCGCGAACACACAGAAAATTTAAAAACAATTTTCTGTGTGTTTGTGCCCACATCCATCATCTAAAGGTAAGTGGTGGCTTATTTCCCTATCCTAATTTAATTTCTTTTAGCAACCTAGCGTCTTTGATTTCAATATTTACTATATATATTCCTTTTCACTACTCAGTGCTTTTCATTATATATATAGTTACCAGGAAATAATAGGAGCTAATTAACGATTGGATTTAAAAAAAAAAAAGGGATAGCAAAATGAACCACCACTTACCTGAGATGATGGTATCATGGAGTGAACACATAAATAAGCACAAAACACAGGAAAAACAATGACTACATGTCGAGATTATCTCTTTGTCAACAGGAGAAAATGAAGGAGGGAGGGTGGTGTGGGAGACCGTTTCACAGGGATATATAGAGGGATAGTGAAATGAACCACCCCTTACCTTAGATTATGGTATCAGGGGTTAAACACATAAATAAGCACAAAACACAGGAAAAACAATGAATATTTTGGGACTTGGCCCTTCGTCAACAGGAGAAAATCAAGGAGGGAGGGTGGTGTAGGAGCCCGTTTCACAGAATGACCTTTAGTCAGGAACATGGTGGAGGTAAATTCAAACAGAGGACAGGGAGAGGGGGACAGTGAATTGGATCTAGTACATGAGCAATGCAAAATGTTGCAAAAAGTGCAGAAAAATACATTAAAATGTCCATAACATAAATTTGAGAAAGTTAAAGTAAATAAGTAAACAAAATAAAATTGAAAAATGTGATGATAATAATAATAAAAGAATCTATGTAGTTAAACATCACCTCTGGTATCTGGTGGTTCAATATCCTGTATATAGTGGGCATGGAGGCAAGTAGAGGACAGAGGTAAGGAAAAGTACTGACTGGGTATTATCTCAAATTGAGACCAGGAGGTTGCCTTGTGCCTGGTTTGTATTGGTAGGCAAGTTCCCACCTTCTGAGTTCAGAGGAGCTGCTGTTGTTTCGGAGGACTCTGATAGCATGGACCATGAAACAAAAATTGAAATTATTAGTGTCATGGGAGATAGCATGGATAGCTACTGGATGTTTTGTATTCCGAGTGAAAACTGTCTGACGGTGGCCATTCATTCTAATGGCTAATGGATTGGTAGTCAAACCTATGTAGGAATCCAGGCAGTGTTTGCAGGTTAGCTGGTATATTACATGGGAGGTTTCACAGGTGGCGTGTCCTATGATAGGAAAGCTCTCGCCAGTGATAGGGTTGGTGAAAGTGGTGGAGGCATGGTAAATGTCGCACATCTTACAGCAGGGTCTATTGCATGGGAAGGATCCTTGGGGCACTCTGATGGGACAAGGAAGACTGTGTTTGTGGACTAGAAGCTGGCTGAGGTTGGAGGCCTGCTGAAACAAGTGCTGGGAGGGCCAGGGAGGATTTTTGGAAGAATGGACCTCATTTCTGGGCAGGTTAGTAAGAAATCATAACCCTGCTGAAGGAGGATTTTATTGATGGATTCAAGGCCATGGAAGTATTGTGTAACCAGGGCTGGACTATGGTTGGTTTCAGGGGGTTTGGAGCAGTTAATAGGTAGAGCAGGTTGCAATGTGGCTTGTGAAAGTTGCTTGTGAACCAAAGTTGGGGGATAATTGTGGGATACCAATACTTGTGAGTTGTTGGTTGAATATTCCACAAAGGATTTCGATTGGAACATATACAACTGCCTCGAATGCCAAGACTGTAGGGGAGGGAACGTTTGGTATGATACGGATGGCAACTGTCAAAATGGAGGTACTGCTGTGAGTTCGTGGGTTTGGTGTAGAGAAGCTGAGGTGGCTTTTAGAAAGAGACAGGTCTACATCCAAGAATGTGGTCTGGGTGTAGGAAGTAGGTCCATGTGAAATTCAGCGAGTTATTAAAGGTATTTAGATTATCCAGAAAATTTAGAAGATGTATCCAGATCATAAAAATGTCAACTATGAACCTAAGCCACAGGATCAGTTTGAGGGGGACGTTCTCCAAAAACATCTCTTCCAGGCGGCCTATGAAGAGATTAGCATAAGAGGGGACCATGCGAGTGCCCACGGCAGTGCCACGGGTTTTGTGGTAGATATTGCCTTCAAAGGAGAAATAGTTGTTGTTCAGGATCAGTTCAACCCAGGTGGTGAGGAAAGATATGCGAGGGCGACTGTTGGAGGGCGTTTTATCAAGAAAAAATCCATGGCGCTAAGGCCATGTCAATGTGGAATGTGTGTGTACAGTGATGTGACATCAATGTTTACCAGTATGGAGTTGGAAGGAAGTGGTGTGGGTATGGTGAAAAGACAGAAAATAAAGTGGTGTGTGTCCTTGATGTGGGAGGGGAGCTGAGAGATTATAGGAGGAGATTCGTAGGAGATCCATAAGCTGCAACAATGGGGCATCCGGGATTGCCAGGCTTATGGATTTTGGGAAGGAGGTAAAGGGTAGGTGTGTGTGGATTTTGAGGTGTAGGGAGAGAGATTGACAGTGGGGTGAGACCTTGGAGGGGCCCATTGAACTGTACATATTCTTGTATTTTTTGGTGACATCTGGTGTGGGATCTTCAGCAAGGCCGCAGTAAGTGTTGGCATCTGATAACTGATTGTAAGGACCCTGACCGATACCGGGGTTGAGTATCGGCTAAGTGCCTTAACTTAAACTCTTGATAGCACCCCACTGTTAGATGAAAACTTACTGAATATGTTAATTTGCTTTGACCATGCTGCCTGGATATTCAACTAGAATGCTTAAAGGTCGCCACAATATTTGATGACCTCAAATATTGAAAAGGTGATTCAATAGCTACGAAAATAAAACAGTTCACTTTCCCAAAAATTCTTCAAGTTTATTTAAATGAAATCAAAAGTTCAAAACAGCATTCTTAAAGTTGATTAGGCCAATCAAACACTCGTTCCAAAAGTTTGCAGATTGTGGAGAGAAATCTAACCGACCGAAACCCCTTTAGTAAATTTAAAAGTTCATGTTAGTTACTATACAACACGACACGATCCAACATGGTTGAACTAGCCAGCGTGGCGAGTTACAACCAGCGCGATGAAAGACAGACCGAAACAGACTACCGACAGGAACAGACCGCGGACAGGAACAGACCGCGGACAGGAACAGACAAACCATAATGGCGACGGGCTCTTTTATCGAAACCACGAGAACCAGTGACGTCAGCAACTGTATCACATCTTTTTGCTTCCGCGTAGCTCAAAGTATGTGTAATTTATTGGACAATCCCGACTATTAAAAATGTTCAGACTTTGACAGCATATGGACTTATCTACTCGAAGTCCGACGGCAGTCTCTTGAGAAATTTAGAGTAATTAATTTTATGTTTTAGCTGTTTAAGACTCCGCGTAGTGATACATTCGAATTTGGGTAAAATCCCTAAGTGTTCTAGAACTTTTTACGCGCGTGCACAACAATCCGCGACAATCTATTTTACAAAAACCTAATTACCGGTCAAATGCTTAAACTTTTGATGAAAACCCATATATGTATGAAATCGTCTTAATTAGGGCTTATCTGCTGATGTAATTTTTAATTTAATATCTCTTTTAATAAAAAAGCTTATTTTTTTCTCTTAATTAAAATCACTAATAAAACTTTACCGAATTATTTAAATTTATTGCCAAAATCTCGGGGACAGTGCTGACTACAGCTGGTGATAAAAGTTCAGTTGTAGCTTTACGCGATTTAGAGATATTGCAAATCTCAGAATTTCTACTTTTCCGATCGCGTGTTTCAAAACTTGAACAAACGGGAATATCTCTTAAACCAAACGTTTCCCGATATGATAATTACACTTTAAAATGATTTTTACGGTGAATTGTAACTATGTGCAAGGTTACAGGGAAATTCCTTTTAGTTGAAAACTATACTTCTCGAAATTTCTAAGTCCCGCCTAAGCAAAACTAGAATTTGCCAAAATTCTAAGGTGCTTACATGATGAAGTGCTTCAGTCATAGTCACTGCGATTCATAACTACTGTGGTTAAGCCCTTGTCCGCAGGTAGAATTATAAGATCTGGGTTTGTCGAAAGTTGTTTTCTGGCTCAGGGTGTCAGCTGGTCTGAGATTGTTGGTATTCATCAAGGACTTCAGAAAACTAGGAGAATCCAAACTGGTGGATAAGAATTCCTCAAAAATTTAGTGTGGGATGGTTCTGGGGAAGAGGAGGTGGGTCATGACCTCCATTACAAACAGTCTTTGGCCCTCACCCACCTTGTCCTGCAACAGTACACCAATCTGGCTAACAAACACTCTAGAAACCTCATATCACTTCACAAAATACTTCTGCTCTCTTCCCCGCAAGTTATCCCAATTATAAATCAAATTCTACAACAATCAGTGAATTCCAATAGTAGGCATGCCCAGAACCATCTGCACAAGTTGTCCACATTATTGAAGTCCCATCTTGTAGCGGGACAGTCTCTTCCCTGCCAGCCACTTATCCACCAATCAAAACTGCAAGCCTCCCTGATTTCCTCAAAACTGTCTATTGCCCAACTGCTCACCATACCTCAACCTCCTCGCTCTCTGCACCCCAGCCCTGTCCTCTTCATCACTATCTGAACCCCAAACTCTCCATACTTTCCAAGGCCTTACTTTTCCCCTACCCCAACATTTGACCATGCCAACCTAATTCCGGGACTCTTTCATTCTTCCGAACACTCTGCTGGCAGTACCACTTTGCCACTCATGTCAGTGAACCTGGGCCTCAAGACTACCTGGAACCCAGTCTCCAAAAATTCAAACCACTATCCACACTTGATCCACCACCTCTTCCCCAAAACCATCCCATACAAATTTTTGAGGAATTCTTTCCTGGAATTTTGCTGCAATGTAATCTTCACAAGTGTTCAGTTGGCTTAAACTGCAAAAATACCTTGTCACAGAACACGACTTACATGTTTCATGATCAGATGGCAACACAACCATTCCTCCATCAAAACTATGTCAGGCCTATGAACAGATAGTAGATGGAGAGTTGCTGTCATACAAACACAACCTCAGAAGGAGGTTGCACCAGATAACCCACCAGAAAGTGACAATGTTCAGTGATGGTGAATATAATAATAATAATCAATTACATATGTTTCTGTACTAATATTGTATTTTAAGGTAGTGAAAATGAGGAAGGATTGGGAAAGTAAATCCATCACTTACCCACATAGAAGACACACACACACACATAAAAGTGAGTTAGTTTTTATATGTTTGTCACAGCCCTTCTTCTTTCATCTGTGATAAATGATAGGTTCACTTCCCGTATCCTTCCTTGTTATAATACAGTTAATTTTAAGTTTGCGCATGTCTTCTGGCCATGAACTTAAATTTATAATCTTTATATGAGTGTGACAGTTAACGATGAGTTTATTGTCATTTATGCTAATGTTTATACAGTTCATGGATTTAATTGGTTTTTAAGATTAAAGTTTCACATAGCTCAATCTTTTCTGAATATTTCTGTACAATGTTATCATAAGATGTTAGAAATCCAAGCTTCACTTAAAATTCCTGTCACTGGAAATATTTTAGGATATAATATTAGTTGTTAGATCATTGGAGGTTTGGTTTGTTTGATGACTATTTTTAAACTAAACAGCAGATATGCATACTTTTTTAACTTTATTTTATACAGAATCTTTAAAAAAAATCCAAATTATGGTATGAAGTTTTTAGTTGTTAGAAAGTTTGCTTATAAATCTGAGGTAACGCAAAATTTTGCTTTTCAAAGTGCCATGATTGTTATTTGTCTCCAGGATTTGGAGCACCTGTTCCTAGGACAACGTTAGGAAGGATAGCAGCTGTAATATTTTCTGCTATTGGAATACCTCTGCATTTGCTGCTTGTCCTCAATGTTGGAATGCTAGTGGCAGTAAAATTACAAATTCTTTCCATCAACTGGCAACGAGGGACATCATTATTTGATGCTCTGATCATCTGCTGTTGCACATACAACAGTATGTGTCCTTGGAATACTCATAATTTTAACTGCTTATATTAGAAGTGCATGCCTCAGTTACAATTCCTACCACTGAAACAACTTCACAGTGTGGACTATAGTAGTAGGTGACAAGTAGTGTAGTTTGTCCGAAGAATGGTTTGGAAGCACACATATTATATTAGTATATTTTGAACCTCACCTTATACTTGGAAATGTCCATATCCTTGAAAGAGTGAAGCAGTTAAACAATATATAATGTTGATTCTTAAAGCTTCCACATTCAACGTATGTATTATTTTGGTTCTCTGAGTGGGTCCAAACCTAATGTTTCTGCCATCATTCTGTGGCTTTCATCAGTACGGCTCCACCCGGAGAACCAAGATAATACAACATGTAGTGTTAATTTTGAAATTGGAAATTATATTGTTCATACATCTAGCACAAAATTATTTTCTACTGTTTTTCAGAAACAGCCTACTTGTATTAAAATATGGGTATTGTATGGTACAGTATTATTCAAGAAACTATTTTTTTTTTTCAATTTTAGTGCAAGGTGACAGCATTAATTCATTTATCAATATACTTTAGAGTTAATATTGAATTATTTTTAATATAGAATAATAATGATTAATATGTTTTGTTTTAGTATCCATAACTTAAATCAAGAATAGTAAGAAATATGTCCATAGCTAAAACTTGTTTTAAATTACAGAGAAAAGTTCAATTTTCAAATACCTCTGATACATAGTGAACTATTTAGTGCCTATAAAGATTACTGCATTTAATTTTTAATTTTTTAGAATAGTAATCTGAATTTTTTATGTTTAGGAAAGACATGGAGGATTTTGACAAAGTGGATCTTATTTTATTACTACACTTATTAAAAACTTTGTCAGTATTTTAGGTAACAATGAAAGGAAAGATATGCTGCGAGGCAATATTTATATGGAAAGGACAGATGAAATACACCCAACAATCACCAAAGTTGAAGAGAGGAAGGCAGCAGCAACACAAAACAACACACAAACAAAGAAAATACAATATTTCAGGCTAAAACACTTCTTCAAGTTAACAGATGATTGGCTGCATCGAACGCAAGTCTTGCGCAAGCCCAGCCACTTACATCTGTTAACTTGAAGAAGGGTTTTAGCCCAAAATATTGTATTTTATTTGTTTGTGTGTTGTTTTGTGTTGCTGCTGCCCTCCCCCCTTCAACTTTGGTGAGTGTTGGGTGTATTTTATCTGTCCTTTCCATATAAATTTGGTCAGTGTTTTGTTTGAAATAATTACTTTTGAAGGTACACTAATTTGCTTTGGCATACTCAGGTAGCCCTGGTAGTATAAATAAAATATTTAACATTTTTTTATACACACATTTGTATGCAACTCAATCATCCATTCTACAAGGAAGAGAAAGAATTAAATTTAGTTTTAGTTACACCGCAGCAAATCATAAGAACCGCTGTTGCAGGAAATGGTGCTATTGTGATTATTTTGTATTAGCAGTATGTGGATGATCAAAATATCTAGTAAACATTCTGTTAATTTAGTACAGAGTTTCAAAAATTAAATACTAAAACTTTCAACCAAGTCTGTGCACTATGTCAATTTCTTTTTGTTACAATTGTGTACAATAATTTTATCTAGTACTCTTCCTTTCCTGTCCACTCAGTTTCCAGTTCACGCCACTGGAATTAGAGTATTTAGATGTAACTTTTCCCATACTTTGGAATGTGTTGCCTTTAGATTTGTCATAATAATTTAGCAGCCACAGTCCAAATAATATTAACTGGAATAAGAACAAATGAAATAATATACAATACATAAAGTGCTCTTGCTCGTGAAACCAACAGATGGAGTAAGCTACATGGTGCCTATTCAACAGGTCAAATCTAGCCCTGTGAGGATGCACCATAAGGTGTTATTTTCCCTGGGGTTTTTGCCATTACTAAGCATGTGTGGTGACTAATTTCAGTATAAATATCCAAGGTACCTTAACTTCTGGTGAACAAGTTTCCTTGAAAGAATTCATTTTCCATTTGTAAATGTTTAAAATTCAATTTTTTGTATAATTTCACGTTTTCATACCAAGTTTTTTTTTGCTTAGTTTGCTTTGTCCAGTGGATAGAAGCTGTATACCTCACACTTAGTATCAAGCAAATGTCTGTACAGGAGTTTGCATATACTGCTTGAACTAAGTAATTAACTGTGCCTGGTATCAAATAAAGTTCTGTTTTACAGCTGCCGAACCCTTGTTGTAACCCCAAGAGTTACGGGTAATTGAAATGATTTAACACAATTTTCAATTTAAAGTTTATTTTCACTCAAAAGTTATCCTACATTTTTACAGTACCAGGTAAATTTTGGTTAAGGCATCATACGATCAGATCCCAATGAAGACAGTAGATCAGTCACATAAGATGAAACATCAATATGAATGCATACTGAAGAAAGTTTTTAGCTAGCACCAGTCACACATCACTACTTGAGTTTCTGTTCCGGCCAACACCACGAAGCAACTTGCCACGGTCTAATCTCAACAAAAACTGGACTAAGACTGGACAAAAGTCAATATGGCTCACTCCTTAAGTAAGGAATTTGAGACTTGGACATAAGCTCTTAACTTTAAAACTGAATATCTGACTAACCACTTTATATTTTGAACAGTAATTTATAAATGTTTCTTATAACAACTTACTCGTAATTTTGAAACCTTGTTTATTCTTCAAGAATGCTTTTACTGGATTTCCATTTAATTTTGTGATGTTGCTGTTTTAGTAAGATAATTGACAATACATGATCAATACATTGAATACATGAACAATCCTTGAAATCTTAGACTTTTTCTGAAACTGATAATATGATTTTAACCTACCTAGTTTTATCTATTTGCTGAGCCTATTTTTATTCTTTTATCTTCTTTGTTAAAAAATTTGATTTTCTTTACTTAATTAAAAGCTATAACCATAATTTATTTAATTAGTCTGCTTTATATTCAGGATGTTCCTGCTGATGCTGGCTACAACTATAAAAATCTAACATAGCCCTTTACATTAACTCATAATTCCAAATTTTGTAATTTGCTTTCTCTAAGCACATGGTCTGACCTGACAAAAAATTGAAACATCTTCTTAGTAAAGATTTTTTAGGACATAAAAAATACACCTTAAAATGACCATCATTGTGAGTTCTCTCAGTGAAATTGAATGTAGCAAAATCTATAATGTTTTAAAAACAACTTTATTTGAAACTTGTAGCGTTTACAAAAGTGGCTTCAAAATCAAACTAACAAGTACTTTACTATTAACAAATGTTGATAGAAATTATATGGAGTAAACATGTTTCTAAATGGTTTTAGCAAGGTTATAGATATATTACAATACTAACGTATTTATGTCATTCAGGTAGCCCAATATTCTTATTATTTAATTTGAGGACCAACTAGCAAACAAAGTGAATAATTTAATTGCATTGTCATTGAGGTGGAGGAAAAAGTATATAAAATCACATCAAAACAATACAAAAAAATTCAGAAACATGATTTGAGAAATCACTTTGTTATTATCTGGCTAAAGTTATAGTAATCTAAAGAAAATTGAATAATACATGGTGAGTCAAAAAGGACTTTATAACTTTAGAATGATATAGAAATTTGTTGAGATAACTTACTGTATCAGTAGATGTGTCATTTTGTAGCAAACAACCTCAAGTTTAATGCACATAGCGCATAAGTACACCATTCTGCCACCAGGAGCACCAGCGTAGTGCACAGTTAAAATTGCTACTTTCACTGGTGCAGAGTAGAGGTGGGCAAAGTGACTCACTAAAAAGAGCGGCGCTCATTTGATCCCTCTAGGAAAAGAACTAGTTCTTTTCAACGGTTCACCAGCTTAGTTTAAACAAAAAGAGCAGTTATATCTATTCTGAGTGTAGAATCTGTTCTTTTTATTTACATTTAGACTGATTTCTTAGGTTAATATGACATCAGTTATTTTCATTTATTTTTGTATTTATTCTGAAACATTTTTGTTTCTTAAATACTACAGGATTACTTCCATGCAGAAAAGGCCATTTCAAAGCAGCAATGAAATATTGTTTGGATTGCTGGGAATATTTGAGGGATTGTTTGAGGATAGTTAGTTTTACATTAATTTCAATTTAAAAAAATTTTATGCTTTAAATGAAATGAAAGTTACTGTTCACAAATAAAATTTTACTTATTTGGACATTCAGCAGGCTACTTCATGTTTCAGTGTGAATTTGTCGAGCATTTGAAAATAATCTTTCACAAGGCACGCTTGTAGTAGGAATACACAAAGAGAAGCGAAGCGGGACATCAGATTCGAAAGAACTAGCTCCACGCTGTGCTGAGCGCTTGGGATCAGAGAACGACGCGAACGAACTAGCTTTTTCCACGCAGAGCGCTTGGGATCGGAGAATGTCGCAAACGAACTAGCTCTTTTCATGCTGGGCGTTGGAAACAGAGAATGTTGCGGATGAACTAGCTCTTCTCGATCTTTGGGATTTCTTATTTTTTTCAGAGCGGAATGGATAAAAAATGAATGGTGTGGAACAGAATTATGTCCAAGACAGTATGTTATGGTAGAACCATCATAGCTATTAATTGGTTAGGTAATAAGTATTGAAATCCAGTAATAGTATATGCTATGTTGTAAACCTAAGCCATGTAATATTTATATTACATCTGAAAAGCATGAATCCCTTACAAAATGGGTATTACAAGATAGAGTTATTTCTGACATTAATTTGCAAATCTTTCCTTTACTAAACTTAATATGGAACATGTAAACTGGATTGTAGAATTAATATATATAAATTGTATACCTATAAGCAAATGAGAATCTTGTCTAAGGCAGTATGGTATGGCAGAAGAATCATAGATACAAACTTGTCATGTAATATGTATATGTATATGCTCATTTGTAAAGACAACTCTGTATAGTATTACAGCCATATCTGTAAGTCCAAAATGTAAAAGTATACATGGTTTGGCTGTATGGTCATGAAACCCAAAGCCAATAAATAAATAAATAATACAATAACGGCCTGGAACTAAGAATAAACATGGGTCGGGCCGCGGGTGAGAGTGGCAAAGCCGAAACCGATTTATTGTTGGCACACACTCGATTGAAGTTAAGTTCAATGGAGACCGACACACCACCGTCATTACGGCCTCCAAGAAGAACTACCGTTCGATTTTAGTGAGCGACTGCTCACTTGCTCTTCAAAAGAACTGTTCTAAAGAACTGGTTCACTCACGAAAAAACCAATCTCTAGTGCAGAGTGTGCTCGCTGTGTATTTTAATTTTCGGTGATGAGTCAACATATCATATCAATGGCATGGTGAACACCAACTACATTATGCAGAATATGGGGAAGCGAAAATCCACATACAACCCTGGGACATGTTTGTGATATTCCCAAAGTTAATGTGTTTTGTGCCCTTGACAAATTGAAAGTGTATGGCCCTTTCTTCTTCATGGAGAAAACTGTCACTGGTATTGTGTATCTGGATATGCTTGAAAACTTTTTAATCACACAGATCGATGAAGATGACTGAGGTGGGATGGTTTACTACCAGCAAGATGGTGGACCTCCTCGTTTCCTCACAGAAGTTCGAGATTTCCTCGCTAATCGCTTCCCAAGTTGGTGGATTGGCCATGAAGATTTTTTTTTAACTGCTTTACGTCTCTTTTTAACATCGAGGTCTTTAGAGACGGGAAAGGATGGGGGGCAAGGAATGGGAAGGAATTCGGCCATGGCCTTTTGAAGGAAGCATCCCAGCATTTGCCTGGAGTGATTTGGGGAAACCATGGAAAACCCAAATCTGGATGCCCGGACGGGGATTCGAACCGCCGTCCTCCCGAATGCGAGGCGAGAACACTAACCGTTACACCGCCCCGCTCGCCATGAAGAGCCCATCATATGGCCACCTCGCTCTCGAGACTTGACACCACTGGATTTCTTTTTCTGGGCTTTCATTTAAGATAATGTGTATGTTCCTTCCCTACCAAACAATTTGGCCAACGTGAGAAATCGAATCTGTTGCCATTGCACAAGTTACACCCAATTTGCTGCAATGAGTGTGGGAAGAAATTTATTACCAGTGGGATGTTTTCTGCATAATAAATGGTAGTCACATTAAACGAAAATGACACTTGCCACTTTTATGTGAAACTTGAGGTTGTTTGCTACAAAATGACACATCTGCCGATTCTGTAAGTTATCTCAATAAATTTCTATATCATTCCAAAGTTGTAAAGTCCTTTTTGACTCACCTTCTATATTGTGGCACATTTTATGTGTTATTATTCATTTTAGGTGACATACTCTAGAAATCAGGCATCTGCTAACTTTAATATTTATGTACAGATCCTCTTTTTCATGTGACCAGACTACAAAGATATCATGGTTATATCATACCCACAGCAATTTTTAGACATTTACTGTCCACTGTTTTGAATATAATGTATCAAGAGATTGGTAGCTGTGGGTACGATTAAATCAGCAAGAGTGATTGCACAATGGAGGATAGACTTGGAACACTCATATGTCACTCCAAAAATAAATAAATAATGATGATAGATTTGGCATACTTCACCAGGCAGTAGCATACATTGCTACAAGCTTTAAGTAATGAGGGAATGCCTTTGGTGATATAGATGGATCAAGGAGACACAACAAATTTCCAGAAATACAATGTCAATCAAGCCAGCAGCATCTTATTGCATGATGTTTGGTTCACATTACTGTGGAACCATATGACCATTAACAATGAGTAGACCTCTTTCCTGATGGGCTCAACCCATTGGCCAACCAAGACTTGAAACAAGCAACAAGCAAGGTCTTAATCAGAAGAAAGTATGCTGTCAAAAAGCTTGTTAGAATTTAAACAGACACAGTAATGCCCAGAGAACTTATGTTGTAGAAGTCTATAATTTTACTATGGAACAGGTTCACTCACACCTAAGTAGAGTGTATAATAATAATACTAAAACCAATTTCTACCTAAGAGTTGTTTTAGAGAAATAACATAGAAAATTAATTTCTTTACTGTTCCTTAAATGATCCACCAATGTGGCTGCATGCATTAAGGCGCCACCACACTGGATTGGGGAGGAAACTTGGGGCCACGTTCAAGAGCTAATCCCCCTGCTGTCCTGCAGTTTTCCTCAATCATTGAGGCAAATTCTGGGACAACCAGTAATCTCCACCTCATCAGGGTTACATTTAAGATCTGTAGACCCCTAGACTATAACTGTGGTGTGAGCCATTATATATATATTTAGCAAAATTGATTACTATTGATTGCTTATTAATAAACCTTTTAGTGCAAAATATTTGATAATGTAATGATAGTAAAAATATATGAGGGTAACTTACTGAAGAATCAAAAGTAGGAAACGTATTTTCTGTATCGTTTGCGAGACTGAAGTGGACTAGGATAGCAAGTGATGTTCCCACATTCAATTTATCGATTGATGATCGATAGATAAGGTGCTGCCTATTGCAGTTGTGTTGTTGCAACCCAACAGCCTCACAGTGCAATTACAAACTGAAAAGTTTTAATAACAACTGGAAACAATAGGCCTACATATTAAGATAAAATGAACTTTAAAAGATTATTAAGATCTCAAAGCTTGCAATAGAAACATATTAAAAACACACTATTGTTTATTTACATGTGCATGTCAATAGGAAGACAGTGACTAAACTGTTTTTATGCAGCAATCCACTAATCAGATCTCCCATGCCACATGTCAGGTATCTTATAAATTTTGTAGCTGCGTGACAAAATTTGTTCTCAGAACTACGAGTAAGATTAAATAGTATTGCATATCATTTTTATAATCAGTTTCTATCTTAATTCAAGCTAGAAAGCAATTTTTACAGTTTTTTATGATAGTATTTTCTGTTGCATCAGTTTTGAGCATTCGCCTTGAGTATAACTTTAATAATTAGTTAGCTTCTGTTTCTAGATTACGAATTTTATTTCAACAGTTCAATAATAGCAAACAAAAGAACAACCCTTTGGGAGTAAAATAAAATTTATTTCAGTTTGTTAATTGCAAAATTACGAAAGTTTTTAGGAATCGCATCAAAATGTTTTTTTACGGAAAAACTTATAGAGTTACAGAATTTTTTATAAGGATTGAATTTGACATTTTTCATAATATCTAGCAATTCTCAAAATCTGAAGAAGATAGGAACATTTTTTAACATTCAGAGGGCTGATGCAAGCCTATCAGGCATGAGATTTGATATCTGATAAGCCTTTCCAGGGGTTTCTCATGTGAACGAGGAAGTGACCGGCATTCCCACGGTTTGTGTGAGATAGCTGCCTAGAACCTTCCCTCGCCCCCAGTCTTTGAGAAGCAGTGAGGGCAACAGGATGTAGACTCGTGCAGTAGCTGATCAGCAGTCTTTCAGAAACCGTGAACGCGACAACATGTAGCTCAGTAGGCTAGCAAGTTTCATATCAAGCACTACTGTCAAGTATTTCACTTTGGCCCAATGTCGGTTCGGGTGTTTAAGTTTTATTACAATGTAGCAGTGAAGTAGTATTACGTCATGTAGGGCCTCGGGGTCACCTAAGTGCCAGTCGTTTACAAACCAGTTGAATAGTAGAAGCGTGTGACGAACTTTTTCATACTTTCAAGTGATTATTAATTGTACTTGGAACTTTGGGGTGTGGTCTGGCTCGAATCAATTAATCGGACTTGTAAGTATAACTTCAGTGAATTTGTCTGATGCCTGTTCAGTTAATGTTATTGCAAGATCTTTTAAGAATATAATGATTTTAACCAACAACAGACTTGTGAACTTTATTTGATAATACCTTTTCTTAGTTTGGGACTATTTAAACTAAGTGGCGACATTTTCAATATAGCAAAGTCAGAGCTGAACATTATCCAAGGTAATCTACGGTCAAAGCTGAGACAAAGCTTTATGCCTCACCCCAAGGCAAAGCATGTTGTCTTACACACACCAAGTGATCGAGATTCCTGAATGCTGAAATAAAGTTTTAAAAGAAATAAAAATGAACTTATAAGAACAAATTAAATAAAAATAGAATTAATACTGAATTCTAAGTACGCCTATTTCAAGTATAAATGAATGTATTTTTTAACATAAATATTTACGTTCAAACAAAACTTTAAAACTCAAAGCCCCACCGCTACTCGCTGTTTACATTGTCTACAAATTGATTTTATCTCACCTAACCTCCCAGACACGAAGGCTAGGGAATTTTAGTTCGTATTGCAGATGTACGAGTGACTCCGACCTACATTCATACACCCCGACCACAGTGTACTGCAACCTTATGTCTAGGTAGTGTATGCTTAAATGCGGCCCTGCACCCCATAAACTACACGTTACACAATCAAAAAATACACGTATCACACACAGAACAGTTACATGTTTCACAGACAAATGGAAACACTTCTGCTTCCATAATAAGACTATGACAGGCCAAGCAAGCCAGCAATCTGACTGATAAATTTGCTTTCAAAGATAAACACAAGCCTTGGGAAAGAGGAAGTGCGATAACTGACCTATGAAAGTGGAAAAAGATAATGATGATAGTAATAATGATGATGACTATTTCAATGCAATTTTATCTTTAATATCTAATCCTATGATTACATTTTTTTAACTTCAAAAAATCTTTAACATAAACAAATCTTTCTCACCCATTATTTATTGTGAAATAAGATTGACACTTTAGTAGTGGAATTTTGATAGGAAGAGTACTTTAATCACCTAATGAGTATAAATTTATCTCAAAAATATGGAATTGCTTGTGTTTTAACATATTATGAACATTCTGAAGAAAACAAAAGGTGCTTAAGGGGAGAGGGAAAGGGGGAGAGGGGTGTTCTAATGAGGCCTATATGGTCACATAGTTTATGTATGTTCCCTCACAAAGTTGATAGCAAGACACCACCTTGGTTTTATCTTCACTCATATAATCACTGAAAATATTATTACAAAAATAACTGAATAGCTGTGGATATGAAATTATTTTTTTAAATGTTTGTCATTGTATGTTTTCCATTGTCCTAACTTCAACAATAGTAGATCACAATTTTATGCTTCTTTCAATCACATCACTAACCTGTGTAACAGGTACAAAAAAACTCAAAACACAAAGGCAACAAAATGAAATTTATAATTGCTAACTAAAGTGCAGAAAGATAATTTGCTATCAAAAAACTTATACCTCCTCACTTTTCAAATTAAATAACTATTATTCATCTGAAGATTCAGTGTATACAAACAAAAATATAGCCAAACAGTTCATCTCTTACCATAACAGCTAGCTGAGCAAGGATGATGTTGCTACAATACCCTGCCACCAAATATTAGGCTTTGCTCTCTCTTTCAATTTTTTTGTATCTTGTTGTGCTACTACTTTTCTCCAATATCTGGGACACTTCTGCAAATCACAAATCCATTTGTATCATTCAACAATCAAAGAGTCAAGGGATTTGTTTTCCTGTAGTGTTATGTGTCCACTGATGCAGCATTATCATTTTGTATTCATTTTGCAAAATCTGTAAATTTCTATGCGTAGACTCGGTGAAGCTGTGATGAACATAATTGTTTAAATTGAAAGCTCAATATCTATTAATTTAATGAATAAAAAATTAGTGTCAAATGGTTATGGTTGAATTTAAAAAAATAAACAAACACAATACATGTTTTTTTTTTTTTTTTTTTTTTTTTTTTAATACAGAAATCTTGTTCGATTTGAAACACAATCTTATCAGCAATTCAATGACACACATGAAACTCCATATCAACTATCTAAGTGCTACAGAAAATGTAAGAAAAAGAGATGCAGCAGCAGCCATCTGTGTATGTTCAGCTGATTATAGATCATCATTGTGTATGGGTGTGTTATTCAGTCTTCATAAAACAATTTTAAATAAATGGTACACATTCACCAGTTCCAGTATGAAGTGAAATGAAAAAAAAAAAATCTTTTAATATTACTTCGTAGATAATTAGCTGAAAAATTGCGTGCAGTTTCAGAACACCATCATATGATCTACATTTACAAACATACTCTGCAATTCACAAAATTGTGGGTGGCAGAGGGTGCTCAGCACCAAAGCTAATCTCTTTGTGGTGCATCCCAATCCCGAATGGTATGAAGGAAAAAAGAATTCATATAAGAATCAGTGTGGCACCTTATTTCTCTAATGTTATGATTCCTGTCATTCCGATTCAAATAGGTTCGTGGACGAAGTATTTCACTACACTCATAAGTGAAAGTGGAAGTACACATGTTAGCAATAAGTTTAAATGAAATGTGCGTCGTCTATCTACCAGGGTGTAAGCACCTTAGAATTTGGGTAAATCCTGGCTTTTGTTGCTATAGAGCATAAGGGAAGGAGCAAGCTTCCCAGTAAACATTAAATTTTTCAGTTTGTAACTACAGGATATGAGAGAAACGTTTCAAGCAGAAGCCGATATCGCAAGCTAACTCAATAAATAAACCCATTTAAAAACAGTAAAGTCACTCAACACACAATACAAGCTCTAAATAAACAATGTTGTAATAGTAAATCACTTTTAAACTAACCTGGAATAGGGTTATCCATAATTATCCAATTTGTAAACAGTCGAATTTGGTTACGTGATAATTTCACTAATCCTCAACACTTTTCAAAGCAGTAAAGTAATTTAACGATAATAATAATAATCAGAAAGAAAGTTAAATTCACTAAAATTCCATAGTTTCAGGCCATGTAAATAGATTAAGGAAATTTTTAAACACTTCAATAGACACACTTGCACTTTCAACATTTTTAATCACATTTTCAATAATTTCTCGAACTAAAAGGTAAATTTCCTGAAAGAATGAAAAATCTAGTAAATCTAGTTTAAAAAAATTCTATGCAGTAGAACTAATATTAAATTAATTTTTAAACTTATTTCGTCGTAAACAAAAACGTGGTAAATTCGAAATCAAATTGTGATTAAACCAGAACACTTCCGTAAACAAAACCACTGTTAAAATACGTAATAAAATTCAAAGAAAATTCACATGATATCACTTTTTCGATATAAACAACCCTTGAATAATTATTAACTAGAAACAGGTTTTTACGTTATGGCGCCTCGAAAGTTTCAAACCAGATTTTTGGTAAATAAATAACTTTGCTAATACTTCACCGATCATAATAAAATTTACACCTTTGAAATCAGGAGCAAACACAGAACATGTTGACAGTAATTTTAACATGATAATTTGTAATCCAGCGGGGGTTAACTAAAAAGTTGCACAAATAAGTTAGAAATCGGGGGTTCACTAACTGCTTTTCGGAAACTAATTACCATTGCGCACACACACTTAATTCATTTACAAGAAAGAAAGTTATTTTAGAATTTTTGCTAAATACTTTTTATAAACCTTAAAAGCCAGGCTACACAGTTAAATTTTGAACATAATCTATAATCACATCTTTTTAGACTATTTTTTGGTAAGCAGTAGAATGCACATATAATGCGGCTGGAGGTATATAGGTAGCGGCCCAGGCCGTCTGGTTGTCTTTACATCTTTGGATTTCGTCTTTACGTCTTTATCCGGGAACCTTGTGTGTAGTAAACCTGTGCGAGTGTGTTTCGTCGTGTCGTTGTGTGCTTGTCGGTTAGACCAGCATGAGTTCTGGTTGGGTTGAACTTTGAAAGGCAGCATGGTTGACTCACAGCCATGTTGACTTTTTCTCACTGGTGACTAATATTTGCATAGACTATGGACCGATACATTTTCTAAAGGGGTTAGTCAGGAACTTCTTCCTCTTCACGACTTGTAATTTTTGGAAACGTTTAGTTCGATTGCCTACTCAACTGTAAATGCTACTTTTTAAAATGTGACTTTACAATAAACTTCAAATTTTTCATCAAGGTGGATTTCTACATGCTTTAGTAGTGGACAGTAACCTTTCCTCAGCTTTTGGTTCAAATAAGCTTTGTGGCGGCTGATAAGCTTTACAGTTGAAGCATCCAGGCGGACACATGGTCACTTAAATTTATTAATGCAAATTCCTTGTAACTTTCAACAAGTCAAGATTCAGTTAAGCTGATGAAACCTATACTCCACCCCGGTATACTGGCTCTATCCCTTACAAGAGACTCCCAGCCCTGTCTACTAATCAGTTCTGTGGCGCTTTCATAAGGACTGTAGCAAGCAAACATGAATCGAGTGGCTCTTCTCTGTACTTTCTCTATAATGTCAAACAACCCCTTATGAATCCAAAATGGCTCAATAGTAGTCCAAATGTGGATCCACAAGAGATTTGTACACTATCTCCTTTGTTTGTTCATTCAATTTTTCAAGGAATCACAGCCTAGAATTAGCTCTACCTACTAACGAATTAATATGTAAGTCCCATTTTATGTTCTTTTGAACTGTTACTCCAAAATATTTCTCACAATCGACCATATCAATAACTGAACTGTTTACCTCGTATTTCTGAACAATCGGATTGTTTTTGTTAGTTATGCTCATTGTCTTTCACTTTTTACAATTTATTGTAAGCTGCCATTCAGCGCACAATGCCAAAATAACATCCAGATCACACTGAATTTCTAAGCAATCAGCCAAATTCCTTACTTCCCTACAATAAACCACATCATCAGCAAACAATCTAAAACTGCTTTTCACTTTGTCTCTGAGATTGTTTATAAAAATTAAAAAAATAAGTGGTCCACTTATCAAAGTGACAATCACCACTGGATCGAGCAAACTGTTACCATGCATGATGGTGGAAAGAATGCTTGTTTACTTGTGTCATTTTAAATAGCACCTCATGCCAGAAAAGTTATATTCACTTACAATCCCGTAACCACATACAGTGTTTAAAATATCATCTCAAACACAGCTCTACCTTGATTCATTCTCTGTCTTTCACATGATTAAATCTTATTCAGCAAAACATCCATTTTTTCCCCTATGTACCACATAATACTGTTTGTTTTCTAAAACTTCTAATATGATTACCTTAATCCCATTTGGTTTAAAAGAAAGATTTTAAGAGAAGACAAAATTACTTAATCATCCTCCAGTAAATGTACACTTCAAATTATTCCTGAAGATTTAAGTTCAATCGAAGGACTAAGAAATGATGAACAAAAGGAAGCAGCAGATGTTAAACATTATCAGATGTCATTATTGTATGGTTTCAGTCAGTGGATATATTCATGGTATACATTAATTTTTGATTAAATCTTATGCTTTTTGAAGATGCATGTATCATATTAGTTTTATTTGATTTATGTTTTCATTTAATTAGCATTTAGTTTCGAACAAACACTAGAGTAGCAGCATTTTATTAAATGGAATCAAGATATTAAATATTTTTCTCAACTTTGCATAGTATGGAATCTTATAAGTAATCAAAAATTATTTACATAATTTTTTATTTAATTCACTGATTTTTAATTCATGATTTAATGGCTAGTACATTCAATATTAACAATTTTTATGACAATTTAATTGGCTGCTATCTCATTAATATAAAGTAAATTTTTTAAAATTTAACTTGATTCAGTGACAATAAACATTAATATCATTATTTTAACTGCCTTTTACAGTTTTAGCATGATGGAAACAAGTGTATATGAAAATACAAATAAGAAAAAATAAATGATCATTGTTTGCCACAGCTGACAGCTTGGATAAATAAGTAACACAAAGACAGAAAAATTATGAAAATTTGTATTTTATTCCCTTGATCAGCAGCAGCAGAACAGAATTTACATGTTGGACCAAATAAAAGCTTACTGATAAATGATGGATGATTAGATATGGATGGTAGGGCAGTAGTTGGAAGGGTGACAGAATATATGAGAGGGAAAAGATATAAGATAATACATGTGAATCAGCAGAATAATGTAAATAAACTACAAATTGTAATAAACCTCAGATTATGGCATAAAGATGTGGATAGATGAAACAAATGCAAACACATGAAACATTGCAATCATCAAGTCTCTAACCTCCTTCAACAGTAGAAGATGGTGGACAGTGGGTGCTATTGGCCAATACTGCAAATGATGCTGGATGTTCACTCAAACAGTGGAGTAATGAGTTGAAGAGAATACCCAAGCACTGCAAAAATAGTAAGAATATAATCAAAGCCAGTCATGGACAGACAAAAGTAGCCAATAGCAAATATCATGAACAGTTAAATATCCATACTAAATACAAATTTTAAATCAAAATGAACAGTAAAATATGAAATTAAGCATCACCTCTGATGTGCAGTGGTTCCTGTTAGGTAGTAGGGGTAGCAGATAGGTGAGGAGGTGAACCGGACGGCAGTCGCTGTGTACACATCTGACTCCGCCTGATGTCTCACCTCTTACTTCTGCATGAATAAGGCTATTGCCGAAATGTTGCGCCCTTTTTTTTGTGTTCGTCATCTCACCCGCCTTCATCTTTGGTAAATGCTGGATCCAATTTCCCTATCCATCCTTAGTTTTATTGCCTTAAAGCATTTTCCTGCTCATTGTTATTATTATTTTCATATGGCCCCATAATGGAGAACGATAAGCAATCCTGACTTGATGCTTTCAGTTCCTCTTTGGGATGTTCTTCTTGTCGGACCAATATTTTTTCATGCTTTCACTGACGGTTTTCTTTTCTTCGGCAGTCCAGATGTGTTTTGATTTTCCCTTTTTTGTCTCTGAAATAACTTCCCAAGAGTTCACCTTCTTATTAAAAATCTGTCGATCTGAGACGTCTCCCTTAGCAATACCTGCAGACTTCAGGTCTTTTTCCACCTCCTTCATCCATGTGGTTGTTGTTTTTACTGTTTGTGTGTATTCTAAAATTTGTCTTGAGATTCTTTCCTTCGGAAATCTACTCAGATGTCCATAAAATTTCAGCCTTCTTTTTTTTATGTCTGATCCTATGTTTGATATTTTCTCTGTAGTTTGAAGTCTGTACTGTCCATCTTCATTCACTCTGGGTTCCAGGATGTTTCTGATAATTTTTCTTTCTTGATTTGTTCTGTTGCTTTTATTGTGTTCATTGGTAATGTTTTACTTGCGTATGTAACTGCTGTCTTAGTTACCGTGTTATAATGTCTTATCTTGGTGTTATCTGAAATACATTTTTTGTTGTAAATATTTTGTACTAACGCCACTACTTTCTTCATCTTCTATACTCTTGCTTCCTGTGCTTTCCGTTCTAGTCCTGTTGGTTCTATGATTTCACTTAGATATCTAAACTATTTTACCCTGTTGATTTCACCATATTTTTTCCTTAGTTTTTGCATTTCTATTTTGTTCCCTATGAATTCTGTTTTTTTAAATGAAATTTGTGATCCTGTTTTTTCTGTGCATTCCTTGAGGATTTCTATTTGCCTGATGGCCACTTCTTCTTTGTCTGTGATGATTGCTAGATCGTCAGCAAATGCCAGATATGGTATGTATAGTCCTTTAGTCCCAATTTTTATGGGTTTCCACAAGTTTTCTGCTTTCAGCTGTTTTTCCCACTCTGTCATTACTTTATCTAGTACAATGTTGAAGAGTAGTGGTGACAATCCATCTCCCTGTCTTACTCCTGTTCTGATTTCAAATGGATCAGATATTTCACCCATGAATTTAACTTTGGATGTGGTTTCGGTTAGTGTCTATTCTATCAATCTTCTGGTTTTGTCGTCTAAATTCCTTTCTTTTAAGATAGTAAATAAGGAATACCTGTCTATGGAGTCATATGCTTTTTTAAAGTCAACGAATATACACACTATGGGTCTATTTCTAAGTGCCATCAATTTCCGTACACTTTTCAGATTGTGTATCTGTTCTGTGCACGATCTTCCAAGTCTGAACCCTGCTTGTAGGTCACTAATGTTTTTTTCCAGTTGTTCTTGAGTTCTTTTTAGTAGACATGCAGGTAATATCTTGTACATGACTGGTAGTAGCAAAATCCCTCTATAGTTATTCACATCAGTTCTAGTTCCTTTTTTGAAAAGTCGGTGGATAAGTGCACATTTCCAGTTATTATTATTATTATATATAGATTGTTATGAAACAAAGGTGCTAAAAGCGGATATATTGAACATTAGGATAGGATAAAAAACCACCGCTTACCAAAGAAGGGGATTCCTGCGGCGTTGGTACATGAAAAAAACACGAACACACAAAGAATAGAATTTTCAAGCATGACTCTTCCTCAGTAGAAGTGAGATGGCTGCACGCAAGCGGCCGGCGGCCAACTGCATGAGCCACAATGTTGGTGGCTCATGGTGGGGGAAAAACAACATGGCAGGAAGTGAGGGTGGGGGTAGAAGAGCACAGGCTGAAAAACGATGATGAATAGCAAGTATAAAGCAAAACTGTACACAAGGACTCGTCGCGGAAGGGCAGTATACCTCAGTTAATGGTCCCAAAAGCCCACCAAGTAATGGACACAGGTAAAAAAAAAAAAAAAAAATTAGAAATTTTAAGATAAAACTAAAAATAAGCAAAATTCGAAGTCAGAATCTATAAAGATAGGCTCTGGGGAACGGAGGTTCTATGAGAGAAGGTGGAAGTGAGGGAGAAGGGTGGGAGGAAAATTGGTGCTATCTTAAATTTAAACCTGTAGATTGTCTGGCCCCCAGTTGGTACTGATAGGCCAGTTCCCACCTTCTAAGTTCTGAAATACTCCTTTTATCTGAGAGGACTCTGATGGCACGGACCGAAAAGCAGGTGTTAAAATTGTTGGTGACATGTATAGTGGCATGATGAGATAAAGGGTGTCAGGGTTCTTGGTGTGTACTGATGGCCAGTGGATTTGTTGTGAGTCCAATGTAGGAGGCTGGGCAATGTGAGTTGGTATATAAGATGGGAGGATACACAGGTGGCAAATCCTGTGATGGGAAAGCTTTCTCCAGTTACGGGGTTGGTAAAGGTGGTGGAAGGTGGGTGCATACTGCATAATTTGCAACGGGACCTGTTGCAAGGAAAGGGACCGAGCTTGGTGGTGTAACGGATAGCGTTCTGGCCTCGCATTCGGGAGGACGGTGGTTCGAATCCCCGTCCAGGCATCCAGATTTGAGTTTTCCATGGTTTCCCAAATCACTCCAGGCAAATGCCGGGATGCTTCCTTAAAAAGGCCATGGCCGAATTCCTTCACATTCCTTGCCCCCATTCTTTCCCGCCTCTAAAGACATAGCTGTTGAGAGACGTAAAGCAGAAAGAAAAGCAAGGAAATGAACCTTGGGGCTGTCTTGCAGGCTGGGGGACCCCATGGTTATGGACCAAGAGTTGGTTGACGGGTCCATAAGCACGGGGTCCCCCAGCCTGCAAGACAGCCCCAAGGTTCATTTCCTTGTAACAGATCCCGTTGCAAATTATGCAGTATGCACCCGCCTTCCACCACCTTTACCAACCCCGTAACTGGGGAAAGCTTTCCCATCACAGGATTCGCCACCTTATATACCAACTCACTTGTAACCATTGCCCAGCCTTCTACATTGGACTCACAACAAATCCACTGGCCATCAGAATGAATGGACACTGACAATCAGTACACACCAAGAACCCTGTATCTCCACTATACATGGCACCAACAATTTTAGTACCTGCTTCTCGGTCCGCGCCATCAGAGTCCTCTCAGATAAAAGCAGTATTTCAGAACTTAGGTGGGAACTGGCCTATCAGTACCAACTGGGGACCAGACAATCTCCAGATCCAAATTTAAGATAGCACCAATTTTCCTCCCATCCTTCCCCCTCACTTCCACCTTCTCTCATAGAACCACCGCTCACCAGAGCCATCTTTATAGATTGTGACTTCGAATTTTGCTTATTTTTAGTTTTAACTTAAAATTTCTGATTTTTTTTTTTTCGTCTGTCCATTACTTGGTGGGCTTTTGGGACCATTAACTGAGGTATACTGCCCTTCCGCGATGGGTCCTTGTGTACAGTTTTGCTTTATACTTGCTATTCATCATCATTTTCCAGCCTGTTCTCTTCTACCCCCACCCTCACTTCCTGCCATGTTGTTTTTCCCCCACCATGAGCCACCGACATTGTGGCTCACGCAGTTGGCTGCCGGCTGCTTGCGTGCAGCCCTCTCATTTCTACTGAGAAAGAGTCATGCTCGAAATTTTTTTTTCGTGTACCAACGCCGAAAGAATCCCCTTCTTTGGAAAGTGGTGGTTTTTTATCCTATCCAATGTTCAATATATATATATAAGTAACAATGAAATCAAGACACTAAGTAGCGGAAAGGAATCAAATTAGGATAGGGAAATGAGCCACCACTTACCTTTAGATGATGGATGTGGCGCGCGAACACACAGAAAAGACAAACACAAATAATAAAGTAATTTTCAGGATAAACCCTTCGTCAACAGGAGAACATTATGAGAGGTGTGTATATATATATATATATATATTCATCTCTCTGCGTGGACCAGGTTCGTACTGAAACATTTTGAGTTATTATTATTATTATTACTCCATGATTCACTAAAAGTGGGTGGTGGAGGGTGCATTACACGAATCCTAATGTGTAACCATTTGTGCATAGGAAGGGATATACGGGATATGGCAGGAGGCACCCATGGGCTATTTTGAGGTACCATCCCGACATTTGCCTGGAGGAATCTGGGAAAACCCTGGAAAACCCAAATCAGGATGGCTGGAGCGGTTTATAGATACCCACTTCTAGCAGAATCTAAGTTCTCTCTCTCAATAACTCCTTCCTATTCCACTCCCTAATTACTTGTGGAAAAAAAAGTGTAGAAATGAATCGGTTAATATAATTTCTTTATTGAGTTTGTCACTGCCCTCCTGCCTTCATCTATGTTTAAGATTTTTTGTAAAAAGGAATTAATTAGTACTATAAATTAATTTAATTTTCAACCATAAATTCAATCATAAGCACTAAAAAATTATATGCCACACTGCAATTCATGTACATATTATTAAGATTTAACCCTTTCTTGATTACTGCAACTCTTATTGCATTTTGATTACAGACTAAATAACAATACAAAGGAGTTTTCCAATTTCACACATATTTATGTATTAACAAATGGAGGACAGAGTGTTATAAACCTAACACAGTAATCTGATATCTTCGATCAATGAAATTTTAAAAATAATAGAGGTTTCGAATGTTCTCAGGCTAGAATACAGACACCAGTATCTATTATTCTATATTTTGATGAAAAATAAATCAATAGAATGCTTTAAGTTATTTATATTTATATGTAGAAAGCGATGGTCACTAAATATTAGATGAATATCATGTTGTCATCTATGGTCAAGACAATACTTTTTATATCATCCTTTTAGTAATTAAACGTGTTTTATGAATGAACCTCCTGCAGGGAATTGGACGATTGACAGTGGCATAGCTAGGTCAACAAGGGCCCCGGTGCAAAAAAATTTATTTTTGGCCCTCAGGCCAGATGGGCAACTTGTTTTTGCTTTGTGTTGCTGGTAGGGGACCTCTGAGCTGAGGCTGGGAGCACCTCAGTTGTGCTTGGGGGCCCCATGAACGGTGAGGGCCCGTGGCCCTCCGAAAAGCGCTTGGGGCCCCCGAGGTATGCTTGAGGGCCCCTTGAGCGTAGGGGCCCCGGTGCACTGCACCGCCAAGCCCCATAGTAGCTACACCCCTGATGATAGACGTTTTACAATATAACTATTTTAGTAGTTTCAAGTACAACTCATTTTCCTTCATTGTGGCTTTTCTCCCTAATTTCAATTAAGTTAGTTAAAAAATAAATAAAGCCTTTGAATAAATAATACCATTACATATTCCTAACTCAAGTGTGAATGCAATAATTTTTTAAATGTAAAACAAAATAAATTGAAAGAGAATATAGAAATAGGAAAATATGGTGTCAAGCACATTCGATATTCATAATATCAAGTTGATAAAAATATATTTGCATAGGAACCATTCTTTATGTTAATAGAAAATTATTTCAGGAAGGTGAAGGCATAAGTGATGATACCCCTTTATTATTTAATTACACTTGCAAGTAAAAGGCCAAGGCAACAAATACAATGTACAAATGTGAAAGCTATGTCAAATTTAAAAGGGTGAAGGAAGGTAGAAAATGCAGAGTCAAAAGAAGTGGCACTGAAAACAGGATTGTTACAGGGTATTGTGTCCATCACTGTTCATTATTCTAATGAATTGTGTTGGTTTATCATCAAAAACTTGCTTATTCTAAATCACATAATTTTATGGGATAAAGGAAACAAAGAAACTGCTGCGAGGCACTGAAAATAAGATAGGATAGGGAAAATAAACAGTTACCTGTCACTTACCACAGATGAAGGCAGGAGGGCAAGACACGTAAAAACACAAAAACATGTGGCAGGTTGGGATGTGACCACATCTTTCCCCCTGCCATACGTCTCGCCTCCCACATGACTAAGACTAAAGTCGAAATATTGTGCAATTCGTTTGTTTTTGTGTTTTTATTTGTCTCGCCCTCCTGCCTTCATCTGTAGTAAGTGACGGGTAATTGTTTATTTTCCCTATCTTATCTTATTTTCACATAATTTTATATAATAGTATTAAAATGTCCAAGAAAATTTGGACAAAACATCTGTCTAGATAGGTCAGCATGGACTAAAGATTTCATAAAGTGTCAGCTTATTAGGTTCACAAACTGTGAAAAAAAAAAGTTTGAATTTTTAAAAGGAGAGAGGGGAGGGGGGCCTTCAGTTTAACAGGACATGTTAGGCAGATGTTTCAAACTCCTGCATTTACTGGATAATGTGGTGTTGAGATGTAGCAGAGGTGTGAAAAAGGATACAAAAAAAACACTGGCTACATCATTCCTTGAATAAGGTGTAGTAATATGGAACCCACAATATGGGAATTAAATTGTTCACAAAATTACCATAGGCCACAATTAGTAATTGGTGTTGCATTTAATCAAAACTAATAATAAATATTACAGTTTTCACGAAGACAAATATTCCTAAGTAGTTTTTATAACTGGAGTTGACTATACCCACTCCTATTAATATCATAAGAGAAGTTAATGTGTAAAAGCAGTGTGGATTTTGCTACAAGTAACTGATGATTTGTTTTTTACTTTATAGCCAAGAAACTTCAATTATCATTGCCACAAACCACCTGCACATCAACACCTGAAATTCGGAGACATGGATTTGGAGATTCAACAGATCCTGCTACAAATTTGGCACACTTTACGCCTCCCCGTTGGCTTAAAGTGTTTCCTGCTGCAACCATAGCAACATACTATATTACTGGTGTAGTGGTATTTGGAGCAGCACGTGGCCGTCCATTTTCTGATTGTCTGTTATTCCCTTTGGATTTCACTGCTTCAGGTGGAGTGGGACTTACATCAAGTTCAGTGCGCACGTGCTATGCCATCTATCTGGAGGGAGCAGTTCTGCTAGCAGCTATTGCAGTTTCTGTATGGCAGGTCTCTGCCACAAAAGGCCTGACAAACCTTGGTCTGAAATTAGGTTTGCTTACAAATTCGTGATACACTGGCATAGATGGCTAATCCCAGAGTTCAGTGTGACGGAGTAATACAGTTATTGAATATTTTATGTACAATACAGTAATACTCTATGTCCATGATAGTTTATTTAATATTTTTAAGGTTTCACGAAATACACCTGATGTAACAAACTTAAATTATGATTGTTAGGTGGTACCAGGGCCGGCACTAGGAATTTCGGGCCCGGGGTAAAATCTGCGACCTTTTTTTTTTTAGCTCTACAAAAGAATAGCCAGGCGACAACAGGCTTCAAGGCCTGGGGGGCTCCTGTAGCCGATGATCGGGGCCCTCCATCAGCCGGCGGGCCCGGGTACATTTGACCCGCTTACCCCCCCCCCCCCCTAACGCCGGCCCTGGGTGGTACCAATATCCTGGTATAATAGCTTATGAAAGGCAAAACACATTTACTGAATGAAACTGAGCAAAACAAAATTATTCGAACATATACTGTGTTTTCCTTTAACTACAATCATACAGGAATAAGATGTTTTAATTGTTACTGGCATAGATTTTTGACTGATATATGGAGAAGCTTTAAAATACTACATAATTATGTAATCAAATGTTGCTTAAAACTATCATTTGTACTGAACTGTCATTTCCTTTATGAAAATACACAAAATAGTTTCCATTTATTTGAAAACGTATTTAAATTCAAATAAAAAATAGGCCTGAAATTTTAAATGCATCAAGAAATTGACCAACTTTGATAAAAGAAACTATTTCTGTTCACTCATTTAGCTGTACTAACATATCAAATGATATCTTTCCACAAGTGATTCAACTTTTTTAAAATATGTATAATTTCATCACAAGTTCTTACTACATATGGAATTAAAACCACAGTAATCATTAATATTTTATACAAATAAAATATGTCAGCTCATATCAATCCCCCTTCTAAAAAAAAAAGACTTGTGAGAAATTCTTTTCTTTTTCTTGTTTTGCTTCTGCTTTATGCCTAGTTGAGGTAATTAGAGGTGGGAGAAGACAGGGCAATAAAGGGAAGGAACTCAGCCTTGGCCATTAGAAGGAACTATGCCAGCATCTACCTGGAGTGATTTGGGAAAACAATGGAAAACCCAAATTTGGATGGCTGGATAGAGCATTCGAACCCGCGTCCTCCTAAATGCAAGGCCAGAGAGTTACTGTTCGTCCGTCACACTTAGTAGTGAACCATTTATTTTACTGAAATTACTAATCATTTTCAGAAAGTTATTAATGATATGACTAATCAAACTCAATGCCATGCTGGTAAGAGTTATTTTAATCACATCATTTGTCAGTATTTCCTTAAAATATAATAAAGCTAAATATCTACTGCTGGTAATTATTGCAATCAGGATCCACTTGTGATGAATTAATTCTAAACAACTTTTAACAGCTTTATTTCAAAGACACTCATAAACTCCAAAATTTTTTTTTGTTAAAGTAGGTAGTCTAATTAATGTTAGAAGATAGGTTTCTCAAAGCAATAGTAGCAGACTGTCACTTTTACATACAGCACTTAATTTATAGTAACAATATTATACTGTGAGTTTGTACATTTGGTTAAGTTTCTGTAGTGCCATTGATAAATTTAATTTTGGATGCTACGACTGATTTCGT
This sequence comes from Vandiemenella viatica, assembly GCA_031002005.1. Taxonomy (NCBI): domain Eukaryota; kingdom Metazoa; phylum Arthropoda; class Insecta; order Orthoptera; family Morabidae; genus Vandiemenella; species Vandiemenella viatica. The sequence goes on along the minus strand of CM061920.1, from coordinate 329,955,436 downwards.
GACACCTGACAAAGCAGGCAGTATATGTCAATTTTGTTGATCAATTAAGCACACTTTGTGTGAAAAAACATAATTTATCAACCACACTTCTCTTTTCTCCTTTGGCTTTTTAACAGGTTCTACTGAACAGGTCCACCATTTCACATAAACCAAACACTTTGAAGTTTTACTGATTTCAACAACATTCTTTGGGCTTCAAACATAACAACATAGTTCATTTGTAAACTAGAAATTATCAATAATTTACTACATGCAGAGAACTACCGATTTTGGATACTGGTATGCTAAGTTACAGATGGTACTACCAAAGTGTTCTTATAATTCGAAATGTCTATTAAAATAAATTAATCCCACTGAAATTTATAACCTAAGGCCTGAACCTGTATTTCATTTATTGTTTACTGTTGTCTTTCTGAGAATACACCTGTTGAATTTGGTACTTTAATTTATTCTGTATTTCACTGTTCTATGGCTATAAAAATGGATATTGCTAAGGTATAATATATGTCAGATAGATTTCAAACTCAACAATACCATTTCAAAAGGATGTTTTTTACACAGGACAAAAGAGAAGATGCTTCAAAAATTGTAAAGAATCTGATAAAAAATTGTACTTATGCAGGGAGGTCATCATCAGGCTTGAAAATATATGTATATAAAAAGTTTGGATAATTCTTAAACTTAATGACCAGGAGTTGAACCCACATCATGTATCCACAATGCTTCAAATCAATTACCAATATAACACCATCCTCTTCTAGGTGAAATTAAGTAACAACACTTCTTGATGTCAAACAGATTGTAGGAAGAGAAAAGGTGGGATGCTGCACAGTTGTCGAAATGATAATGAGTGTGTGGATGATTATTGTGGATTAAAACAACTTATATTTCAATAATTCACTTGCATAAATATATAAAATTGTGAAGTATTTTCTTGCATTAAGCCTACTTGTCTTAATTCAGCCCTATATTTCTTAAATATGAAGACTGGATTTGTGTTTGATGGAAAAAAAGTTGAATTACAGAAAGTAACAGATAAACTGAAAGTTGCTTCAATTGGAGCTGGGGGGAAAAAAAAACTAGAATGATTTTTCTTTTTTTAAAAAAAATAATTCAGAACCTACATTTTAAATCTCAAGGTGGAAAAATGGGCTAAATGCTGAAATCATATAAATTTGTGAAGCATCTGGTCTACACTTCATTAATCTTTTTTCCAGTATTTGTTTCTAGTCCTATTGGTAGCATTTTCTCCTAGTTTTCAAATTTTTATTGGATGGTTATTCCAATTTTAAAAATATTTTTTCTTTCACTGTGAATACATTATTCCTTTTTTCCCACACAGCCTGCTGTGCTACTACTGCAAAACATCTGTTCCATAAAATATTTTCCTAGTTTCTAATTGAAATGTTATAACTGATAGCAAAATTACTTTTTATGCTATCAGTCCATAAATTAGTAAAAATTCATTATCAACTACTTATATTTTTATTAAAATCAAAGATGTGTTTCTTAAACAATTCCAAAACAAATATTCTTTTATATAATGATGTATTTTAGAGAAATATTGTTTTTTCTTCAAATTAGTATCTTTAATTACCCATATGTAACTGCAAATCCTTTAAGCTAGTGTAAGAAATAAGTGTACATTCCTTTCTTTGTGCCCTATTAATACAACTGAACACTTCTGGTGGTATCTAACTATAAAAACTGTTGGGAACAAGGCATGTACAAAAATTCGTGGATAGTGAAATAATGAATGGAAGTGCCTCTGACATTAATATTTGACAAATTATTTAATAAATATTTCAACTTCTTTCATACGTTTTAATGAATATAAAAAGGATACATTAAGTCTCCATCAGTATTTTTTTAAAATATTACTAGTGTATTTTTGTAAAATACAAAAATATTATTTTTATGTCCTCATAATTTTTAAAATAATAATACTTATGATAACCATAAAGGAATGAAATAAAACGTTTAAGAGTTGATGGCAAGAAAGGGAGCAAAAAAAGTAGAACCTGTTACAGAAAAAATGTACTGGATTAGCAACGTAATCTGGGCAACAAATATATCCTGAATTTCAACATGTCAGGAAATTCTAATTTTTCTCTGCCAGTAAAATTGTACCAAATTTGTTAAGAATTTCCTGTTCGGTTGTTAATATGTGCCAGCATGTCATTTCTAGTTTTTCTTTCTTTGAGCTTGAATGTGTTTCAGAAGGGTTTTTTCTGTATGCATGCAATTGAATGGTATCTACCAAGATTTTAGGCTATTATTAAATATTTACTTTTTTATCGCTTCTGTCATTTTACAAAATGCATTTGTATGGTAATGCCACATTTTACAAAAATACATTCATATTTAAATATCATATATTGGACACACTGTTTACCACTTCTTATTTAATGTTATTTTAAACAAAAATTAATGTAAACAGCACATAGTTGCAAATACAATTAACTCTTGTGACAGTTTGATAAGTGCATTGTTCTGAGCCATTTTTCCTGCAGCTGTTTAGTAAATTAATTGTTATTAAAGAACTGATTTTTTGTTTAATGTTGTACACATTTCATTTCACATTAAGACCAGTGACCAATATTTTACATTAGTGTACCACCCACTAAATAATGAATCACAATGTGAATTAAGAATAAAAATCTTTAAGAAAACCATTTTCTCTATCCTTACTAAATCCATCAGAAATTTTTTTCGCATCAAACCTGGTTGTAAATATTCTAGGTCTGAGAAAGTAAGGCAAATATTTTATACTAACCTCCCACTCCCAAATCAACATAATCACAGCTACGCACACTTGGACCAACAATACTGTAACATCTTTATACCTTCTATACAATGCAAATTTCTTTAACTATGCAACATAAATGCTAGTCTCCTGTGGATATGAGATGAATCTTTGTCCAGCAAAATCTTTCTTCAGTTTTGGAAACAGGAAAAGGTTACCTGGTGTCAAATCTGATTAGTATAATGTATGTGACAAGCAATTCAAAGCACAATTCATGGAGCTCAATGACTGCAACTAAATAAGTTGTCAGATGCATTTGCATAATGGAAATTCGTCCAGCAAAAATGAAAATCCTAAAAATATCGTTGAAATTTCACTGCACTTTCTCCAAAGTATTACGATTAAGGAATTTCCTTCTCAATAGTCCTTTTGCTCTTGATATCTTGTATCTGCTCTAAAATATAATTGTTATAATCACATAAAAATTTAATTATCATACTGGGTCCAATAAAATTTGCTGAGCCAGATGAATGGTTAATAACACTTTCAGATTTATTTGACGTTTCTTCTACGCCTTTTCTTCGTACTCAATATAATGGATATAACTAAATTCATGAATTTGCCACCTTTAAAAATATAATTGATCGAAAAATTCTGCAAACTTATAAGAGGGACAATGTCATTTAACAAGTTTAAAAACAGAGACAAGGGAATCATGTGTCTATCATCAACTGTGGTAAGTAGTAGTGCTTTTCTCCGATTAAAACTTTTTGTAAATTTTGCAGTATATAAAAGTTGATGCTCCTGTCCCATTGCTATATCAGGCTTTGCACATTATCATGAGTTGAAAGTAACCTGAATGTTATGTCAACCCAAGAAACCTCAACACTAATGTTTAGTGTATGGAAGGTAATTTGAAACTACCTACCTCTGCTGACCTTCCTCTATGGTACCTCACACCAGACATAGTATACCTACAAAAATCAGATTTGTTACAAAGACAACCTTTATCTTTACTTGAAAAGTGTTTCTTACTACCTGTAAACGCATTTGCTTTCTTAATAAAAAAATGTAGGATAGCAAAATTTTAACCCATTCAGTAAACGTGCAGTGCAAGTTCATAATATGTAACAAAGCTACTGATTATTATTATTACTAGATTAAATATTGCAAAACATCATCTTTCAACTTTAAAAAAAATCATTGAGGTGTAATGGAACTTCCTTTTGCTTTTCTGTTATGTCATATTGAATTTCCAGCCACAGCTGTGCTCATCTTTGGTGTTATTTATAGTAATTGATTCTGCATTTACTACATCTGTAAATTTTTTTAATATTTCTTTTTCTGTTCACTATGCTGCTTCAGTTTCTATATTATCTGAACATCTTTATTTTCTCTTGCACAAGTCTATATTTTGATGAGCTATAACGTTCCAATCATTCAGATACACTCCATGCTTGGTGTGGTGGACTGTGTTACTTTTTACTAACGGTGTGCATTACTTGCAGATATGATTCAAAGTTGGTTGTACATTTTTAAGTAATTGATCTGACTCATTGTAACATGTTGCTAACTCCCTCAAAGAATTATCACATACTCTTAAAAAATCTACATCACCATTTTAATGATTGCCGTTACCATTTTGAGAAACAAACTCCCTCTCTTTTCAGTTCATACCCTGCCATGGCTTATTGCTGAATACAGGTACATGTGGTTGTTATGGTTCACAGTCAGATTGTATAACTTAACTTCAAATGTTTCTGGATTCCTAATAACATTACATCTGATCTGAGAATTGAGTCTTTCCCAGCGTACAGATGACAAATTCTTCTCAAGTGATCCGGCAGAACAACCAAGAAGAATTTCTGTCAACATTACATCTGTGAATATCTGTATAATATAATTTTATTTTGGGATATCAAAACACTGAAACCATTACTGGTATTAAATTCAGTCATAATTTCAACATTTTCCTATATATCTCAGTCACGAAATCTTGGAAAGAAAATTATGCTGTCTACAAACAGAAAATGTCAGTCTATGTAAAGTATATAAACAATAGCCACCAAATACAATAACAGAATATACTGCAGTGTAGAAATGCAAAGAAGAATATTAAATGAACATTTTGACAAGTTCCTTTGTCAATGAAGATGCTGTTTCATCATATACCTGTGACACCACACCAAGTAAACCAAATTGGAGAATTTGGTAAATATCTGAACTTCCTCCACAAGTCATTCTTACTTCTTTCCTTTCACTTTATTCTTTCTGCCAAACTCAACACCTAACAATTCAGATATTTTCCAGAATTATATTTCGTTTGTCACCAGGATTTCTGATGTTATATCTCCAAATTCATATTTTGTATGAAAATAAATCTCCACATTATGAGACTGTAAACTGCACTTTTTCTTCTTCTCTAAACCTTCATTCATTGACAAAAAAAAAAAAAAAAAAAAAAAAAAAAAAAAAAATTGAAACAAATTTTCTTGAATTTCTATTAAAATATTTAGTTCATTAAATTTATTAAGTACAAATTTATAAATCTGAGGGAGCATCAATTTTTTTGTAAAACAATAAAACAAATATTGGTTAAATATGCTGACAACACCAACTTATTACACACAGTTTCCCTGATCTGTTTGTTATCATTCTATCTCTAATTCTTAGACATAAGCCTGCAAAGCTAAGAAGACAGGGAATTTTTCCACTGAAAGGTCTTACACTGGCTTGGGGTACTGCTTTTATATCTGTAGCAATTATGAATATTTAAATAACTAATCAACTGTCACTTTGTAGCAGTTCACGACAATCTATAGTTTTTACTTACATTAATTTCATAATTTAAATTCACCTAGATGAAGAGATATATTTTAGCTAAAATTATGTGAAACTAATATCTTAGGTGCACTGAATTTCAGTTCTACTTATTCATATTACAAACTAGCCAAGTCTTCCGTCATTTATTAATTTTTCAATAAATTATTAACTTTTGAATGTACAATAGAAATTTGAGGAACAATAAATTTAGCAAGTATTTTTAAACACTAAAATATTGTAGCATCTGTTGTATATGACATATTCTATTAATGTTAAACATGATAAATGTTAAATAGAAAGTATTTCCATGAAGTTAAGTTTATTTAGTTAACACACTTTTAAAAAGATTTTACAATGAATCAATATCATTTTAATGTTTCAGTGTTATTACTGTAAAATAAGAATTTAGCACTGTACTATATATTTGATCAAAGCAGAAATATATAAGCTACACTGTTTGTTATTTTTTGGTCATATCACACTGCTTAAAATACTGCTATTTGGCTCTAGAGTAGGAAACTATTGACAATAAAGATTTTTTAAAAATTGACTATGGCTTTTGATTATAGATATAATACTTGATATTTAAATGTTGCTTCTTTTCATTTATAAAATGCTAAAATAATAAATTTGCTTATGAAGATGATGTTATCTTTTGTCAGATAGCAATGTGACCCTGTTTCTTGTTCCTTAAAGAGTTCATTATGGTAAAGGCAATTTTCTTTTAGAATATTACCAATTCTGTTTATATAATTGCTATATAAAGAAATATATGATATTTCGCTGCTGCATAGAGGTTCCAAGCTTTAAATAACTTGACAGTGTTGATAACAGGCTAACAACGGAAATACTCAATAGGATTATAACAGTTTCAAATTTCTACAGTTCTATCTTTATATATATAAAATCTCGTGTCACGATGTTCGTCCGGGATGAACTCCGAAACTACATAACCGATTTAGATGAAATTTGGCTTAATGTGAGTGATTTAATCCAACTTAAAAGATAGGATAGTTTTTATCTGGATTATAGACCTCAATATTTATTATTTGCGAAATAAATGTTCATTAAATGTTTGTCATAGGACAATGGTTTGTAATTATTTGTAAGCCACCAAGGCTAAGCGGTCTGCTGGTTAAGTGGTTAGGGCGTCTGACTGGAGATGGGAAGGTCCCCGGTTCGAGTCCCTGTCTCGGCGAGGATTTTTATAGACACTTAACCCGGCATTAACCCCCGGCGCAGCATGCTGTATGAGGCGAAATACGCCAGGACGGTACTGTGGTTCGGATTCGATGTTAAAATGTAAATCCCCTGTACCAGGCAGGATGGGCGGGCTAGGTAAAGGCGGCTACGACAGGGGCAGAATGCCCAGCCAGTAGAAACCATGTCACCAGGTCATTACGACCACACGTAATTATTATTATAGTTCCATAAGTTTCTAACAGATGGCGATCTGTTAACTTATCTATACAACACTTGGTTAGCTAGGTTGGGTAATCATCCAGTAGATCACGTTCTGTTTCAATTTATTTATGCTACAGTTTATTCCTAACAGATGGCGGTGTGTTAATTTATCGAACTATCCAGTAGATGGCGTTGTATTTCGATTTATTTATGCTACGGTCTATTCCACGCCATATGTGTGAGTTTCTTCAATTTTAATTGTGCTGTGTATTGTGTTATAATTATACTGTATTGTTGTTCATCGTTTGTGTGTCTACGTTACGATAAATTCGAATCGTGTAAGCATTTCTCGCTAACTTATCATTTTTCTTCTTCTTTTTGTTATGGTCAGCTAGATTCCACGTGTCAATTTCAATTCCTCTCCTGTTGTTTTTTCTTTCTTCCTTCCCAGTACTCCTTCATTATTGCACTCCTCTCTACCTTTGAATCGTGCCATATTCAAAGTCTGCTATCGAAAAAATTTTCTTTCCATACGGTTCACTGGTATTATTTCGTTTCAAATCTTTCTAAACCTCTTGAAAGCCTGGTGTCATCCATGCTATAAATGTATCAAAAGAATATCATTCTTCTTTTTCTGTTATTTTTTTCAATGTTATTTTATATTTCCTCATTAGTTCTTAACTTCCATTTTACTGTATTTTTCAATGGACCCAAAAATTCCGGCTTCACCACAGTATTATAGTGTCTTATTTTAAGGCTTTCAGAAAGGCACTTTTTGTTGTAATTCAAATATTTTTCAGTGAAATGTCGCCAAAGAATCTAACCTCGACAATGCGTGTAGCAGAGAGGCAAGACGCACGACGAGAGAGCTCATCAATCAGCAACACAAATCGCGGCGAGTAAGGAAGTTCAAAGAATCAGGACAGCTGAGCATCGTATGCAAGAATCTCGAGAACATATCGAGAACAAGAGCGGCACGAGAACAGCTCATAGCTACATTTAGAGAAAGAGAACGAGAGAGACAGTAAATCAGCCGTGCTTTAACACGTGTATCATTTGTTCGTCTTGCGTTCCAATATGCACCAGCCATTGATTACTCTGCACATTCAAAAACTGCAATCGGTGCAGTGAGCAAAATATGCCAGTATTGTCAGGCGTTGAAATTCCGCAATGAAGCAGCCAGCATGTGTTGTGCATCAGGAAAAGATGTATTATTACCACTACCCAATCCGCCAGAACATTTACAATCCTTCTTGCTGGAGAATCAAACGATTCGAAATTGTTTCTGCTCAAGACACGCAAATTCAATTCTTGCTTCCAGATGACGTCTTTTGGGGCAGCAAAAATTTGCGATCTTACATCTGATGGACGTCATTTTCAAACTAAATTCAAAATACAAGGCCAGGTGTACCATAAGATTGGGTCGTTGATACCGATGCCAAACGATGATCCGAAGTTTCTCTAAATCTATTGGAAATTGTGAGGAACGCTTGAAAACTAGGTGCCAGTATAATTTAATCGAACAAGCAGAAGAGAGAGCAATTGTGGTATTGTTGGAAAATTGTTTGGAAAGTAATAATCAACTTATTCAATTGTGTCGTCACAATTAAAAAATGACAACTATCAAATTGTCATCAAAGCTGACAAATTACCATCAGGAGAATACGCTGGCAGATTCAACTCGCCAACCGTAGATGATGTTGCAGTTTTTATGGATGGTGACTCAGTTGATTAAAGTCACACGTCAAGATAGAACTGTCAGTATAATTTCGGATCTACACCGTTCGCATGACGCACTCCAGTATCCACTGATATTCTGGCAAGGGCAGAATGAATATCACATCAACATCAAACAGCGTGATCCAGTTGCTGGTAAATTTAATATTCAACTATTTAATTCGTTATTTTATTAGTACAGTAGACCCGTAGTATTCCAACCAGGGGCCGGATTATAGCGGGCCCACTATATTGATTTCTTATTATTTTTTTACTATTTAATTTATTATTTTTTCAGGTAATAAAACCAATAAAAAAGTTACTTCAATGATGTACTATGCCCCCCGATTGATGATTAGACGTAATTAGGATAACTATATCCTTAGATATCGTCAACCGTGCCTTCAATACGTCGTGGATATGTACGCCAAGGTTGAAAACAAGCATTTGCGATTTATTCGATACAATCAGGTTAAATTACGATCGGAGGAATACATCCTCTTACGAGATACTGTTATCGGCAATATTTATGAAAATTTTAACGCCAATGATATCGGTAATACATTTATTTTACCTTCAAGCTACATCGGCAGATCACGGAACATGAAGGAATATATACGAGATGCGATGACTTACGTACGTCATTATGGTCGTCCAGATTTGTTTATTACATTTACATGTAATCCGAATTGGGAGGAAATACAAACTTAGCTATTACCAGGCCATCAATCAATGCATCGTCATGATGTCATGGCACGTGTGTTCAAACAAAAATTAAAATCATTGATTGATTTAATCGTAAAACATTCAGTTTTCGGTAACACACGTTGCTATCTGTATTTGATTGAGTGGCAAAAGCGAGGTTTGCCTCATTCTCATATTTTGATTTGGCCTGAAGTTAAAATCCGTCCAGAAGAAATTGATCAAATAATTTCAGCCGAAATTCCGGACCCATTAATTGATCAAGAATTGTTTGATATTGTTACCAGTCACTCGAATCACGGACCGTGCGGTGCTTTTAACATGACATCGTCATGCATGGAAGGTGGAAAATGTAAGAAGCGTTTTCCAAAGGAATATACGAATGATACTATTACCGATATCGATGGTTATCCGTTGTATCGCCACAGAAACGCTGAGAATGGTGGCCAAACATTTACAATGCGAATGTCAAATTCTAGAAACCAAGTTGAAATTGACAATCAGTGGGTCGTACCATACTCACCATTGCTTCCAAAAACGTATAAGGCTCATATTAACGTCGAGTTTTGCAGTTCTGTAAAATCCATTAAGTACGTTTGCAAATATGGTAATAAATTCATTGATTTGGCTGTATTTGAAGTTCAAAATGTAAATAAAAATGACGAAATAACACGATACCAAATAGGTAGATACATCAGCAGCAACGAAGCTATCTGGCATATTTTTAGTTTTCGCATCCATGAAAGAGACCCTTCCATCCAGCATCTTGCAATACATCTTGAAAACGAACAACGTGTATATTTCACCGAAGAAAATATTTTCCAGAGAATACTTGAGCCACCAAAAACGACAAACCACAAACTGAATTTTTCACATTGTGTCAAAAATCTGATGTGTTCCGCCAATTCGCAAAAACATTATTATATACCGATGTTCCAAGCTATTTTTCATGGAAAAAATGGTAGCCACGTAAACAAGGAGAACCACATCCTTCGATCGCAGGCATATTCAAAGAAAAGACTTTGCATCCAAAACAACGTGAATGTTTCATTCAGCGTTTGTTATTGGTGAATGTTCCTGGACCAGCTTCTTTCGAATGTTTACGAACAGTTAATGGTCGAGTGTTCAATACATTTCGAGTGTTCAATACATGTCAAGATGCATGTCGCGAGTTGCAGCTGCTGGTAGACGACAATTATTAGGACCTGATACTTGCTGATGCAGCGTTGACAGCCACGCCGAATAGTATTCGTCAAATTGTTTGCAATTATTTTGACATGTTATCCAACACAATCTTCGAGTTTGTGGGAAAAATATAAAAAACAGAATGACTGAAGATATAACTGAAATTTCAGTTTATATAAATAAATAAAAAAGATTTTTTTATATAAATATCAATTTTTATATAATTTCAATTAAGTAATTTGTAATGAAATGTAAATTAAATTTTTTTATGATCGTTTGTCCTTAATTTTAACTCTCCGTAACTCTTTACCAATTACATTTGAATTTCCAAATCGACTACAATGTTTTTGTCTTTATTAGTGAATATTAATTTGACTACTTGAGGAAGTTTAGAATAACATTAATCCAACGTACTATAATTAGTAAGTCACAGCAACGCGTGACCGGGTCAGCTAGTTTCATCTATATTTTGGGACAAAAGTTTTCACAGGCAGAAAAAGTATCTTTATGTAAGTCTTACCCGTTCCACATCAAAATGTGTGGATTAGAAGATGCAACACTCATTAGAAGAGATAACGGCTAGATCGAAGCAATTGAAATGAAATTTCTCGGCATCTAGTATCCAGAAGACAAAATTAGAAATGGACCAATTCAAATTCAGCTATGACTAAACAGCATTCTTAGACATTGTAATAGAAGTTAAGTTTGAAATGATTTGGTCACTTGATAAAATGTTGGTAAATCTGGCAGAACACAGAAGACTCAATTCTCACTTCATTCCTCACCATTCCATGCCATTACCATAGCCAGCAATTTTGTATCAATGCCAAACCGTATGGCTACTAATACAATCTTCCCAGAATATAGAATTAACACTTTTAAACAGTAACTTTATTTGCCTCAATTGTATTTAATTCACATCTTACTTCTACGACAGATTCTCCTTTGCCATATTGGGGCAATTTAAAATATATATATATATATATAAAACTAATGAAGGATAGGGAAATACGACCCAGCACCCACCACAGATGAAGGCGGCTGGGACGACACACAAAAAACAAACACAAGAGAAGTGCAATATTTCGGCCTACAGCAGCCTTAAACGTGCAGAAGGTGAAGCCCCAGGCGGCGTCACATGTGTACACATAGACGGCCGACTGGTATGTGTACACATGTGACGCCGCCTGGGGCTTCACCTTCTGCACGTTTAAGGCTGCTGTAGGCCGAAATATTGCACTTCTCTTGTGTTTGTTTTTTGTGTGTCGTCCCAGCCGCCTTCATCTGTGGTGGGTGCTGGGTCGTATTTCCCTATCCTTCATTAGTTTTATTGCCTTAGAGCTTTTTCCTGCTCATTGTTATTATATATATATATATATATATATATATATATATATATATATAAATTTATGGTGTTAAATGTATTGTTTTAAACCTTATTGACGTCATTAGAGGCAGGAGAGGATTGATGAGAAGGAAGAGGAAGGAATTTGATCACAACCTTTTGAAGTAACCATCCTGACATTTTCCTGTCATGATTTCAGGAAACCATGGAAAATTAAATCTGGATGGCCAGATGGAGATCCTCCAAAATGCCAAGCTCAAGCATTAATGCTCACCCACCAGGTTCGGTACTGGGGTATTGTTGTAAACAATAATAAATTGGGGAAATTTACAATTCCCAAGTATAAATATTTTGCCACTAGCAATATAATATATTTTTAGGTTTCATTTACATTACCCCTCCTGTAACTATGGGATCAAATTAAGGCAACACACTTCAGGGAGCAGAGATTATTCATGCAAAAATACAAAAAATGTTACACTAAGATATCACTTGATTATTAAGGTATGAATAGACTTTAAAAAAGTAATTATTTGGAATTATGACCTAAACTACTAAAATTACTAAAATAATTTTATTTCAATAAACAAAGATATTGAAAATAGCAGCAGAAATTAAATGTTTATTCACTGAACTGCAATACATTTATACAAAACAAAATACAGTAAACAAATATATACAGTGAATATTTCTATTATCACATAAGAATGACGCCTGCTTCATCTGATCTATTGTAGAACAGTTATACATGTAATTTAACTTTTTAAAACTACAGTTTTCCACCCTGAGCTTCCAGCTTTTTCTCTGGCTCTTCTGAACCATCACTATAACTGTTTGACATTATTTTGGAATGAGGCTGCTCTATTCTTCTAGATTTCTTAGCACCACTGGGTTCAGGAGACTTTCCTTCCAATATCATTCGTAATAACTGCAGAAGTTTTTGGTTTTCAAGGATACATTCTTTTTTCCCTAAAAATGAAAAATTCTTATTGAAGATTTTTCAGTCTCTTTTCTTTTTAGATAGAAGTAAACAAATGTGGGAGACATTATGCCAATACACAAAATAATATTATTAGATATGTATTAATGTGCAGTACATCACAAATTTTTAAGATTCCAAATAGACTTATCAAAGCACATAAAATAAATTGTTTATAAATTCTTATAAGTCATCAGATAAATTTTAAAACACTGGAAGCCACAGCTTCAAAAAAACAAAAATACCAGGAACAGTAAGTTTAATGCCAGGAGCAAAAGCAAAGAATCTATTAACAATGAAGCAGTGCTTCAGATTGTATACTTCAAAATATATCAGAAAGTGAGAACTCTGTTCCACTCATGTCAAAAAGCCAGTATTCAAAATACATTAGTTATATACGACTTTTCAAAGGTTACAATACCTGTGTGTGTGTTTTATTCAAGTATAAATGCAAATGTTTTAAAGGCAAAACACATGTAATGTAAAAACCATCTTGCTAATTATCATTTCTTACAATACTGTTAAGAACTGAATATCTTGGCAGAGTGTATCATGGTTGGAGTAAGCAACCTATGAGTGAGAAGCTCTGTGGTATGGTGTACAATAGCATCTTAATAGCAGATGGTATACATCCTGTTATGAAGATGTTGATTTGGTAAACTGTTAAACAATAAAAATAAAAAATAAACTGAGAACATATTACAATTGGAATGGAGTCTTATGTGTGCATAAATATTCAGTTAGGCAAGCACTCATTTTAACTTGACCACACGCTTCATTGTCTATTTTAATGAGGAAGAGCATAGATCAAAACTTTTTTTGACCTGTGTGTGTTAGTCTTTTATTGTTGCCGTATTCCTTGTTTATTCAACTTTGATAAGTGATGCATCTATCTTTCCTTTCCTATTAAACTATTAAGTGATATACTAGACTTCCAGACTGCCATAATTATTGGTTTATGGAGTGAAATTATAAACAGTGAAGTACTACAGCAGTTAAGTAACAACTAATTGAAGACTAGTTTCCATGTCCTCAGGATGATGTCATGTTCACATCCTAGTATTAATTGCAACTAATTATCAGGACATGGCACCATCTCTTCTATTTATGCAACAGAAGCCTATAATTGCATCCAACTGAACATTGTTGTGGACTATTGGTCTTAAGACAAAAAAAAAAAAAAAAAAAAAAAAAAAAAACAGAAAAGATAGCACGGTTAGAAACAGTGGTCATGGAGAAGGGATAGGATACCGAATCATTTGACTTGAAAATTACTTAGCAGGTAAATAAGAGAAAGTGAAACAAACAAAACTAGTCTTCTGCAGATGATGTGATTTCTTGTTATCATTAAGCCAGACTACTAATTTACAGCCACCATCTGCTATTGAAGCACATCTCATGGGGGGATGCATTCAGAGTCTGACATACGCAAAATAAAATCTAGCTATGAAGACCTGAAATTGGAATGTGAAATGATAGACGCAAGAGGATATCACAGGGAAAATATCTTCTCTGCTAGAAGAAATCATGGAAAAGTATCTCTTCAGTAAGAAAATAATTTTGGAGAAAGTATATCCATCTTGGAAAAGGGTTCAGTTATATTGCAGAATTTGAAGCTTTGAAACAATCAATGGGCAAAAGATCTCATACCATAACTAAGAGCCAGTGAGTGGGTAAAATGGAACCACCAGTTTTTGATTGCCAAATAACAATGACAACATAAAATTATCAATTTCAGGCAGCACCATAAAATGTTTGGCTGAATATGGAAAAGACAACTGCATTTATTTTGGTCTGACCTTAACAGAATACAACCTGAACAAAATAGAGCATATCAATATCTCTGTAATATGTGTTGCTACAAACATAACCAGTGAGAAAATTTTATAAATAAAATGCTTACATTGAAACTGTATAGAATAACGGAAATGTTTCCATAACAGAAAAAAATATTCGAAAGCTACTTACTGTACAAAAAACACTGTCTTGATATCTCTGACATGTGGTGCTGCTAGCAGCGGCTTTGCTCTGAACTGTCTCTTAATTTATAAAGTTATATCAGAGGAGACCTTAATCTTAAAACGATACCTCATTTCTCAATATCAGGTAGGTATCAAGGGAGATAAATGGCTTGTGGAAAAAAAAGAAATATTGATACTTTTGCCCTTTAAGGGATGAATTATTTTTTTAAAAAAATATTCTTTCTTAAAATATGACATGACCAAAGCGGAGAACTTAGTCTTTAAAATTATACCTCATTTATCGATTTTGGTTAGGTATGAAGGGAATGGCTTGTGACAAAAATACACCTTTTTGAAATAATATACACAATTCCAATGGACCAAATTCATAAATGAAGACACAGCCTACTCATGTTGGAATTAATAGTAAAACATAAGCACAAAATTATGGGTACATCTATATCAATCCTGAATCTGTTGGTAACAGAAGCAGTACAAGCTGAAAGCAAACTTGTCTTGTGGACAGCCACAAGACAGTCTCCTCCAATTAGTTGGGAAACTGAAGACAGCATATAATTAAAAGGGATGAATTTCTGACATACATTTCTGACAGCAAACATATCCCATGAATGCAGACTTCTTAAAAGAAAATGTCTTTCTATATCTTTAGGATAAAGTTATGAGATAATTTCCTTCACGTACAGGAAAATTGAGCTTTAGAATGGTGAAAGTCATCATGAAGAACAAAGTTACAATTCCGGCCAATTCTGAATTAGTGCGTCAAAGCAAACATTAGGACTGCAAAGACAATGTACAGATTTTTGAACCTATGCATTACAGCAAACCAACAGTTTTATTATTCATAAGATTTTGGCAAGGCCAGCTAAAAATTAAGAACAATTGAATTTGACAAATGACACAGAACAGCATGAGAAATGCATTGTTGTTGGCAAGGGTCAGCTACTGTGTTGAAGAGGAAGTGGCTGTTATTGCCCAAAGATCGACAGAAGCATATAAGTAGTCACCAAGTAGGACAGCTATTTATTGCCCCAAACAAATGACACATTGGACACGCTTACTGAATAAAAATGATTTTTAACCCTATCTGAAGAGAGGATACTGGCAAGTAAAAATGGCTTCACAGTTATGTAGAAAGACGGAGTTCAGTATAGGAATAGAATTATGGTAGTTTATCGTTATGCCTTTTTTTTTTTTTTTTTGTAACAGTTTAACGTCCCTTTTTAACAACGTGGTCTTTAGAGACGGGAAAGGATGGGGGCAAGGAATGGGAAGGAATTCGGCCATGGCCTTTTGAAGGAAGCATCCCGGCATTCGCCTGGAGTGATTTGGGGAAACCATGGAAAACCCAAATCTGGATGCCCGGACGGGGATTCGAACCGCCGTCCTCCCGAATGCGAGGCCAGAACGCTATCCGTTACACCACCACGCTCGGTTGTTATGCCTTTTGACCCATGCAATACTCCACCTAGTTTTGAGCAGCTAATGGAACTCAATAATCTCAAGTGATAAAACTGTTTAGGGAAAATACTGCAGCAGTTAAGCAATGTACACTTAAAATGTAGCTGAGAAAGTGTCAGATACTCTGTGAGGAAGTTCATAACTTGGCACATAGTTGCAATGCTTTTTTTTTTTTTTTTTTAATCTGCTTAACGTCTCTCTCACAGCGAGGTCTTTAGAGATGGGAAAGGATGGGGGGGCAAGGAATGGGAAGGAATTTGGCTATGGCCTTTTGAACAAAGCATCCCAGCATTTGCCTGGAGTGATTTGGGAAACCATTGAAAACCCAAATCTGGATGCCTGGACGGGGATTCGAACCGCCGTCCTCCCGAATGCGAGGCCTGAATGCTAGCCGTTACACCACCACACTCGGTTTGCAATGCTGTAGAGCGTTTGAAGCACTTAAATCCAAGTTGCGCCTAGTCCAAATATTGGCAACCTCAGTGCCAAGAAAAACATTCATTGTCAGCACAGGAGCCTGTTATTTGGGATTAGAGGCATTTTGCTACAAAAAGTTGAGGATACGGAGCATGTGGTTTCTTATTTCAGCTGGTAGGGATACAAGGTTGGAAAAGCAGAGATGAGCACCCTTCATGAAAAGATATGTCTGATCAGAGTGCTGCCAGGCTTACTAGAAGTAATGGGACTCCTTGGTAAAGGATGATGGTATCCTAAAAAGGAAATGTAAGTCCATGGATGGTAAAATAAACATTAAAAATTGTTGTCCTCAGAAATATGAATGAACAGCCTCCAGAGATATGAGGGAGCAGTTCTTCCTCAAAATTCATGAAGGAATTTCTGGGAGACATCTAGGTCTTATTAAACTAGGAGAAAGGTTTTAGAGGATGGATTCATGAAGGGATGTGGAAGAGTGGATCCAGAGCCGCCACATGTGCCAAGTCTTCAATGGACTGAAAGAAGAGACAAGAGGGTCACTCGAGCATTATAATCATGTTCCTTTTGAAACAATAGTCTTGGACATAACTGCACCTTTTCAAGTATTAAACAGTGGCCACAAGTATGTTCTTGCAATCTTGAACTTAAATAAGTGCCAAGAAGTGCATGTCATTCTGGATCAAGAAGCCACCACAGTGGCTATCATTGTAATCAACCAATGGATTAGCCATTTCAGAATCCCTCTGGAATTATATTAAGACGAGGGTGGAATTATATTAAGACGAGGGTGAAATTACAAAACTTCAATATTTCAATAAATGTGCACTATTGTAAGAATTCAGAAGATCCAAATTGCGACCGTGCAACCTAGAACTTCAGAACACTTGGCAAAAATCATGGGGAATTACTAACAGGACGGTTTCTACACATGCATAGGTCAGCAGTAAATAATGTTATAACACAAACACCTTCAGAAATAATATTTAGAAAGAACATACTGCCTTGTAGCGGATTTGTTAACTGGTTATGTTATTGACTGTGGAATATAGATGATTTCAGAAAAGAGCTATGAATTAATAGTGGCCAGATAAAGATGTAGCAATATCAGGACCATGAAGAAACTCTTCAGTCTAAGAGACGAAAGGGGATGTACAAAAAAATATTACAAAATGGGAAAGATCTAACAACATGGTGAAAAGGATTGCTGATGTGATGCACAGAATTAGGAAGTTACCACTTAGTGAAAGAAAGGTTTTCCACATTGACAGACTGGCAAAGTTTCGAGGCTATTATGACATCTATCTACAAAAAAAAAAAAAAAAAAAAAAAAAAAAAAAAAAAAAAAAAAAAAAAACAACCATTTACTAGGGAGGTACTATTCCAAAAGGTATAATATTAGTTTGAATGTTTGTCTTTGATGGGGTGAGAATCTCTGGAAGAGGGTGACTATCTGGTGTGTAGTATAGCATCTTAAATGGTATGTTTTAAACTGTACGTTGAACTGAGAAAATAAAATGCACATTAGTAAAAAAAAGTCACAACATCTATTTCTAGATTATCATTTCATTACAATATCTGTTCAAATGATTTAAGTTACGTGCATGATCTGCTGTGAAACCAAGCATTCATATTCAATAAATGAGACACACATGTAAGCAATGCATAACTCCATGTTATGTTATTTATAAGCAAATTTCTATTTCTATTTGACACTGATAGACACAAACTCAAAAATTAAAGGTTATTTAAAACCTTCAAAAACTAATTATAAGAATTACACAGTAAAAATTTGGTTGCACAATTCTGTGCTGGCTGATAAGATTTTAGTAGCTTTCTTTCTTTTGTAAAATCGTTTATGTTGCTCCAACCATAGTTTAGCTCACAGAACACCAAAAGAGTTTTGTCTGCTAGTTTTGATAGTTTCATGATTATTTTTTTTCCAAACTTAGAATAATAATCCAAGTTTTATATATGCTGCTTAAGATGTGGGAGGGAATTGGGAGGTATGCACTAAACAGCAAATTGATATTTGTGTGATGGTGTAAAAAGTGGTACAAAAGTACATCAACGGTGGCCAGCACAACACAGATTGTGCTTAGAACAACATGTGCAGCTAGAAGAAATAAATTACATATGTAAATATAAATATCATTGAAAGAACATACCAATTGGACAGACATGATTTTTCAGTCACTCTCAGCATTTTTAAGAAGTATACCTTACATTCTTTACAGATAAAATGCTCACTCAGTGACTATGCAAACACTCTATGAAGACACACATTTGTTACTTATTTAATAAACACTTCAGCTTGTTAGCCAAGAAATAGAAAAAAAAGTTATTTGACAGTATTTAATCCAAAGAAACACTGGACGGTCACTAACATCTTTGTGATCAATGGTTCCAACACCTAACATATAACTCTTGGCAAGAGTGGTCAGCCTATCATGTAGTAACACCACAAAACAAGTACTTACATTTGTAATCACACCTGCATCCTCAAAAATAGACAGAAAAAAGTGGTAATTTGACATCTTAGGAATATATGATAGTTATTCAAAAACATAATAAAATAATGAGTAAATAATACATATTCATAAAAAAGAATTAGTAAGTGTTGCGTTTAGTGGTATTGAGATATTACTGGGGTTCAGGCCAAGTGAATATAAGGTGTCAAGGATATGTTGGTAATCCAACTACCATTTCGGAGTTCAGGAGGAGTGCTTTCAGGATTGTGGGAACATAGACAGCCACTGGATGGTCTACATCACTAAAAAGAACAATTTACGAGATGCCATTCATCCTGGTGAACAGTTGGTTAGAGACAAACTAGATCAGTGAAGACAAGTAAAAAATGTGTAATGGTGCATGTGATATGGCCAAAAATGGGAAATATTTCCCTAATGGAAAGCATGGAAGAGTTGGCACAAGATAAATGCTTGTTACAAGTTATGTCTATTGCAGGGAAAGAATCCATGGAGTCGATAAATTCAGAACATTGAGAGAGCTGGGTGACCTGTATTTGTTTTGATGGTGGAGAACAGAAGTTAAGGAATAGGAGGCAGAATGACTAGGCTGAAGGAAAGTAAATGTTTTCTGTGGAACAGATAGCAATTGAGAAAGTAGAGATACTGCTGTTAAGCTGTAGGCTTGATAAAGTGACAGAAGTGTGTAAACAATTTTCCTGTATAGAAATGTCGAGAGCCATGGAGTCAGAGTAAATTCACATTAACTAAAGGGAGTGGCAACTGTATCTTCTCCACAAACATACAGAGGGATTTGGCCCCACAGCAGTGCTGTGTGTCAGGTGGTATGGTTATGAGTTCAAGAAAAAATTTTCTACAGAGAATGAAGAGGGCAGAGATGTAAGAAATTATGTGAGGCACATTTCAAGGATTTGTTCAAGGACATTGAGGTGTTCATTGTGAGGAATGTTGGTTTAAATGGAGGTGACACTGATGGAAACCAGGAGAGTCAGGTGGCAGAAAAGTGGGGAGCATGGACGGATGCCCTAGTAAATGTGGGGTAGGGGTACAAAAAATTGGAAATGTTAACCCAATTAGGATTGTGTGAGGCATAGTTCACAGATTTCCATTGCTTTCTATCTCTACCATCAAACATTAATTCCTGTAAAGCAACACAATTACAAACATGAGTGCACAGCAGTGGTTCAGCCAAGTCGATCCAAGTATAAGCCTAATAAGTAAGGTTAAGATCTTTAGGACAAGTCTTTTTTTTCTGCCTACTTTTTGAGCTGAAATGGTAAATTAAACACTAATTCAACATTTCTGATTGTATTTTGATGTATTTTATATAGCATATAACTGCATTTCAGACCATTTTCTTAGTTTTGGTCATATTTCGATAATATTTATGGTCATATTTTGAGGAAAAATCTGTTAGTTTTTTTTTTTAATAGTACTGGTAATTCAATAGATATAAATGAGATGTTGTTGTTGTTGTTGTTGTTATTATTAGCGCTTTAGGGCGCATCAACGTCGAGGTTATTAGCGCCGTAACCAATACCCAAAGTGCAGGGCCGCCGTAAGCGGGCGTGCAAGGCGTGCACCGCACGCGGGCGGCAGGGGGGGCGGCAGTTAATGTTTGAGGGGGCGGCAATCTCACATTCTTTTGACCCAGTTCGAAAATTCCTATATCCACCACTGGCTGTAGTTAGATAGGGGGCGGCATAATCGATATTGCATGCGGGCGCTCAAACAGCTAGCGGCGGGCCTGCCAAAGTGACAACATGGCATAAAGCTCTATTGCCATCTGTGCGGCCGACTGTACAGGAGTCGGCCCCACAGACAGCAGGATAAAATAAAATACTGACTGAAATACCGTCTGCACGGTGTAAACACCTTAGAATTTTGGTAAATTCTAGTTGTCCTAGCTTAAAGTGTAAGGTAAGGAGTAAGTTTTCCAGTAAACACACATAGTTTTCATTACAGGTACAGGTTAAGGGAGAAACGTTTCATGTAGAAGCTGATACTGCTATAAATTCATTAAATAAACCAATTTAGAAACAGTAAAGCAACTTAACACATAATATAAGCATTAAATAAACTTTGTTTAATCAGTGGCGTAGCTAGGTCAACAAGGGCCCCGGTGCAAAAAATTTATTTTGGGCCCTCAGGCCAGATGGGCGACCTTTTTTGCTTTGTATTGCTGGTAAGGGCCCCCTGAGCTGAGGATGGGGCCCTTGAGTTGTGCTTAGGTGCCCCTGAGCAGTGAGAGGGCCCTTAGTGAGGGGCTTCTTGTGTCTCAGGGGCCCCCCTAGACGACTGTACAGCTAAAAAAAATCGCTAGTTTGCCATGAAGGCTTGTGGGCCTCTAAACTGCGCTTGGGGGCCCCGGGCCCCGGAGGTATGCTTGAGGGGCCCCCTGAGCGTAGGGGCCCCGGTGCACTGCACCGCCTAGCCCCATAGTAGCTACGCCCCTGTGTTTAATAGTAAACAACCTTTCAACTAACCTGGAATAAGGTAATCCATTATTGTCCAAATTCAAACAATTAGCATTTTGGCTAAGTGATAATTCCACTAATTCCCAACACTTTTAAATGAAGTGAAGTAATTTTAAAAGAATAATATTTCAAAAGAAAGTTAAATTCACTAAAATTCCGTAGTTTTAGATCGCGTAAGTAACGTAAATAAATTTTTAAACTCTTCGATAAATACACTTTCACTTCCAACATTTTTTATCATCTGTATCAAGTAATTTCTCGATCTAAAAAGTAGATTTTTTAAAAGAACCAAAAATTTAGTGTAACATATTTAAATTTCAGAACATTCCATGCAGTAGAACGGATTTTATACACATTTTTTAAATTATTTCGTCATTAAACACACGTGGTTTCACTTGAGATTTATTTACGAATAAACCAAGCCATTTCCATAAATAAAATAACTTTCAAAACACGTAACTAAATTCAAAGAAAATTCCGATAACTTCACTTTTTCGA
The DNA here is from genome assembly GCA_031002005.1 of Vandiemenella viatica. Lineage (NCBI taxonomy): Eukaryota > Metazoa > Arthropoda > Insecta > Orthoptera > Morabidae > Vandiemenella > Vandiemenella viatica. The sequence continues at coordinate 329,933,200 of CM061920.1, read as the reverse complement.
TATAAACAATACTTTAATAATTATGAACTAAAAACCAAGTGTTTGCTAAACAGTTTTTAAACCGAATCTTGTTAAAGTCATAACTTTGCTATTTTAACACCGAATATAATAAAATTCACATCACTGGAATCAGGAATTAATATAGAACATTTTGGCACTAATTTTATTTAGATAATTTACAATTCAGCGGGATTTCCAAAAACTTGAATAAATCCAGGCAGAGATAGGGTAACCCCCATTTGCCGCCGGAGAATCTTATCACTACGCCCTTTAAACTAAATTCGTTTACAAGCAAACTAATCATTCAGGAATTCTAACTAAACACTTTTTATGTACCGTGAGGATTAGACTATATGCTGTTAAAGTTTAACACCTTTTATAATCACAGTCATTTTTCCCTATTTTTGATAAACTCCCATACAAATGTAGTGAGTGGCGAAGGTACATATTCGGTAGCCGCGGGGATGGGGTTGCCTTTACTCCGGGAACACGATGTAAGGTAAATCTGCGTCAGTTGCAGTGGTGCGAGTCGGTTTAAAGCCGGAACTGGCTGTGCTGGGCTAGGAACGTGTGTCGGCCATGATGATTTTCTTTGCAACTACCATGAACTTGTAAATTTTCTACAAGGGGTTTTCGGTGGGTATTCTTTCTCTCCACAATCTGCAATATTCTGGAAATGTTCGTTCGGTTGCCTACTCAACTGTCGAATGCAATTTTTGAAAATGTGACTTTTAAGAATAAACTTCAAATTTTTATCAAAGTGAACCTTTTTTGTAATTTCGTAGTAGAGTTAACCCTTTTCTCAGCTTTGGGGTTACAAAGGCTGGGTGGCGACCATTAAGCATTTTAGTTGAGTATTCCAGGCAGGCACATGGTCAATTTAAAATTAATTCGTTAAATTCAACAGAACTTTTATTTCAAGTGAACTTTCAACTAAAGTGCTAAGCCTATACTCCACCCCACGTATAGAAAGGGTCCTTACAATGGCCGACTGTAAAGGGGTTGGCCACACAGAAGGCAAGATAACATATAAACCTGAAACTATGGCTGTAGATTGGCCATAAAAAATAAAAACACAAACATTAACTGGTTGGCTGTAAAAAGGCCAACCGGATTAAAACAATGAAATAACTGGCTGGCTGTAAAAGGGCCAGCCAGATATAATCTCATACATACAAACAGTTCTTGGTTTGATGGTTGTAAAAGGCCATCGACCCAACTTAAAACCTAGGCCGATCTGCCCAAAATTTTTGGGACGAGATCGGCCCATACACAAAACTTTAAAGCCTTTGCCACGTTGCCACCATCATTGTTTAAAATAAGGGACAGATCATTGGCTAAGCCAACGTCTGCCCTAAAGTCTAAAAATAAAATACAATCAAATAAAATGTGGCGCACCGTCATACGTACGCCACATGCATCACATTCCGGTGGGTCCTCCCGGCGGAGTAGAAAGCTATGCGTCAGAGGACAGTGCCCTTTACGGAAGCGACTAAGGAGAACCTCATTCCTTCTTGCCCACTGGAAGGAGCTGCTCCACGGCTGAACGGTAAGTTTGACCAGACGGAGCTTATTATGCTTGACTTCCAGCCACTGCCTCTGCTATACATCAAAGACGTTTCTTCTGTCGCCGAAGCAAGATCTGACTTCGGGACCGGAGCGAAGTCGATTCTGACCTTGTCACAGGCTAACCTGGCAGCTTCATCGGCTGCCTCATTCCCTCTGATTTCCACATGACCTGGTACCCAGCAGAATAAAACCTCCTTTCCATGGGTTTGTAAAGAAAGGAGGGAGTCCTATATTTCCTGGACCAATATGTCTACTGGGTACATGTTTACTAACGCCTGGATACAGCTGAGGGAATCACAGCACATGATATACTTCGTATTACAAGTTGTTTTCATATGCTGGAGCAACTTTAACAGGGCATAACACTCGGCAGTATAAATGCTGCACCTGTTATCAAGCTTCTATTTGTAAATCGCAAGAGGGAACAATACAGAGCAGCCAACTCCGTTAGCCCGCTTAGAGCCATCAGTATATACCGGGGTAAAATCGTGATGCAAGTTTAAAACGCCGGTAAAGACTCTTATAAAAACATTGTCAGTGGTTAACAGCATGGTGTGCCGTGACAAGTCTAAAGTCGTTCTGGGCCTCTTTAAGAGCCAGGGAGGAGATTTACTCCAACCCTGGTGGTAAAAACAGGGTGATCCAATCACATATTCTTCTAAAATAGTCTTTGCACGGTAGCTAAACGGTTTGGTAGCTCTATGTCGATTGGCATAAAGCCGTTCGCAATTTGGGTTCATTACTACGTCGTACACAGGACTGCCAAGTGTTGTGGCAATATGCATATAGTGTCGCACCATGAGAAGATGCCGGTGGATGGAAAGCGGCAGCTCGCCAGACTCAGCACATATGCTGGGTATTGGGCTGGTGCGGTAGGCACCCATGGCGAGCCGGATACCTGCGTGGTGGACACTATCCAGTATCCGGAGATAATCGTCCCGTGCCGAACCGTATACAATGCAACCACACTCGAGACGCGACCGTACAAAGGCTCTATAAAACTGTAACAGGCAGGAGCGGTTGGCGCCCCATGACCTGCCACATAGACTTTTTAGAACACTTAAAGCTTTCAGGGCTCTGGCTTTTACGTCCTTGAGATGTGGCAGCCAACTGAGCCTTGAGTCTAAAATGAGGCCCAGAAAGCGAATAGCATCAGTAAAACATAAAACGGTGTTCGTCAAGGTAAGGTGGGGCTCTGCTAAAAGACTTCTGCAACAAGTAAAAAGTACACACGGGGTTTTCTCAGCAGAGAAACAAAGGCCGGTGTGCACTGACCATTCATCCAACCTCTTCAGCGCGAGTTGCAACTGCCGCTCAGCGCTTCTCAGGCTGGACGATGTAGAAAAGATTAAAAAGTCATTCACATATAAGGAGTACCGCATGGGACTCCTTATTAGGCTGAAATGCTATTAATAGCAATGACAAATAGGGTCACACTTAAAACAGACCCTTGAGGAACACCGTTTTCCTGAGTAAACGGTTTTAAAATAACATGCCGCCAGGTAGTATCATAGGCCTTTTCGATATCGAAGAAAACACCCACAAGATGTTGGCTGCGTTCAAAAGCATCCTGTATTGCCGCCTCCTCCAGTAGGATCAGATTGTCCAAGGTGGAACGGAACTACCTAAATCCACACTGAAAGCGACTCAGCAGATTACGGGACTCAAGACACCAGATGAGGCGGCGATTCACCATCCTCTCCAGTGTCTTCCCCAAGCAACTTCTCAAGGCAATACTACAAAAACTACCTGGCAACAATTTGTCTGTTCCAGGTTTTAAAATAGGAATTAGAGTTGCTTCTTTCCACGAGTCAGGGAAGCGTCCTCCGGTCAAAATGCGACTAAAAATATCTAAAAGGTACTCTTTAGCATCATTACTAAGATGCCTCAGCATCTGGTACTGGATCATATCGGGCCCTGGAGTGGTGTCATTGGTGCTGTTTAGTGCCGACTCCAGCTCCCAGAATGAAAACGGGCTATTATACGCCTCTGTGTCCGACGAATCAAAGCACAGCGTGCGCCTCTTGGCAGCAGTCCTTCATTGCTGGACCTGTAGGTCCAAGGTGGCAGAAGAAGTGATGGCAGCAAAATTCTCGCCATCAGCTGGGCTATGCTTCGTTCGTCGGTAACTACACGACCTTGATCTACTAATCCAGATACTGGTGGGCAGGAGTACCTTCCAGATATACGGCGGATGGATTCCCATACTTTGGATGATGATGTGGAACGATTTATTGTGCTCACAAAGGCCTTGCTCTCCTTAATAACACGAAGCGCCTTTGCTCTTGCAATACGGAACGCTGCCAGGTTGTCGGAAGTTGGCTGCAACCTAAAACGACACAACGCCCGTCTACGACCCTGAATAGCGGAACGACTTTCATCGTTCCACCAGGGGACGGGTGTCCTTCGCAGCGTTCCAGAGCTTTTCGGCATGGAAACATCAGCTGCCTGGTGAATCACTTCGGTAAAGTGATTCACCCTCTCCTCAACATTGTTGTACTCTTTAAGGGTAATGGAGCGGCGGAAGAGTTTCCAATCGGCTTTGCTGACATTCCATTTGTGCAGGTTATTGCCTCCTCCATGCTCGCACTCGACGTGCATCCATATAGGGAAGTGGTCGCTTCTATGGAGGTCGCGATCCACCTCCCAATGCACGGAGTCCGCAATTGAGGGGGAGCACAATGAAAGGTCAATGGCAGAAGACGAACTGGAAGCAGTGGTGAAATGAGTCATTTGCCCCGTATTCAGGATACACATTTCCTCCTGCTCTATCTATCTACCAACCACTCGGCCCCGGGGATAATCGGTGGTGGAACCCCACAACGCACAGTGGGCGTTGAAATCTCCCAAAAGGAGAAAGGGCTGAGCGAGTTGTCCTATGATGCCAACCTGGTCGTTGTAGTCGACGGATAAACTGGGTGGCAGATAGAGCGAGCATACAGTCAGTTGAATTGGACCGTGTATTTTCACTGCTACTGCTTATAATGTGGAGGTGAGAGTGACGGGTTCGGAATGGACGGTTTTTAAGACAAACACCCCCCCCCCCCCCTCACTCGATCACCCTTGGTATCGTCTTTCCTGTACAGGTCGTAGCCTCTCAGCACTGGTCTACTACCTCTTTGTGAGCCTGAAAACCGTTTACGTTCCATTGAACTATGGGAGCCATCCTACTTATTTAACTTCACCCGCCCCGGTTTGGGTGGGTCCTCCGATGGTGACCAGCATTACGTCGTCTTCAGGGTCCAAAGACGATTCTTGTTGCAAGGCCTCAGAGTCATGCGGACTTTTCTTCCGCCGAGGCCTTTTCCCCAGTTGGTGGTCTGGGAGGAGAAGCAGGAGGGGACTTCACGAACATAGTGGTGTCCATTAGCCTGAATTTCGGACCCCGGACTTTCTGAACTGTCTGCCATCTGCTACCAGCCGATGGCGTTGCCTTTACTGCTTCTGTCGCAGGAGCTTCCTCTGCCGTGGCAGTGGAACCCGCAGCTCCAGCTAATGTAGCAGATGGCTGTTCTTCTGCTGGTGGACCTGTTCTACCTGCTGTCTTGGTGGCCGAAGTGTTGCTGCCGACACCCAGGGTCATTGGTGTTAGGACCTTAATGGGTTTTGCACCACATTTGCATTGACACGAACACAATGTGCTCATGCCCGTGTCAACGATGGACATCTGCGTTGCAACACTTTCCTTCCTGACGGGAGTTGACAACGTTTTGGAGAAACTTGTGGCTAAGACCGGTGGCACAAGTGCCTTAAACCGTTTCTTCGCCTTGCCATAGGACAGTCTTTCCTTAGTCTTCAACTGCTGTACCTTCTTTTCTTCAAGGTACACTCGACACTCCCTGCTCCAGGCTGGATGTGACCCGGAGCAGTTGATGCACACCTGTGGGAGAGTGCAACCAATGCCAGGCTCATGTGCTGCTTTTCCGCATTTCCCACAGGTGGGGTTGCCTTTACAGTTCGCCATTGTATGCCCAAACCACAGGCACTTAAAGCAGCACATCGGGTCCGGAACATACGGGCGAACGTTCAGAGGTAGATATCCAGCCTTTATGGACTTCGGTAACATCAGAGTGTCGAACGTCAGGACGAAGTATAGCAGTCTTTTCAAGATTGCCATTCACCCTTCGTGTGATCTGCTTGACCTCGACTACATTTTCTGTTCCCCACTCAAGGAGTTCCTAAGACTCAATATCTATAAGATCTCTACATGTAATAACTCCTTTGCTAGAGTTTAGAGTTTTATGGAGTTCACATTTAACTGCGAACTCCCAGAGTGTGACAGCATGCTTGTAGGTAGATGTCTCTAGAAGCAGGGTCCCATTCCTCAGCTTTTTCATGCTCTTTAGGTTTCCAGCTATTCCCTCTAAGCTTTTCTAAATATAGAACGGAGAGACCTTCTCAAAGGATCCCTCCGTTCTTGCCATTATTACAAAGGTGTTATCAATTAGATAACCCTTAAAGTTACTGTGTGTGTGTTTTTTTTTTTTTTTTTTTTTAGGTGGAGGGCTTTCCACCCTCGCACGCTTCTTGGCAATGGGTGTATTTATATTATCCTGCGGCACACCCATACCGCAGGTTTTTTTGGTGGATTTAAGAGTTTTCATCTTGGTCCCAAGAGTAAGAAAATTTTGGAAGAAGCGCTAATACAACAGGGGTGCGCAGGTGCCCCTGAGGTTGCACGTTAGCGAGTGATCTGCCTCTCACTCATGCACCTCCTCGGCACTTGTCCGACCTTGAGGTTGAGGGTTTTTTTTTTTTTTTTATAGATGTTTGTACCGTCCTCGCAATCCGGGCGATTAAGCCAAGATCCCCGTTCTCCTAGGCACACAACTTTCCACCGCCACACTGTATGGTGATCGTTGAAGCATGGTAGGAGTTTCCAGTGTGGGAAACTTGCGGCGCTCACAAGTTCCCAGCTCGGGCACCGCGGGTAAGCCAAACCCGTACCTGGCACTTGCGTACCAGGCCCCTGCGGGGTATAAATGAGAAGAAATTAATATAATTATTCACAGAACTGTACTTCTGCTATCTCCATGTGCAGAAAAAAAACTAATTTTCACTGTGGTCAGAATTCACAACTCAAGAATTAAAGTTATACATTATTGTCACTCTCTAAACGTAATGTTCCGTCTACATTTTAATCTCGACAATACAGCGGAAGTATGCCTGTGTCAATCCGTGTCAATCAATATCTCAAATATCTTCAGTCATCATTAAATCTGCAGTTGATAAGCGAGTATACCTACCGCCAAGATGAAAATAATATTTTCTGAAATGCGAAACTACATACGGGAATTTAGAGAGGAGTATTTTAGTACTGATGAAAGAGTTCTATTCTGTAAATTATCTTAAATTAAAGCAACTTGGACAAAACTATTTAAAATTTAATTTTCCAATGGTGCAGGGAAGCAGATTACGCTCTCTACAAGAAAGCGATACCACTACATAATATAAACAATGTATAATTGAGCGTGTTTTGATGTATAGTAAATTTAAATATTTCGTCATATTTTTTCATTTTTAGGACATATTTACAAATTTTTAAGGTCATATTTGCCTGCATATTTCTCTCTCTCTCTCTCTCTCTTTTTTTTTTTTGTCATAAAGATCCAAACCCTACTAATAAGTATCAGTAACAGGTTAAATTTTACTCCATTCCTTCCTTCTTGAAGCAATTCAGGCCATTTACCGTAATAGCTTTGGTCTGGATTATGTCAGAAATCTCAAAATTCTATCATGTATAGCAGGGGTGGGCAACTCAAATGATCTTGCGGGCCACTTTGGAAACACGTCATAACTCCGCGGGCCGCATATAAAATTATATATTGTATATTATATTAGATGTTCCCAGATTCTCGCGCATTATGAGTTCGCAGAATATAACATAATTATTCCGTGAACTGATAACTGTAAACTCATAAATAAAACAGGCAATATTTGTCATATATTCGCAAACATATTATTTTAAAATCAAAGTAATTCTTTTATCATAGTTTCGACAGTTAATTTTGAAATATATGGATGCACAAATCACCTATTTTTTAAATACATTGGTTTTCACTACATAAACTAAATATAATTTGAAAAAGTGTGATGAATCACGCGGGGCGGAAAAATCTTCAAGGCGGTTGCGGGTTGGCCAACCATGCTCTAAACCGAGTACGAAGCTTAGTTTTATTAATTTTCATGATTTAAAAAAACTGCTCACATTTATTCGTGTTTCCGAATGTGAAAATTATTTTTCGTGGGAAAACTCGCAGCTGTGGATATTTTTCTTTGGAAAGGTATGTTCTGTATCTGAAATTTCTGAATCTCTCGCGGGCCGGATTGAAGCCGGCGGAGTGCCGGATCCGGCCCGGGGTCCGCCCATATATGATTTATAGATTTCATAAATTTTACTAAACACATTAAATTTTGTTTCATTCCTGTTCTTAATTCAGGAGTTATTTATACGCAAATTTCATTGATTTTGTCAATCACCCACTGATCATGATTTTAAAAAATGCTGAAATTTTGTACACAAATATAGTCTTACCCCTAAATCATAAGAAGAACCTAAAATTGGTGAATTTCCACATATTTGCTCAATGTACCCCACTTATGAAATCCCTAACAACCTAACACAGATTTTATTATAGAAGGAGCTTAATAAGTATAAGTAATATATTAAATGTTACTCCATTCCTTTCTTGATTTTGGAAGTTAATCAAATTCAAAATTTTTAACAGACTAGTCGTTATGTCATAATTTCAATGTACATCCCGTGGCCCTAGAAACAAATCTTTCGGATCACAAGAATAGTACAATATTTTTAATACTTAGGTCAATATCCTTAGCCGCTATACTAATGTTGGGTTTTATTCTCCGCTAGTGCAGCTAACAAATGAAATAACTTTGTTATGGCCTATGCATTTTGGTTTATTAGACCATCATCAGTGCCCTAGAACAAGTTATGTACAATTTTTGATGTACAGCATAATGTTTATTTAAATGAAGGTATAAATTGTGTTATTAAATATTATTATAGCTTATTTTACTTACAGTTTTTCTATATTACATTAGTGTATGGAATTGTTCCATATCAGTTCACTCACTGAACAATTTTCAATAAGAAACATAATTTGCACATGTCTGATTTTGAAAGTAACTTCTGAAACAAGCTTAGTTGTTAATATATTTTTTTTCGGGCTTCCAGCCGTGTAAGGATATCACATTTGCGGGACGTTTCGAAGACGTCCATCTCTGCCTTCATTGTCAACCAATTAACTGTTTGTTTATTCAGCCGCTGCTACGGAAACGGTGGAAGACAAAAACCAACACAACGTGATTACGTCATCCGCTCTTCTGCTTGTTGCCGACGCGAAACTGTTTCAGCATTTTAATGGCCGGGTTCCAGGCCGCACTGAGTTGATAACCAGTGTCCCTGTTGACTAATAAATCAGTTAATCTTATTTCCACAGCCTCCGTAATAACGCTGGCCCAAAAATCTTTGACCCGGGCTAAAATGGTTGTTTTTTCAAATTCAAAAGTGTGACCCTCTTGCACACTATGTTCGGCCACCGCAGATTTTTCTTCTTGCCCAAGGCGAACATTTCTGGCGTGCTCTACACATCACTGCACAATGCATCGCTGCGTCTGTCCAATGTAGCCGCGGCCACATTCACATGGTATATAATATACACTAGGGGTTCGTAAACCTAGGTCATCTTTAACGCTGCCAACCAAGTTACTAATTTTAGTGGGTGGTCTATAAATTATCTTGACTTCGTGTTGTAATAGCAGTCTACCTATTTTGAAACTTAGGGCACCCACAAACGGCAGAAAGGCAAGGCCCTTGGTATCAATCTGATCTCTCCGTCGATTTTCCTTCTGTTTAAACTCACGAGTAATCTGTCCCTGATTATAACCATTATTTAAAAACGTTTTCCGGAGATAGTCCAATTCACCCGCCAGGCTATGTTTGTCACAAATCCTTTGTGCTCTGTGTACTAAGGTAGTTAATAAAGAATTTCGTTGTGCCAGATGATGACAGCTGTTGGCATTTAAATATAAGTCAGTATGGGTAGGCTTCCGATACACAGTGTGTCCCAGCGAACCATCAGCACGTTTAATAACAAGCACATCAAGAAACGGCAGGCAACCGTCCTCTTCCAATTCCATTGTGAACTGAATATTTTCATGCATAGAATTGAGATGCACAAGGAATTGGTCAATACTGTTTCTGCCATGGGGCCAAATCACAAAGGTGTCATCGACATACCTATAAAAACACTTCGGCTGGAGTGGTGCGTGGTTTAGTGCCTCTTCTTCAAAAAATTCCATGAAGAAATCAGCAATGACAGGAGACAACGGCGAACCCATTGCTACACCGTCCACTTGTTCGTAATATTCTCCTTCAAACTTAAAATAAGTGGTTGTCAACACATGGTGGAAAATATCAATCATTTTTTGATCAAAATACCTCCTTAACAGATCTAAGGAGTCGACCAAGGGAACACGAGTAAAAAGAGAGACCACATCGAAGCTCACCATTAAATCACCAGGATCTAACTTCATGTTGTCTAAGATTTCCACAAACTCGCTGGAATTTCGAATACTGCGATGAGCCTTCCCTACCAATGGGTTGAGAATATATTTGAGGTATTTAGCCAAAAAGTACGTAGGGCTATCAATTGTACTTACAATAGGTAGCATAGGTACTCCTACTTTATGTACTTTTGGTAGACCGTACAACCTGGGAGGAACAGGAGCACGGGGTTGGAGTCGTCTTTACACATCTTCTGGTAGTTCTAAGGAGCGGATCAGCTTCGTAGTCAAGTTGGTTAGCTTAGATGTAGGGTTACGGTTAATCTTCCTGTATGCTTGGTCCTCCAAAAGCTGCATAATTTTACTATGATAGTCCATCTTGCTTAAAACCACCGTGCAGTTACCCTTGTCTGCTGGAAGAATAACAATATTTTCGTCTTTCTTCAACTCACGAAGCGAACGCCTCTCTTCACTTGAGATGTTTGATTTAGGCAATTTACCTTTACAAAGCACCTGACATGTTTCACGCCTTATCTCCTCCGCTTCTTCCGCAGGTAGCGTGCGAACTGCAATTTCAACACCTCTGATAATCTCCCGATAAGGCACAGATTTAGGTACCGGAGCAAAATTGAGGCCCTTCGATAAAACAGATGACGTAGCAGGATCAAGTTCTCTGTCTGACAGGTTAACAATAGTTCGCGCTGAAACATGTGGCTTCGTGGAAAATTTCGTTGAAATCCGCTCAAATTTCGAACATTGTCTGGCCGACACACGTTGTTGCAGCTTGAAATTAAACGCTGTAGTACTGCCATCTACCCACTCCCAGGCATCCACAGATAATGCATTTGCAAGGTAAAGATGACACGATAGCAGCGTCTTGCCAATTCGGTCTCGTAAAACGAATACGTTCCTTTACCAAAGCAAGGCTTGCACGGCGCAAAATTCTCACTGCTGCGGCCGAAGTAATCGGATGACGTATACGGGCAAATTGTGGCACCACATCATGATCACGACATCTTTGCAGAAACGCCAGAGTGCACAAAAGCTTGGCCTTTTCATTACATAGCATTTCTAACTGTTTTACAGAACGAAACATCTCCTCCCCGGCTGTTTGTCCAATAAAGAGCACATAAGGGCATTAAGATGCTCCACATATGCAGAACATTTAATTGAAAACAAACACAAACACACAGAAATGGGAACAGACATGCAAATATTGGCAATCAATAAACACAGAAAAAACATGTTGACAGTTCAAGAAAATTTTCATATACAAAAGGCACTAAACGAAGGGGGAAATGTGATCAATGAATACATCCATCTTACGAACCAAACACTATTTAGAACACTAAAAAATGAACTCGCATTCAAACAAAGATAAAACTTAACTTCAGTAAGCAAATTAGGTTGGTAATACATAAGCCATAGACAGTTAGCATCTTTGAGAAGAAACCATAAACAATAACAAAAGTCTGTTTAAAAGCTACATTGTATAAATACGTGTATAAATATGCTTTTAATAACAAAATGGTCAGTTGGTGAATAACCTCAAGAAGAATAACAACAACTAAGCTTGTTTCAGAAGATACTTTCAAAATCAGAAGTGTGCAAATTATGTTTCTTATTGAAAATTGTTCAGTGAGTGAACTGATATGGAACAATTCCATATACTAATGTAATATAGAAAAACTGTAAGTAAAATAAGCTATAATAATATTTAATAACACAATTTATACCTTCATTTAGATAAACATTATGCTGTACATCAAAAATTGTACATAACTTGTTCTAGGGCACTGATGATGGTCTAATAAACCGAAATGCACAGGCCATAACAAAGTTTTTTCGTTTGTTAGCTGCACTAGGCGGAGAATAAAACCCAACATTAGCCCAATATTGGTGATTTTCTCTGTATTTACCCAATGGCAACCTAAACATGAAACATTTTATTGCATATTTGTAGGTTAATTAATTTGTTCTGGATGATGCTATATGTGTCTCGAATTTTTGCTATTCAGTAAAAACAGCAAGTTTGCCAACCCATTGAACTTTACATTGTTCCTGTGCTTAATCTGGAAGTTACTCAGAATTTACTTATAATGGCTGCTAAACTAATAGCAATTGGCATAGCACAACCCACACCCATTTGATGCAGAGAGCATCAGCATTGTTGGTAAAGCACAAATGTATATCGATTTCTTGAATTCTGAATTGTTATTATCCACTGTTCTTCAATTGGTAACATTACATTTGACCAACTTCTCAGAATAGGCGATCAAGTTACCAAAAATAAAAGATCCATTGAAAAAATCTTGGGGGAGGAGGAGGGGGGACAAAAAAAAACAGGCCAAGTCTTGTGGTTGTTTACTGGCAAAAACTTATGAGATGATCTTCTCTACTAATTCTACGCTCTACAGTGTGTATTCAAACAACTTTTTGAAAAAGAATTGATTCTCTTGTTATAGATTGTCAATTTAAAATAAATAAATCTGGGGACTTGGCGATCACATTCAACCTATCAGAAGTCCTACTACAAAAGACACGTAATGGAATTTTCATTTTCAGACAGTAAGTGTTCTTTACCACAGCCAGTTATCACAAGTCTCACTTTCTGCTATCGGCTGAAGTATATTTTAAAAATTTCTTCGACAATATGAGCTACAGGTACTCACGAAACATTAAACTGATTTTATGGATTTAAATTTGTACATTTAAATTTCCATTAAGGATAACGTTCAATTGATTGCTTCCGCATTCACAATTGACTGTTCTATCACTCACATTCACAATAGATGAAACAAAAACATGTTAATTTAAAATTAGGTTCCTACAAGCTACTTTAAATATTAATTTCAACCCAGAGATTTGAAATTGATTTTTTCAACGTACCAATAAAAAGTATGCACTACACTTTTTTTTAAAATAACTATCCAAAAATAGCTCTTTTAATCTTGTCGAGAAGGCGAGAATCTTCTGGTTTTGCTTGAGTTTTTTCAGAGCCTGCCATTGGGCCTTTATCCATTGTGCCTGCACAAAGAAAAACCAAAGTAAATGAATTCTGCAAAGCAGGCTACTGCTTGGAGAGTTCTAACCCTTAGTGGCCCTGAAAGGGGATTGTAGAAGAATTCAACATTTTGTGCAGTGCACTAATATTTAATGAATTATGAATTTCAGCTTTTCATTTACAAGCTCAATGTTCAACAATGAGGAACACAAACTATGACGAAACTCATGTTCAGAAAATATCAAAATTAATTTTAAATATACGGAAAAATGATTTCAAGAAATAGATTCTGAAGTTGAAATAAACTGGGGTATTTTTTACAATGCACCCATGTTTCCAGAAATTGCGAAACCTCTAAAACTACAGTACGTAACAGTCCCTCCATCAAGAAAATTCAACCACATAATGTTTCTGCCAACGAGGAGTATAAAGCCGTATACTTAATATAAATAGCAACCTTTATCCAAAATTATTATGAAATAGATAACAAAGAAAGGGAAAAAATGCCGCAAGGCAATATTTACATGGAAAAGAAATTGAAAAAAACACCCAACACTCACCAAAGTTGAAGGAAGGAGGGCAGCAGCAACACAAAACAACACATAAACAAAGAAAATACAATATTTCGGGTGAAAACACCTTTTACAAGTTAACAGAGGTAGGTGGCTGGGCTTGCGCAAGCCACACATAGTACGCCATAGACCATCGGAGGTGGTGGGGGGAGCAACGATAATATAACCGCGAGTATAAGAAAGATTAAAATAACTCAAGTCTTGCACAAGCCCAGCCACCTACCTCTGTTAAATTGAAAAAGGGGTTTTCACCCAAAATATTGTATTTTTTGTTTGTTTGTGTGTTGTTTTGTGTTGCTGCTGACCACCTCCCTTCAACTTTGGCGAGTGTTGGGTGTTTTTTTCCCTTTCTTTTCCATGTAAATGTTATTATGTAACAGGTATTTTACGTAAACTTCAAGAAATGGCAATATTTTCATTTCATTACCTAGAACAACGATTATCCTTATGAAGAAACAAATTTAACAATTCTATTTCCCCATCTGCAAAATCATATTTAATAACTATTCTTACTCTAATAGGCAGGTATTAGGTTTCCACATACGTTTTGTAGATTATTAGTAACAATTTTTTTTAAAAAAATATTTGTCTCATGGGAGAAAACTTTGTAATAAATGAAAAGTTATTTCTTGTAAGTACAACTTCTCTTATTTTATGAATAAAAAAAATTCTCACCTAAAGATATAAATGTATGGCGAGGTTTATTTGCCCGAAACATGAGAAAAATCTATCATGAACCCTTTTAATGACACGATTTCTAGAAAAAAAGAAAAAATGAGCAATGCCACGGAGCCAGTTGGCAAAAGAAAAATTTCCACCAACCATAAAAGAAATTAAATTAAAACTTTTACACAAGATGTATGTATTTAATTTAATGGCATGACACATATCTGTGGCTAAAGTTCAAAATAATATCAACAAAATATGACAAAAATGGTGCAACAACTACAATAAATGGTATTTTGTGCCATATGAAGTCAGTACAATGCAATTCACTGAAGAATCACTCGGGATCAAGCAGTCACACAAAATATGCTTGACAAACTATTACACTGACTATAGAACGAAAACATCCTTTACCAACGTCAATGGCAGAGGAAATATTCAAATAAACAAAATAAGGAAGTGGAATATTTTGAAGCCAAGCTCTTTATCACTGGAAATGTATACAGAGTGAAACAACTGCATAAATTGTTAGTGTTATTAAATGCAAGGTTCGACAGAAAAGTACGAGTTGCAGCCATTCATTATGACAAAAGAGTGGATGCAGGTACCCCAGTAATTCATGTACGACATGTCACTGGTGACACATTCCAGAATGTTCAGGCAGATACTACTTAATATCACTTATTCTGTCGAAACATGAACAAGAAATGCACAAAAAGAAATTAGGGGGTAGATAAATGTACTGGAAATGGATAGGGATGTCAACTGCATATATTGGGCAGATATTGTACAGCAGAAAAACCCAAAGATGTTGTTACATCTAGTGAGCAACATGAATTCACCTTCCAGTTCCTTCTCCTCTCTTTTCCTAGTATTCAACAATTCAAAGCATTATTTGTTTGAGTCAGCATTTAATTACGATAGCGATCATAAAAATTGACCTGCAATACTTTCAGAAAGTTCTGAAAACTGTAGTCTATTTGAGCAGAATGGAATTTAAATCAGGCTCTCCAGAATGTTTGCCTTTAATAATTCTCATCAGGGTCAATCAGAAGAAACTGGTATGTAAGAGCCTTAATTGTACATGTTCTGTGTCATGGTCTCTTATTAGGGAATGATCTGCTATCTGGTTGTTGTCTGCAAAACTTATTTAGGCTTTTTAAGTGAACTTTGGAAAGAGGGAACACAGATAAGATGTGGTGTAGAGTGAATAACTTAGATGAATTATCTACATGCATGTGAGCTGCAGATTAACTCAGACTGAATACCATGGACCTATTTGTAGGAATACATGTGGATTTCGATTTCAAGTTATAAATGAAGGAACCAAGACAATCAAAACAAAGATAGTGTTGAAGGTTGGTTTAGTACAATAAAGGTTTTGAAATGTTGGTAAATTATCACTACAAAAATAAGTGGCATGGGATTCATAATAAGTGGGTGTCATATCTGTTGAAGACTAACAGAGAACTGGAGAGGTGATCATTTTGGTTATTCAGTATCCGAGTGGTTAAAACAGAACAGACTTCTATTCAAGATATGTAGAAGTAGTTCTTTCAAATGCATCTACAAAATAATTTCTAATATCTTGTAAAACCGAAGAAGTAATAATTAATGTGCATATTATTCTGTGACAGTGCGTCTTCTGGTATATCCTTTTGTTATGTAATTATTTTGCTGTAAACTGACTCCTTTCCACACTGCACAGAAACAGCCTCTTCAATGTGATCTGTGGGAAATGACTATTGTATTGTATTACAAGATTATAAATAAGAGCAGTAACAGATACACAATTTTTGAGAGCTGGGCAAAAAAGTTGAAACTGCCTCCCCTCCCTGTACCAACATTTGTATGGTAGGCTGCCGTGATTCTTTAGCCCCATTTTGTCTTTCAAGAGATTTTCTTTGCTTCTTTGTCACATTTCTAACTTACATAAAAATAATATTAAAAAAACTATCATGATACTATGAACAATTAGCAGGACATGTGAACTTGGTACAGTCAGAGGAACAGAGTAGCTGTAATATGGCAGCCGAATGGATAAATGTAGTGATGTGAAATAAAAACTAAGAACATGAACAGGGAACAAAGAAGAGGCGAGAAGTGTCAATAGAATACACCAAAAAGATTTAAACAAATATTTAAAAAAGAACAAGTTCATCATTTACATTAAGTGGTAGTTGTTCTTGAACTAATGGAGGGTGTCACCAAAAGCTCACTTCCATGTAAACTGAATGTACATGGCAATAAACATGTTTTCTAATAAGCTTTAAACATTACAATTATCTATCTGCACTGACACAATAAAAAGAAATCCTACAACAACTAGCCCATTTCAACTAAGATTAGTTCTTGTTCCATTGTAGTGGCTGCCTACAGAATTTGGGGTTATAGTTACTAAAGCTGGGCAAGAGTTGATTGCATACAGTAACAGCTGGATTCAGGGCAGTTACAACAGAGTGTCAAAACGGTTAGAGGCAATGGAATGTGGCTATACAGACAGCATCAACATCAAACCAGGTCAACGCATCAGCAGAATAGAGCTGTGATAGGACAATACTAGAAGGAATATGGTAGGGAAGGAATTGCCACTATTGGCTAGAGCTACTCCCCACTATTGGTACTATGGAGTGGAGAGTCTAACAAAACTCACGTACACAATGGAACGCGAGACAACAGAACAACGCAGGACGGGAGGAGAAGACGACAAATGAAACAACATGACCACAAAACTATTATATGCATATACATGTGACTTCAATTAACAATTTATAAAGAAAAAAAAAAGGAACTATGTATTTATGGGGAAAAATCACTAAGAGGGGAACTTACAAGGGCAGTACAAGACGATAGGTTAGCGCCTGAGTGGAACAGACGCGAAAATACGAGGGGGAGGGGGGGGGGGATCGTGTAGTGGCTGCCTACAGAATTCTGGGCTATAGTTCCTAAAGCTGGGCAAGATCTGATTGCATACAGTGACAGCTGGATTCAGGGCAGTTACAACAGTGTCAAAACAGTTAAAGGCAATGCAAATGTGGCTATATAGACAGCATTAACATCAAAGCAGGTCAACGCATCAGCAGAAATGAGCTGTGACAGGCCGATACTGGTAGGAATTGCCACTACTGGCCAGAGCTACTCCCCACTATTGGTACACGAGGAGAGAGGGATCTTCATTGTCGTCGGTCAGTCGTTGCGGAAGGTGATGGAGCTATGGAGTGATGGGGCGAGGCAAGGATGAAGTTGGAGGCAAGTCACAGATAGCAGTAGGGGCAGCCAGCAGTCTACGGCTTTGACAGTCAGTACAACAGGTGGGAGAAAGCCATTGAAGTAAAAGTAAGAGGGAAGGCATTTAATAGAACCAAGCAATGGGAGTTATAGCCTATGAAGGAGTCGAAGGAGTTAATAATGTGATTATTGTACATATCTGATGTGAATAAATTGTACATATGTGAATATCCTTACTGAGAGTTTCAATTATAAGTACTACTGCTCACCTAACTGAAGAGTCATACCCACAATTTATATGTTCCCCTTCCGAGTGGCAGAGCGAAAAGAAAAAAGATTCGTCAGTCCACCATACCATATCTCCAATGCTGTGAATTACTTCAGCCCTGCCTTTGTGTAGGACTCTTCCTACCCCACCTATTGAAAAATATTCTTTATTAAACCTCTATCTCAGACATAACATTGTACCTACATATTAAACTCCCTGTTTAGCAAGACAAACCTTGCAAAAGATTACTTGCAAAATGTATCCACCAAAGCTACAATACTTACAACATACATTCTACATGAATTGATACGGTGAAGCCCAGATCAAAAGAGCCCTTTGCAAGAAATACAAGAGAATGGCAAAGAAGACAGAGGTTGAACAGCATACCCTTTTACCATACGTTGGAGCAACTGCAGCAAAACTCAACCGATTGTTTGGCAAAGACAGCACAAAGACCTTCTTTTATTCATCGAGAAGTATTTACTAATCAGAGCAAATAATGGCTAAGGTCTCAAACAGATTAAAATTTATTCCATTCCTAGTGAGTGTGGCGAACAGTACTTTGGGCACAAAGTACACTCAATTTTTCAGCACTGCACTGTGTGTGTCCTGCCCAAGTGACAAGGCCAGTGAAAGCTTTGGACAGCACACAGAACAGACACAAATATTAGCCCATGGAAAAGAATTCTAGGACAGATTACTCAATGAAGTTATGGAGATCCATTTCAAGGAACATACTGTAAACAAAGTCATAGGGGATCAACTTAATGCAGCACGGAATCCTGTTACTAGTGGGTTAAAAGTGAGAGGACAAAGCCATCATGATTGTCAATAATGCACTCCGATCAGCAAACAGTGCCCTCCACCACATGTATCCCCATAATGACAACACCCTACTGCCCAACTCTCAGCACCAATCTTCTAGCCCCCCCCCCTTTCACCCCCTCCACAAGGAGAGAGACTTGGAACATGACTAGAATGTCACTGGCAACCACTTACTGACATGGACAGCACTCCAAAAATCGATGGGAGATGAAGTTGAAGACATCAAAACATCATATCAAACTGATGCACTTACTGGCGGACAGATTTTGCACAACATTCAACACAACATATAATTTTTCCAGCAAGACTTACCAAGCAATTTACCAGACCTGAAATAGCACTTGGCAAGGTTACCAAACAGCAGACAACACTTGTTTATGTATAATAAAACCATTCCTCTCATTCATTTTCACTCTGTTCCACCTTAACAGAAATTATAATTTACCATTTGACGGTATTATTTTTCTTTCTATAAATGATTTTTTTTTAGTAGGATTTATCATCTTCTCTTCTATTTCAGCAGTAAATAATTTAAATTCTCACATTTCCTACTCTTATCGACATTTCCACTCACCCATACACATGTTACACAGCAAACAGTTCTTAGCATCTATTTCTCCCTACCCCTCACAACCCTACTGCATTTAGCTATAGCAGAGGTGGTTTATTTTCTTATCCTCATTTGAATTCATATTGCCTATCGTGATTTGTGGCGGTGCTCAATGTTTAGCTATAAACCGAGCAAATAACTTGATTTACTGGGAATGTTGAGTTTTTTATTTACATTGCTGAACTTTTGGTTGACATGCTACAGCTTTTGTCATACAACGTTCAAAAGTTTAGAACAAGTTTACTAGTCATTAGATTATAGCCGAGATTCTGTATAATCAATTAAGAAATGTTACCATCTTCACTACAAGCAGTTAACCTCTTGTAATAGATGAAAATAAGTACCTAAGAAACAATTTAGCCAATAATAAAGTCAGTCAACTGTAAGTATACTATTTTTATTGCTTACTAGTAGTTGTCCACAACATTGTTTATTTAGACTTTTACTGTAGGCAATACTCTTTAAGCCAACATGGTCAATCCGCGGTCCTTGTGGCTCACTGAACACACATTCTTTTTGCATGAACGGTCTCCACCAAAAACTAACTTCAGTCCTCTGAATAATATGCTGCCGCTTGAATGCTGAAATCAATGATAAACTTTTTGACCGCAAGAAGTAACTTACCTTTAAATGGATACTTATTTGTGGACTCATATTTTTAATCCTCAGCTTTCTGATGACATAAAATAAAAAACATAACCTATTTTATCTTCACAACAAAAAGAAAAAACAAAACAAAAAATTGGACCAGTTTCTTTCTTTCTTTCTTTTTTTTTTTTTTGTAAATCGAATTAGCAGAAATATTTTCTTAAATTTATTAGCTATATGATAGCTGATCAAAACTCCTGCATTTGATGCGCAAAATGTTTCAATTCCTTTACTTCTCTGGTACATCCCCTCATAACTCTCTCCAACAAGCAAAGGATTTTTAAACCTATTCCTACCACTTATGCAATGTGTCCTGCCCAGTTGAGTATGTTATCAAATTTTAAGCCAAGGTATTTACATTTCAAGTCTCCAACAAACAATTCCTTCCCCCACCTTGTAATCATAATCAACCATCAGTTTTTTTTTATCTATTTACCTAATGACTCTTCTTTGTATTTATATCAACACCACGTTTACCTACCCTGCTAGATATCCTGTCTAGATCACCTTGCAGCTGCTCAGTCATCACATTTTGATCCTGTTATATAACATTATGTCGTATGGAAACACGCTATCTTCTGAAAGTAAACCATCACTACGATCATTCATTAGAATAGCAATGCTTCCAATATACTACCCTTTGGTATTCCCATTTTCACTTCCACTTTTGATAATGCATTCACCCCCCCCCCCAATTTTTTGCTTTCTACCTTTTAAGAATTCTTCCCCCCAGCACATCACTTTTCATCCAAGCCAATAGTTTCCCTTCATCAGAAGCCTTTGAAAGATCTAGTGCTACATTATCAATTTGGCATCCCTTGTCTATTTCATCCAAAATATCTTATTGCATATAGCATACAAAATTTTGCATGAATACTCTTTCCTAAGATCATATTGACGACTAGAAACCCACTTGCGTTCCTCACGAACACCTCTGATGTGGTTGCATATCAATCTTTGCATTAATTTGCCTACAACTGATGTCAACCTGATCGGCTTGTAATTTTCGACCCAATTTGTCAGCCCTCCTTTATGGACCAGTACTATCGCACTTTTCCAGTTTTCTGGTAAGCAGCAAGTATCCAGACTCAATTTCAATAACATTTCAGGATAAGGTACAATGTCACTTCCTACTATCTTTACGACATCCACAGTAATATTATCTACACCAGTCCCTTTACGGTTTTTATAATTTTCTTTGTTCCTTCAGGATATCCTCAGGATGAATTTCAAATCTTTTAATCCACTTAGGGAGCGTGCACAAACTACGTGGCTCAGTCCAGGGAGGGGGGGGGGGGAAGGGGTTGGCTGGAAGGCTACGCTGGGCCCCGTGGGGGGGAAAGGGGGGGGGGGTTCCGAGCCAGGCAACATAGCTTTCCTTTAATAACATTTTTCACAGTTAAAATGAGGAACAGAACTAACAACAGCATGTGAATATTTATTTCCCTCAGTTAATTATCTTTGTATGTAATTTACAATAGTCTGACAAGAGAAAACAGTGCAAAATGTCTTCTGAAATCAAAAGGGGAAAAAAGCTACATGGGAGGGGGAGGGGGGGTGTAGAGGCAAAAGCCACTTAGGGCTACGTGGAGGGGAGGAGGGGTTCACAGGAGGCCAAAATGGAGCTACGTGGTTTATGCACACTCCCTTATATCTAACTGTGCAGATAAGCTTGTTCTCCCGTTCCTGAATCATGGTCCTTAATGGTCTCATTAAACCAGTTACTCTATCTTTATTTCTTTCCCATATCCTTATCTTTAATTGCCTCAACACCCTTCATTCCCCTCAGTTAAATAACTTAGCCATAGAAATTACTTGATACACCCATCAGTGGCACCCCTACACCAATAATATTCTTCATAAACCCATCGTTAACCACCTTCTTCACAATTATGAATTCCTTATTTAGTTGTTTCAAGTATTCCCTACTCTGTTACGTTCTCTTCTCACCAACCTCTTTAACCATCTCACCTCCCTGTTATAGTATGTAGGTTCTGTACTTCTCTTTATTGTGTTTTAGAATAAATATTTCTTCACCCTTGTTTATTGTCTCCTTGGACTCTTCCCACTTCAACTTCAGCATAGATATGCCTTCCTTCCATTTGCTGAAACTTTCACTGAAATACTCAATTTCGAAATTTGTCCCCTTTTATAACTGTACCTATTTCTACCATCAATTTTGGCCATTGGTTACGGAATCCTCTAACATCCACCAGAACTGCTTAAAGATCACTAATTCCTTCACTTACTTGACACTCCTCAAGGTTATCATCGGACTTTATTATAAAGATATCCAATATGTTTGGTCCCTTTGTATTCGGCTCTACCATTTGTGTAAAGGCTCCTCCATTACTAAGGTATTTGCAAATCTGTGTTCCCTTGTGTTATTTCTTATTTCGTACCCTGTTGACACTTGATAAATTGAAATCCCTTCCAATAATGACCATTCTAATCTCACTTCCGAACTCAAGTACGAATTTAGTTTCAAGAGCCTCATCTTTATGCTTCATTCTTCCACTACAGTAAGCAGCTAAAACCCTGATTTTTTCTTTTTTATTACCCCAGAAATCAACACCAAGTAACTCATGGTCTTGATCTATAAACACCAGTGAACTGTAATAGTTTTGGCTAACCAATATGAATATCCTTCATATGAAAGGACTGCTGCTATAACAGTTAGAACTAAGCAATTGTTAACAAGAATTGAACAAATAGATAGAGAGAAATTTACCCCAATAAGTCATACTGTAGAGGACCTAAAGTCATTAACTTGTGCAGCGTTATCACTGGTATTAAGGAGATCTTCCAAAGTGCAGGTTGTTGGCCATCACAGACAATTGCATAGATGCCGGGTAGTCTGCTCGGTCCCACATAAACACAGTTGTTTGATCCTTGAGATAACACCAACTTTATAAATTATCTTTCCTCCTTCCTACATCTCTTTTCATCCTGTTTAGCACTCTACATGTTTTTCAGTTCAGACTTCCTAATTGGGAGTAGCAGCTCTACAATTGATAACCATTGGTCGGTGCGAGTCAATTTCGCTTGCCACAAATTGAGACTGGCAACTTTCAGCATACATCTAATTCAGCTTTCATCCTCGGGGAAACTTTTCACAGATTAAGCCTATGACTGGCAGAGATGGTGTCCAAATAATGGATGAATGACATTTTGATTAACCTTACTCAGTTACAATTTTGCAGCTATGTCCAGTTTTATTTCAATGGAGCAATTCCATGCAGTTTTTCAACTTGTGTGGCTTGGGGGAAAGCCATAATTCTGCAGTTTTCTTACATCACCACATCTACACATTTGGCATAAACAGACTTGTACCAAACAGGACAGGCATATTCTGCAGCAAAATAATAGTCCAAGAGCCGATATTCGGAGCACTATTCGATGAGTACCCACAGGATATTGTCACGGAATGAAACTTTGCATTTTTTGTTCAAGCCGTGCGAGAGGGAGCGATTCATTAACCGATCATCAGACAACAAACAAGATTGTGTCACATCTTCTAAGACTCCTGCACAGAAGAAGTAACATATTCTGATCACTGTCTGGTAATGTGTGCTGTATCACTGCTGGTCAAATTGAAAAAGAAAAGAACAAGAAATCAACAGCATGAACTGTCTAAGGTAGAGCTGCTGTATGACCATCGCATCAAATATCTTTATCGGGAAAGACTCAAGCAGTATATAAACATTAGCGCTACTTATCAACACAGTGAAGCAGCTGAGGGGAGGAGGGGGGGGGGGGAATCATTAAACAATGCACACAACATCTGAAGCCCTATGAAAATAAAAAAGACTTACATGAACAGAAAAGTATATCCATTAACATGTGGAATAAAGAAATAGAACAGGCTGTTAAAAAGAAACTAAGAGCATATAAAAATTGGCTTTGAAAAGAAATAATAAATCAGAGAAGGAATAGCGCAAATAATGTGTCATTTAAAGTTTACCAAGATTCTTGAGATAACTTTTACTAATACAGCATGATGAACACAGTAGGGAAAATGTGACACACTCACTGATACATCATTTAAAGAGCAATGTTTGCTAACAGTGATGTCAGAAAAGAAAGAAAAGGAAGGAAAATCCTTTCAGGCAATATGCAACAAAGTTTTTAGAACACAGCACAAACTAAAACAGTTCCTATCAAGTAATATAGCAATCATTTTGAAAGCTTGTATTGCATGACCCATATAAATAAGAATTGTTTACTTCCAGATCCAAATTTAGAAAGTCCCACTAAGACACACACAATAGATATGCTTTAAGTGAAGGAAGCCTTGGATGTGAATAGTAAATAAGCACTGGACGTAAATTTTATCTATTTGGTACTCTTTAAATGTTGGACAACAGTTCTCTCAACAAGATGAAATATCTTAAACTGCTCGAGAAAATGTTCAGTTCCTGGATCATTGAGAAGTGCATCACTGTTCACAAGAAGGGTGATTGAAATGACTCCAAGAAATATAGTGAAGTCACTATCTTAAATAGTGAATACCAAATGTCTAAAACTAGCAATACAGAGTTTCTTTCATCGGGTTCTGCTGCTTGCCAATTCAAGCCAGCAGAGGGACAAGGAATCGTAAAGAGATTTGGAATCCCAGCATTTGCCTGGAGCCAACTTCGGGAAACCATGCAAAACTGAAAATGGTAAGGCCAGATGTGGGATTGAACCTGGATTCTGCTGAAGCAACACCCTAGTATTAGCTCCTCACCCACTAGAATCAGTGAGCTGATTTAGTACTTCAAAAGCATCAAAGTTTAAGACAAGGAAGATCAACGAAGGACAATGTATTTGCTATGAAACAAACAGAAAAATGAAAAATAAATTAATCTAGCCCTCTCAGAGTATGTCTATCACATACAGATTTTCCAGGACACCTTATTGTAGTAATACAATGCTTACAAAAAAAAAAAATAATATTAGTTTGGGATTTGATGGAAAGTTCAAAAGAGAAATGTTTACAAATTAGTTTGTGGGACTAATAAGAGGGAAATAAACTTCATCTTACCATAGATAATGGCAGGAAAGCACCAAGAAAAGAGAAAGACACAATGTGACAATACAGTTAATTGTAGATATATGATCGTATTCATGGAATAGTTAAAATTAGTTGGTAAAATTAAAATCTTAAGATTTGAGACATTTGGGGGTCATTTCAGAAAGTTTTGGAAATAATGGAATTTTTAAAAGATTTATGTAACTTAGCTTAATGGAGGATACTGGAAGCATATTTCAAACAAGTTATAAAAAGTTTCAGAGAGCAGAAGATTATCTTGTAAATACATGGGAACGTCAGGTTGGTGAACAGAAGTGCTAACTGGGTAGTTGAATAACACAGTTCCGTGGGAAATTATTTCACAAATTAACACTGCCTAAGTGACTAATCAATTCAGTATATTAAAGGGAACTATTTTTTATCATTTGCAATGTTATTAAACTGATCCTGATGAAATTTGTAGTTTTGGGGAGATACCAGGCTTTGAGAACACGCTAGGATAGCCTTTGTAAGTTGGCCATTTTGGGATTTTTGGTAGATCGTTGCAGTTTCTTGTTAAAGCTGGATTGTGAAAGTTTGGTCACATATGTTGTAAAAAACTCAATTTATCTACAAGATAAACACATTTGGCCCACATCATTGAACCATAGCAATAGTCAACAGTGTTAAGGAAAATATGTTACAAACTTATTACAGTAGAACTCCAATTATCTGAACTCCGACTATCCGAATCGCTAAATATCCGAATTGCTTTTATTAATCAAGACAGAAAGGGAAGAGACATGAGAAGATGGGAATGACATGTCACTTGAGGAGTTCAGAAATATTATTTTGAGAATTCCTGGATGTTCAGAAGTTAGTGCTGAAGATATAGGAGAGTGGGTGGTGTGTGATTCATCACGCCCTGGGTATGAAATTCTAAATGATGATGAACTTATTGGAAGTGTGAGAGAAGAAAGTATTGAGGAAGAAGATAACCTTAATGTTGAAGTCAGTCAAGCATTTGCCAGCCTTGAAAGTGTGTTGAAGTGGACGGAGCATCAGCCCGAGTGTGACCACATGCGGATGTACGACTCGGCTGCCCAAAAACGGATGAATACAGTCAAACAGCTTACTTTGACCGAGATGTTCAGGAAGCAATTACTTATTTACAGTATGGTATGTACATACTGTGCTAATGTACAGCACTTGTAAGTACACTTAACATTTAAAAATATTGAATTTTCATTTAATTAATTAAAAGCTCTTTTTCTTTAAAAAAAATTCTCTCCCGTCTTCAACATATATAAAGTAATTAATTAAAATAGACCCTTTTCAGAAAAAATTCAATTATCCGAATTTTTGATTATCCGAATGGGGTCCAGTCCCAATTGATTCGGAAAATTGGAGTTTTACTCTACAATTATTTTTGAGGCCCAACTAAGTGTAGCTTACCATCAGCCTTGTAAGTAAGCCCTCTTATTGTTCCCGGTGTGTCTTCTTCAAGTTCAGCATATGCCAGCATCAGCGCCTTTTGTTTTTCATTGAGTTTTTTGGGAATCCCAACTTTTATATGAATGTAATGGTCTCCATACCCAAATGCATTCATTTTCTTTAAACCTTTCCCACTCAATCGTATCCGAGTGTGTGATGAAGTGCTAGGTGGTATCTGTAGAATTTAGTGAATTAACAGAAATTAACAACATAATAATATCAACATCATTTAAAAATTTGCTCATTTAATGTCATAGATCACTTACATTTTAAAATTCAAATGGTTCAGGAGTGTAGAGCAAATACTAACATACATAATTGTGCAACTTTCAATTACACAATGAAAAGGAAAAAACTTTTACGTTATTAAAATAATAAAGGACAGGGAATTTAGAACCATCACTAACAGAAGATAAAAGCAGGAGGGCACAATGAAAACAAACAAAAAAGAGTAACACAATTTTATAATATTTCAAATTAAAACCTTATTCATGCAAAGAGAGAGAATCCATTTGGTAAAGGAGGTTTACTTACAACATGACTTGGATAGGCCAGCCTTACAAAGCCTATTTTCTTCCTGGGCCACAATAATCTACAGTACAATAAAACTGCACATTTAATAGTAAGCATTTATTTTAATGCTATGGGATTGTTGACATTGTGACAAACTTTTCACAATTTCTGATAAATCCAGCTTATAACTGCTACTTCCTAATCTTGACACATTGTCAAGGAGCTAATCAATGATCCAATATCTGTACACATTTTTGCATACACATTTGAATATTTGAATACAAGGATTCACAAAAGTAAATTGATGTAAACATCAGCAGCAACAAGCGTGCACAATTTTACACATTTCAAATTTATTGGATAGTAATTTCCAAAATTTATGATATTGTTTTGTTTCTCATTTTTCTTAAGTCATTTGAATCATTTTTAAATTCAATTAATTCATACATTAAGTTGGCATTACCAAATCCCAATGCCATAAGTTCTGTGGTAGCGGCTATTTCTAAATGCCCAGGATTTTCTACCAATAACAGATGTTCCCTTATTTTTCTTAAATCCTTAAATCTTCTCTGAAACATGTTGCTTAAGGTAGCTAAATAGAAATAATGGCAAAGTTGTATAGGAACTCCATCTTGTTGAACTTTTACCAATGTTTAATTTGGATCTTAAGCTTGCCTTCGACAGCAAAAACTTCACTTGTCATCTGAGAAATTATTTTATTTTCACCCTGTAAACAACAATTCAGGACACCAAGTTATCTGTAATATTGCAGAGAAAAGCTAAACGACGCCAACTGTCATTTTCAAGTTCGCTGTATACTTTATTATTTTGTTGTAGAAATAAAATTATGTTGTGCATTACAGTATATAATCGCTATACAACTTTTTGTTCTACTCAGCCATCGTACTGCAGTATGTAAAAGATCATTGTCATACTCATAATTAAATTCTTCAAAAAGACTGTAAACTTTTCTGTGATTAAGTTCCCATACTACAGTAAAATTAACAATATTTACGACAGTGTCAACTTCAGGAATGGAGGTACGTCCTACAAGATTTTCTTGATGTATGGTGCAGTGAAATGATATATTTTTAAGTCCTATTTACTTTACTTTTAAGGCAGAAAATAAGTCCATTATCAGTTTCTGTCACTGATTGATCACTATATTCAATGGATAAAATTCAAAGATGGTACGTGTGCATGCGGCTACGTAAAACACTTGCAAGTGCTTGTGCTTGCCTGATGCATAGCACATACCACATGAAGCGATAAAATGCGTACCCTGCTTCACCTTTTCCACATGCTCTATTTTAATAACGGAAGAGCAGATAGTTTAGTAATCAACAAAACTTCTGTTAATCAAGCACTGGCATTCTTAGAAATAAATACTGTACCAGTACTGTGCCATGCTTCAGGCCACATTGAAAGGGTTGGCCAGCCACAGGTTGAATACCAACAAGTTAGGCAATGGAGAATGGTGAGAGTAGTAGGGGAGGAGGGAGTAAAATAACGGAAGAAAGCTATCCATAATTATGGAAAAATAATGGAATAAACACAAATGAATAAATAAGTAAATAATAACTGCTGGGTTTACTAGTAGGATCATACCGGAGGTTAAGACAAGGTGCATGACTTTGTCCCATTTACAGAGTTCACAGCCTGTTTTACATTGAGGGCTGTCAGAATTTTCCTAAAAACTAGCTTCTGAACCCCATAGATAGGAAGCTAGCTTATTAAAAGATACTGCATATCAGGCATCCATCTGGGCTCAACTCTGATAAGACCCTACCAGTAAACCCATCACTTATTATAAATTTTTTTGCATTTGTTCGTTATTGACAGCTTATTCATATAGGAAATAATAGGTGATAAGTAATGAAAAGTAATTACTAATTAGGATAGTAAAATGAACCATCAATGTTCCTGACATTTTTTACAGGGCATCTATTGATAAATACTTGTCCTCCTTCAGATACCATGCCTTCCGGTTAGCCAAACTACAGTCTCATATCCTTTTCCTAAAATCATGTCTCTTCTTTAACATTCCTCCTAAGTATTTGGGATATCCCCACAAATTCACCAGGCCCTACATGCCTTTCATTACAGTCTCTGGCCCTCACCCACCTTGTCCTGCAAGAAAATGCCAATCTGGCTAACCAACATTCCAGACACCTCATATTCCTTCACAAAATACTCCTGCGCTCAACCCCACCAGTAATACCATTTATAAATCAGATTCTACAACAATCAGTGAATTCTAGTAGTGGGTATGACCAGAACCATCTGCACAAGTTGTCCACATTATTGAAGTCCCATCTTGCAGTGGGACAGTCTCTTCCCTGTAAGCCACTTATCCACCAATCAAAACTGCTGCCTCCCTTGATTTCCTCAAAACTGTCCACTGCCCAACTGCTCAACATACCTCAACCACCTCCTTTGCAACCCACACCTCGCTCTCTGCACTCCAGTCATGCTTCCAAACCTAAACTGTCAATTGTGAACCTGTCCTCTTCATCACTATCTGAACCCCAACTCTCTGTACTCTCCAAAGGTTTTACCTTTTCTCCTACACCTACATTTGACCATGCCAACCTTGTCCGTGACTCTTTCATTCTGCCGAACACTCCGCTGGCGGTACCACTTTACCACCACTCATGTCAGTGAATCTGGGCCTCAAGACTACCTGAAACCCAGTCTCCAAAATTTCAAACCACTATCCACTCTTGACCCACCTCCTCTTCCCCAGAACCACCCCATACAAATTTTTGAGGAATTCTTATCAACCGGTTTGGCTTCTCCCAGTTTTCTGAAGTCCTTGACGAATACCAGCAATCTCAGCCCAGCTAAAACCCGTGCCAGAAAACAACTCTCGAATAACCCAGACTTTATCATTCTACCTGCAGACAAGGGCTCAACCGCAGTAGTGATGAATCGAATTGACAATGAGGCTGAAGCCCTTTGTCAATTATCTCCCGAAATATTCATTGTTTTTCCTGTTCTTGTGTTTTTTTGTGTGTTCACCCCACGAAACCATCTTCTAAGGTAAGTGGTGGTTCATTTCGCTATCCTTTTTTGTAAGTACAAACACACACACACACACACACACACACACACATGTATATTCTTTGAAGTTTTGTTTTGTGCAGTTGTTGTTTCATGTGTTGGTTTCTAGAAGAAATACGGCCGAGTCATGATCTTTAACTGAATCATCACAAACTCCATTTACAAATCGTGCAACCTCAGAAGGAAGTCTGATATAGATGTTATCTGTGTTTAGTTTTGGCTGTTGTTGGCAGATGATGTAAAAGAATTAATGAAATGAATTAAAGTTATTATGAGAACAAAGAATTGTTTATGCAATAGTTAGATGTTCTATATAAAATAAATTAAAGAAGAAAGGCAACTATTTCAAAGAGAATAAAAGCTATTTTTCACAAATAACTACAAAGCATTACATAAAGCAGAGGCACCAAGCAGGAACGATACACAGTGAAGAAAAACAACACAAGTGCAAGTGGCCATGGCAGTGCCACAGGTTTATTGGTAGTTACTGCCTTCAAAGGACAAGTAGTAGTTGTATAGTATCAATACACAAGGTGGTGAGGAAAGAAGTGTTGGAGCGGCTGTTCGGTGGGCGCTGATCAAGAAAATGTTCCTTGGCACCGAGTCCACAGGAACGTGTGTATACAGGGATGTGACGTCACTTGTTACCGGTTTGGAGTTGGGAAGAAACATTGGGAATTCAGAAAGACAAACTGTGAGAGTGTAGCCCAGGAGTTTGGTATTGTTAAGAACATTGTTTTACGGGCATTGGGAGTGTTCTGAACCACAGGCACTGCTGCTCTAAGGAGAGAAGCTGGTAGAACAAGGTTAACTACAGCAGCAGACGACCTCTACATTGTGCAACAGGCAAGGAAAGACCCATGTCAAACAATGGATGCAACTGTAACCACATTTAACAGGACTGTGAGATGTGCAATCTCATGCTCCACAGTGCAAGGGATTGGTCTCTTTGCCTGATGACTAGTGATGTGCCAGATATCCGTATCCATATCCACGGATGTCTGAGGGGGGGGGGGGAGATCCGTATCAGTTTCTTTTTTAGTGGATCTTTAACGGATCTTTTGTAAATAATATCATTAAGTATATTAAATTTTAAAGATCGGTTGCAATGAAATGCTATTAACTTCAATTCCAATTACTTTTTATTTCTTAAAATCACATATATATAATCAAACTAAGGAAGGATAGGGAAATATGACCCAACACTTACCACAGATGAAGACGGCTGGGACGACGAACAAAAAACAAACACAAGAGAAGTGCAATATTTCGGCCTACAGCAGCCTTAAACGTGCAGAAGGTGAAGCACCAGGCGGTGTCACATGTGTACACATAGACGGCCGCCTGGTGCTTCACCTTCTGCGCATTTAAGGCTGCTGTAGGCCGAAATATTGCGCTTATCTTGTGTTTGTTTTTTGTTCGTAGTCCCAGCCGCCTTCATCTGTGGTAAGTGTTGGGTCATATTTCCCTATCCTTCCTTAGTTTTATTGCCTTAAAGCTTTTTCCTGCTCATATATATATATAATCACATTTATATTACAAAAATTAAATGTCACTTTTAAAATCAAGCAATGGTAAATTGTACTTCAGAAAGAGTAACTTGGCAGCTTTGTCCCCCAAAAGTTTATTATGAGGAGGATCATAATTCCTCATGCGCTGAAAAACAGCTCACTTGGAACGCTTGTTCCAGGTGACGATAAATATGTGCAAGCCTAGTGACTTAGACTTCCAAAATTTTTTACTATTAATTTCCAAATACTTTAACGGATCTTGTTATCTTGGTAATCTTTGGCATATTCTGTGAGTAAATTTTGGCATTAGTACATAACCTTTTTTTTCCCCCCAGATTCCTGATCATCGTCACTATCATTTTGGCCATAGAGTCTTCCAAGTTGTTGCAGTGTTCTTTTCCTACAGCATTTAGTTTTTCTGTGTTAATTGTAGTTGTGACATTTACTTCTGTTTCTGTAAATAATTCCTGTTTGATACCATTCATGAGAAAGTCACTGAAGAATTTACCTTTGTAGCGTGGGTCTAAAAACATTGCTATTTGTAACAATATATTTTTGTCAATTTCAGAAAAACAATAATTTAATTCATTCTTCAAATGATAAAAACTCAAGAACAACAGGTATGCTGATATTGGTAGTTTCCCCTCTGTCAGCAGGAATTTGCATCTCATTACAAAATTTATTTAATGCTTGTACTAGAGGAACAATGTCGGATATGCGCATGTTTTGTGTGCTCAAATTTTTTGCAGTATCCTCCAGAGGCAATTACTAATTCTTGAATTAAAATCCACTCTTCGGCACTACGCTGATCTATTTCATTATTACTAGAATAAAATGATAGCGAATCGTTATGCAACCAAGTCTTTCCAACATATAATACGTAGAATTCCAGCATGTTGGCGAATCTTGCAAAACTTTATAAAATTTTTTTATTGAGTCAACCTTGCATTTTTTCTAATTCTTGCTTTGCCATCATTGAGTGATTGAAATGTCCTGGCATCAACTTTCATAATAGCTTCTTTGACCGCCAGATGCAGCTGATGTGCTGTACAGTTAATATTGTTTACGTCAGATAAAGTGCAGGCACGCTTCATGTTGGATCCCCCATCTATTACCATGCAGTGCACATTCTGTTTCAGGATTCCCCACTCTTCAACCATACTTTGAAATATTGCCGAAATGTAATCTCCCGTGTGGCGTTCAAGAATCTCCGATTTCAAAACAATATTTTTTCTAATAAAATCTTTGGTAATGCCATGACATGTTAAGGATAAAACGAAACACCTGACGAAGAATCTATCCAGATATCTGATGTGAAGGAAACTTTCTCAAAATCCTTCAACACGTTCTTTATTTTCGATGAAACTTTATCGTAAGGTTCGTTGCGAACAAGTTCCGTAAAATATTTCCTGCCTTTGAGAACATAATTTGGAAAAACATGATCCATCAATCATCAGAACCCCAAATCTTCTACTGGTTGAAAAGTTAAGACAGCTGAAGCTATCATTTCTGTAATTAAATAGTATTTTTAATTTTTCTATGTATTCGTCAAAAAATGTTTGCCTAAATTTTCTTTTCACCGTTTGTAAAGATGTTCCCTCCTGAATGTTTTCGTCGACAATCTTCTTAGCTGAGTCTTCTTTTTAAGAATAAACCATATTCTTGCAAACGTTTCCTCTGAAGGTGATTTTTTAATGAAGTTGTGACTTTACCTTTACGGGAATATATGCCTTCACAGATTTCGGATTTAGCAGATTCGTCTTTTCCTATCATAAAATACTTTCATATTACACTGCTACACTTTTTTGTGGACATTGTTTTTATTTCAATTTCACTTATAACTGCTCCAAAAAAAACCACAAACGTATATAATCTATGCTAGCCAATCTCACACTAACCTGTAAACAAAAACACGTGCAGTGCAAGGTCGAAACAAGTCGCATATGTGGGGCATTTGTCGATAGTCGATGCGACCATCCATCGTAGTTGCGACATTAACCATCGGTCCAAAGTCATACGTCACAAGGTCGTATCCATATCCGCGGGTCTAGACACAAGTGACCCGTATCCGCAGGTATACATTTTGAACAATCCGGCACATCACTACTGATGACCATTACATTGTGTTCTGTTGATACCTGCTCATTGCAGCACCATTTGCAATGGAGCCAAGAGAATCAAGACTGGACCGACGAAGATGGGGGTTGCATGCTATTCAAAGATGAGAACAGATTCAGTCTGAGTAATGATTCTAGCGAGAGGTGGGAAAATGTAATTCACCCATGAACATCGTCAAACATGATTGTCTCAAAATCCTTTCACATTACACAATGGACATATTATTCTGGCTCACTGGAATTCAGACTAGTTATGAAATGATTATACAGTCAGCATCAGAAGTATTGGTCTGCCCTGATGAACCAATACTTACAACTATGGTTGTTGTGGATGTCATCTTTCCAGAAGCAGATATTCAGTTCTTGACATCCGCGGATGCGCATGTTTTGGGAATGTGGAAAAATAAATTTATAATTATTTAGATTTTAAAATTTTATCAAAAATAAATTTTTTTCATAAGTAAATACTATTTCCATATTGAATTATTTTTACCTCATCTTTCAACAACAAAAAATTTGGGATGATTTCACAAGTGAATTAAATGGGGTACTTGACTAATTTTGGGAAAGTAGTCAGTATTGTAGCTGGTCGTCTACTATAATAAAAAAATATATATATTATTTCTTGAAATAACAAACGGAAAACAGAAAAATTTTGCATTTTTATGTGATGATTTGAATTTTGGCGCCAAAACGCTCCCAGCTGTCAGCTAGTCTCTTGTGACGTCAGTTGTTGGCTTGTGCAATTGTAAACATATAGGCGATTTGCTTATTTTATTAATAAAATGAGTTCTAGAGTTTACAAATGGTTTGTGGTGCCTCTGTGTGTAAACACGACCTTTAAAACACCAAACAAATTGTTTGTTTCTATTCCACGCAACGATGAAGGGCAGAAAAAGTGGTTAAAGCTTGCACGACGCGATCCGGCTTATGTGTCTACAACATCCACTATGTATTTTTGTGCTTAATATTTTATTATGTTTAGTAAGCTATGTACCTCAATATTTTGTGCTGTGAAAAACTTAAATTATTACCGGTAAATAAATTACGACCATGGAGGTTAAAATGCTGTTAATTGTGAATGTATCCAATTTTTTTATTGATGCAGTTGCCAAATGATATGGAAAACTATATGGAGTATCATATAATGGGATCAGTATCAAAAGTACTCATGAAACCAGGTTGTATTCCAACAAAATTTGAGTGTCAGCCAGATAGAAAAAAAATGAACTTTTGTTAGTACAGAAAGACTATATATGTTCAAAAAAACAAAGAATTATGGCAATTGAAGAATCTCTTAGTGAACAAGAGGAAAGCAAAATAATAGCAAAACAAAGATTGGTACCAAAAGTGGAAGTTCAGGCATGTGCCAAACATGACAAATTTCAAACTTTTCAAGATAAATGTTTGTCCCACGTTTCTATCAGATGTGCATATGGAAGTATGTAAACAAACTCTTGTTTTGAATGGGTGTGATGTAATTGTATTGCTCTGTCTTCTCATTTTCCAACTGATTTATTACATTTTCATTTAATGCCTCAGCTGTAAGTGTTGTAGATTGAGACTATCAACAAAATTACATCTGCATCATATAAGCATTAAAGAAAACTTTTGTTTTTATCTTTGTACCTTATCATCTGACTCTTCTTGGCATTAATATTTATCCCATATTGACCTAGCTAGTTCACCATGCAAATGTTAAGTCTACTCCAGTTTTCTGTTACAAGAACATTATGTCTTCTGCAAACAATGTAACTCACCAAATATTCATCAAATACCCATCTTATTTTCCCTGTTTTGTACTATTAATTCCTTGTTTAATTGTTTGACGGGTTTCCTAATGCCTTGCTATCTCTTAATACTGTTGTGATTTTGGTTTTCCATGGTTTCTCCAAATCACTCCAGGCGAATGCCGGGATGCATACTTCAAAAGTCCATGGCTGGATTCATTCCCAGACCTTTCCCACCTATAATGACCTCAACATCAAGGAGGTGAAAAGCCATAAGCAAATATATATATATATACAGTAATACCCCGCTTTACGCGAGGGATACGTTCCGCAAAAAATCGCGTTAAGTGAAATTCGCGTATATCAGGGTTTACGATTAAACATAGTCAAAAGTTAATGCAAAAACATACAAATCATTTGAATCAATCACTTTAATTCTAAGAACACTTTATGCAGTATTACATGTTTTTTTTTTACGGAAAAATACATCTATTGTCTTTTGAGTAGCATTTCTTTTACGTTCTTGTAAAATACGTTCATAACATCCAACGCTGTTTTTAATTGTTTGACACGCAGTCATCATCACTCTCTATGCTCTGCAATATGTCCAAACCTGAATAAATTTTTGAAAGAGCACTTTGAATTCCGCTTGAAGATAAAACTCTCTCTTCTACTTGTTCTTTCTCATCATTTATGGCATTATTCTGTAACTCGACCAGATCTTCATTGCTGAGAAATTCGTCGTGAGTTGCTACAAGTTCTTCAAGATCTTCTACCGCGACATCTTCAAGTTCAGACCCCTCAACCATTGCAGCAATTCTTCTAGATGCTTCCACTACATTTGGCCAAAGATTACGCCACACCCCGTTCATACAACTCTTTTTAACTTCTATCCA
Organism: Vandiemenella viatica; assembly: GCA_031002005.1. Taxonomy (NCBI): domain Eukaryota; kingdom Metazoa; phylum Arthropoda; class Insecta; order Orthoptera; family Morabidae; genus Vandiemenella; species Vandiemenella viatica. The sequence goes on along the minus strand of CM061920.1, from coordinate 329,896,967 downwards.
AGACTCGTCTATGTTGTGAATAGCCTTCATGATGTTGTATGACTTCCACCACTCTCCATAGACTGACTTCCTTCCCCGTCGGTTTCATGATTTAGTTGGCTAAAAGTGCAGCGATGGTAATAAGCTTTGAAGTTTCTATTGCTTCCTAGTCCATAGGTTGTAATATTGACGTTTTGTTTGGTGGAAGGACTTCACGTACACTTTTAAGTCTCTCAGTGTATCAAGTGAGGTTGGATGTCCTGGGGCATTGTCTAAGAGTAATATAACTTTACGTTCAAGCCCATTTCTGTCACAGTAGGATTTAACTGACGGGCAAAAACTATTAGAATACCAATCTTGAAAAACTTCCCGTGTAACCCACACCTTTCTGTTGGACCGCCACACGACTGGTAGGCTTGTCCTGTCTGTTCCTCGCATTGTGCGGGGTGTTTCTGAATGGTAAACCAGTAAAGGTTTCAGTTTGAAATCACCAGTGGCATTACCACCCAGCAGAAGTGTTAGTCGATCTTTCGTAGCCTTGAAACCGCTGGCTTGACGTTATTCTTTAGAAATGAATGTTCGAGATGCCATTTTTTTCCAGTAAGGCCCGGTCTCATCAACATTGAAGATAAGAGAAGCACGAATTTTTTTCTCGTGCTATGAAATCTTGAAACTTGCCTGGAAACTCAGCTGCAGCTTGAGTGTCTGCACTGGCGGCCTCACCTGCTATCTGGATATTGTGAAGATTGGAACGCTGCTTGAACCGATGAAACCAGCCTCTGCTGGCAGCAAAAGTCGGAGTGGAAGTCAACTTCTTCTCTCTTTAACATCTCATACAAAGATTTTGCTTTTGTGCATATGAGATCTTGACTCAGTGGTGTGTTCTTCTTATTTAAATCTTCGATCCAGACTGCTAGCAACTTCTCCATTCTTTCTAGGATAGAAGATCTCGAACGAGAAAGTTTTGTTGCACTTATAGGTGAACTTTCGCTGGAAAGTTTAATTTTTTCCCGATTTTTAAAAATCGTTCTCACAGTCGATTCTGACAGACCAAAATCTCTGCCAACAATTGTTGCTTTGCCTCCATTTTCCATTCTTCTTATCACCTTCATCTTCATTTCCAAAGTTACGCTTTTACGCTCCTTTTTCTTCATATGCGGCATTTTTAATGTAGCGTTAAATTATGTATCTCCACCAAACGTTAAAACACGACTGCCAGCCGAGATAAACATATGGAACAAACGAAACAAACGAGGAAATCCTTATACACAGACGGAAAAAAAAATCCCAACACCAAGAAAAAATTATTGTAGAGTAATGAAATTTGGACAATGCATTTGTCAAGTTAACATGTTTAATTGATTAAATTTTCAAGATCACAGGTTAATTTAAGCTCAAGAAAATGCATTTCAAATGTGAAATACTGTTAAATTAATAGCCGGTGTAACCTCCAGAATTTTGAATGCAAGCCTGCAAACGTGAATGCATTGTGTCATACAGGTTTCGAATGTCACTTTGTGGTATGGAGTTCCATGCTTGTTGTACTTGTGCTGTCAATACTGGGACGGTCAGTGCTGGCTGTGGATGATGCTGGAGTTGTCGTCCAATGATATCCCATACGTGTTCAATTGGAGACAGATCTGGTGATCTCGCAGGCCAAGGTAACATGTCGACACTCTGTAGAGCACGTTGCGAGACAACAGCGGTATGAGGGCGAGCGTTATCCTGTTGAAAAACTCCCCCTTGAATGCTGTTCATGAATGGCAGCACTACAGGTTGAATTACCAGACTGACGTACAAATTTGCAGTCAGTGTGTTTGGTATAACCACAAGAGTGCTCCTGCTGTCATAGGAAATTGCTCCCCAGACCATGACTCCAGGTGTAGGTCCAGTGTGTCTAGGCCGCAGACAGTTTGGTTGCAGGCGTTCCCCTGGCCTCCTTCTGACCAACACTCGGCCATCACTGGCACCAAGGCAGAACCTGCTTTCATCAGAAAACACAACAGATCTCCACTCCGTCCTCCAATGAGCTCTGGCTTGACACCACTGGAGTCGCAAACGGCGATGGCTTGTAGTCAGTGGAATGCACGCTACAGGGCTGGAGTCATGGTCTGGGGAGCAATTTCCTATGACAGCAGGAGCACTCTTGTGGTTATACCAAACACACTGACTGCAAATTTGTACGTCAGTCTGGTAATTCAACCTGTAGTGCTGCCATTCATGAACAGCATTCAAGGGGGAGTTTTTCAACAGGATAACGCTCGCCCTCATACCGCTGTTGTCTCGCAACGTGCTCTACAGAGTGTCGACATGTTACCTTGGCCTGCGAGATCACCAGATCTGTCTCCAATTGAACACGTATGGGATATCATTGGACGACAACTCCAGCATCATCCACAGCCAGCACTGACCGTCCCAGTATTGACAGCACAAGTACAACAAGCATGGAACTCCATACCACAAAGTGACATTCGAAACCTGTATGACACAATGCATTCACGTTTGCAGGCTTGCATTCAAAATTCTGGAGGTTACACCGGCTATTAATTTAACAGTATTTCACATTTGAAATGCATTTTCTTGAGCTTAAATTAACCTGTGATCTTGAAAATTTAATCAATTAAACATGTTAACTTGACAAATGCATTGTCCAAATTTCATTACTCTACAATAATTTTTTCTTGGTGTTGGGATTTTTTTTTCCGTCTGTGTAGAACAAAATCGTAGGACGGAGAATTCTTCGATCAGAGTGGTCGGAGAAAGCGGGGATTCCCGTGACCAAAGAGAAGCCAATGACTACAATATGTACATACATATTCTTAAGTAAGCAATTCGCGTAATACGAGGCATTTTAACGCGAAATTTGAAATTCGCGCTAAAGCGAAAACGCGCATAACAGGGTCGTGTAAAGCGGGGTATTACTGTATATTGTTTGATCTTTAGCCTTGTAATCTCCCTACTGTGCATGTTACTATACTTGATATGGCCTGTTCTTTCCTTAGTTTATGAAATAAACATTTATTTATCCATTCGTATTATCTCTTTCAAGCAGTTCCTATCTCCTCTCCACTGATGTGGTGATGTCCTTCCATTTACTAAACCATTCTTAAAAATATACTCAATCCTGAATTATGTGCCTTTTTATAATTGTATGTATAATCAACTTCAGTTTTGGCCTATAGTTTATTAAATCCTCTTATATCCATCAGAACTGCTTCATGATCACTTATTCCTTCTGTATCTTGGAACCTCATATACATCATCAGGCTTCATTAGAAAGATATCTAGCATGTTTCATCCCTTTGTGTTCTGCTCTAATACTTGGGTAAAACCTTTTCCCTCACTAAGATATATGCAACATCTATGCTCCTTTTTGTTATTAATCTTATTTCCAGTCAACACAAGAAGGCAGTTGCAGACATGATGTGAAGAACATGTAAGAACAAATATGAATATTAACCAACCCCATTTCGATAGTCACTATCCATCCATATACATAAATTCAGTCATCCTGACTGGCATTTTTAATAAAGTTTAGTGTTTTATGTAAAGTTCTCTCTCTGTTTTATTTGATACTTTACTTCCGTCAGTAACCCATCCCTTCACCAATTTGATATCTTTCATGTTAACAACCTTCCATTTTTTATATATAAAAAAGCATCAATGAAAAAGTGCTAGAATTATATTTTGAAAGAAGTCAGAATTTATATTAATGAGGTTTCCCTGATATTGGTTCAGTAGTTCAAATGATTATATCACATTCTTCAAAACCTCTTAGTGTTATTACTTCATATTTCAAACATGCTGTTATTTACATACATACCTACCTATATTTCAGATCTGCATACAGTTGAAGAGAACATACAAGGTGCAAAAACAACAGCTGACAAATCAGTCCAAGTACAAATAAGATGCCAGTTCCGAAGTAAAGGTGTTCAAACAGCCATTAATTTTGTACATAAGGCTATGCCACCCATCAAAACATCTGTTTCTACATCCCCATTAAAAATGGAACATTCAGAAACATGTGGATGCAGTCTAACAAAACCTTCGAAGGAAATATTTACTGTAGAACCACACTCTGACAGTGATACTTCTTCATATACACCACCTGTAACTCTTCCTGATACATCAGCAGCAATACACTCTCTTCAATCAAAGGATGATTCTGACTGTAGTGTGTTAATTGAAGAGGATCAGAAACAAGAGGCATCAGAAATACTTCAACATACACTGAAGAAAATCAGGCTGAATCCAAGAATCTACATTGGTTTCCCAAGAGCTGTTATTATTTAATTGACTTAATTCAAAAACAAACTAAAATTCCCGAACATCATTTGCTCATGTGTTTAAAAAAAATTTAGATTAGATAGTAAATTTTCATAACTTGCAGACGATTTTTCCATTAGTTTATCATATGCAAGCAAGACATTTATAAAAACCATACCTGTAATAGCCAGTGTAATGCATCCTTTTATAGCAGTCTTGGACAGTCAATGACAAAACAAAATTTACCTATGTCTTTTAGGCATAAGTACCATAATGTTGCTTGCATTATTGACTGTTTAGAGATTGAGATACAAAAGCCTTCAAAGTCGTTGAATCAAGCTCTGACATGGTTAGATTATAAAAAAGCCAATACTATTGAGTATCTCATAGCTTGTACACCAAATGGTTTAGTGAATTATATTTCACCAGGTTATGGAGGGAGAATAACTGATACATGTTTAGTTGAATCTTGTGATTTTTTGCAGTCTAAGTACAGGTATGTGTGTCATGGCAGACAGGGGGTTTAAAAATATAGAACAGTATTTAAATAAGGTAGGTGTACAGCTAGTACATTACTGTGCATATTCGGCCTGCAGTTCCTTGTAGAGTTGGTGAAATATTTTTACTGGTCCAGGCCACATCTCGACCTGACTACCTCAATTTGGATACAATATCTTGACAACCACGCAAGATATCTATATTTAAAAATTCTTTAATTTTGATTTGTCTTTTCGAGTTACTGAAGAATTCATCATCGAATTTAGATTTGGAGAAATTTTACTTCTGGTCGAGACCGCATTTCGACCTAACCACCTCACTTTTAGGACAGTATACCTCGAGAACTAGGCGAGATGTCAAAAATGTTATTGCTTACTTTCGATTTGTCATGTCACATTACTTAAGAATCTATCACCAAATTGCGGCGCTACGGTTATCGTAGAATCCCCGCTTTAATGACCTGTATAGGACGATAGTTTAAGACTTTCTTAGAGAATATGATCAAAATAATTTTGAAGCTATACGTACAGAAACTTATATAACATCTAATACAGAAAGAAAAAGCTTTATATTCACAACATTACTGCCGAAAAAATAGCGTCGAACGAATGTGAACAGACTTAACTTTAACTAACCCAGCGCGGCAAAAAATAGTTGTAGAAATCACTCAAGGATTTTTTTAAATAGTAATTACATCAACGATTAAATACTACACATGCTTCTGGGAAGCAATAGTCATATTAAACACATTTTAAAAGATACTACAATGAAATACTTGAAATTACTCAAAATGTAGACCTGCTAATTAAAATTGCAAATTAGCGATCTATATTAAGTAAAACGCTCCACTAACACACACGCTTCTAAAATACCTCATATTCTAACGTTTTATCGTAATATGGTATTATGTATAACGTAATAGATATACTTACTTGGACGTTTTGACATTCCGGAATTCTGCTGAGCAGAAATCGGTATTTGATGCAAAAAACATTCCCAGCATCATCACGTCAATCCTGGGCAAATTAGAGCTATTTGCCTTGATAAAACCAACTTCCATTGCAAGTATAAGAAGAACAATTTTTTTTACAACCAGCACTGAAACCTTAACAAACTTAAATAAGTGACGGAAATATGGTCTTCACATGAGAATACATGGCAGCTAAACTGGCGCAAGCCCAACAACTGACGTCATGCGCTTCAATTGATGTTTTGTGTCACGTGACTAACAGCTGTCCTTTTTTTATTTTATTAAAAATAGTATGTTTTTAACTCCTATCCAACAAATGAAGTTGATTTTCGGTATCCTTACACCTTACTCTATCAGTGTAAATTAAAGTTTCATAGTTAGTGTCAAGTACCCCATTATTTACAAGTATCTAAGAACCAGCCTTTGTCATATGACATTTGTGGAGTTCGTGAATTCAAGCATCAAGCACAAGGCCACATCAACGCGCATTTCCGCACTCGCTTTTTTTGTCTTATAACTGTATGCCTCATCGATGTTCAGGTCATTAGAGGCGTGAAAAGATCGGGACTAGGAATGGGAAGGAATTCAGCCATGGTCTTTTGAAGGGAGCATTCGCCTTGAGTGATCTGGGGTAGCTATGGAAAACCCAAATCTGGATTACCGGACAGGGATTCGAACTGACGTCCTCCCAAATGCGACGCCAGGTCGTTACTGCCTACCCATCACTCTCAGTTCCGTGCTTGCCACCCACCTTCCCACTGCCCTAGTGGCGCATTCACAGTAAAACTTGTAGGACCAGCGAGATCTGATAAAAGAACTCTTGTTGGTCCGTGAAAGCGGTTACAGGAATACATGTAGGAGATATTGAATGTTGCTGGACTCACAAGCAACCAAAAAAGGTCCTTGCTGACCAACAAGCTATAAATATTCGAGGAAGCTATTGGAGGAAACAAGCTATAGATATTGAGGAAACATCCTTCGAGTGCGATAAGGACACATGGTGTGCTGCGAGAAAGTACGAGTGGAATGGATTGCTTGGAACGTCTAGAGTAGCGTGAATGGGTGAGCGCATCCTAAGGTAGTTCTACTCGGATGTCCTATAAGTTGGATCATGAACAGGCCACTTTAAGGTCAGGCCACACTAGACCACACCGAGCCCAAACCGTCATTGAACCGACACTCGGACGAGTGACAACTTGCCCCATCGCATCCATTCTGGTCCGTAGCTCGTCCGTGCGACGGACCGATTCCTACTTTGTCTTCAGTCTCCTTTAATGTATACACTTAAGGCCCGGTCAAACAGAGCGCGGGCAGGGAAGTCTGCACGCAGCGAGCACTGTATTACATTGTACTGCATCTACCATGTCAAACAGAAAGTGGGTAGAACGCGCGATCCAGTCGCGGGCAGCGATCAGGTTGTGAGTGCACAAAGATATCGCGCGATCACGTCAAGATGGCGAATGTCGAAATAGAGGAATTAATTAATTTGGTGCGAGAAAAAGATTATTTATTTGATTCACATCATTCCGATTACGAAAATAACAATAAAAGTGAAGTTTTGATTGAAATTGTAGAGAAAATGAAAGAAACTAGCCACTGCTATTTGCATTACTATTTATTTATTTAAAACATTTTATTTAATTTATGATTTGAATTACATTATTTACATAATCATTATTTATTGGTTACATTTATTTAGTAGCAACTTATTATTATTTATTTGAACTTTTAGGCAACAATGATGCAACTAAGGAAAATGGAAGCGGCTTCTAGGCGATATAAATAAGAAAAGAAAGGGAAATTAACCCACCACATACCAAAGTGGACGGATGCGATGAGAGAACACTAATGCTGACAAACAAACAACACAATATTTCGGCATATGCCTTGCTCACAAACAGAAAAAACGGGCCATTAGGCTCGGAACGTGTGTGCACACCGAGTCATTAGGTAACGTTCGGTGTGCACACACGTTCCGAGCCTAATGGCCCGTTTTTTCTTTTTTTTGTTTGTGAGCAAGGCATATGCCGAAATATTGTGTTGTTTGTTTGTCAGCATTAGTGTTCTCTCATCGCATCCGTCCACTTTGGTATGTGGTGGGTTAATTTCCCTTTCTTTTCTTATTTATTTGAACTTTTGACATATAACATATAATTCTCTTTACCTGAGTAAGCAGGAAATTAGTGAACACGTATGTTCACGATACATTTAAATATGGATTAAAAATAATTAAAGTAAGCGACGAATTGATTTCTCATTTGAACCAAATCTCTGGTTAGTCGGCATTGTATTTGAGAATGCCGTTCTGGACAGATCTGGACTATTTAATATTTCATCATTTGTGATACCTGCAGCATTATTACATCGAAGATAACTGGGCAAGCAGCATACAGATTTAACAACATGAATTGTAGTTTCAAGTTCCGTCTAAATAAACACTGCACTTATGGGCTAATATGCCAAAACCATTTTAAACGTTTATTAAATATTTTCTTTGATCGTCTGTCGGAAAAGGGCGCATTAAATACGTCTGCAATGCATAACCTTCGTCGGCTACAAATACGAGCGACGGGGGTATCCATACCTGGCAATGCTTTCGAAGATAGAATTGTTTCACAGTGAACGAATTCAGAATAAAAGGAGAAATTTTGAAAGAGGCTACTGTCGCTGTCCGGCCGTATCTGTCATTATCAACTACAAGGAACTTGTAAACTGGATCAATAATATCCAGTAAAACTATTGGAAAAAGTAACAAGAATAACTTGAGCCAATGTTGTTAGCACATTTTATTTTTACATGTTTTCCGTTTACACTTTCAATGTAATTCGGAAAGTGCCAAGGTACTCTGAACCCCTCACAGTTTTTCACACATCGTCTGTCGGAACAGGTAAATATGCAAGCTGTAAAACGTCCCAGCTACTTCTTTTACTATGCTGGAGACAGTCGTATTAGTGATCCGGAAGGAAAAAGCGAGTCACCTGTGGCCAAATACTGTGATCATTTCGCATGACGCTTGTTCCCCACACTGGATCGCTTCGGTCAGGCCGCGCTGTGTTTGACATCGTCAGAACGCGGCGGGCACCCCTTGTTTAGCACGCGCACGCTGCCCGCGCTCTGTTTGACCGGACCTTTAGTTGTTTCACGGAACTAATGTTAAAAAAATTACCTTAAAAGTGATTTGGGGATCGCAGCTAGGGTTACCACCCGTACTCTATTATAGAGTACTCTACTTTTTTTTTTTTTTTTGCATAGGCGTACTTTCTAATCTACAAAAGTAATGCGTTTTTTTTTTTTTTTTTTTTTTGTCCGACTCCTGTTATCACCTCACTGTTTGATCTCTTATGCACAAACATAGTATCCCAGCACAGTTTTAAAAAACGATCGTCACACTGTACTGGATTGAGAGATTCTTGTGTATATCAACATAGTCACAATGAAACGTCAAGCGTCACTCACTTCACATTTAACGCGTTTGTTTTGGTTTAGGTTCCTTTCGATTCACACAATATTTTTTTAACAAAAAATAATAAGATTATTATACATTTTAATTTAAATACAGACTACAATAATAGTGTAAAATAATAATAATTTCATGTGATCTGAAAATTCCAGTCACATAGTTCCTTATCAACCACACAGTGCACCTCTATCGTTGTTACCTATTTTTAAAAGCTACAGATTAATGTGAAATTCGAACCATGGAGCGTCCCAGCATCTTAGCATTAACAAATCAAAGCTTTGCCAGAGGTGACTGTCAATTTTAAGACCCAATGAAAATTACAGCTGTGACAGGGAATTGAACAAGGGACTTCCAGTACCCCAATCGTGCGCCTTATCCATCTGAGTCAAGAGACAAATCTGGATCTAATGACAAATTAATAATCAAACGTAGTAAAATCAACATACTTTTTTCTATATAATTTATTTTTCTTATCCCAAAGCGACTAGTACAAGGACCACACTACCGCCCACCTCCGTGCCAGTGACCTGCATTTCCACCACTCAAGCAGCCACAGCTCAACTTGTAGGTCCTATTATGATCCAATTTTCTGATGTAGGACTCATGCTGGGTCACGAAAAGGATTGCAGGACTACATGTAGGACCCATTGGATGTTGTTGAACTCCTATACAACCAATATGGGTTCCTTCCATCCAACAAGCTATGACAATGGATCAATATTGGAGGAAACATTCTGTAAGTGTGCGATAAGGACATGACACACGTATGTGTGTATTTATTACAAAAGTGAGATCAGTAATGATATTGTGGAAAAAGGAAATAGCTTTTAGGCAATATATATAACAAAGGATAAGAAAAATAACCCATCACGTGCCGAAATTGAAGGGTTCGGCAAATGACGAAAAAAAACATATACAATAGTCTCATTTTTTCACTCGTCGCAGCCTCCAACTTTGGTGAGTGGTGGATTATTTTCCCTATATTTTGTTATTTAAAAGTGATAACAATGAAAAGGCCTCTACATAATACATTTTAAGAAAGTTATAAAGTAAAATTTCCAAAGCTGAAAGCAGGAGTAGAAACACAATTCACAATATTTTTGTAGAATTTTTATTCAAGTAGGAGACTGATTAAACACATAAGAAGCAGAAAGATGCAGACTGTTAAAAGTTACTACAACAAATGACACAAAACTATCACTGGATATCAATCCAGTGTGGAGGACCTAGGAAGTGATTAATTATGGAAATGTATTACCATTGTAAATAGCAGTTATGATTTTGTTTCCAATTTTGACGTCATTATTATATACAATGAAAGCACCAGAGTTGCTGGCAAAGAATTCTATTAGTTGTAAACACAGATGAAGGCCATGGTGTAGCAAGAATTTGATCTAATATGAAACAATAACTAAGCGACCAAACCACTTCTTCTAGAGAGCGTACATTCACTGTTAAAACCAAATACTAAATTTTCTTTCCTCTTTTTGGAATTGTTCAAAAACGTTTATTAATAACCTTTAATATGTTTTCTAAAACAAATCTAAAAATTATTTGAATTTGTCTTCATCAATAACAGACATGCATGAAATTTATCTGCTTTATCTCTTTAAAACAATAACATGCAGACTCTTGTTATTAGAAAATGTATACCTGGATTGTTTGATCTTCATATATTCCTTGCACACGGATTGTACCACCTAGTATAGCCTGCGATATAGAAATTGTGGCATCTGTGTGTACATCTGCTCCATCCCTGCGGAAGTAGTCAGATTTTTCAACTCTGAATGTTATGAACAATTCTTTATCACCTACAGACATTCTTACAGTTTGACCATGTTCCACACCTGTAAAGTCAGAATGTTTTGTTTATGAGTATGAAACCTAGAATAAGTGTCAAAGGAGCATTTGATGAAGGTGGTACATAAAAGAGAACCACACAATTTCACCTCAAGCTAAAAATATTTTTGTGAAATATTGTAAATAAGTCACTCTTCGGGTGTTTTTTTTTTTTTTTTTTTATTTATTTACCTTATTAATACATGTAGGATCAATGGTGAAAAGAACATACATAAATTTTCAACGAACGTATAATGCCAACGGATTACTCCAGTTAGCTTTAAGAAGCTATGGCCATTATGTATTAGAGCATATAACGAGAATACATGAAATTTCCAAATTAAATTTATATTTAAACCATTTGCTTTCTTTATATTATTTCCAGCTAATAGCTGCTCAACAAGCTCACTGAAAAACTTACCAGAAACACAAAATTTCAAAAATAAATTAGGAATGTTGTAAGACGATGTACTTTACTGCATATTATCCAACTTTACTATTTTTTAATTTTTTATTCATTCTTTACATCTTGTCTACTTCATTAGAGGAAGGAGGGGAAAGGGACAAGGAATTTGGTCATGGCATTTTAAGGAACCATTCCAGTATTTGCCCAGACTGATTTCAGGAAACCATAGAAAACTGAAATCTGGATGGCCAAGTGGGGATATGAATCTGTTCTCCCGAATGTAAGACCCAAGCATTATTGCTCAACCCAAAAGTGAAAAAATGTCCAAAGACTGAAAATATGACTAAACAGAAATGAAATTTGCACTGCCGATCTTGAAGCTAGCATTAAACCATTCAGAAATAGGGATAAAATGTATAAACTGATCTCGGGTGACTAGCCGAGTCAAGAGTGCGTTGTCACACGATATTGTCACTCTTGACTCGGCTAGTCACCCGAGAGCAGTTTATACATTCTCAACGCCGAGAAAGACTTCGTTCTTATATAGGGATAAAATGGTCTATACTCTTCTTGCATCTATTGCTTAATAAACTGCCGAGCATACATGAACTTGCCTAAAACACAAAAAGAACTGCATGGTTTAATGTATACCCTTTAATTTGTTTCAAAATTTCAAAATCAAGATTTGCTCGTAATATTATCTCAAAAGATTTCATCTCCAATATCCTTCCTCACCTTTCAAAAACCAGCAGTGATTAAAATACTTTGAGTTTCGTAATTTTGCAGTTAGTATGCTACTGTCAGAATATCTGCTGATCAACATCAGATTCTGCTACCAGCATTTCAAATCAGACTAACTTCTACTGATTATTTAATATCTCATAATTTTGCCTGGTTTTTCATTCCTTAATTAAATCCAATCCCTATCTCTAAAATCGTTCACTTTTTGTTTACGTTTCAGAAGATAATTTTTAAGCTACGATTTTTGCCCCCATTGATTTCAACAATGAAGAAACAAAGCAGAGTGTGTTACAAAGGTAATCAGCCATGATTGATTTTAAGGTAAGATACTGGTATTTTTCAATGCGCATTTTGAGCTAATCTGTAAATCAATAAATAATCCTGTTACAAGACACAAATATGTGTTTTTTTGTGCTAATGGCAGAATTTTTCTGATTTTTTCCTTTGGCTGAATTTAAAAAAAGTTCATTCATAGATCATTAAATGAAGAACATTGGGATAAAAGATAATATCGTAACCAAGTATTCACTTGAAAATTCTAAGTAAGGATTCACTTTTATACAATGCAATCATTCCGTCTATCCAATATTCTAAAATATTCTGCTCTTACCTGCTGGAACTGGAACAGTAATCCTTTTTTTCTGCACTGTACTTCCTTTGCCTTCACATTCAGTACATGGAAATTTAATATGCATTCTCGTACCATGACAATAACGACATGTTGAACGCATTACAAATGGTCCTGCAAAGAAAGATTTTTAAATAACAAGTGCTATGGAAACAGATCTGAAAAACAGAAAATATAAGTATTTACTACCATAAAGTATATATTAGGAACACTTAGAATCTCAGGAAATATTAGAGTTTCAAAGAACACTACTACATCCAAATTTTATGGAAATTTTAAGTGAAATATAGATCACTTGGAAAGCAAAGCGAAAAACTAATCTGTTTAGTTCAGACAAAAAAGAAAATTAAAAGGAAACAGAATCTTGTCCTGCAAGTTTGAGATGTAAAATCGAAGATATATTATTTCAAAGAGGAAAAATGAGGGAAGCTCCTAAAAATAAACACATCTCTCCTTTCTACAGATTCATAGGAGGAGGGAAGATATTACCAGCTATATCAGGATAAAGTTTTAGGGATTACTAACATCTGGAATATGCCAACAGCTTTACGTCTCTTTGACGGCTAAGGTCATTAGAGGTGGGATGGAACTGGGGACAAGGAACGGGAAGGAATTCGGCCATGACCTTTTTGAAGGAAGCATCCCGGCTCACCTGGAGTGATTTGGGGAAACCATGGAAAACCCAAATCTGGATGCCAGGACGGGGATTCGAACCGGCATTCACCTGGAGTGATTTGGGGAAACCATGGAAAACCCAAATCTGGATGCCAGGACGGGGATTCGAACCCACGTCCTCCCGAAGGCAAGGCCAGAACGCTAACCCACCACGCTCTGTTTCAGCTATGTCGAATAGGTTCCTGCTGACAGTATCAGCTCAACTGAAATCTGTGACTAATCATGACAGCTTTCTAAATGAAGCCATAGGATTAATTTTTGCATTCACTAGCTTTCTAAATGAAGAAATTGAATTAGCTTTTGCATGAAATATCTAGGTAAATGTGAATTCATATATGAAAGAAAGTGACATAGTTTTATATCTGAGAAGTTCTTTTATTGTGTCATACAAAGTCCAGTGACATTAATGTGACCACCACCTACTTTCGACGTCAACGTGAAATAACCAATCACAGAAGGCAGGTGGCAGCACATTACAGTGGAGTGTATATAAAGGATGTCCTAGGGCATTGGAAAGCATTTCAATCGTTGGCGTAATGCAGAAACGTAGCAATTTATCCGACATCCAAAAGGGCATGATTATTGGCTTTCGGCCCAGGGTGGAAGCATTTCGGAAACGGCTAATTTTGTGAACTGTTCAAATGCCGCCGTGGTGAAAGTATACCATGCATGGAAAAATGGCACTATTCAAAATCAGCGGCATGGAACATGTGGTGCAGCACAGGCTATAGATGACAGATGCAAACAAAGGCTACGGAGATGCGTTCGGCCAAATAGACGTGCAACTGTTGAGCAACTGACCCCCCAAATGAAACAAGGGGCTACCAAGAGTGTATCCTCAACAATGGTTCAACGAACGTTGCTGCGCATGGGCCTCTGCAGCAGATGCCTGGTTAATGAACCTAGGCTGAATGCTGTTCATCAGCGACAAAGGCTGGAATTTGCACGCCAGTACTGCAACTGGACGTCCCCAGAGCGGCGACAGGTGGCTTTTACCGATGAATCACGTTTTATGCTCCATCGAACAGATGGACATTGGCACATACAGCATGAAACGTCTGAAAGCAAACACCCTGCAACAATTTCCGGAAGGATCCAGGGTAGAGGAGGGAGCATTATGGTTTGGGGAATGTTTTTCTGGCATTCACTGGGTGTACTCATCATTGTGGAAGGCACGATGGATCAGCACAAGTACGTATCTGTCCTTGCAAACCGTGTCCACCCCTACATGCGAATAATTATTCTTCACAATGATGGCATCTACCAGCAGGACAATGCGAGGTGTCATACAGCTCGCAGTGTATATGCGTGGTTCGAAGAGCACCAGGATGAGTTTACCTTACTCCCCTGGCCAGCAAACTCACCAGATTTAAACTCAATCGAGAATCTGTAGGACCACCTCGATCGGGTTGTTCGCGACATGGATCCTGAACCGCGTAATCTAGCGCAGCTGGCCACGGCACTGGAGTCGGCATGGCTCAACATCCCAGTGAACACCTTCAGAAACCTAATTGACTCTCTTCCTACACGCTTCGCAGCGGTCCGCTCTGCCAAAGGTTTATTCTGGTTTTTGAGAGGTGGTCACATTAATGTGACTGGGCTGTGTAGATCCAATACACACTGTCTCCCAGACAACAGCTCTTTAGAAGTGTGCAGTGGCAACCCTGTTAAGAAATCCTCTCAAACCATCTACGAGTGCCTCTCTGTTTCACAACCAGGTTTTATAGTGTTTTCCTCCAATTCTTAACTTTTATATCCAATGTCTGATATTATTTTGCAGAGTATTCCCAGTACTGGCTATGCAAGAACATTCACAAGACAATGGAAAACTTGCTGAACTCTGATCTCTTTTCTGACAATTTCTATGAGATGCTCAGGTATTTACACAATTAGCTATACCTCACATCATGGCTCCAGCAGGCAGGCCTAAACTAGGCCCCCACACTATCATTTATCACACTTTTCAACAAAAAAGGGGGGGGGGAGGCAGGGACTGATAGTTTAAGAACCCAGTCCAAGCATGTCTAATGGAGCAACATGCAAAGAACTTGTTGCTGGGCACACATAATTTGTATTGTGTTTAATACTTAAAATAACTGTTCCGGTATTAAACTATTATTATTACTAGCTGATACCCGCGACTTCGTACACATGGATTAAGAATATCGTTGCCAGAATTGAATATAGAAAGCTGTTGGTATCGTAGAATTGGCCCCAAACAACACCGAATGAGCATAATATGACAAGAAAGCCATCACTATATCATTCTACCATCGAACAGAAAAACAAACAAAGGTGCGGGGATGTGGGGGCAGGTTAACCAAGTGCAGCTTTATTTCAGATTGGTCTTTTCTTCTTTCTTCAGCATGAGCATTCTAATAACTTTTGCTGCTCGTGCTCTGCTAGAGTTATGCTTTAGGTTAGTTTATGCCCACAATGCATGACAAAAAAGAAGGCAAAACAAACTGGTGCCAGAAACATTTGAGCTGACAAAAAGTAATAGTACAGAGAAAATTGACATCTATACTAAATAATATGTTTTGTCTCTAAATGAAATTTATTAACAAATCATACAAAAACATAATGCGCGAAAAGCACAGCTTGAGCAACAGACAAAACATTACAGACTAACACACACATCCGTCTCTCTGTAACCATTCGATAAGCTCTCAACATTTCGTAACTACAACTGTTATTCATAACGAAAAAAAATATCCAATGCCCTTTCTGCAGATACAAAGTATTTCTTTGTCAAATTCTATCAATATCAGTACAGCCATTTAGTCATTAAAACATAACAAAAAGACAGAGACTTACTTCCGCATTTATAGTATTATTAGTGCCGTTCTCTCTCTCTCTCTCTCTCTCTCTCACACACACACACACACTGACTGCAAGAGTAACAACCCCCGAGTAAACAATTGGGTAGTTGACTAAATTTGAAAAATAGGTTAATACTTCACCTTATTATCTATTTTACTCAAAAAACATCTTATTTTGTAAAGAATCGAACATTTACATTATGTATTTTGCATTTGTAAAAGCGAATTTAAATTTAGCCCAAAAACGCTCTAGACTGTCATGGCGTCTTGGATGACGTCATAGCGTCTGATATGAATGTAAACAGTCGTGTACGTATATGGCAGGTATAGATTTTCTTTAGTTAAACATGAGTTCCTCGTTTTATAAGTACTGTGTAGTGCCGAAGTGTAGAAGCACAACAATAAAAACACCAGATAAGTTATTTATATATGTTCCAAACAATGAAAAAATACGGAGAAAGTGGTTAAAACTTGCAAGGAGGGAGGATGCTCACAGTTTACTGCAGACAGAAGTATCTATTTTTGTGAAGACCATTTTGATGTAAGTGTTTGTGCATAATATATTTCTAAATCCAAAGCAAAAATGATGAATTTTGCAGAACCACTACTTTTCAAGTAATGATAATGGAATAAGGTATGAGTTGAGTTTGTTTTGGTTTTATGTGATAAAATCTTTCTTTAGTGCTATTTTTCATAGAATAAACATCATTAAGTGGCGCCACAATCTGGTGATAGATTCTTAAGCAGCTTGACGAAACAATTCGAAAATAAAGAATAATTGTTTTTAATTTCTCTCTTGGTTCTTGAGATATCGTAACTGAAAGATGATGATGTTAGGCTGATATGAAGCTTACTTGGGAACCATCAGACCTGTTCCGAACGGATTTCGATCCCCCGAGTATATGCTGAAGGGTAATAACTCCATATGTCTGTATTATAATTATTTCTTCAAAATGAGTCCTAGGTAATGAGATATTAACGCGCAAAAATTTGTGAATATTGTTTAAATTTATAATTTTAGTGTATCGTTTCGCAGTTTCAGCGTGGCGTATCGGTAGCGTGCTTGCTTGGCATTTTGCGAACCCGTGTTCAAATCCCCATACTGGAAAATATTTTTATTTCTTTTTTTATATGCAGAAATCATGAAGCATTGATTTTATTTCATTTACGAATTTTTATTATGTGAAATAACTTTTAAAACAAAATATTACAGAATATACAGTCCCAACTTTTTTTATATATAATCATTATTTCATTGTTTATTGTTGATTTTTTTTTTTTCTTTTTTATGAAACAGGTTTATTTCATGTTCTACAAAGGAAATGGAACGTTAACAGAATATCTCTTTTATGGTCGTAGCATTGTAATAAAAATTGTTTATTTTATCTATTGTAAGTAATTATATTATTGTAAATAATGTTTTAATAGTTATTTCGCATAATAAAAATTCGTAAATGAATTTTAAATGAAATAAAATCAATGCTCAATTATTACTGCATATAAAAAAAGAAATAAAAATATTTGCTAGTATGGGGATTTGAACCCGGGTTCGCAAAATGGGAAGCAAGAGCACTACCGATACGCCACGCTGAAACTACAAAACAACATGTTAAAATTATAATATTTAAACACATATTTACAAATGTTTGCGCGTTAATTTCTCGATACGTACGTCTCATTTTGAAGAAATAATTGTAACAGAGACATATGGAATTATTCCCTTCAACATATACTCGGGGGATCGAAATCCGTTCTGAACACGTCTGATGGTCTCCAAGTTATAGCAGTCTGGAAACTGGCAGTGCCATTACCTTTAAAATTTACCACACCTGTTTTTGAGGCTATATTTTTCCAGAAAAGGTTTATATATATATATATATATAAAAAAACATACGAGTATCTTAGGCGTGATGCAGCTGAAAAGTTAAGACACGGCACAGAAATAATAGTACCGAACAAAGAACTATAACTCATTTTTAACGTGCTATATCTCGAAAACGAAGCAAGATATCAAAAAACATTATTCTTTATTTACGATTTGTTTCGTCAAATTCTACAAGAATTCGTTATCAGATTGCGACGTCACGGTAATTATAGAACTCCCTAACAGTTGCTTATACTTCGCAAAAGTAACATCAAAATCATATCAATTAACTTATAAACGTACGTCTAAGCAATAGATTATTGTTTACGAAACTGATTTCAGCTTATAATATATATTTGACACTTGTATATATTTACGTGGAAGTTTTTACATTGCGGAATTCCGACGAGCAGAAGTCTATGTTTGAGGCGAAAAATATTCCAACGGCTACGGCGTCAATTTTGGGCAAATTACAACTGGTTGCTTTGCTAAAACCTTGTTCCATAATGAATTAGACTTCTCTTTCGCCAAATAATTAACAATAACTAAATTAGCAACACAGAAGTTGCTACAAACGAAAAATTTACTACGCAAGGTGTTCTATTACATGTAAATGTCAACCACTTCTGTGGCGCAAGGGACGCTATGACGTAATGCTTTCTCATTGGCGTTCGCGGTCACGTGTCACTATGGCTGATTTTGTCGATTTTATTTTCTATAAATAATTATAATCTTTATCTTTTATATTAAATAAGGTTGTTTTTTGTTATCTCCTTAGCATGATTAATCATTAAAAACTACTATACGTCCGATTTATTCTTAGTGGAAACAAGCCAATTGTACCTACAGCATTGCTAGACTACCTAAGATTTGCCTCGCATTGCACGCCTATATTTGTGGTACCTACAGTTTAACGTGCAATCTGAGTAACCGGCAACCGGCGGTCCAGGCTAGACTCTTACAATCAAAAACAATTTTTTTTAAATCTTTGCTTCCACAGAGATTTGAACCGGAGACCACGCTCCAAACAGCAGTAAGCAAGCGTATATAGAGAGGTACTACAGAGACCTATACATCCTATGTGTCTATCACTGTTCAGTAATATTTCAAAATTATATGACAACATGTATTATTTATACAGAAAAAGTATGCTATGTCCATTTTAATGCCAAATAGCATCTCCTCATCAAATTTCATCATGATGGGATTATCCGTTTAGCCCAAGATACATAACAAACAACAGACAAGGAGACAAAGTTACTTTCGCATTTATAATATTAGTATAGATACACAGCACATTTATAAAAATGATAATACACAAAAAATTCAAGCAACTCTCTTATGTCATAAATACACACATATGGCATGGAATAGGCTGTAGCATAAAGAAACCAAAACAATGCCATCTACTGGATGGTTACCCAACCTAGATAACCAAGTGTTGTGTCGATAAATTAATACATCGCCATCTGTTAGAAAATTACAGAACTATAATAGTAATTTCATGTGGTGGTAATGACCTGGTGACAGGATTTCTATTGATTGCGCATTCCGCCCCTTTCATAGCCGCCTTAACCTAGTTCGCCAATCCTGCCAGGTACAGGGGACTTACAGTTTAACGCAAAATCCGAACCACGGTACACTGGCGTACTTCACATCACACAGCAAGCTGTGCCAGAGGTGAAGGCCAGGTTAAGTGCCTGTGAAAAATCCCCACCGAGACAAGGATTCGAACCAGGGACCTTTCGATCGCCACTCAAACGCCTTAACCACTGAGCCACCAGACCGCTCAAAACAACGGCACTTACAAATAATTACAAACCATTGTCCTATGACAAACATTTAATGAACATTTAATTCGCAATAATAAATATTGAGATCAATAATTGACATAAAAACTATCCTATCTTTTAAGTTGGACCAAATTACACACAGTAAGCCAAATTTCATCAAAATCGGTTAAGTAGTTTTGGAGTTTATCTCGGACAAACATAGTGATGCGAGATTTTAATATGTATAAGATTTTGAGATCAGCCACAGATGAATTCACAACTGCACAAATTTAGAAAGCTCAATGGTAAGTAACAACACAGTTAAGCTGATACTATCAGCAGAAGACCATGTACATTGCTGATGAAGCATAAGCCTGGAAACATTACTGGCTATACAGTACTTACTGTTTATTTTGTAAACATAAAGCTATTACATGTTGTTACCCATATATATTATTTCCAGAAAGTTTTTTTTTTTTTTGTCACAAGCCATTATCTCCCTTCATATCTAACCAAAATGAGATATTATTTTAAATATTAAGGTCTCTGCTGTGGTATCATATTCAAGAAAGGAATTTTCCAGAATTTGACCCTTAAAAAAGCAAAAATATCAATATTCTACTTTTTTTTTGTTACGAGCCTTTTTATATAGCATGATACCCAACCAAAATTGAGAAATGAGGTATTATTTTAAATAGTAAGGTCTCCGCTTTGGTCACATCATATTGTATGTAGGAAAGGAATATTTCGAAATTCGATCCGTAATGGGAAAGGGTATTAATATTTCTACAAGTTTGTCATGAGCCATCTATCTCCCTTGATATCTAAAAGAAGTACCATTTTAAAGATTAAGATCACCACTTAGGTAATGTTATAAATAAAGGAAAAAAAACTTTTTGGAATTTGATCCTTAAAGCACAAAAGTAATAAGTATGCAGGTCGCGCATATGAGGCAGTGAGCCAAGCCACTAGATACCAGCAGTATGAATCACAGTGATAAAGCCATACAGACATGAATATGCTGTGCACGCTCTGTTCAGGTTAGCTGTATTCTGCTAAAGGTCAGTGGCAGTTTGTCCAACATATTTCATGCGTCTAAAAGTACTTCCTAATGGTTTCATAGATGCGTCTGTCCCTATTTCACTTTGCAGCCAAAACTACCTAATGCAGACCACTAGTGTTTTTGTGTGTGGTTGTAGCTTTGAGTCTCCCATCACACACTATGGGGGTTGCATGTTGGTACCTGTGGGGGTATGGAAGATATGGTAGCTGAAAGTGGTCACCTATGGCATTTTCATATTTTGACTAAAGTGTTATAAAAAAAATCTTTGTAATCTTCTAGAATGTATTTGAATGCACTAAAATATTCTAGACTGTTCTGAAACGAACTAGAAAGTTCTAAAATGTGAAATTTTTTGGCTTTTTCAGCTATTAACAAATATAAATAATTCAATGCAAAATATTTAGTATGAACTGATATTTGACAGGACTTTCACTGGTGGGTTACTGATTTGGCAGGAAGTAACACAGGCCACTATTTATCCTGGAAATATTTAAGGTTCCACGCAAAAACATAAAAAATCTGCTTGACAAACACAAACAAAGTCGAGGGCACCAGCTAGTACAGTGATACCCAACCTGGTCCCTATCACCCACTAATGGACCTTCCACATTTCATGTGGTGGTACTGTCTGGTTTTGTCTGATACTGAAGCAATCAGTTTTTTTTTTAAATTTAACTGAGTTTTAAAAATATTTAAGAGATTTAATGATATCAATTAGGAGCTTCAAGGAGCTAATAAAACACTTATATGTTCCTAAAGTATTAGGTCATCATACTTTGTTATAGTCTATTGAAAAGAGAATTTCATCAGTTACCTGAATTATCATATACACTGAGGTCACAAAAGTCATGGGATAGCAAAATGCAAATATATAGATGGCAGTATTGTTGCTTTCAAATTGTACAAATGGTCAGTGCCTGGGCAGGACTTTCATTTGTGGTCAAAAGCTACGTGCGAGAAGGTTGATTATGTGATTATGGCCACATGACAAGAATTAACAGATTTCGAACGTGGTATGCTAGTTGGAGTTAGAGTCATGGAACATTCCATTTCAGAAATCGTTACTGAATTCAACATTCCGAGATCCACAGTGTCAAGAGTGTGCTGATAATACCTAAATCCAGGCATAACCCCCCTTCGTCAAAATTGGTCGACTGCTGGCACTTAATGAGCGCGACCAGCGACGTCTGCATAGACTTGTCAGTGTGAACAGATAAGCAACACTGTGTAAACTAACAGCAGGAATGAATGTGGGGCGTCCGACGGGCGTGTAAGTCAGGACAGTACGGTGAAATTTGGCTTTAATGGGCTATGGCAGCAGAAGACCGACTCGGGTTCCATTACTAACAGCACAACATCGCTAACAGTGGCGCTCCTGGGCTTGTGACCATATCAGTTGGACTGTAGACAACTGGAAAAAAGAGTGGCTTGGTCAGATGAGTCACGATTTCAATTAGTAAGAGCTGATGGAAAGGTACGAATGTGGTGCAGATCCCATGAAGCCATGGACCCAAGTTGTCAACAAGGCACTGTGCAAGCTGGTGGTGGCTCCATAACGATGTGGGCTGTGTTTACATGGATGGACTGAGTTCAGCTACTGGGAGACCACTTGCAACCATTCATGGACTTCATGTTCCCAAACAACGATGGAATTTTCCAGGATGACAATGCACCATGTTGCCGGGCCATAACTGTTTGTGATTGGTTTGAAGAACATTTGGGACAATTCCAGCGGATGATTTGGCCACCGCAATTGTCCGACAAGAATCCCATCAAACATTTATGGGACATAATCGAGAGATCAGTTCGTGCACAAAATCCTCCACCAGTGACACTTTCGGAATTATGGACATCTCTAGAGGCTGCATTGGCTCAATAATTTTCCAGAGGACTTCCAACGACTCGTGGAATCCATGCCATGTCGTGTTGCTGTACTTCGCTGGGCAAATGGAGAACCAACACGTTATTAGCAGGGTAGCCCATGACTTTTGTCACCTCAGTATATGAAACATAATGTAAGTCCAGAGGATATTAACAGATTCAGTATCCACCTCAACAAACTTAAATTGAAGAAATTTTGGAATTGAAGATGTGTGACTGGATGAATTATCCTTTTAGTGCAAATATTGTAGATTATACAACTCACCAAGAAGAACTGTTAGAAACTAGATATGATGAATAAACAATTTCAGTCTTATACCCAAATATGTGGAAAATGATATTCAGTTTATTGATATCTTTCCCTATCTCCTATCTTGTGAAATAAACTTCAGTGTTGTCAATCAGTCTTATACCCAAATATGTGGAAAATGATATTCAGTTTATTGATATCTTTCCCTATCTCCTATCTTGTGAAATAAACTTCAGTGTTGTCAATCATACTATGACCAAAGATGAAATTAAGGAAAATTGGAACGGCTTCTAGGCGATGTAAATAAGAAAAGAAAGGGAAATTAACCCACCACATACCAAAGTGGATGGCTGCAATGAGAGGGAACACTTATGCTGACAAACAACTACACAATATTTCGGTATCTGCCTTGTTCACTAGTAGAAAAATGGGCCATTAGGCTCAGTACGTATGTACACAACGAAAGTTACCTAATGACTAACCAAGTAATGGGGGAGGGTGGGGGAACAGCTAAGGAGTGGACTATCGATATATCGGCATGCAATGTCTGAAATAATATATTGCAGGCGATGGTAAAATGAACATATGTAGTTCTTACATAGGCCTCACCACACAGCAACACTCTGTTAGAATGAACGGCCACAGACAAACAGTCCACACCCACAACCTGTACCTTCCAATAGCCATGATTCCAACAACCTCAACGAGTGTTTTACTGTGAGAGCAGTCAGTTTTTTCCCTGACAGTACCACTGCAGCAGAACTCCGGAGATGGGAACTAGCGTGCCAGAATATTCTGGATACGAGACACCCACCTGGACTTAACGACCATTAAAATCCACTTAACCATCTTTTTTTTCCCCCGCATTTATACCGTACCTTTACTACATAATTATGTTCATTTTACCATCGCCTGCAATATATTATCTCAGACATTGCATGCCGATATATCGATAGTCCACTCCTTAGCTGTTCCCCCACTACTCGGTTAGTCATTAGGTAACGTTCATTGTGTACACACGTACCGAGCCTAATGGCCTGTTTTTCTACTAGTGAACAAGGCAGATGCCGAAATATTGTGTAGTTATTTGTCAGCATAAGTGTTCCTTCTCATCGCAACTGTCCACTTTGGTATGTGGTGGGTTAATTTCCTTTTCTTTTCTTATTTATACTATGACCAAAGAAAGAAATACAAAAACTGAGCCATAAAACCAAACAGTACTTAGTTTCGTAGCATCAGCCACAGGGATGCCAATAATAATTTAAATAATTAAAAGTAATTTCAACAGACTTCATGCTTCTATGTATGTGAAATATAAATAAAAAGATTACCTACAGTACGTTTTTTTTTAATAAAGATTTATTCTGTCAAATTTAGCTAACGTCCGACAAAGTATATGATAAGATAACAATGAAAAAAAGACGCTAAGTAGTGGAAAGGAATCAAATTAGGATAGGGAAATGAGCCACCACTTACCTTTAGATGATGGATGTGGGGCACGAACACACAGAAAAGACACAAACACAAATAATAAAGAAATTTTCGGGATAAAAACCCTTCGTCAACAAGAGAACATTATGGGAGGTGGGTGCAGCCGGAGATTGCCTCACAGAAAGACCGCCGGTCGAGAAAATGGTGGGGGTAAATTCAAACATCGGAAAAGTAGAGGGGCAGTGAATCAGAGCTCATACCCGAGCAAAAATAAATATCCAAACTAATTTCTGGTTGGTGGGAAGATCAAAATATAATATATATATATATATATATATATATATTGCCTTAAAGCTTTTTCCTGCTCATTGTTATTATATATGTATGTATATATATATATATATATATTGGATTGTTAGGAAACAAAGGTGCTAAAAGTGGATATATTGAACATTGTATAGGATAAAAAACCACCGCTTACCAAAGAAGGGGATTCCAGCGGCGTTGGTACACGAAAAAAAACACGAACACACAAAGAATAAAATTTTCGAGCATGGCTCTTCCTCAGTAGAAGTGAGATGGCTGCACGCAAGCGCTGCTATAGTCCGCTTCACCAATTTAGTCCACTCAAGGTCACACAGTCTTGCCTCCATCCCCTGCCCGCACTACCCCCTTTACCCTCAGTGTAGCCAGCGGTGTTGTCAAATGTTCTTCCACTGCCAGTCGGTTCGTAGATTTCGCTGCGGTCGGTTTTGTTTTGCTAGTTTAAAGATTATTATTTTGTCTTTATGATGAGTGACGTTGTAGAACAGAATTCTACATGCAGTGCGTTGCCGAAAAGAAGTAATATCGGTGTTCGTGCAGGTCGTCCAGATATCAGAAAGCAAAGTAAAGTTGTCGTGGCAAATGTTTTCAAGTATTTCAGCAACCTTTCCCACAACGAAGAAGCCAGGAGAAACATTAACTTTGCTCAGGTACAAGCATTGACAGCGGAGGCTTGTGGTATTTCGAAGAAGTCGGTACAACGTATCGTCGGTATATTAAGTTCGGCAGAAACCGAAGATTTGAGCCCTGTTTTTGAATCACCAAGAAAGAAGTATAGGCGGGAACACAAATGCACTGAACTGGATGATTTTAATAAAGAAGTAGTTCGCAGAACTGTTTTAGAGTACTACGATAGAGGAGAATACCCAACGGCTATGAAAATACGGCCCGATCTCGCCCGTAAAATCAGCTATTCAGGCTCAGAAAGCTCCGTTCTTCGTCTTCTGAAAAGACTGGGTTTTAAATTTAGGAAATTCAACTACGGACGAAAATTTTTAATGGAACGCAGTGATATTGCGGCTTCAAGAGCAAAGTTTTTGCGAACAATGAACTCATTGCGAACAAAGGACACTAGGCCAATTGTTTATTTGGACGAGACTTACATTAACCAAAACCATACAAACAAATATATTTGGCATGATTCGAGAGGTAACGGAGGTCTTAAAGTTCCTACTGGCCGAGGAAGTCGACTTGTTATAGTACATGCTGGTTCTGCACATATAGGTTTCATACCAGGAGCCAAACTTGTGTTTCGTGGCGGAAAAAGTTCGTCTCTATCGGATTACCATACAGAAATGAACGGTGAGGTTTTTAAGAAGTGGTTTAGTGATATGTGTCGCTCGCTGGAAGAAGGATGCATTATCGTCATGGACAATGCCAGTTATCATTCCATTCAAACAGACAAACCACCATCTTCAAACTGGCGTAAGGGAGATATAGTTCGCCTGCCACCCTACCATTGCCAGTATAATCCAATCGAACTCATCTGGGCACAAGTAAAACGGGATGTCGCTAAGAAGAACACGACCTTCAAACTTGCCGATGTGGAACGACTTACACACGAGGCTTTAGACAGTGTTACTCAAGAAGATTGGGCAAATTGTGTAAGACATTCGGAAAGATTACAAGAAACTGATTACGTCAAACAGTGCGCGAGGGACACAGAAATGGATCAGTTCGTGATACAGCTGGGAGAGAGTAGCGACAGTGATCTTCAGTCCAATGAATCCGAAGATGAATAAGTTACGGAGAGGATAATGGCTCACAGCTCTGAAAATAAGCCAGTTTGTAAGTTTTTCAATCATTTCTTTAGTAATTTTATTGAAAGCAGACATTGCGTTACCTTTATTTTTATTAAGATGAAAAGATTTTTCAGGAAACCATTTTTATGTGTATTTTGTCATGTAATTCTCTGTTAAGATAATATTTCTTACATGAGCCTGCATTTGAATATTTTGAGAAGGTACGGTAGCTACGAGTATCTCGCTCGTCGTAACTGACGGAAGCCGTCGGCCAGCGTTGGACGCAAGCGCAGCGCGACAACATTCGTGCAGATAAATTATTAAACAAACCAGAAGGATTCGTTTAAAGATGCTGTTGTTTTTTCTAAAAATAATTTCAATATTTTCTCACAAACTTTCTCGCTGGAAGTTATCACGTGAACAAACAGAACGGAAGTTAGTCAGCGACAACTTTTTACATTACACAAAAGGGACAAACAAGAGATTCGTATAACTTTAAATTTTTTTTCATAACATTCTTCGCTATATAATGAATATAAAATATTCTGTGCTAATCTGTTAACTTTCGGGAAGCCGCATCAATTTTTTCAGGTATTTTTTATCATTGGTTTAGCTTTTTCGGTTGGTTGAAGTGAAGAAAGTATTTTCATTCGTAAAGTTCATGGGAACTAGTTTTTATTTTTTTTTAATTAGTCATGTAAATATTTCGAGTTAAAAATCACGTCACCTTGTTCCACATATTCAGTATTATTTTTTAGAATTTTTCAGCACATATTACTGAAAGTTGGTTTTTCTGAAAATTTACAACATTGTATGGAGACGCATTGACCTTCGCAGGTCTATTTTCGTGACGACTACTATAGCAGCCAACTCACTTTTACTGAGGAAGAGCCATGCTCGAAAATTTTATTCTTTGTGTGTTCGTGTTTTTTTTCGTGTACCAACGCCGCTGGAATCCCCTTCTTTAGGTAAGCGGTGGTTTTTTATCCTATCCAATGTTCAATATATATATATATATATATATATATATATATATATATATATAAATAATATTTATGAAGTATATGATAAGTTGTTGTTATATCCTTCAAGTTGCTGTAACTCTGGTTTATAAATTTTATGAAGTAATTTCCCTACTTTATAAATCACCATTACTGTGGAACCAGCCAGTGGTTAGAAAATTTTACTACCAATAGAGATATAAAAGTGGGTGGTAGGTAAAGGTTGACTAACGCTGAGCTAGTATGCTATAAGTATTTTGTTACCTATCTATTACACCAAACAAATGCACAATTTCTACAAATGAGGCAGTTCTTCTGTCATGCTGTTACAAACCACCAACATTCACTACTCGTCGTATTCATGAAATTTTAGCATGGGTAGTCTAGTTTTTCTTTAATGTAACTTCACCATATCATCCTACTACATTTTTTATGGGCTGGTTTCCAATTCTAGCATTAAGGTCACCTGCTAGTACTAGTTTGTCTTTTCTGTATGTCTTATTTGATAATTTTCGTATGTCCTCATAAAATGATTCCGTTTTCAGCAATTTTGTATTCTTCAGGAGGCGCACAGACCACAAACTGCCAAGCATCATATTTTTTGTCTTTATTCTTACAGTAACTATCACAGATATCAAGAAGATAGCAAAGAAATAACAGGAAACCAATGGAGAGGAGAGGACAGATTGATACACTTCAGACAAAATTGAACGAAAGGGTAAAGCACATTAAGAAATAATTTGGAAGAAGTTACTTTACAGGAAATGTACAGAGAGAAAATGAGATGGTTAGAAGTAGGGAGAAGAGGAAAAAGGCAAACTAGTAAAAGCTGGAGTGTACTATTACAGCTTAGTGCAACATATGAGGTCTGATCAAAAAATAAATGGATAAAAAAAAAAAAAAAAAAAAAAAAAAAAAAAATACTTATTTATTAATCAGGATGAATTTTATCTACTTCAAAGTAATCCCTCCCAGATAAAATACAATTTGTCAAAAAAGTATTGGGAATTGGTCAATAAAACACAAAATATTTATTATTCATCCAAATTTATTGTATCACCTTCAAAGTAGGCCCCTTTCATAATAATACGCTTATGCCAACAAATAATCCGATCAAAACTTTTTTTTAACGCTTTTTCTGCAATCAACTTCAGCTCTCACCTGAAAATTCTCTTTTATGTCTTATATCGACTGGAAACGGGTGCCTTGAAGTGGTAATATGAGTTTGGAAACAGAAAAAAATCAGCAAGAGCCATATCAGGTGAATACTGGTGGTTGTTCGATGGTATTTGTAGAATTTTTGACCAGAAATTCGTTCACAATGATAGCCTCTTGAGATAGTGTGTTAACGTGGTGCAAAATCCACAAGTTTTTTCCACAAATCCGGATTTTTTTTATGAATTTGCTCTCTCAAACGCTGCATAACACTCTTTATTTACTGTACGACCTTCTGGAAAAATTCCAAGCACGTTAATTAAGGAAAATATTTATCACCACCTTGACTTTTGATCGACTTTGACGTGGTTTTTCCAGTTTCAGCTCATTTGGAAGACACCATTCCAAAGATTGTTGACTGGTTTGCAAATCAAACTCGTAAAACCATGTCTCATCACCAGTTAGAGTGAATTTTATTATGAATGTGGGGTCAGAATTGGCTCATTCTACCATGGTTTCAATAATCTTTACGTGATTGAGTTTTTGAAGAAAATTCATTCAGGTCTTTTGGAACTGGTCGAACGGCAACACATTTCATGCCCAAACGACAGTTTAAAAAGGTACAAACTGATTCACGAGACAGAAAAAGTGCAGTGGCTATCGCTCTCAAACCTAAATGACAATTTTCAGTCACCATTTCCATCACTTTAGCAATGTTAACTACAGATGATGTCGATGGCCGACCAGAGCGAGGCAAATCTTCCATCACAAATTGATCACTTTTCAATTCACTGTACCACTCATATGCATGTGTTTTTCATAAAGTCGATTCACCGTAAGCCTTCCGTAACATTTTCAGTGATTCGGCACATGAAATCCCATTTGCAAAGCAAAGTTTGAGACAAATTCTTTGTTTGATATTTTTATTCATTGTAAAAATCGCTAAGAACACTTGGGATGAACTGACAACAATGAGCAGTGTAAACAAACTAAATGACAGAAGCACTCAAACTTAGTGTCAGCATAAATGACAGTTGTGTCAAATTCACGACAAAAAGAATTTGATAATCCCTTTAAGCACGCTTTTTAAATTATCAATTCCCAGTACTTTCTTGACAGAATGTACACTTGTGCCAGCACTTTTTCCAATCTTGGAAGCACTTCTGGAATTCACTTTTCAGTATAGCATTCAGCTACTTCAGCAATTCCATTTTTATTTCGTGGCTAAACTTCATCTTTTTAAATTTCTGTTCAGCCTCAGAAATACAAAGAAGTCACAGTGGGACACGTCGGGCGAATACAGTGATGAGGGAAAACAATATTTTTGGTTTTTACCAATTCCGGGAAATTTCCATGTACTGCTTCAAGCAAACTGCACGCAACTTCCAGGTTTAGCAGGAACTTATGATTCAAAATGCTATTGAAATCAAAGAAAACATTGAGGAACCTTCACATTTGATCAAACTTGTCGAATTTTTTTTCAGTCCTTGGCTCTACAGACAGCTATCATACGATCAATTGGGCATTGCTTTCAATGTCATACCTATACACCCATGTTTCATCACCTGTTATGACCATTTTAAGAAGTTCTGGATTGCTGTTGACTTCAATTAGCAATTCCTGAGTGATGTCTAAGGGCTGTTGTTTTTGGTTGAAATTCAGCAATTTTGGAACTAACTTTGATGCGACACGTTTCATGCCCAAAAATCTGGAAAAAAAAATAGCTTAGCACAAGACAAATGATATTCTGACATCAGCAACCACTCTATAGTGATAGGACCATTTTCCAGATTAATTTTTTTCACTTGTTCAATGCCATCGGTAGTTGATGTGTTAGAGCGTCCAGAGCAGTCATCTTCAACTAGCTTCATGGCCCTCTTGGAAACATCTGTACCACTCATTAAGCTCTTGTTTTACTCATAGCAGATTCGCGAAAAGCTACTGATAACTTTTCAAATGCGGTACTGCACTTTATTCCACTTTTCAAGAAAAATTTTATAGAAATTCTTCTTCTTTTTTTAGGAAGTACACCAAAACACCCTTATCCTTTTTAACTATCAAAAATAAACATTAAAAAAGGCTGCCAATTGCAATGTACTTCAGAAACGTGTATAAAAAAAAATATCTGAAAATCTTGTGTATAAAGCCTGCTAAACTAAAAAAAAAAAAAAATTATTTTTTGATCAAACCTTGTATATATCTTTTGAGAATGTGTGTATCATGTAGTAAGAATATCCATCAGTTGAGAAACTGCCCCAGAGCAGTTAAGTAAGTCAATGGTTAAGGCACTTGCTTTCAAAAGTTTGAGGCCCAGTCCCAGGTACAAATCCCTATGGGGCCAGGAATTTTTAACAGCTGTTTTTGAACTGTTTGAGCTACGCCAGAACATTCCATGGTTCGGATTCCGCGCTAAACAGTGGGTTCCAGAGGAAAGGAACAGGCTGTCGCTTACTATGCCTCCTTCAGAGGGATCCAAACAACCTTTGTGTTTAGTTAAGAGACTGCTCACAGCCATCTGAGAGTGACAAAACCAGCCGAGTAATGTTTACAATACTGTAACCAGTTTTAAAATAAAACTTTGGATTTGCACTCATAAGAAAATAATTGAACAGTGGTATCAAAGATATTGCAAAGATATTATTTTTAGATAAGAATGGAAAACTATAATTATCAATAAACATGCTTCTAGTTCTCAGGTAATAGTAATAACTGACAAGCAAATCATTAGCAACAGTAACAGAAAAATATATCAAACTTGTATGCAAATGTTAATCTGAAAGTGTAGATCAGAGTACCCTGCAGACAAAATGAATATTACAGAAATTATGTTTGCTAAAAAATAACACAAACATTAATTTTTTAAAGTGCAAGATTTTTACGGAAAGGCATCGACACGTGGTTTTGTAAATAGTGAACAACACAATTAACAATGATCACAACGGTGAAAAAGCAGAATTATTTAATGGTAAACTGAGTATTCAAATAACAAAGAAGATGTAGCTTTCATGCATTGGTTTCTGTCAAATGATTTAAAGATCACCAAAGCACCAGATATAAGCCTATGTGTCACTACAAGTCACTGGTAAATGGCCTATTTACTATTCCCCGTCTTCTTTAAATATCTGACAGCATGTTCCCCATTACATTATTATTGTAGAAACAGCTTAAGAAAAAAGTTCCCTGAAAAATAATAGGCAGAAGAAAACATCTTACCAGTATTCAGAGTTTCCATCCCTGTGCCATTGCAATATCCACACTTTGCTGCTTTTGTGCCAGGCTCTGCTCGACTTCCGTGACACTTCGGACATGTATCCACCATGTTCACATGTATTTCTTTGTTAACGCCACGGGCTGCTTGTGCAAAGGTCAGATCCATAGTTACCTTAGAACAATAACAAAAAAATGTATCCTCAATTAACCAGTGAATATTACCCATATTTTTTTGAAATTTTTTTTGGAAAAGTTTCTCTTACTTCTGTAAGTATGAATTATTATTTCTATTGATGGTTTAAATCAGCACACACAAAGAAATAATTTGAGAATTCATATCAATGACACTAACAGATACGAAATATATACATATGACTGCAAGCTTATGTTTTGTGTGTGTGAAAAAATTCTTGGCAATTGGTATCAAACCATGTTGCTCTGTAATTTTTTTCCTTAACAGGAGATACTTCTGCCATACTAAGATCAAATCTGTTATACACTCAAAACAGACCTTTGTATTAACTTTTAAGTACACAAAGCTGGCAGTCAACCATTAAAACCAAAATATACAAATAGGTTTTGTTACTTAATCAAGTATTGTGGCTTCCTGAAAGTAATCAGTTAACTGACAGCCACAAATAAACATTGCCACAACTTATCTAGTCCAAGATTCAAAAGCGAAAATTCTATGCTATCACTGTATGGCACCTATTAAGTCTTTGTGCCTTCCATTCAATACACAGGTGCCCTTATTTTACTAAATACTGGGATGCAATTTCTGCAGGCTATAGCATTCTCATTGCTTCTTTCTTAAAGCAGCATATTCCATTCCAACATAATAGAATTTTCATAATCTGAAATTCCAAATATTCCCATCATCACTATTTTATTTATGACTCATTTAGAGTTTATTTCTAACTTCTGCATTTGTTCTGAATCCCGGGAGTTTCTATCTGTCAATTTGTCAATTATGCCATGAACACAAAAACATACCCATATCTTCACATTCATAGCATCATTATGGATGTTAATTTAGCTCTGATCTACCTTAATAAGTCTATTATCAATTAGCCAAACATGTTTAGTTTTTGTGCCTTAAACTAGTATCAACATTCAGCAAGTTTTCATCAGTTTGATATTAAAAGCTCCCTTTCATTTGGCATGGGAATTTGAATAAGTCTTATAACCTAACAGTCCTCAATCCGACATAGCAGCAAGAATAAGCAAACACTAGTATTTTGTTAAGCATCCAAAAAGTAAAACCACAATCAATAATGTTAACTCTATTAGTCTACACAAGCAAAGATAAATTATGGTACAGTATACATTAAACAATTCTTCACCCATGCATCTCCAATCTGAGGTGACCATCTGCCTACAAACTATTCCATGCTGCACTCATAGATCCACTAACTACCGTGCGAGGACTTAGATAAATTGGCGACATTTGGAATCCACTTTGCAGCACGTTATAAACTGTATTACTCAATCTTCGAGGCCAATGAACTGGTTCAATTGCAAGGCTAGTCTTGATACATATAGTAAGAACTTAAATCAATTCCTAATCTTCGGTCTGTGGCTGTCAATCCACAGTGGTGTAAAGCCCCAACAGTTAGGTTCTAATGGAGCTGCCGGAAGAACAGAAGAGACGCTTCGAGCAGAACTGGAAAAAGTTAGTTCGTCAGCACACCTATCCACACACGCCCACTAGCCTTGGCCAATAAGCCCCTGACATCAGAAACTAAGTAACTAATCTGAACAAGGTACCCCATATGTTAACCAAGGACACGAACTATCAATGTGCAGTTTTGATAAAATCCATTCCATTAGTTTTTTGGTTCTGGGAACTCTATCATCAATAGAGTACATTACAATTTCTCTTTTTAAAATAAGTTTCGTTTACAGAAACAACTTTTTTTCAATTATATCATACTAATGAACCCATCACTCTTCACAGATGAAGGCAGGAGGGCCGGAATAAACACAAACATGAACAGTAAACACACTACTTTTCATTTATTGCCGAACAGCAATTTCTATGACACTATTATCAAATTTTATTACAGAGTATAGATGTAGATGAAATAAATGTCAATTATATGCTATAAAACTGCTAATAATGCTCCATGGCTTGCTCACCAGTGAGCTTACTAACAAATTATTTTAATGAAAATCACTTAGCTATTGTGAAAGTGATTGAGAATGGGAGTTTTAAGTGGCTGCACACATTAAACTTATTCCGCTAGTGTCCATTAAAACGTAGCATAATTGATAATTAGGACTTAGTTAATTTGAATCCTGTGAACTTGCTGAAAATTTCCAAATTTTACTATGGCTATAAACAAAATAATGGGCACTAAATTTGAGTCCTACCACTTAGAATAACAGTATTTTATTCTAAAAGAGTAGTCCTTCCATTTGAAAGATCAGTCAGCTGCTATTACCACTAGCCTAGAAAAATTTGAGGAATGTATTAAATTGAAGTTTATGGAAAATTCAGAAGAACTTGATGAAAAATTTGAAGACGATGCTCAATTTACTAATTTAAATGTTACAATAGAGAAGTATCAACAGTACTGTGAAAATAAATGACAGGAATTATCCAACAGAAATGAAGTGGTCACCAAGTGTGGTGATGCAGTTGACGGTAGGAAAGATGAATTTGATGAAAAAATGAACAGCTGGGAAAATCATCTCATTAGAACAGAAGAAAGTAATAAGTGTGTCAGAACTCATCTGAAATTAACTACATGAACTGTATGATACAAGTGGAAAATCTTTTGTAGAGAGTGGAAAGTAAGATTAAAGAAGTATACATAAAAACTTTATTTAGTGTACCCCCTCAAGTACTCATGAATGTACTTGAAAGATCTGAAACTAATAATTTTACAAACCAAGGTGGCATTCACTGAGTAAATTTTTTAAAAAGCTTTGAAAAAGTAAGATTTTTAACATGGATAGTGCTAAACATTTTCAACATTTGAAAGATGGAGCCAGAATTTGGGGATTAAGACAGCTTCCAACTAGTAAAACCTATATAGAGCTAAGAACAGATTTTTTTTATTTATTTCTGGTCATTTGAAACCGTACAAAGCTAAGAAAGAATTGGAGAATGATAGGCAGTATCAATTGTAATGAAAAAGAAACTATCAGCTGGCGAGACATTTTCTGGCAAACAAGTGTACCTAACTGGTTTTTGGCATTTCCACTTGAGCGTAACCCTTTCACCTGTCTGACCTCCCTTGATTAACTCACTTTTTTTTCACCAACTCTGGCACTAGGGATAATATGGCTTTCACTTTCACAAGCCTCTTCTTATCTTCTCTAAGCAAGTAATTTGTGGTTTCTGTAAACACTGCTTAGTTTTGTGTAACGTATTTGCGAATATTAGGACAAGGAGGGGATTTTTTTTTTAATGGACATTTGAAGTGCAAACGATAAAATTAAACTAGTACATATGTTTCAAGAGTTTATGACTTGAAGTGAGTGTATTTAACAAAAGAGTACCAATGAGCAATCCGATTTCATAGAACTGGGATTGATTCCATTTAAATATTAATTGATTTTTTAAAAATATTTTACTGAGATTTTCTTATGAGAAGCAAGTGTATTTAAAAGAAGATTTATTATTTTTTTATTTCAAGATAAACTTAATTTAACATAGAATGAAGTGTTAATATTTATGAGTAGACTAATTTCAATGTTGAGACAGTTAGTAGTTTCTATAATGATTTCACAAAATTTCTCAATGTTTGCAATGGTGAAGAATTTAAATTGTAGAATGTCATTACTGTTTTATATTTGTCAAGAGTGATACACCATTGTGTACAGCAAGCAAAAAACCTGGCTTGTGACAGAAAAATGCATTGTAGAAATATTAATACTTTTTCCCTTTAAGGGTCGAATTTTAAAAAATGCATATATTAAAATATGATGTAACGGAACCAAAGACCTTACGAAGGCCTCAGGCATTTAAATGATACCTCATTTATCAATTTTGTTTAATTATCAAGGGAGATAAATGACTGGAGACACAAAAACGCAATTTAGAAATATTGATATTTTTGCCCTTTAAGGGTTCGGTTCAGAAAATTCCTTTCTTAAAATATAAATATGACCACAGCGGAGACCTTAATCTTTAGAATGATACCTCATTTATCTATTTTGGTTATATATTAATGGAGATAAATGGCTCGTGACAAAAAAAAATGCGTTGAAGAACCATTGATACCTTTTTCCCTTTAAGGGTTGAATTCCAAAACATTTCTTTCTTAGTATATGATTTCAGCAAAGTGGAGACTTTTCACAATCCTACTTCACTTATCGATTTCAGTTAGATACACAAAGAAGATAAATGGCTAGGGACACAAAAAAACGCATTTCAGAAATATTGACCTTTTTGCCCTTTGAGGGTCGAATTACAAAAAAATCCTTTTTTAAAATATAATGTTACCCTGGCGGAGTCCTTAATCTTTAATATGATACTTCATTTATCTATAACGGTTAGATATGAAGGAAGATAAATAGCTTATGACACAAAAATGCATTGTAGAACCATTGCTACTTTTTCCCTTTAAGGGTTGAAATGCAAAAAAAAAAATAAAAAATTCTTTCTTAATATATGATGTCACCAAAGCTGAGACATTACTCTTCATAATCCTACTTCATTTTTCGATATCGGTTAGACACAAAAAACGAATTTTAGAAATATTGACATTTTTGCCATTTAAGGGTCAAATTACGAAAAATTCCTTTCTTAAAATATGATGTGGCCAAAGTGGCGGCCATAAGCTTTAATATGACACCTCATTCATTGATTTCAGTTAAGTATTAAGGGAGATAAGGGCTTGTGACAAAAAAATACTATATAGAAATAATTTATTTGATTATGTCGTGCAAAAAAATAGGGTCAGTTGTATTTCACATTATCTGTTTTTACAAAATCAGCATTGGTTTTGTATGTGCTGTAAAACTGAACAAGGAAATTGCTCTAAGGCATTGTGGCTTCTGAACCAGGGAAATTAATCTTACAATTTACCAAAACAGAGTGGAAAACCACATAAACATAAAAAAAAATGACTATCACAAGTACAAGATGTTTCAATTGTACCCGTTGTTCAATATACAGAGCAAATGAGACGTATTACATGGCTGAATGTGAATAGGGTATTTTACTATGTATGTGAAAAAATCTAAAAATACATAAATAATGTAGTTATCATCGTAAGCAATCAAAATATGTTAATTTTAATTCATAAAAATGTAAAATAATTTTCATCTTTCATTAAAAAGACTCAATATTTTTTTGTCTGCTCTACAAATTCACAAAACGGCATGCACAATAATGGATTCCTATGAGACTCCATCTTATAGCACACACTAAACGTCATACAACTGTATTCACAGATCTTGAACATCAATTTTTCAAATAGTTATTGTTAAAAGACGACTTGTATCTCTTATTTTAAAACATGCAAGATGGATTTGTGAGGGTAAGAGACATTTATTACCTTTTGACAAAGCCGTGTGAGGTTCGATCGTTGTGGACTTTAGTTTTCTATCGGCCTAGCAATCGAATTTGGACAATTCACAATTCAGTTTTATTCAGATTCTTTTAACTGAATCCATTATCTCATATTGCATATAATTTTCTATTATCATTGTCCAACAGAAAATGGGTTGTAGGTTAATATAGTTTGTTTTATAATTTTTATTGCAAATAATTATTTTCAAAGATATGTACTTACACTGAAGTGACCTTAACAAAAGGAGAGGGGTGTTTTTTCAAACAGAGACATTGGATATCTCCTCGCAAGTTTCAATCAAGTCTTTCTTATATTTGTATCAGCAGCCGGTATTTAATCCACAACTTTCAGGATGTTTATACACTCTTTTTCTTACTTCAGGAACTAATTTTAAATAAAAAAACACACAGATTAGTTCCTTTCAAAATCATTCATCTCCACTCTCAAAGTAGTTTTACAGTTGACAGTTGTTAGTTGACTATCTAGTGATTTCACAAACCAAACCATTGTGGTATTGTTTTTGCATGGAAATCTATTTAAATAAAAATGAAATGCTGTTTGTTGGTAATCGCATCACTTGAGAACGGCTGGACCGATTTTGCTATTTTTTTTATGTTCATAATGCACCAAATAAGGTTTTTAGAGAAAGACAAATAGGAAAAGTTGCTGAGAAAATTGGAAAATTCAGGAAA
Source organism: Vandiemenella viatica (assembly GCA_031002005.1). Taxonomy (NCBI): domain Eukaryota; kingdom Metazoa; phylum Arthropoda; class Insecta; order Orthoptera; family Morabidae; genus Vandiemenella; species Vandiemenella viatica. Next base: position 329,858,770 of record CM061920.1, on the reverse strand, counting down.
AACTGAAAATACTTTTTTCTATGGACAGATTTTGTTATTTCTAAAAAAAAATTGATAATACTCCAAATAAGACTTTAAAGAAAGAAAAATTGGAAAAGTTGTCTGGAAAATTGGAATGGCCAAAATAATATTTTTAGAAAAGGAAAACTGAAATAGTTGCCCTGAAAATTCTGGAAAAACTAAGTCCTTCTTTCTACAGACCAATTTTTTTTTACAAAAAATGTTTATAAATAATCTGAATGAGATTTTTAGGGAAAGGAAAATCAGAAAAGTTGCTGGACAAAAATTGGAAAATTCTGAAAAAACTGCTTTTTTCTATTTTTGCACGAAATTGCTACCATAACTCATGACTCAAATGATGAATATGTGCAAGTATATTTTTTTTGTTTTTTTTGTTTTGTTTCTTATGCCCCCAGGATGGAAATAACTCAAACGTTTTCTATTGAAGAAAAAAAAATACGAAAAAAACCCCTGGAAAAACACATTTCAACGTAGTAAATTAAAATAAAATTACCATTGCTTTTATTTTTTTGTTGTTTCACGATCTGTCACACAAATTCAGTTATTTAATTTCTATTTAATTGATATTAATTGATGACACGTGTGCTTGATGATATCGAACAAGGTATTATCTCTATTAGTCATGACAGTGCCCAGACGCCCTATTCACGGCACATTTAGTCAAGAGTTGAAATGCGAAAAACAATATGAATTGAGAAACAGTTCAAAAGAATGTTCTACTGCTGAATTGGCAACAAAAATTTGCTCATGAAAGGTGTGAACAATAGAACTAGAGGGAATTTCTTCTGGGATGCGCCCGGTAAACGGAAAACTTTTTTGATCTCGTTGATTTTGCAAACAATTCACTTGCACTTGCTTCATCAGGAATTGCAGCTACATTGTTGGTAGGCAGTCAAACAGCCCATTCAGCATTCAAGTTGCCATTGAATATGAAAATTAATGAAATTCCAACATGCAACTTTCTGAAGAACTATGTGATGGCCAAAATTCTGCAGCACTGCAAATTGGTCGTTTGAGATTAATGTACGACACAAAAAAAAGTCTTTTGGGGCTTTAGATTGAACGATGCAAGATCTACGAAACAATAAAAATTGTTTAGGTGGTATGTTTGTGGTGGACAAAGTTTTTTAGTGAATTATTGGGAATTATAGCAACTATCACAGAGTTTTATAGAAGCTAGGTCAGATGTGACAGCAAATGTAAACAGGCAAAAAAATGCAAACATTCGCAAGGCAAGAAACCTCTCAGTTGGACAAAACACTCAGCATTTTGCATGCTACCAACAAGTAATCAAGCCAGGATGACAGCATCGGGACAATAGCTGGTTGGTTAGTAGTCATCCCCTCCAAGGAAAATGTAGTTGGGAGAGGCGATCAAAACCCAGGGGCCATCACTGGAACGAGGACGGTCTTAGCAGCAGAGGCCACAGAGATGCCAGAAGGATGAGACAGCAGTAGCAGAAGATGGCAGCTGGGTGCCGCATCACCAACAACAGCCGCAGAGGATGAGACATGGCGTCATCAAAATAAATACAGGTGGGAAGGAACCTGCTTAGATCCAGCTTAGCATCTAGGGGATGAAATAGCCTAATGGGAAGCAAAGGGAGGTGTTAGTCTTGTGGATTAGTCACAAAGCTACAACTGACCTGGTTGGAATAAGGGAATGGAAAGCCTAATGGGTTTCTAAAATGGTTATGTGCTTACTCGAATATTGTACATAACCAAATGGAGTATTATTGACTTGATCTATTGCTCACATGACTTAGAAGTCCCACCCACATAAATGTTCCTGTCGTGGATGGCAGTGCAAAAAAAAAAAAGAAAAAAAAAAAGACAGCCAGTCCACCAAAAAAATGATTGAAATGTAATTAAAACACCTTGAGATTTATTGAGATTTCAAATTTAATGGAAGAAAATAAATCATTTGGTTAACATGCAATTCTGACTTAATTTAACTGTCTTAAATTTTGGAACAAAACCACATCGTTCCATGTCAATCACATTCAAGGCACATGACACATTTGAAGTGTTTCAGTCGTGTAGTGTCAATAGCATTCACCACGCATGTAAGATTTCCCTTCGAACGCACCCCTCCTCAAATTGATTAATCATGAGCACAATCATTAATAAATACAATGATCACTCAGAACTATGTATTTTTCTCATTATTACTTTGTTTACACATTGTCAACAGCTTTTCACAAATTCACAAAATGATCACAAATATTTTTATTGAAATTTGGACGGGTCAACTAGTTTATAATATAAAAATTAAATCCCCTTGTAGGGCACTTATCGATTTCATAAAAATTCTAGTGGCTTATTATTACCAAAGGATCAAATTAATCCACATTTTTAAAAAAATGTAATACATTATTAATGGCTGAGGGAACTTAATTGGTGATGTAACTACGACACAGTTAACAGAGAAATTTAGAATTGAGAGCAACAGCACAGAATACAGACATATCCAACAGTTCAGGATTACTGTGGTGTTACACAGAAGAGAATTTAATAGCAGATTGAAGAATAGAATAGTTTATGAATCTGGTTCAAATAATAATCACATGTGTTCTGTAAAATTTTAATTTGTTCAAACAGATGTAAATACCAGAAGTATGCACATCAGGAGCCTACTTGCCAAGAATTCACCCCATGTTTCATTTATTCTGCCATGCAACTAAGCTGTCATCTGAAATACCGTATAATCATTTTTTGTCTTTTGTTTCGAGTATTAACAATCCAACTTATTACACCTCTCTTTGCTTTCACTTTAATATTCACTTGTAAAATACTGTTTGCATAGTTGCAAAACTCTCCTCATAGGATCGCAGCATCATAACACATTTCAACAGCAAAATTACAGATCTATTTTCTAATTATGATGAAATATATGGATTGGTTTCCCATCAAGAAGAGGGTATAAACAGATCTGAATTCTGGTAATCAAACACACAAAATTACAAATACTACATGAGCCAGTTATTCACAATTTAGTTAATCCCTTTATCTCCTTTCTTTTACCACCATCTCCTTCGCCAACCTGTGATTGTCTAGTGAGGACGATTACTTCATAGTCTGCATTGCAACTTATAGATGCCCATAAAATCAGAATTGGCATTAATTAGCTGGTGATGTAACTACGACACAGTTAAAAGAGAAATTTAAAATTGACAGCAGCAGCACAGAATACAGACATATCCAACAGTTCAGGAATACTGTGGAGTTACACAGAAAAGAATTTAATAGCAGATTGAAGAATAGAATAGTTTATTAATCTGGTTCAAATAATAATCAAACATGTTCTGTAAAAGTTTAATTTGCTCAAACAGATGTAAATACCAGAAGTACACACATCAAGAGCCTACTTGCCAAGAATTCAACTAGAGCAAACAATTGGCTGCTAGTTTCTAATCACACCAATAACATTACTGAAGTACAACAACGCCATTGATCTCCTAAAATTATAGGCAACAAAAAAAAAGTATTTATTAACATTCCTTCAAGCACAGAGCAAAATAAAGCTTCCATAAAAAAAAAACAATTTGGAAGTCACGCAGGTTGAAGTGATAAATTCAATAACAAGAAAAGGATGATGGTAGTTTTCGTGCATTAATTTTAAAATACAAAAACTGGCACACTAAACTCGAAAAACAGCAACAGCGAAACTTCAACATGCAAAAAAGAAAGGAAGAAAGAAAGAAAGAAAAACTTTAGAATTTTGTACCTACCTCTCTGGCAGAACCAAAGCCAAATCGCGACTCTGCAAAGTCTTCACCCACATCCGCACCAAATCCACTGGCATTGAATCCTGCTTGACCAAATATTTTACGGAAAAGTTCCTCTGGGTCAATAGTTGAGCGGAATTGCCAATGTTGCTCAAAACCCTGTGCTCCAGTCCCTCTCTGATCTCCACCCATACCACCCATTCCCATCTGTTCAGAGGTAGTACCCCATGCATCATACTGTTTCCGCTTTGCATCGTCACTCAGCACCTGTAACCACATAGGTTGTACTAAATTTATAGTAAAAATTCATAAACTTAAAAATTAAATGACAATCCTAACACATAAAACTTATTTGAAAGTACTCATTTCTTGAGAGAATATTAAGCAAGTTAAAAAAAAATAGTTTTCTTACCAAACCTATTAAAAGTGATCAAAGAATTACGATGTCACACCTTATTAGCTATTTGTTAAAATATGTCACTTTACACGTGTTTTGGCAGCAAACTATAGTGTTCCAGAATTTCTTCTGGCAAGGAGGATATAAATACCCACGAGGTGTAAAATGGACAAGAAATTACATAAATTTTAAAAGCTAATATTCTCATATTATGAACTATTGCACGCATCTATATAAAACAAATAAAATATAACTGACCAAAAAAAAAAAATACCCAGAAAAAGATAAAAGGGTTATCATACCAATATAAAAAATTTTAAGTACTTGATCTTTAAATAGTAATGCTCTTCATAATAAACAACTTTCAGTTGGCAAGTGTATAAAAATCACTAAATTTTTGTATCTTTTGGAATAACATTTAGCAACTAACCTCTTCTCTACATATTGCTCGTGATTGGAAAAACAAATGATACCTTATTTCAAATGAGGAAGAAAGGAGGACTTATTAGTCCTTCAACAGTGATGTTATTAAGATATTCAGTTACATTCAGTAAAAAGCTCTACATTGAAGAAAAATGTAAAATTTCAAATGAGTGTTCGGATAACTATCGTGGTCCCTTGATTGATGAATACTGTTAACAGCAATCTTATATATTAAAATGATTGGTTTTTTTTGTTTTTATATTCGTCTTCTATGCAGTCCTATACCATTCATCCGATTACGATGAAACTTTGGTGAGTTATTGTACAGAGGTGCAAAGATTTCCGACCAAAAAAAATCATCCTTTCTTCCCCTTTACAACCCTTATTTCTATACGGACCCATATTTTTTATCCGATTTCGATGGTACTTGCACATATATACTTCAAAATCAACAGAAAAATACTTTCAACATTTGGTTTTCAGAAACCCAACCCCTCTCACTCTTTCCACCCTATTAATGTTTGCCGATGTTCTTTATACAAAGCTATAGTTTCTATCCGATTATGAAGGAACTTTGCACATGTATACTTTAAAGCAAAACAAGTGCTATCTACATTTTGTTTACAAAAATCCAGCCCTCTCCCTCTTTACTCCCTCCCCTATCTTCATTTAAAAATTTGTTTATAGAAACAGTTTTTATCAGATTTTTGATGGAACACTGCACACACATACTTTAAAACAGAGAGAAATGTATTGACTACATTGGGTTTAGAAAAACCCACCCACTCTCACCCATCACCCTTCTTAAACAAAATTTACACATGAAACCATTCAGTTTTTTTGTGAATATTTCGAAAGTGGATGGTGATGCAGAATTTTTATGATATTCTGTTCAAAAGGGATAACACATCAGAACTTTCATAGCCACCTGCCGATCAATGCTGGGTACTGTGTTTTTGCAGAAGACAGAAAGTATTGTATAACCCAAAGCACCAGAATAAACTTTTTCAATTTTAATTTCGTGGATAAAAATCGTTGTCTTTCAGTTACTTGGTACATGTTAATGTGTCTGTTTTCAATATGTGTACCCACTTAAGCAATAAAAACAGGCATTGCAATGCATGCCAGGCAAAGCTAGTCCCTTATAAAAATGCTTCCTGTGTGTTTTGCCAGACAAGTTCTTCAGCCATACACGATGTTTCGACAGCTTCCTCTGCTGTCTTTATCAGGTGAACTGAAAGTTAAAGTTCCTACTGTGACAACACATCACCGACTATGTATGCCTCGCAATTCTGGCTGTATAAATACCCTGCGGTCAGCGGACGCATATGAGGCCCGTCATCTGGGTCTATGGGGCCCGCAATTGACGGCTGTATATTGGCTCTCTTCCAACAGACCAATGTCTACTGCACTGCTGTTGCTGACCTTGGATGACAGTAATTAGAGAATTGCTGGAGATTAGATTGAGCATGAACAACATGAACTGAGATGGTTGTTTCTTGAGTGAAGCATAGAAGCATGTCATCCAAGATCTGCAACAGAAGTACGATACACATGCATGCTGGAAGAGAGCAGATATGCAACCGTCTATTGCGGGCCTTGTATGAGACCCAGACGACATGGTGGCAAATGGGAGAGCAGTTTTCGTAGTGGGCCTAATATGCGCCTACTGACCGCAAGGTATATATACGAGTAAGAATTGTGAGGCATACACAGTGAGTGAGTGACGTGTCATCGCAGTAGCAACTTCGACTTTCAGTTCACCTGATGAAGAAAGCGGAGAAAGCTGTCAAAACGTGGTGTATGGCAGAAGAACTTATCTGGCAGAACCCCAGGGAATTTTTTCTTATCAGCAGTATGCCAGAAAAGAATCAACTCTCACAGGAATAACTTAGGTAAAGCTCTTATATAAAAAAACACATTAGTAACTCAGTAAACAATTTCAAATGGCATAGATACATAAACTACAATTGTTACCTCATATGCTTCCGAGACTTCTTGGAACTTCTTTCCTGCATCAGGATCACTTTTATTCGTGTCAGGATGATATTTTTTAGCCAGCTTGTAATAAGCTGCTTTAATATCTCTTGCAGAAGCATTTCTTGCCACTCCTAAAGTCTCATAATAATCCTTTCTCTTTTGTGTAGTAGATGAGGTGGTGTGAAAACTTTTATGAACTGTAAGGAACAAAGAGTAATTTAATACACAGCCATTAAAGTTGCAGTTTGCTCACAAAATTCCGTCGTCTTTTTCTTAAACATCACAGCACTTAAACAAATGATTTAAAGGGTAATTTTTTTTCCTATAAGAAATTTTAACAAGAATACATTTAAAGTAATAAAAGTTTTTTTTATAAATAATAATAATTAACCTACTGCACAAGTACATCAATTTTGATGAATATTACATTTTTTTTTGTTAAATAGAACTATACTTCTTAACTCTGAAAATCCTTTAGACTGTGATGAGCCAAGGTTTTTAGCAATTTACAGGGAATTATAGCTACTTTTACAGAGTATTATAGAAGCTAGGTCAGCTACGACAGGTACTGTAAACAGGCAAACCAGAAAGAATGTGTCAACTTGCGTGTCAATGGCCCGGTTAGTAGGCACAATTTGCGATTGAAGGATTGGCATCCCCTCCCAGGCAAAATGTAGTGGGGGAAGGCGAGCAAAACTCAGCCGCAGGGAACAGCGAGAGGTCATTTTGCTGAGCGCCGAGGACAAAAATATTCGGGAGACGAGCACCATCTGGAGGCAGAGCAAACGTTGCACGCAGGTTGCAGCTGCAGCCTTCGCCGAGCAACAGATCAGCTTCACCATAAGACAGGTGGGACTAAATCTGCTTAGACGAAGATAGAGTTGGAGATGGTTGAGTTCAATGTGGGCTTTCTGGAATATTAGTCTCTGACCTGGCTGGAAAATGGGAATAAATGGTCTAATGGGTTGTTAATTGGTGCCTATGTACTTAAGTGAATAAATGTGAATACTTGTGCATAACCAGCTGGTCACGCATTCTACTGCTCAAAAGCCCTCCAAAGCATTATTATTCGGCCCAAGGCAGGCCTAGAGAAATAATAATAGGAGGATATTGTTTGTTGTCAGGTGTGACATCAGCCAACACGAGGAAGTGTTGGGCATTAGGGTAGACGTAATACTCCAGCAAGTTTGCAACTAATGAAAGTAAAATAGAGGTCAAAGAGAAAAAAAGATGGCATAAAATATCATCCAATCCACAGTGTTACAGGATAGTGGCAAAGAATCAACACAGCAGTAAGCAGTATTGGCATGCAGAATCAGGAACTCAGTGCACAGGCAGCAAAAAAGCAAGGAAACAATCAAGCGCTATGTGAATAATCAGCAGTCCATCACAAAAGTGAGTAGCAAGCAGGAAATGTAGTAAAAGGAACGAAGGGGCAAGTGAGATTATCAGAGACATTAAAATGAATTCCTTCTGTGGCGAGAAAGGAGCCTTGAATGTATTTTTAGATCATTGTGACATGGTATTCAGCCTTGTCGAAGCTGGAGGTTATGAAATTCTGCTAAAATTTGTAAAGACCTGTATTGGGGTCAAGCTAGGCAGCAAATTTCAGTACGTGTTAAGATTGGAAGGATGTATGAGCAGCGCTGGTAGAGAATTACTGACCAAAATGCACGGTTGACCACTATTCAATAAATATGTTTGCGAGTTGGCAGAGCGGAGGGAAATTAGTGGCAGAATGGGCCAACTAGTTGGATGGAATAGTGCATGAATTCTGGGAAGCAACCAAGAAAGATTTAAAAGGGAGTGAACTACCAGGAGCCTTGAAATAAATCCACAGTCTTGCTCAAACAAGGGTTAGTAGACAAGAAAATCATTACATTAGTCAGCGCCAGAGGCACGGAGTTATCATTAATGCAAACTGTGGAAATTGCTATCACTGAAGAACTAGTAATTATGTCGGCAAAAGAGAAACGACAGCACAAGGGACGTGATCAGAGGCAGCATGTGGAAGTAAATAGAGGAGAAAGAAAGGAATATTGGAATGCAGTTAGCCTAAGGATTACCAAGGATAGCCAGCTGTGTGGAAGGTCAAGGCACAAGGCAAGGCATTGTGGAAGAGCAGCAGCTATATGCGACAGTGGTGATATCACAATGTCAGCTCTGTTGGCAAAATGGGCACAAGGGGAGGCAATGCTGAAGTGATGCACAAGAGCTCACTGCACAGCCAGATGAACCAACAGGGAACAGAAGGATAGAAGACGAACAAAGAGAAGCAATCATGGAGTTAAGACAGTGGAGGAAGGGCCCAGGGAGGCTAGAAGGGCACAGAAGAGCCACTGCCAAGGTGACGTTAATTTGAAGGATCCTATACATTGTGAAAAGTGTAATCTGTGAAGCCATACAGGATTATACCATGCCTATAACACCATGAAAAGTAACAAGTGCCAACGACAGGGGTTACCATCCCCGGGATTGTAGCACGTGCCTGTGGATCGAACAAGTGGGAGGAGCACGGAGGAAACCAGAAGAGTTAGGAAACTAAGGAGGAGCATATCCAGGTAGTCCGGGGATACTCAGAACCAGAGCTAAACAAGAGCGACTGCATTAGCGAAAATCAAAATACATTGAGTTGGAGTGCGAGGAAACCAAATATAGTCCACTTAAGTTACTTCTGGACACAGAAGCACAGGTCTCCCTTCTCAGGTCAGAGTGTGTGAGGGAAACCTGGAAACATGAAATGACAAATGGAATATGAATTAAAGGAATCGCAGGAGAGACCCTCCCCACGGAAGGAGTAATAATGGTTACCAAGGAGTTGAAAAAGTGCCGGTGGGGGTAGACACCCCATATGATGGACAATTGGAAGAGACTGGCTGAAGAAGTGGAAGGCCATAATAGACTATTTGAAAGTGGTAGTGCACGTACAAGGATATACAATTAAAATGAGGAGTGAACAAGAAGTGGAAGTGAGTCAGTGACAGGAAGTAATTCTGGAAATAGCCCAAAGAGAAGATACGTACAAAATACGCATATGAGTGCGGCAAGAGAATGTGGTGGAAGTAGAAGTGGAAGGATAGTGCCTTCCCAACGCCACTGATAGCTGATATACTATACCAGTTAGGAAACATGCAATACTTTTCAATACTGGACTTAGCAAAGAGGTATCACTAAATCAAGTTGACAGAGGGAAAACGGCATTCAGCATGCCAGATGGTCCTTACCAAGTGCACCCATTACCTATGGGATTGACTGATGTGCCCTGTACTTTCTAGCGGATGATGAAAATTGTGATAAGGGAACCAGAGGAGTAGGCCATGACCTACCTTGATGATGTCAGTGTTCAGTGCGACATTGAAGAACATATGGATAATTTTGCGAAAGTGTTTTGAGAGGCTACGAGAGCACAAGTTGAGATTGCAGCCACCTAAGTGTGCATTGCTATGCTTGGAGGTAGCATATCTAAGGCATATTCAGATGGATAAGGTAGTGAAACCCGATCCGAGCAAGGTCAAAATAGCGAGGGAATTTCCGAGGAACCATAGTAAGGCAACTGCCAGGATTCCTGGGTCTCCCAGGTTATTACAGAAGATTTATTCAAGGTTTCAGTCAGATTGCGAAACCATTATACAATTTGATAAAGAAAGGACAATAGTACGATTCGGGAACGAAGGACGAGGCAGCTTTTTGTATGCTAGAGAGGTGTTATGTAGCACCCTGTAAGACGCGAGGCAAAAAGGACTTTGTCTTAACTATGACTGTGTGTAAGCCTTGGATAGTCCAGTTATGACTATGCTACAATAAACAGGTTGCCACTCAGCTTTCTTTTATACCTCAAGCTAAGGAAAAGGTATCGGTAAATATTGTTTAAGAGTCAGTTGTTGTTTAAACTCACTATATTCTGGAAATCTTCCACAGTCAATAACTGAATAGGCAATCAGGCAAAGTCACAGAACAAAGTTTACAAGTTCGATTAACCAATTCAAGCCAAACCATACTCCGTAGTTTACAGTATCACTTTCTACTAAGAGAAATCTAATAAAGGTGAGTCACATGCACCCATTGTTCCACTGCTTGGTTAACTTTAAACAATCCCGAGGCCTCACTTGGAGAAATACTTTCTTAATACAACATTGTAATAAAATTGTATGATCTAAGCTGCATGTTAATGAGCCTACTGTCTCTCAAAGACTAACCGATTGCTACTGCGCGAGACTACATCTTATCGCGTGCACTGCTTCTCGAAGACTACGGGCGACTAACTGCGCTCGCTGTCGCTGCGAACAAGGAAAATTCTAGGCATCTACCTGCTCTCTCACGAACCGTGGGAAAGTCCCAAACCACCTATTTCCCACGAGAATATGCTAGCACTGATCAGATAACTGATAAGTTTCAAATACGGTTTCATCATCCTAATTTTGACCTTGACAATAAAAATAATTCTATCTCTCTGAAATTTTACAAGTTGCTAGAATTAGTAGCAAATGTTAACTTTTGTTATTATGAAAAATTACGTAACTTTAATATTTTAATCGAAAATAAATAATTTAGATACGAACTTACGCAATACCACTCCAAACGAATGATGAAGGCTGACGAAATGCAAAATACTATCTCAACAACTGTAAAAATCTGCTTTCTAGCTTAAATTATCATAGAAACTAACTATAGAAATGAAATACAATATTATCCAATCTAACTAAAGGTTCTGAGAATAAAATTTTGTCCCGCAGGTATAAAATTTAAGACATACCTTACAACCCGCCCCAGTTCTTCATTACTCTGAGTTCGAAAAAAAAGTTCTGTATTACAACAGATGCCAGTGAATATGCAATTGCTTAGTCAGCAAGTAGATGTAAAAGAGGCAGTGACTGTGAGGACACTGACCAAAGCAGAAAGGTCATTTTCAAGTATTGAGAAAGAGATGTTGGCAGTTTGGTAGTCAGTTAAGCAATTCTGAGTCTATGTGTACGGGAAGTAATTTTGTATTCGTACAGACCATAAACCTCTCCAGTGGTTAGGATCAATCAAGGATCCTTCCTTACGATTAATGAAGTTTAGATTACGGTTGGAGCCATACAAGTACACCATTCAGTACTGGCCAGGATAAGGAAAATAATGTGGCAGAAGCATTATAGCGCATACGACAAACTTTAGCAGTAAGAGGTGTGAAAGGGAATGAAGGCGATGACGAAGCCAAAGCCTGCAAAGTAGGTCGAGTGGACGACACGGATATGATGAGCAGCAACCCATAGTACACAGCAGCTCAAAATTAAACCAATAAGGAGAAAAAAAGAGATATTACATGAAGTGCACAACACACATTTGCAGAAATCAGAGAAGCCTGAGAACTTTTAAAAGATTAAGCAGCAAGCAACTATATAAAGCATCGCCAGCTATATAAAGTATTGCCAGCTATATAAAGCATCGTCAACTATATAGAGAGATGCAAACTGTCAAGTAAACAAAAGAATACGGTCTAATGTGATAATTCTGTTAAAAATCACTGACAGCCTGGATCACATTTTCGAGGGGTGTGATATTGACATAACTGAGCCGCTTAATGAGCACGCATGGAAATAAGATATATTTTGACGTTCCAGGATGCCTTTAGCAAGTATCTCTTCGCTGTACCCATTGAAAGATAGGATGCTGAAACAATGAGTCGGGCGTAGGTCGAAGAAATTTTGTGTTATCGCATTCCTTCTACGTTACTTTCAGACAACGAAAAATGCGAGTTTGCTGCTGAAGAAGGTGAGTGAAATACTTAAGGTGAAATGAATATTTACCATCCTGTATCGACTGAAGGAAATGGGAGCCTTGAGGGTACTCATAAGACATTAAAAGCTATGTCCACACTTGTGTCTCTTCCCTTTCAACTTGCCTTTTCCTCTTGCCCGTTCCTCTTGCAATATGCTCATCATGAGGCATGCCCTAAACGCAGGCCTCAGGAGGCATGCCTTTTAATGTCCACATTCACGCCTCATGAGGCATGCCCCCCAGTGTTCTGGTGTAACCGCAGCTAGATGGATGATCCAATATTATATTAGCGAAATACCGGTGGTTACCGAGGATGCATTTCGTTTGACATTTCATCTAATTAAACCATATAAAGTTGATTTGGATGAAGGATCGCCAAAAAGGATTTCCAATTATAGGCTGTTAGAGCAAGGCTAGCGGTTAAAAAAGCCTTTGACCCTCTTGCTTCCATTTTCTGAATTTTCCGGAAGCCAACTGAAATCAAAGTTAAAAACACGATTGTGGACAGTCTTATATTTGAACAATTTCATTCCTATGCACCCGGATTGTACAAGATCTTTGGATAGTGAAGATGCCAGCATAGGAACTACTATTCCCGGAATTTGGCGCGGAATCACCGCAAATGACAGTGGCTTCACCCCACTTTGGAGAATTCCTTGAAGACATTCTTTGAATGCTTCCCGGAGACGAGATGAATTCGTATTTTATTTCACCGACAGGCAGTATACCATGGCGATATAACTGCTTGCTAATGATATAACATGAACATTTTCAGCTCGAGAAGTATCTGGAAAACGTTGCTGAGTATAGCACACTTTCAACAAATTTGGTTTCTGGAAGAAAGAAACCTGCGTATTACCTACCCGTGTATACATGGGCGTATCCAGCGAGGGGGAGGGGGGCTGCTGCCCCACCTTAGAAGAAAAATCAAGTTGCCTTCAGTACGCTTCGACAAGTGAAGAACTGGCTCAGGAGTACTATGGGAGAGGAAAGATTGCCTGATGAGCGTGCATCGAAATTTCGTGAAAGTACACCGTGAGATATTGACAAATAAAGTTATTGAAAATTTTTCTGAGAATCGGAGACGATTAATGTTTACATAAAAAACTATAATTGAGTTACGATCTTGATTAACTGCATAGTTGGTCCTTGGATTACTATGTGAATCAATAATAAAAATAGTTTCCTCAATAGGTTTGAGCTTTATTTTATAAGAAATCGGCATGTTTAATCCCCCACCCCATTTCCTCGGAAAAAAAAAAAAAAAAAATATGTGTTGCCTCCCTCTCTAATTCAGATGTTGCTCCCCCCACCCCCCCTTAGTTCTGATACTGGATACGCCCTTGCGTGTATATCTAATATGTTAGAATGAACTGTTCATGATCCAAGAAAATCGTGCATATCAATAAGTAAGTTAAGATTATAAGGCGTTAACAAGATGTTGATTGAGTTAATTACTTGTTCATTGTGTAAGCCTCTTGATGTTAAACCACGTATGACAAATTTGAATATATATTTAACATAAAAAGTGTTGCAGTTTTCGCAGCTGTCATGATGTAACCATACAATTGACATCGTTTAACAGAAAATATTTCATTCCAATGAATAATCTGCACTTCTTGAAATTTTTAAATAGATGACAGGCTACCTCTGTACAAATGACTTGTTTATTCAGAATATTCGTTAATACTTTCACATACATCCGTAAATGCATCTTACTGCTTATTACAACAAATGTTATTTACTGTTACTGAATAATATGGTACTTAGTGCTGCTTAAATCTGTCTATTGGTATACTAAGTACATTATGAAGCTTGAACCCATAAGTTAAACGAGATTAAATATTACCTATGTGAATATACTGTACAACTGCACACTAAATATTACACGCCAAATTTTTGTTCAAGAATCTCTCCAAAACAAACAATCCTACATTGTCAAACTTTTTCACAACAATCAATCAATGCAAAATATTAATCAAAATAACCTTGAATTGATTTTAAATGATGCGAAAAATTACTAAATACTGATTATAATTACGTCACTTAAATGAATGACCAAAAAACCTATGAAATAACGTCACAAAAGTGCCGCGACATTGCGTAACTTTACTAGAATGAGCGACATATTGCAAGCGGAGACGCATGAGAATCCACTTCACCTGGAAACGCTTGCAATACGCCATGCCTCCTGGTTTGTTGAACGAATTGAGGATCTCGGGCATGCCTGGCGCATGCCTTTCGAGCCTCTCCCACGTGCAATATGACGCATGCCTCTGACGATCAAAAGTTGAACAAGTGTGGACATAGCTAAAGAGTACCTGAGACTAAGTGGACGAGACGAAAGAAAATTGGGAAGAGTTACTAAAATACGCCACTTTCGTCTACAATAGTACATGCCATACGGTGACTAAATATTCACCTCATCTCCTAGTTTATAACAAGAGGCGAACATTAAGGAGCATTGCAGAAGCCAAAAGAACCTACTTACAATTACGACGACTACGCGCATGCTTTACGAACAACGGTTACAGGCGTTACATGAAAGTGTTAAACGGTTCACAAGAGATCGAAAGGATAATAAGGAAGAGTATGATCAACGAGAGAATGAAGAAGATCTCAGCTCTGGAGACAGAGTTTTGGTGGAAGACTTCTCCCTGGGAACGGGGCATTAAAATAAATTACAAGTGTCTTATTCTGGACCACATGTGGTGACTCAGGTAAAATACTTGAATTTAGTACTACGAGAAAATAAATATCCCCTCACAACGGTACACACAAAACTTGTGAAATGATTCTACTAATGGCAGTCAAGAAGGCGCTGTAAGAGCCAGAGTGACACACATGTGTGGAGAGATTGCCTATGAGGAAGGTGTTGTATGAGGTCAGAAACGTTATGCGAGGTTTGTGCCAACGTGCACAAAACGTGGCAAGACAACATGAATGCTTATTTTCACACATGTGCAAGGTCAAGAAACAAGTTAACATAAGGAATATGGAACTTTTTTTACTTATGGCTTTAGCCCTCGTTGACAGCTCAAGTCATTAGAGGCGGGATGGGACTGGAGACAAGGAACGGGAAGGAATTCGGCCATGGCCTATTTGAAGGAAGCATCCCGGCATTAGCCTGGAGTGATTTGGGGAAACCACGGAAAACCCAAATATGGAACCACCTCGAAAGAAAACACAGAGGGTACAACAGCATACTTCAAACAAGGATGAACATACATTGAGGATCAGCACATCATGATACAGGAAGAATTAAGTTGTTAAGTTTATGATGAAACAAGTGTTATCTTGTATCAGGCTGAAGTTTAAAATGTTTACAATTACTTATGGAAATGAAGCAGATAGCATATATTGTAGTTATGGACACGAGAAGTTGTGAGTAAGGAAGATGCATCATGAACTATTAAGGGTGCAGAACGAGTTATAATATGTTGTCTATAGTCAAATGGAGCTGTTACATAAATGGGAACTAAGTGTTTCAGAGGGAAAACAGCTGCAATGGGATGGGAGGAAGAGTAACGCAATGGAGGCTGAGGAAGAACGTGCTCCAACAGAAGCAGTCGACCTAACCAGTCTCTAAAAGGAAGCTGGTTACGACAGGTAAAACACTGTGCAAACGAAGATCTACGTCACAATGGTGGGGCACTGTACTGGGTCAGCCACATCATCGCGAGACGTCATACGACCTTGCTAGCAGCCTGGGTCAGCTGGCACCGAGTGGTGCTGAGCTTGCAGCCCGTCGCCGACGCGACAAGGTAGAGCCATACAAGCGACAACAGATAACAAGATAGGCAGCCAAGAAGACACACATTTTGCAACACCACACATACACTAAAAAACCACTGTACACACATTACCTGTAGCTTCAATGCACGCAAATATGAGAAAGGCAGAACATTGTATGGGGGGGAAAATTATATGAAATCTCTTTAATTTTAATTAATGGAATAAGGGTAACATTAGTTGGAAGACAGGGGAACAGTCTTAACCCCCAGATGGGAGTTGTGGTGAGCAAACGTTTTTAGGGATTTGCAGGGAATTATAGCAACTTTTACAGAGTATTAAAGAAGCTAGGTCAGTTGCAACAGATACTATAAACAGGAGTGCCAGAAAGAATGTGCCGACTCACGAATAGATGATCTGCTTAGCAGGACATGACCGTCAGCATTTCACACAATCAGTGGCACAATTTGACCATTATGACCGCATGAAGGTGGCAGGCAATTGGAGGATTGACATCCCCTCCCGGGCTGTGCGAAGGGAAGGCGAGCAAACAGGGAACGGCGAGAGGTCATCTTGCAGATCACCAAGGACAGTCAGGAGATAAGCGCAGCCGGAGGCAGAGCAGAAGTATCGAGCAGGTCGCAGCAGCAGCCTTCGCCGAGCAACACATCAGCTACACCATAAGACAGGTGGGAATGAATCTGCTTAAATGAGGATAGAGTTGGGGATGGTTGAGTCCAATGGTGATTTTCTGGCGTTAGTCACAGAGCAAATTGACCTGGCTGGAAAAGGAGAATAAATGGTCTAATGGGTTGCTAATTGGTGACTGTGTACAAAAGTGAATAAATGTGCATAACAAACTAAAGTATCATTTACGCAATCTACTGCTCACATGACATAGGGTTTCCTATCCACATATAAGTCTTCCTCTTGGTGGTGGCAGTAGCGAAAAAAAAAAAAAAAAGTGTAGCCAGTCCACCATAACACAGAATGTTTCACTGTGCCCACATTCATGCCCCACTACGCTGTTCTGATGCTGTCTCAATGGGAGAATTTGTTGTTAATTGTTTTGTTGCATTACTCTTCTTATCTGTAGTGTCTAAGTTTTTATGTTGAACTATGGAAAGACTTCCCCCCCGTCCTTTTTTATCAATTCCGGTATAACCTAGCAGCAACTTGCAACTACACACAATAAAGCTAAAAAAAATACGTCTATGATGACAAAAATCATACATTCTACTGATTCAAAAGTTTGAAGGATGAGGCCTCAAAGTTTCAGAACAAACACTCAAACTTATTTGAAAGAGATGGTACACCGTACAATAGCAGTAAAAATTTGGACAGTTTCACTGTCACAATTTTTTTCATTCACCATTTTCTGTAAATCATATTAGTAATATCAGTAAAAGGGTATTTTGTTCATTTTTTTTAAACTTACAACAATCTTATAAACCAGACAGATTTCAGTTCACAATTTGACAATCATACTAAAATCACTAGATTGCTTAAAGCTGCTGTACATTAACCTTGTTCAAAAATTCAATATTTATCAGATATGGATATCAAAAATTGCCTGCTTAATTGAATCACCATTATAAGTATATACCTGCAGTATTTTCTTTAAAATTCCTCATCATCGTCGTCATTATTAGAAGTTTCCGCTTTTGCAGGTTATCCAGCACATCCTTTTCGAAGTCTAGCGGTCACTCCAAGAGTTTCCATCAATCACTTGTTTCCAAACAACTTCCTTAGCCTAAATGCCATTCTTCACTTGGTCCACCCATCTTGCCCATAGTCTTCCAATTGGTCTCCTAACCTTCCCACTGTTCAAGAGTGCTAACTTTGGTATACTTCCCTCCTCCGTCCTCATAACATGCCACAACCACTGCAGTCTCTTCTTTACTAACATCTCTTCCAGTGCTTCAACTTGTAATCTCTTTCTAATGTTTATCTTTTCTTTAGACATTCTCTACCCCATCAGAAACTTCATCTCTGCCGCTTGTAATTTGCTAATATTTCTCTGTGCCCAAGTCTAGGTTTCATAGCCATTGGCAAGTAGTATACTTTACACACCAAAGTTTTGGCTTCCTTCTCTATGTTCCACCTCCAGATCGTATTATCAGACAATAGCTTGAGCAATGACTGCTATGCAAAACCTCATTAATATCAGATAAAGATTTACAATTACAATGCTAACAATAAGATGATAGTATGATGCAATTCTAACCTCTTTAATGGGCCACACAGCTAGTGTGTGTGAGAAATATTTGTAAAACGTAAAATCAAACAAGCGCATCAGATGTCTCCAACAAGATATGGTACTAATTTTAACTAGAGCCTAACTTCATTAACTGTTACCATTGGTGTTTGGACATTGGACTTTATTTAAGGAGATGGGGTGCCATGTACTGGCTCAGAAGGAGGAAAGAGAAAAAGGTAGCAAAAACTGTACGTTGTGAGGCAACACCAAGATAAGGAGACTCAGAAGATACTTTTGGTTGTTTGACAACAAGAGTGGAATCGCAGCCAAATGGACAAACATACAATTTATTTCCTTGCATGGAGGAAGAATTAAGAATTAAGCATTTTCAACCTTCTTTGGGATTGGCCATATTAACAGTTTAATTATTGTGGAAACTAACAGATGCAAATGTGGTGGAAAAGGAACATTTATGAAAATTGAAGTTGGACTCCTAGATTTCAATGAGAAAGGGTGATAGCACAAAAGGAGACCCACAAAAACAAATTACATCAAATATAGGAGAATGCATATCCCAGAGATGGTACGCACCAAGTGATCGCTAGGGCCCCTCCTGGTATTCCAGGTCAACTCTCAATGACATGGGCAGCTCAATACGCAGCCAGTTTCAGAGTAGTTTGAGTGCAGTTATCAGTGTGCTTGAATGGATGCTAGCGGAATATCTTACCAACACTGATGTAGATAAAATTATTTATACTATTGGTGACAGAGGTAAATGACTGTTACAGGATTCATATAAAATTAATTAATTTGGAATGTTTTATCAAAGTTCTTACATCAATTACACAAGAAATGTGTATATATATATATATATATATATATATAAATAATTGAAACAAGGGCCCAGATTAGTTTCAACCACCTTTTTTTTTGCTTATGGTTTTACACCACGTCGAGATCGAGATCATAAGAGGCAGGATTGGAATGGGGGCAAGGAATGGGAAAGAATTTGGCCATGGCCTTTTGAAGGAAGCATCCTGGCATTCACCTGGAGTGTTTTGGCAAACCCCTGGAAAGCCCATATCTGGATGCCCGGACGAGGATTCAAACCCACATCCTCCCAAATGTGAGGTGAGAGTGTAACTGCTCACCAACCACACTTAGTATTACTTTCTAGATGTTGTGTTATGATGTAAACACAAAAATCCTGTAGTAAAATAATCACTGGCACACATTGCACCTAAAAATTGTGTGGGACAGACATGGTAGAGCTTGTCATTCTTTTATTTTTTTTTTTTTTTGTCTGTTGTGAACTTTTTATTGCCAGGATCAACCTGATCAATCAAACAACGTTTACATAAGTAAAGTGCCTGCAAGTGAGAAACAAACTCTGAAACGAGTATTGACCAATGATGACAAAATAGGAAAATAAATT
This sequence comes from Vandiemenella viatica, assembly GCA_031002005.1. Taxonomy (NCBI): domain Eukaryota; kingdom Metazoa; phylum Arthropoda; class Insecta; order Orthoptera; family Morabidae; genus Vandiemenella; species Vandiemenella viatica. Next base: position 329,839,095 of record CM061920.1, on the reverse strand, counting down.
GTGTAATATTTGCTTAACCTAAACAACTTAAATATGGCAAATTATATCAACAATTCTGGAAAAAGGGGGGGGGGGGGGAATCGTCAATATGGCAAACCATAACCTGCTTTATTAGTTACATGAACTTTTTGTACCACATGATGGATCAAAAAGATATATTGGTTCCCCAGTCAGTCAAGTATGATTCCATTCACTGAAGAAAGGCACAAATCCAGTGAATATGTAAGACATTACATGTAATGTCAAAATTCCATACAATATATCTGCAACACCAAAACTGACAAAGCTCTTTCGGCACTTGACATTCATCTGTCATATTTTGCAAAAGATTATAAGTTCAAGCCAAGAAACAGGCTGGCAAACAAACAAATATTGCTGATAAGGAAGATAATAACTGACAATGATAAAGCCATTAGGCAACAAAACTAAGGAAAGATAGGAAAGTAAACCTGTCACCACAGGTGAAGTCAGAATACACTTAAAACTATTTTGGTAAAACTCTTAATCATGTATAGCGATGACACATATAGCTATGTGATCAATGTGAGACTCACCACATAACTTTAAACAGAGTGTAAAGGTTGGGTATGGCAATAGTTGTGCACAGTAAGTATGGGAATGTAAAATCTCTGAAAATGCTACGCAAAGTAATAAAATAAAAAGAGAAGGAAAACAAGAAGGAAAAAAATACAATTTTGGAGCAGGAAAAGAAAATATTTGTGCATAATATACAAAAATTGTTATAAATTTTTCACAGGAGTATTCATCACAAATAATAACCATCCACTGCAGATTGCAATGTGATAGAATATGCTCTTATACGTTTAGCAGGACTTTAAAAGTAAAGTAAAGGGATCGCTGAAAATCGTGATTCCATGAGGAAATAACATCATAATACTACAGTAGTCAAACATAAGACAACGCTAGAAATACTTTCTGAAGTAGTTTTAGCGGTGTAATGCTGGTTCAGAGTGTATCACAACATGATTACTGCTTGTAAACAATGGTTCAGGGTATATTGACTACCGCAGTATTATGACCTCTTTACGCAGCAGACAGCAATGTTGCTGTGGCAGAATCGTAATGTCTGGTACACCCCATGTAACAATATCAATGGAGGTCATGGTTAGATTGTAATTCATCATGAATCAGAAAGACAACTGACATTCCATAACACTGAATAAGACAAGAGGCTAATACTATATTTAAGGGATCCATTGTTGCACACTTGCATTTTATGGAAATGTCAGCTCAAATTAAAAATGTCAAAAAGAATATGTCATGTAGCTAGTGTTGTAAAATTAATGCAAATCTCTTGAAATTTTATTCATTTTCTCAAATGTAATGTTTTCTTAGCATTTCATATTCCTTCCATGACAAAAAAAATCAGATGAATTTGTTAGTAAAAAATACTTGATGGTGTTTTCTATTAATTAAGCCCATCATGTTGTATCGGTGGAGGCAACCGACTGCTTTCTTTAGAGACAAATAGCAAATTCGAGATAGACACCGCAGAACAAAATTTACATGTGGCTTTCATGGAAGCTTTCGTTCTGGTCCAGGCCAATGAATCTCTGGGGGGGGGAGACACAAATCTTTTTAGATTGATATAATTCCTGTACTGATCATATATGAGTTATTTTTGTGGCGATGGTTGCATTCTGCAACCGCATCATGTTTCGGAAATTTTAATTTAATTTGTGGCAATTTTTTCCTGAAAGATGATTAGATAGCATGAATAAGACGACATACTGAAGCAGTTAATCCAAATTCCCAGAATCAGTACCATTTGTAGGTAGGTATCAGCTGCCATGTGTGATCTTGAAGTTCTCACATGTAGATGACTATAGCTCTACGAGCATGGTAATACTGTAAATCACAGTAATCATTTGGCTTCAGCAATGTTGTGAGTAATACTGGAATCTTTAAGGCACAAAAATTGAAAATTATTACTGCAAAATACTCGTATCTTGAGCTGTATACCAGGGAATTGTAATCATATTTCTAATGCATCAGGTTGCATAGGTCAGAATACACAATCCACACTTGAAGTAGGCTAATGACTTCAGCAAAGTGGCATGCATAAACTTAAATTAAAAAAAAAAAAATTAAAACCAATATGCTTTAAGTGGATTGTTGGTTAGCATTCTGGTGCAAGCTACATTTCAACTTCGCCATAACACATGTATTGTTACTTGGAAATCAAAACCTCAAGAACAAATGCAAGGATCTTGGGGATTCTACAATATCCGAGGCACTGAAATTTTACAGATTTGATGGTTGATTCTTATAGATCTTGACGAGACAAATCGAAAAGGAAGAATAAGTTTTTTTGGTATCTCGCTTAGTTTTCGAGCTGTTTAAAAAAGGGAAATACACACTTCACTACTAATTATTATCTAAGAAATATGTATTGTTACCTGTTTAAAATTAACGTAGATATATACTTCAGTTCATCGAAGAGGAGGTGCCGATAACTTAGATCTTGGTTCTGGTAGTGATGGTGTGAATAAGTTGAATGTCGCAGCCCCAAATACTTCACCCATTTCCCGTCAGGATGCGAATATGGAAAATACGAATTTAGACTCCACAAATAATACTAAGCAGCTAAGGTTTAATGGTCCTAAATTGTCAGAGTATTAGAGGGAAAGTAGCCAATCTCCATGCCGCAGTGGCGACTAATGATGCCGATATAATACTAGGAACTGAGAGCTGGTTGACAACAGAGGTAGAATCTAGCGAAGTATTTGGCCCTTATTTCAATGTTTTTCGGATAGACAGAGCTGTCTCAATGGGCGGGGGTGTGTTCGTGGCCTTTAACAAAACCGTTAATTGTTCTGTCGTAACCGAAACTGAACATTTTTGCGAGTTGTTATGGGTCAAGGTAAAAATTTAAAGTTCATAATCGGGTCACTTTATCGACCTCCAGATTCTGATTTGGCTAAGGCGGAATACTTCAGAGAGTCACTTAATAAAATTTATAAGAAATTTCAGGGACATATAATGGGTGATAATTTTAACCTACCGTCGGTTAATTGGGACACATGCACTTTCAGGTTGAGCGGAAGAGATAAGTTAATAACCGAAACGTTCCTAGAAGTATTTGCAGAAAGATCTCTTGAACAGATGGTTCAAGAGCCAACGCGGCGCGATAAAGATGCCTCGTCCATTTTGGATCTTTTCTTATAAGTAATCCTGATATTGTTGATACAGTTTGTGTAGAAGACGGCATAAGTGATCATAAGGCGGTTGTGGTAACTTTAAAATCTAGTATGAATTTGAAGCATGACAGAGACAAACTCGTATACTGCTTCGATAAGGCAAACGATGGGGGTATGGTTGATCACTTGACGAAAAATCTTGAAACGTACACGCTAAACACAAATGTTGAGGAACTTTGGTTTAAGTTAAAAGAAATAATATGGAACAGTTTAAATCAATTTGTTCCTAAGATCTTATTAAGGTAAGTAAGAACCTTCCGTGGTTCAATAGGGAAGTGAATCGATTGCTCAGGAAGCAAAGGCGTTTACATGCCATGGTAAAGAAATCGGGGGACTCATCTAATCGTGCTAAATCAGTCCATTTACGAGCAGAAGTACGTAAGGCAATGCGTGATGTGTTTAAAGAATTCCAAGCCAGGACTTTGTCCGAAGATCTGATTACTGAACCAAAAAAGTTCTGGTCGTATGTCAAATTACTAAGAGGCTCTCGTTAGGTTATGACTTCACTGATTAAGGAAAATGGGGAATTATCCGAAACTAGCTTAGAAAAAGCAGAAATCTTGAATAATATATTTAAAAAAGCTTTCACATCAGAAAACTCAGAGGAGATTCCAACATTTGCCAATCGCATCAACAAAATTATGAATGATCTCGTTCTTGATGTCAAGGGAATAACTAAATTGCCTATGAATGTAAAAACCAATAAGGCTCCCGGACCAGACGGTATTCCTACAAGATTCTACTCCAGGTACGCAAAGGAAATTGCACCGTATTTGATGAATTATATACCGCCTCCTTGGATCAAGGAAAAATACCAGCCGAATGGAAGACCGCCTTCGTAAGTCCAGTGTTTAAAAATGGGAATGTTAATGATCCTCAAAATTATAGACCGATCTCGTTAACATCAGTATTTCATAGGATTTTAGAACACATCATCAATTCAAATGTCATGCGGTTTTTGGATGAAGATGAGCTTCTAAACCCAAATCAACATGGATTCAGAAAAGGCCGATGCTGCGAAACACAACTTCCACTTTTAATTCACGACATGTGCCATATTATAGATGGGCAATACCAGGTTGATATAGTTCTATTAGATTTTAAAAAAGCTTGACGCTGTGCCTCACACTAGGTTACTTAGGAAACTTCGTGGCTACGACATATCTAGACAAATATGCGACTGGGTTGCAGACTTTCTGAAGGGCAGAACACAGTGTGTAGTTCTCGACGGTGAGAGTTCATCATTTACCGAGTTGAGGTCCGGGGTTCCCCAGGGAAACGTGGTAGGGCCTCTGTTGTTTCTCATATACATTAATGAATTGTGTGATATAATATGGGGGATGAAAAGATTATTTACTGATGATGCTAGTATTTATCGTGAAATCAAAACCCAGGAAGAATGCACTTTGTTACAAGATGACATGATGAAAATAATTGCATGGTGTAAAGACTGGCAGTTGGAGCTAAACGCTAAAAAGTGCCAAGTCATGCGTATAAGTAAAAAGGTGACACCATTTAGCTCTGAATATACAATTAATGGTACTGTCCTTAGAACTGTGGATTCCACTAAATACCTAGGGGTAACAATTCGTAATAATTTGTCGTGGAATGAACATATTGAGAATGTAATTGGGAAAGCAAATCGTATGCTCCGATTTCTAGGTCTTAATTTAAAACAATGCACTCCTGAAGTTAAATCGATTGCATATAAGTCACTAGTGTGTCCTCACTTGGAATATTGTTGTTCTGTATGGGGTCCCCATCAAAAGGAGCTAATGGAGGCATTAGAGATGGTCCAGAGAAGGGCCGCCCGATTCGTGACAGGTATATATAGTTGGAGGGAAAGCGTAAGTGCGATGCTGAAGGAGTTAGGTTGGGAAGACCTGGAACACCGAAGGCGTTGCTCTCGGCGGAAGCTAATTGAAAAATTCACGACTGACATATTTCAGAATGACAGCAAAGAAATATTGCTACCAGCAACATTCGTATCTCTGAATGACCGTGAAAATAAGATAAGAGAAATCAGGGCCCGAACTGATTCTTATCCGTTTTCATTTTTTCCCGCGAGCGATTAGGGAATGGAATAGAAAGGATTTACCGGGTGAGTAAACTTAAAATCCGACAGGAGTAGCTTTCGATAAAACTCTCCGGCCATCCTGATCTGGGTTTTCCCAGATCATTCCACGTGAATGCTGGGATGGTTCCTCACAATAGCCCATGGGCGCCTCCTACCATATCCCGTATATCCCTTCCAAACTATTACCCTTTCGGATAGGTGCAATGCACCCTCTGCCACACACTTTTAGTGAATCGCAGAGTAATAGTAGACCATTGTTCCATAAAAAAAGGATTTCGTGCATATCTTCCGTGTACAAATCCAGAAACAACATAAAAAAAGTCTCAACGCTGTCATTATGTACCATAGACATTGCTTTACTGTAAGCTTCCAATGATTTTCTACCACAGATATAGCTGTACTACCTAGGATATTATTAATTTTACACATCTGGCATGGCTGCAAACTTTTTATAACAAAAATAATTAACATTGTAAACAGACGAGTACGAAAAAGTCGCCCGAAGCACTGACAAATTCTTCCTGGACAACTTCCGTGTTGTATTCACATCTGTGAGGCCCGTGCGTAAGACGGATGAGGTTAGGTTGGAATGCGGAACCAGAAGGAAAATGTCACCTATTCACTTCTGAAAGGACCATGTATAAGACGGTTGCTGTTAGATTGGAATGCAACCTGGACCAAAAGGAAAATGTCGCCTATTCACTTGTGAGGTTTGTGCATAAGGCGGTTGAGGTTAGATTGGAATGCACCCTGGACCAGAAGGAAAATGTCATCTATTCACATCTGCAAGGTTCAATAGTAGGGCGGGTTGAGGTTAGTTTGGAATGCATCTAATAGTGGATGTAGCAGATGTCTTTCACGCATTTCGGAATAAGAAACACCGCGAACATAAGCTACGAGTTTTACTATATTGACAAGAATGTTGTTATGGTGACTGTTGATAACTGAAGTAGTTACTTCTACATAAAGGCACTATAAATTTGTATTTATAGACAAGTGTCTTCAAGTTCTTAATGGCAACCTTAATTTTGATTCTTTACTCATTATGATAAAAATACATCAAACTAAACACTCCAAAAAAGTCGAAAAAATCATATAATTCCCAATAGGTTGGCAGACTTGTGCATTGACTTAAATTATTAGCATCGTATGTGTTACAGCGATCTATGGTACAATATGGCATGGCTGAACGTAATTGATTACTGAATGTTTTTAGTGTCGTTTCTGGATTTGTACACGGAAGACATACACGAAATCCTTTTTTTTAATGAAACAATGATCTCCGGTATATATCTGCGTTAATTTTAAACAGGTAACAATACATATTTCTTAGATAATAAGTAGTAGTGAAGTGTATATTTTCCTTTTTTAAACATCTGATTTCTCGGAAACTAAGTGAGATACCAAAAAAGCTTATTCTTCCTTTTCCATTTATCTCGTCGAGATCTATAAGAATCAACCATCAAATCTGTAAAATTTCAGTGCCAGGATCTTCAATAAAGCAATCTGGAACAGATCTACATTGTATTGTTGTTTTTTTTTTTGTTGTTTTTTTTACATAGAATGGACTAAAATCAAAATTGACAGTTCAAGTCATATTATACCATATGAGAATTTCGGAAATGATTTTTAATTTACATTCATTAGCATCGTTTTACCAATTTCATTACTTCAGCCACATTGAGCTACTTCCCACGGAATCAAAATCTGTAATTGTACCCATGTACAAACTTAACTTGAACCCTCACTGATATCAGCATCCGTGTGTTAAATGAAGATTGTGATCCACTGTAACTCCACTTGTCCACACAAGACTACTGAAGCCCTAATATTGTGAGAGTAAATAAGCGGGGCTCGGGCGCAATGCCAGGGTCCCAAGAAGGAAATATGCTATTGGTCTGAAATTTGATACACACATTCCTGAAGATGTATTATTTGATAAAACGTTGTATGTGAAGCCATCAAATTTATGAAATATGTATAAATTTATTTGAAATATGGGTAGATCATTACAAGTTGTTATGCAATAAAAACATGTTATTATTTGTTTCTGTTCATTGCAGATGTATCTTATGATTTATACTTGGAGAGAAAGCGGCATTCCACATCCATTTTGAATGTACAATACAAGTAACAACACACGTAATGATACGAAACAATCAGTTTGGCAGACATATTACATTGAGAGGTTTATGTTCATATCGGTTATGTATGGCAAAGATATATAGGTATGATGTTAATATCCTCATTGCTGCCAACTTCTTACGGAGAAGTAGACTGTTGTATGGGCCCTTTTGGTAACATACTGCAATGGCACATGGGATTCAAACCAACTTTCTCGTGAATTAGAGAGCTGAGTGTTTCTGCTTACCAACTGCGCGTTGTTAATGGGAAAATGCCTCCTGGACCAATCTGCAAAATTATACATCCGTGGCAATGGTGCATCTGCATTTTTCATTCATACCAAATGAAAGCGAGTTACCATTTACGTGCAAATTTGGACTGGACCAAGTCACTTAGAGACCATCTTAAGAACGAAGTGCTATGGTCAGCATTACTAGCAGCACATATCGACACATTTAAGTGGTTTGTTACATATGGAGTGAATACACAAATAGACTTTCGTCATCTTTTACAAAATATTCCTGAAAAACAAAGCAAATAGTATGTTTGAAATAGATCTGGATTATGTTTTTTGTCTTTTATTTCATTGTTGTAGTAATTCATGTCTTTGCAGCATACCTCTGACTTAATGATCTATACCTTGTGTTAAAGTTTTGGTGGATACATATTTAACTTAAACGAAGGTCTGAATTTCTGATGTTAGACAAGAATGTAAATTTATTTTAATTTGAAACTGTTTATTTCATTTCTTGTTTTTTATTATTTATTTTTTTAAAACATTGACTGTACAGATTGTGTTTGTGGTTAGTGTTATATCTTGTGTTGATAAACATTTTGTCTGTTGCGTTCTATGAGTGGCTGCGTCCGACGCAAGTCTTGCGCAAGACCAGCCACCTATCTGTTTACTTGAAAAAGGGGATTCTTCACCCGAAATATTGTTTTTTATTTGTTTGTGTGTTGTGCTGTGTTGCTGCTGCCCTCCTCCCTTCAGCTTTGGTGAGTGTTGGGTGTATTTTCCCTTTCTTTTCCATGTAAATATTGCCTCGCGGCATTTCTTTCCTTTCATTGTTACCTAAACATTTTGTGTGTTTGAAAAGTTCTTTAGCTGTGTTTCAGTTTAGTGTTATATATTGAGTCAATAAATTTAACATTTTATTTGTTCAAAATGTTCTTCGGCCTTTTTATTAGTAGTATTGTGAATGTCATTCTCATTGCACCGACTTGCAAATCTAAGTTATTTTATAAGATAACATTGGCAATTATATTCCTCAGATCAACAGTGTGTGTTAGAATCGCTGCAATGTTCAATTGTTGGTGCTACATATAACTCAAATTATTTCTACAAATCTGCGCAGCGCCTACCTCAATTTTCCAGGAAATATCTTATTTTGTGAGGTGTATCAAGAAACATTTCTAACAAAATTTCTTTCCAATTTTGTCGTTTAGATATAACAGAAAGGTAAACCTTTGCTGTAATGATAAATTCAGAGTCGAATTATTCCAACACAACATGGGCCTTCATTTTACATACAGTACTATCATTACCATGGTGTCATAATCTGATGATGAATTCTTGTAGAACTCGACTAAACAAATTGAAAATAAAGAATACATTTTTTGGTAATATATAGATCGCGATACCACTGCAATCACTTGTCGCCTCGCGATGTAAACACTTCCTGATGGAGAGTGTACGACGTCACTGTTTACGTGTGTAATATCCTGTTGGCCGGGGTATTAGTTTTGACTTCAAAATACCTTGTATGGTGCCAGCTTGCAAAAGTAGCAAAGTTAATTTATTTTAATTCAATAATATTTATAATGGGCTCTTCACATGACAATTCTCAGGGGATCACACAAAAGAAATGGGTTCACATTAAAAGAAAATGGGGTCTACTGGAGATCGCGATTCCGTTACAACAACATATAGTAATATCGTTGGAATACTGATGTAGTCAGTCGCAAGACGTATTATTATCAAGCAGTAATTCCGTTGTAATACAGCCTAGACCATTATTTTCGAGCACAAATTAGGTTATAATACAGCCTGGACCAGTATGAAACCGTTAAATGTACTTAGGGAAGAATTTATAGTGGAGTCTTGCGTTTGACCACTGCAGTATTATGATGACAACTCATGGTGGAATCGCGATCTCCAGTAATCCCAGAAAATGAATTTATTCATTAAGACAAAATTGTTGTCATTTCAAGATCACAAATGTATGGCAAACATATGATAGGCACCCAGGCTAATAGCTCTTTAATTCTGGCATGAGTCACTCAGGGCAGTTTCCAGGGTTTTGAGATGTTGCAGAATGTCTCTATATCAGCAGGCGGTACACATTACCCGGCAGGGACACTGGTCGGCGTCGGCGGCTGATACACACAGCTACCTCCGTTTATCACTAGTAGCAGCAGCCACTGCCCACAACCTTGCTCTCGGGCGTCCAGCAACGTTCTCCTCTCCCGACGACATAGAACATAGCAAAAGAAACCCTTCCGAGGAGTAGATGCCATCCCCTCCATCCTCTGGCTGTCCCACACACTGTACCACATACGGCAAGCCCTCCAGAAAAAACAAAAAATATCGCGAGAAGAGAGGGCGGTCTGTGTCCCGCGCCCCTGCGCCAAACCAAACATGTCTCTGGGGACAGGCGTCTGCCTTCTATCATCGACTGGCCCTCAGATACACACAGTGTCGGGCAGCATACCTCCGCGCCAGCGAGCCGACGTGCTCTGTAGGACATTACACGTGTGTGACGTGTTCAGCCTTCGATCAATTTGAGAATACACGTTAGGCCATAGAATTTAACAAATAGTAGTAATAATAAAAAAATTTACATATTGAAAAAGTTAAAGAAAATTATTACTTGCACAATTAATAATATTATTAAAATATTTACAACATTCCAAAGTAATAATTGATATCGCTCATTAGCGTTAACGTTATTAATCACAATTCCATTGATTTATATTATATTCCGTTGTTCTATATGTCCTCGCATGGCTGAAATTGCTTTCAAAATCATTCATATGAAATAAAATATTTATAAAAACAAGATTTCGTCAATGACCGTTTGCGTTTAGGTTGAAATGCAGCCTGGACCATACTAACACTGATAGATACGATTTGGAAATTGGGTTTCAGTAATATCGTGTGTGACGGTTACGTTTCACTTCGTCCAGGCTGTATTAAGATGTAGACAGCGGTAGATACGACATAGAAATTAGATATCCGCAATAAGGTGTTTGATACTTAAGTTTTAGTGTGGTCCAGGCTGCATCAAAACTTCATCGCAAATTAATTTATTCCTGTACTACTGGTGCAAAATTAACGACTTCTCAATATGAGACGTATTAATGAAGGACTTTTTTTTAAAAAAAATTTAATTGCAATGGAGCACACACTCCGGTGGCAATTTCCCTACACACCCAACTTCCCCCTATCCTACACTCACCTACATTTGCCCTCTACAAATTTTAACTTTGAATTCTTTTAACGTTTTCAGTAGATTATTCTACTTTCTGTGACATTTAAAGCTGCGAGTGGAATGTATACATCACATTCAGCAAAGTAGTGACATCATACTCTTTCAATCCCGAAGTGTTTACATCGCAAGGCGGTAAGTGGTTGCAGCGGTATCGCGATCTAGATATTACACAAATTTTTTTGATATCTCGCTTGGTTTACGAGATATAGCATGTTAAAAATCAGCTATATGTATAGTTCCTTGTGCTTTTGATTATTTTTCTTTCTGGTCCAGTCCGAATCTCACCCTAACCTCCTCACTTTTGAGATACAATATCTCGAGAACTAAGCGAGATATTAAAAAAGAATTATTATTTATTTTCAATTTGCCTCGTCAAGTTACATACGAATTCATCATCAAATCTGATTATGGTGAAATGCTGATCCATGCCGCATTTCAACCTAACCATGCCAATTTTGAGACACAATATCTTCACAACTAAGCAAGGTATATTAAAAAAATATTTTTTACTTTCAATTTGTCTTGTCAAGTTACATAAGAATCCATCATCAAATTGTGGCGCCACGGTTATCTTAGAATCCCCATTTTATAAAATAATGTCTTCAGGAACGTGTGTGTCAAATTTCAAACCGCTAGGGACCCTGACACTGCACTCCAACCAATAAAGGTCCAGGGAGTAAGCCTATAACAACCTAAATACAACTTGAAGCAAATATTTATTGTAACTGATTATCCCAGTGTAGACCCGGCAGACTGCAGGATCCTATATTTGGAGTGTTCTGTCCGTTAAGTCCGTTATCTGATTGCTGTTATTAAGGTCGCCCAGGGCAAGCAAAAATGAAAAAAAAAAAAAAAAAATTGTATTTCACTCTGATTAATCCACTTATAGTTGCAAGGAAAAAAATCACAATAATGTCCTACGTCACGTTTTAGAAGGGAGAACCAAAAAAGCTACAGTAACCGACACAACGGAGGAGATTTAAACGATTTTAGAAAGTTACATACTTCATGTATTGTAATTGTAAGTTTCGAATGAACACATACGATCCGATCCAGTCATGACAAATATGTGGAAGTTTCACTTTATTCGCACATAAGATCCAAACAAATCAATTACTAATGCCGTGATCATCACATCAGTTTAATATCATTCATGCGGCGTTGTCAAGAGGTTAGAACTTACTTGGTACAAATGAAGGCCTTATAACGCGAAATGATATGTGCCCTTCGCCACACATTTTTCCACAGCCAGCACATCTTATCAAAAACCGACATTGTAAAGGATGTAACAACTGCCACCCAACGATATTGGCTAATCTTCCTCCGAATAAACTAACAAATCCCCTCCTGGCAGCCATGTTACAACGGCGGTATTAAAAAAAAAAACCATGGCACAAAAATACAAAGATATCAACTCCACAAAATGTTCTGCAGCAGGAAAGATCATGATAGCAATCAGTAAACAAGTTATCACGTAACATTTTCTAGTTCCAACCAACGTTTAAGAATTACTTTTTATCTAAGCTGATATGATTTAAGATAACTAAATCAAAGACAAATATGAAGTTTAAATTAATATAGTTTTGACATAGTTAAAATTATTAATTTTTCTCAGGTATTTTGGCACGGCATAACGATACTAAACTAAAACTCAAAAACTCCCTTTTAAATTAAATTAAATTAAATTAATGTTAATTTCACTAAATACCTATTTCCCAATTTTTTTATTATTTTTTTAATTTTTTTTTACATGTTCTTGGAGTGCTATTTTTTTAACCAACATACTTCCACATTTTTCGAATTTAAAATGCCTTTGGAGATGTTGGTAAATGGTTATAAATTCCCTTAATAATTTATTCCAAATCCTGACTCGTTGATCCTTTTTATTTTTAAAAAAAAAAAAAAAAAACTATTCTCCTAAGCCGGAAAATCAAGCTCCAACTTGAGATCATTGTAATATACTAAGTTATCTATTCAATATATCTCTACTTGAGGGGACTTTTCCAGAAAGGCTTAAGTATGCTGTAGTTAAACCACTCTATAAAAAGGGAGATAAGGCAGCCGTATCGAATTACCGACCAATTTCATTACTAACAGCCTTCTCCAAAGTTTTTGAGAAAGCAATGTACAATAGAGTTTATGAACATCTAAAAAATAATAATATTCTAACTAAATCACAATTTGGTTTTCAAAAGGGTCATTCAACAGAACAAGCTATATTTGCATTCACTGACAATATTTTAGAAGGAATAAATGATAAATTAATTCCCGTTGGAATTTTTTGTGACTTATCTAAAGCATTTGACTGTGTAGATCATAAAATTCTGATACAGAAACCTAAGTATTATGGTATAGATGGCATTGTTAATAAATGGCTTAGTTCTTACCTTCTAAATAGAAAACAGAAAGTGTCAATGGAGAATTTTAAGGCTGCCTTAAGAGGTCCACTGTTTTCTGAGTGGAAATTAATCAGATGTGGAGTACCTCAGGGTTCTATATTGGGGCCACTATTGTTTTTAATATATATAAATGATCTACCCTGTGTTTCATCTAAAAACTCAAAATTTGTCCAATTTGCAGATGACACAAACATAGGAATTAAAAACACTCCCGATTTATCTACAGAATATATTTCAAATTATGTCTTTGAACTGATCAATAAATGGTTTACAGCTAATGGCTTGTCTTTAAACTTTGATAAAACTCAGTATATGCAATTCAGTACATCACACAGAGTAACACCTGACATAGACATAAAATTTGCAGGCCAGTCCATTCAAGAGGTAGATAGTGTGAAATTTCTAGGTTTGTGTATTAATCATAATTTAAATTGGAAAGTACATGTTTCTGACTTACTAAAGCGATTGGGAGCAGCTACGTTTGCAATTCGTACAATTTCAGCTTTAGGTGATCTCCGTATGAGACAGCTAGTTTATTTTGCTTATTTTCACTCCTTATTGTCATATGGAATAATATTCTGGGGCAATTCTACCCATAGAGATAAAGTGTTCAGAGCCCAAAAGCGTGTAATAAGAATAATGTGTGGGGTTAGCAATAGAACTTCATGTAGAGAGCTGTTCAAGAAGTTAGGGATTTTAACATTAGCATCTGAATATATATGCACATTAATGTCCTTTGTAGTCACAAATTATACTTTGTTTGAAACAAATAGTAAAATACACAAGTACGGCACTAGAAGTAAAAATGATCTTCACAAGACTTACAAGTCATTGTCATTTGTTCAAAAAGGGGTCCGATATTCAGGGATACATATCTTCAATTTGCTCCCAACACATATTAAATGTCTAGTAGATGATAAGAATAAATTCAGGAAAACATTGAAAGAATTTTTAATTGACAACTCCTTCTACTCTGTCGAAGAATTTATTTCTAAGGTCTCTTAAAAATAACTGCCAGTATCTTGTGTAAATATAGTTCAAATAATTAATTTACCATGTATGCTATGACTGTACATCTCCTGGTGTATGTATTTAGTTTGTTATGTAATTGTTTATAGTACCATATATGTTACGACTGTACATCTTGTGGTGTATGTATTATTTTGTTAATTTTTTTTTTTTAATGTACCATATATCCTATGACTGCACATCTTCTGGTGTATGTATTATTTTGTAATGGAAGTGTTTAATGTACCATGACTGTACATCTAGTGGTGTACTTATTATTTTGTTATGCAACTGTTTATCTGTAAATTGACAACTTTCCACATCCCACAGAGCCAGTCTCTTATATTGGGATCAATGGAAAATGAATGTATTGTATTGTATTGTATTGTATTCAACATATTACTCCCAATACTTCTACCAGAATTCATCCAAGCCTAATCACCAATATATAACAACAGCACTCACTTCACCCTTCTCTTCCTTTCCTCTAACTCTCAATCCAGCTTTTTTGTGATGTTTCTAAATGTATTCTGTAGTAATTTCCACAAACAAATCTAGCTGCCACCTTTGCATCCCCAAAAACAGTCCAATTTGGTACTCGGAATGTATTTCCATTACTACGCCACTAAATTCAAGCAATGGTCTAGCCGATGTTTGTAACACAATTTCGGCGTTTCTCTGGTACATCCCACCATTGACCACTCCAAAACATGAAGGATTTCGAAACTTCTTCTTCCCACCTGCCCAACTGATTTTAAAATCATAAGTTATGTCAAAATGTTTTTACATAAGTCTTCAACAAGCAATTTCAACCAGAACAGTATCATAAATAAAACATTTTATCTGAGTGCTAAAAAGTTGACTCACCTTGGAATTTACCTCAATTCCCTGTTCACCCACCCAGCTAGATATCCAATCCAGGTCACCCTGTAACAGTCCCTTCCCCAGATCTGCGAATGGTCTGGCAGCTCAATGGTTAAGGAACCGGTTCAAATCGTGGTGAAGCCAGGAATTTTTATGAGCTGTGCTAAGTCATGGCAGAGCATGTGTCAACGACAGAGGCGCAATGCACAACAAATAGAAATTCTGTCACTTGGCGGATGAAATATAATTAGGCGTCTGTCAACTGAAAACGATATATGCAATTCATTTATTTTTACTTCATCTGCAAAAATCCAAACATTCGATTCTAAATCATCAACACAATCATTCATTATAATAGCAATAGTTCTACTACACAACCCTGTAGCATACTCATTTTCACTTCCACCTCTTTTAATACTGCAGTAAGTACTTTTTGCTATTCACTACTTTTGAATTCCTCTATCAAACAAGACACTTTATCATCCATTCCAATCGTTTCAACTTAATTATCGCCAGTTTATTATCGAATGGATGAGCGGTAACTCTCTGGCCTGGGATTCTGGAGGACGCGGATTCAAATAAATGCTCGCTTATCCAGTTTTCGATTTATCATGGCTGGATTCATGAAACTTCTATGAATTTTTCGTATTTATTTTTTATGTTTCTTTTGCACTCGAGTGGACGAAGTATAGGGCACTTTCACAGTAAATAGGAATGCTTCACAAATTATTCTCGTAAACAAATACAAATTATTAAAAAGTTAAAGCATATTAGATTATAGAGTATTGAATCGAGCCTCAATCTGTATTTTGTGTTACAGCTTTTATGACGGACAATATCTTGGACAAACGTATTTCAAATAGCCTTTCAATCAAGAACTAGCTACTAAGCCCGTGAAATGTGATGTGTTGAACGCAGATTTCTGGCTCATAATAAAACGATTTTGAAACCTTAAACAACTAATTATCTCAGTTGATCATAACATTTTATAATTAAAACTGGAGCATTATGAAATTTAATATGTTCATCTGCAGTTGATGAAATCAATCAAGAGGTAGAGTGTGTGAAAATTGTATATTGATCATAATTTGATTGGAAGGTACATGTTTCTGACTTACGAAAGCGATTGGGTGTAGCCACATTTGTAATTAGTAAAATTTCAGCTATAGGTGATCTCCGTATGAGGCAGCTAGTTTATTTTGCTTATTTTCACTCCTTAATGTCATATGAAATAATATTCTGGGGCAATTCTACCCATAGCGACAAAGTGTTTAGAGCCCAAAAGCGAGTAATAAGAATTATGTGTGGGGTTAGCAATAGCAATGTTGAGAGCTGTTCAGGAAGTTATGGATTTTAACATTGGTGGCTGAGTATATATACGTACTAATGTCCTTTGTAACCACAAAACTTTGTTTGAAACAAATAGTACAAGACACAATTATGGCACTAGAAGTAAAAATGATCTTCACAAGGATTACAGGTCACTGTCATTTGTTCAAAAAGGGGTACAAAATTAAAGGACACATTCTTCAATAAGCTCCCAACACATATTAAATGTCTATCAGATATTAAGAATAAATACAGGAAAAAACTGAAAGACTTCTTAATTGACAACTCCTTCTACTCTGTCTAAGAATTTATTTCTAAGGTATCTACAAAATAAACTACCAGTAGTTTGTGTAAATGTAGTTGACATAATTAATATAATATGTATGCTATGACTGTACATCTCAGGAACTTACAACAACTGAAGAAGCCAGGTTACAACTATGGGAAGCTAAGGCTCCCCTTCCGCATGGCTGGGGAAGAGTGTCTGAATCTTTGCCACCTGGTTATGACAAGGGATGGTTGACATGGAAATCTTTGAATAGGCTGAGATCAGGAGTGGGCAGATCCAAAGTGAATTTAGCAAAATGGGGCTATACTGAGATCAGTGATATCAAGTGCGACTGCGGTGAGGACCAGACTGTCCAGCACATGCTCCAGTGTCAACTGTGTCCAGCATCCTGTTCGGCAGCTGAACTGTATGAGGCCTCAGAAAATGCACTGGAAGTGGCCAAGTTCTGGTCGATTATAATTTGATGACTGTAATTGTGTAACTGTATGTTTCTGATACGAAATAATAATAATAATAATCTGATGTATGTATTATTATGTTGTACAATAGTTTAATGTACCATGTATGGTATGGCTGTACATCTTCTGGTGTATGTATTACTTTGTTATGAAATTGTTTTTTCTGTAAATTGACAACTTTCCAAATCCCACAGAGCCAGTCTCTTATATTAGGAACAAAGAGGAAAATGAATGTATTGTATTGTATATATGAGGGAATGCAGACAGGTTGTGGAGGTCGATGACATAAAAGTGAATATATTATTGTTGTATTTTCTTTACTCTCCTAATATTAATTGTAATACCATATCTCCTCATAAAGCTTGATTGTTGATATAAGATGTGTCATATATCTCAGGCCAGCAATGCCCCCCGCCTTCCAGGCGCTGCGTTATCAGAGAACGTTTGAAAGTTCAATATCAACTAAACGACAAAAATTATTATTATTATTATTATTAATTTTTAATTACAATGGAGCTAACTCTCCGGTGGCAATGACCCTAGTCATCGAAGTACCCCTTTTTATTTTATATTTTATCTTTTATAATTGAAATGTTAAATTCGAATTCTAATTTTAAATTCTGTAAGCGTTTTTGGTAAATTATTCATCACTACACTTGGTATTTTATTCCAATCATTGACACCTCTACCAACAAAAGAAAATTTTCCCACTCCCTAATGCATGAAATCGAGTGCCAGCTTATGATCATGGTCATATTTCCCCTACCAAGCAGTATTTCTAATTCTTTGACCAAGCCCTAACCAACATATGCGCTGTTCATTCCCAGCACTCTCTGCACTCTTATACCACATAGCAATCCATATACGAAGAAACAAAGGTTATAAATAGCACCATATGAGCGCGCTATTGTTTCATTTACCACGCTTGCTAAAATTGCTTTGCTTATGCTTGTTTTTAGAGACTTTAGAAATGAACTGTAACAGAAATCATCTAAAATATTTTTAGGAATTACACTCCTGGAAATTGAAATAAGAACACCGTGAATTCATTGTCCCAGGAATGGGAAACTTTATATACACATTCCTGGGGTCAGATACAACACATGATCACACAGACAGAACCATAGGCACATAGACACAGGCAACAGAGCATGCACAATGTCGGCACTAGTACCGTGTATATCCTCCTTTCGCAGCAATGCAGGCTGCAATTCTCCCATGGAGACGATCGTAGAGGTGCTGGATGTAGTCCTGTGGAACGGCATGCTAAGCCATTTCCACCTGGCGCCTCAGCTGGACCAGCGTTCGTGCTGGACGTGCAGACCGCGTGAGACGACGTTTCATCCAGTCCCAAACATGCTCAATGGGGGACAGATCCGAAGATCTCGCTGGCCAGGGTAGTTGACTTACACCTTCTAGAGCATGTTGAGTGGCACGGGATACATGTGGACGTGCATTGTCCTGTTGGAACAGCATGTTCCCTTGCCGGTCTAGGAATGGTAGAACGATGGGTTCGATGACGGTTTGAATGTACCGTGCACTGTTCAGTGTCCCCTCGACGATCACCAGAGGTGTACGGCCAGTGTAGGAGATCGCTTCCCACACCATGATGCCGGGTGTTGGCCCTGTGTGCCTTGGTCGTATGCTGTCCTGATTGTGGCGCTCACCTGCCCGGCGCCAAACACGCATACGACCATCATTCGCACCAAGGCAGAAGTGACTCTCATCACTGAAGACGACACGTCTCCATTCGTCCCTCCATACACGCCTGTCGTGACACCACTGGAGGCAGGCTGCACGATGTTAGGGCGTGAGCGGAAGACGACCTAACTGTGCGCGGGACCGTAGCCCATCTTCATGGAGACTGTTGCGAATGGTACTCTCTGATACCCCAGGAGCAACAGTGTCCCTAATTTGCCGGGAAGTGGCGGTGCGGTCCCCTACGGCACTGCGTAGGATGCAACGGTCCTTGGCGTGCGTCCGTGCGTCGCTGCTGTCCGGACCCAGGTCGACGGGCACGTGCACCTTCCGCCGACCACTGGTGACAAACATCGATGTACTGTGGAGACCTCGCGCCCCACATGTTGAGCAATTCGGTGGTACTACCATGCTCATATTAATCCGAACGACCTGAATTGCACATCGCTACATTTCATCCTGGGACTTATTCAACCCATTATACACATCTACCAAGACAGTACTATACCCGGTAGGTGGTACATTCATGTTAATATCCAAAATTGAGACTCACCCACCTCACAAAAAAACGTAACATATTTTAATATATTCGTTATAGAAACGAAAATATGGATTGTATTTCGTTAATAAAAGAGTTGTGCAGACATTGAAAGCACTTCATTTTAGTTTTTTAAAACATTCAAGAGAACTTACGTGTCCATACAGAACATTAAAAGTTAACATTTTCAAAAAAAAAGTTAATTTTGAAGAAACGCTAGCGTCAAAAGAAAGGAAGACGTTATACCGATCATCTTTCACTTAAAATAACTGACTATTAATGATAAAATCAATATTTGCCATGTAAAGATAGTTTTAGGTGAGTGCGTTGACAAATAATTGCAAATTTTTGAAGTTAGTTAATTTTGCGGTGTGCTATGAAGACATGTTGTTCCCTTATTACCACATTTAAAATTATTTTAGAAACATACGGAAAAAATTATAACTAAATGACTGTTGTCGGTGACATGAGATGTCGTCAACGAATTCTGAGTTGACAGTATTTTAGCGTCAAAAAAACTAATTTTCACCTACCATTAATAACGAAAGCTGCTTAAGGCGAAATGAACACTTTTTTCAAAACAAAAACAAAACATGATGAGAGGTCAGTAGTTGAAGGCACAATTTCACAAATTGTTGTCACCTTTGTGGTTTTAGTGGTGTTTCATAAACAGGCAAAGAACAAAAATCTAATACGCCTTTTTAGCTATAGCAATATTCTGTGGGTGGTGCTGTTAAAACTCAAACGACAGGTGAAACGTTGGTTTGATGTTCTTACCGTTGTTGTTGTTGTTGTTATTTGTGCTTTAGGGCGCGTCAACATCGGGGTTATTAGCGCCCTAACAAATACAAGACGTGACAATGTGACAAAATTGCCGTCTAAGTGGCCGACTGTATAAGGGTCGGCCACAGAGACAGCACAGTAAAATACTAAAATACTGACTGCAATTCCGTCTGCATGACTGACTGTAAAGGGGTCAGCCCCACAGACGGAAAAGATAAAACATAATAATAATAATATAGTAGTACACAGAACACAGAGTAAAAATACATACACTGACTGGTTGGCTGTAAAAGGGCCAACCAGTTTGAAACATCGGACTATTAAACTGGCTGGCTGTAAAGGGGCCAGCCAGGTAAACAAGGTCACAACTAAAAACAGTACTTGGATTGGTGGCTGTAAAAGGCCATCAATCCAATCTAAAACCTAGGCCGGTCTGCCCAAAATTTTTGGGACAAGACCGGCCAAGCTACAAAACTTTAAAACCTTGGCCACATTGTCACTATCATTGTTTAAAATAAGGGACAGATCGTTGCCTAAGCCAACGTCTGCCCTTAAGTCTAAAAATAAAATACAATCACTTAAAATGTGGCGTACCGTCAAAGGTACGCCACATGCATCACACTCCGGTGGGTCCTCTCGGCGGAGAAGGAAACCATGTGTCAGAGGACAGTGCCCTATACGGAGGCGAGTAAGGAGAAACCTCATCCCTCCTCGCCCGCTGGAAGGAGCTGCTCCACGGCTGCACGGTCGGTTTGACCTGCCGGAGCTTATTATGCTCAACTTCCAGCCACTGCCTCTGCCAAACATCAAAAACAAATCTCTTCGCCGCCGAGGCAAGGTCTGACTTTGGGACCGGGTCAAAGTTGATTCGGACCTTGTCACAGGCTAACTTGGCAGCTTCATCAGCTGCCTCGTTCCCCCTGATTCCCACATGGCCTGGTACCCAGCAGAATACCACCTCCTTCCCACAAGATTGGAGGGAAAGGAGGGCGTCCTGGATGTCCTGAACTAGACGTTCTGCTGGGTACATAGTTGCTAATGCCTGAATGCAACTAAGGGAATCACAGCATATGAGGTACTTCTTGTCGCGGCGTACCTTCATATGCTGGAGCGACTTTAGCAGGGCATAGCACTCCGCAGTATAAACACTGCACCTGCTATCCATCTTGTATTTGTAAGTCGCTCGAGGGAACACTACTGAACAGCCTACACTGTTAGCCTGCTTAGACCCATCCGTATACACCGGGGTGAAAGTGTGATATTGATTTAAAATGTCAGTAAAAATATTAATAAAAACACTGTCAGCGGTTAGCAGTTTGTTGTGCCGTGACAGTTCTAAAATTAATCTGGGCCTCTTTAAAAGCCAGGGAGGGGATTTACTCCAACCCTGGCGATAAAAAGAGGGAAGCTCGAATCCGTAATGTTCTAAGATAGCCTTCGTACGGTAGCTGAACGGTTTAGTGGCTCTATACCGGTTGGTATAGAGCCGCTCGTAGCTGGGATGTAGAACTATGTCGTACACGGGACTGCCAGGTGTTATGGCAGTATGCATATAGTGTCGCACCATGAGGAGTTGCCGGCGGATGGTAAGTGGTGGCTCGCCCGAGTCAGCACAAATGCTGACAATTGGGCTAGTGCGATATGCACCCGTGGCGAGCCGAATTCCTGCATGGTGGACACTATCCAGTATCCGAAGATAACTGTCCCGTGCCGAACCATATACGATACAACCATACTCGAGACGCGACCGTACAAAGGCTCGATAAAACTGTAGCAGGCAGGAGCGATCAGCGCCCCACGACCTGCCGCACAGACATTTTAAAATATTAAGAGCTTTTAAGGCCCTGGCTTTCACATCTTTGAGATGCGGAAGCCAGTTAAGCCTGGTGTCAAAAATGAGGCCCAGAAATCTAACTGTTTCAGTAAAACTTAAAACGGTGTTCCTCAAGGTAAGGTGAGGCTCAGCTAAAAGACTTCTGCTACGAGTAAAAAGTACACACCGGGTTTTCTCGGCAGGTTCTTACCGAAAACGTTATTGGTAAGTATCCAAGGACGTGGATTTAAAACATTTGGTAATTAACGAACTGCTTCGATTGCTAGCGGACACGTTTGAAATCATTAGTTTATTTCGCGATTTATACGCTTTTTGCTACTTGAAGTTATTATAGTAGGCCAACTTTTCACTCCATTCTGATGTTAATACTGTGGTGAACTCTTCCGACAGTAGTCCGTAAAGAACCTGCACTGATTTGAGGGGTGAAATTGTTACCAGTCAACTGGTAACCCAGAATACAACCAGAAGTTTAACAAGTGCGAAAATTTTAGAAGCTGATACTAATCAATAATGAATGACAATGAACGATTGTTTCTATATTTTGTAACTGTTGTTTATGAGACATATAGTTTCGAGGAATACACAGGAAACTGGGAACAAGGAAACGTAATGCTGGCCGATATGTGTATAACAGTAGTTGACCCCTCTGCTGCGGTCTTGGTAGGACTCATTCGCTGCTACTGTAGGCATCGCGGGTGCCGACCCGGAAGAATGGTGGTTAGCGCTCGGGTAGTTCCTGGAGCAGACGGTTCGATTCCAGCCTCGGACATAAGTGATTTTCATGAACTGTTACGTTCTTCTTGTGTTTAATGTACTGTGGATAACTAAAATCACAACATACACCAACTGAGAAGCTAAAATAATGGAGAGGCTGCACGTATCGATAAACTTACACAAATGCTTTCTGGTTTATTTTTTACCAATTCAGTCATTAAATGTATGTTATATTTTTTAAATGTCACGGAAAAGATTATTTACCAAGGATTGTAAAGGAATCCGGCCACGGTATTCAAGTATGAACTAGTCCACTGTTAGCCTGAAATTATTTCGTTAACCCTCTGAAATCCAAAACATGGATTTTGTTGACCGTGACATACACAAAATTACTGACAAATATACTTGAAAGTGGACAGCCAAAATGTCAGTGCCAACAGAATTGGTAAAAATTTCAATGATGTCATGAAAAGAAGTACAGCTTCCACGGCTTACTTTTAACTTAGATAGAAAGGCAAGCCAAAGTTTCGATACAATAAAACTAGTTTTCGTAGCAGTTACTGATTCAAAATGCTATTCAGGCATCCTGTCAGAAGAAACTGTTCTACTGTCATTGTTGTATACAACTAAGTAAGTGACGTTAAGAGCAAAGTTATAGTCAGAACGGATAAACTTCTTGATCATAAAAATCTAACAATTTCCGTCAAATCGCTTAAATCAGTTAATGGTGATCTGTTACTGTGATCTTAACTGTCTCCTGTAGCACGCTTATTACTGAAAGAAAATTATTGATTTATGTTCACCAATCTAATCTATGTATCAACTAATTTGCTGTCATCACAGCTATAGAAGGATGGAGTTCAATACTGTGAAGACGTAACAATGTTTTTAATTGGTTAGA
>CM061920.1:329770743-329814367 GCA_031002005.1 Vandiemenella viatica | reverse complement strand
ACACCCCCATAGCTACCGACATCTAACAACCATAGTGCACTACATGAGATACGATTCTACTACCAAACACAAACATCCAATGCTCTATGCTATGTAGTTGTGGCAGAAAAGTGACATATGCGGAAACAGTCGAAATACGAAAATATCCTTGGTCGGCCACTTACAACCACCATATCTACCACAGTACCACAGTTTCTGAAAATCGGCCGCTGTTGTGATCGAAAGGTGACTTTCTGCTACTACTACACACAAACGCCAGTTATCTGTGATCTATAGTTTTCGCTGAAAAGTGATACACCATGACACTTTTGTCTTTGGCAGAAGTATGAAATTGCCACAGGTCGACCACTTTCAACCCCCATATCTCCCACACCCCCATAGCTACCGACATCTAACAACCATAGTGCACTACATGAGATACGATTCTACTACCAAACACAAACACCAATGCTCTATGCTATGTAGTTTGTGGCAGAAAAGTGACATATGCGGAAACAGTCGAAATACGAAAATATCCTTGGTCGGCCACTTACAACCACCATATCTACCACAGTACCACAGTTTCTGAAAATCGGCCCTGTTGTGATCGAAAGGTGACTCTGTGCTACTACTACACACAAACGCCAGTTATCTGTGATCTATAGTTTTCGCTGAAAAGTGATACACCATGACACTTTTGTCTTTAGCAGAAGTATGAAATTGCCACAGGTCGACCACTTTCAACCCCCAGTTCTCCCACACCCCCATAGCTACCGACATCTAACAACCATAGTGCACTACATGAGATACTGATTCTACTACCAAACACAAACACCAATGCTCTAGTGCTATGTAGTTGTGGCAGAAAAGTGACATATGCGGAAACAGTCGAAATACGAAAATATCCTTGGTCGGCCACTTGCAACCACCATATCTACCACAGTACCACAGTTTCTGAAAATCGGCCGCTGTTGTGATCGAAAGGTGACTTCTGCTACTACTACACACAAACGCCAGTTATCTGTGATCTATAGTTTTCGCTGAAAAGTGATACACCATGACACTTTTGTCTTTGGCAGAAGTAATGAAATTGCCACAGGTCGACCACTTTCAACCCCCATTATCTCCCACACCCCCATAGCTACCGACATCTAAGAACCATAGTGCACTACGTGAGATACGATTCTACTACCAAACACAAACATCAATGCTCTATGCTATGTAGTTGTGACAGAAAAGTGACATATGCGGAAACAGTCGAAATACGAAAATATCCTTGGTCGGCCACTTGCAACCACCATATCTACCACAGTACCACAGTTTCTGAAATTCGGCCGCTGTTGTGATCGAAAGGTGACTCTGTGCTACTACTACACACAAACGCCAGTTATCTGTGATCTATAGTTTTCGCTGAAAAGTGATACACCATGACACTTTTGTCTTTGGCAGAAGTAAGAAATTGCCACAGGTCGACCACTTTCAACCCCCATATCTCCCACACCCCCATAGCTACCGACATCTAAGAACCATAGTGCACTACGTGAGATACGATTCTACTACCAAACACAAACATCAATGCTCTATGCTATGTAGTTGTGACAGAAAAGTGACATATGCGGAAACAGTCGAAATACGAAAATATCCTTGGTCGGCCACTTGCAACCACCATATCTACCACAGTACCACAGTTTCTGAAATTCGGCCGCTGTTGTGATCGAAAGGTGACTCTGTGCTACTACTACACACAAACGCCAGTTATCTGTGATCTATAGTTTTCGCTGAAAAGTGATACACCATGACACTTTTGTCTTTGGCAGAAGTATGAAATTGCCACAGGTCGACCACTTTCAACCCCAATATCTCCCACATCCCCATAGCTACCGACATCTAACAACCATAGTGCACGACAGGAAAGACGATTCTACTACCACACACAAACACCAAAGCTCTATGTTATGTAGTTGTGGCAGGAAAGAGAAGTATACGGAGATTCGAATTTTCGGTCGAAATATGAAAAACGCCCTGCACTGACCAACTTTAATCATTATATCTCCCACATCCCCACAGCTTTCGGCATTCGGCCAACGTTGTGCACGACAGGAAACTCCATGCTACTTCCACCCACAAACATCAGTGATCTGTGCTAGGTAGTGGTGGCTGAAAAGTGAAATATAGGAAAAAACACGTCTATTTTTATATATATATAAGATTACACCTCTATCTCAGACATAACATTGTACCTACATACTAAACTCTCTGTTTAGCAAGACAAACCTTGCAAAAGATTACTTGCAAAATGTATCCACCAAAGCTACAATACTTACAACACACATTCTACATGAATTGATAAGGTGAAGCCCAGATCAAAAGAGCCTTTTGCAAGAAATACAAGAGAATGGCAAAGAAGACAGAGGCTGAACAGCATACCCTTTTACCATACGTTGGAGCAACTGCAGCAAAACTCAACCGATTGTTTGCAAAGACAGCACAAAGACCTTCTTTTATCCATCGAGAAGTATTTACTAATCAGAGCAAAGAATGGCTTAGGTCTCAAACAGATTCAAATTTATTCCATTCCTAGTAAGTGTGGCCAACAGTACTTTGGGCACAAAGTACACTCAATTTTTCAGCACTGCACTGTGTGTGTCCTGGCCAAGTGAAAAGGCCAGTGGAAGCTTTGGACAGCACACAGAACAGACACAAATATTAGCCCATGGAAAAGGATTCTAGGACAGATTACTCAATGAAGTTATAGAGATCCATTTCAAGGAACATACTGTAAACAAAGTCATAGGGGATCAACTTAATGCAGCATGGAATCCTGTTACTAGTGGGTTAAAAGTGAGAGGACAAAGCCATCATTATTGTCAAGAATGCACTCCGATCAGCAAACAGTGCCCTCCACCACATGTATCCCCACAATGACAACACCCCACTGCCCAACTCTCAGCACCAATCTTCTAGCCCCCCCCCCCCTTTTCACAAGGAGAGATACTTGGAACATGACTAGAATGTCACTGACAACCACTGACTGACATGGACAGCACTCCAAAAATCTGTGGGAGATGAAGTTTAAGACATCAAAACATCATATCAAACTGATGCACTTATCTGGCAGGAGGCTCGAACAGATTTTGCACAACATTCAACACAACACATAATTTTTCCAGCAAGACTTGCCAAGCTATTTAACAGACCTGAAATAGCACTTGGCAAGGTTACCAAGCAGCAAACACTTGTTTATGTATAATAGAATCATTCCTCTCATTCATTTTCACCCTGTTCCACCTTAACAGAAACTATCATTTACCACTTGATGGTATTATCTTTCATTCTATAAATGATTTTTTTTTTAGTAGGATTTATCATTTTCTACACTTATCATCTTCTCTTCTATTTCAGCAGTCAATAATTTAAATTCTAACATTTCCTACTCTTATCGACATTTTCACTCACCCATACAAATGTTACACAGCAAACAGTTCTTAGCATCTATTTCTCCCTACCTATAGTAAAGGAGGTTTATTTTCTTATCCTCATTTGAATTCATATCGCCCATCGTGATTTGTGGCGGTGCTCAATGTTTAGCTAAAAACCGAGCAAATAACTTGATTTACTGGGAATGTTGAGTTTTCTATTTAAATTGCTGAACTTTTGGTTGACATGCTACAGCTTTTGTCATACAATGTTCGAAAGTTTAGAGCAAGTTTACTGGTCATTAGCTCATAGCCGAGATTCTGTATAATCAATTAAGAAACGTTACCATCTTCACTACAAGCAGTTAACCTCTTGTAATAGATGAAAATAAATACCTAAGAAACAATTTATCCAATAAAGTCAGTCAATTGTAAGTACAGTTTTATTGCTTACTAGTAGTTGTCCACAACATTGTTTATTTAGACTTTTATTGTACGCAATACTCTTTAAGCCAACATGGTCAATCCGCGGTCCTTGTGGCTCACTGAACACACATTCTTTTTTGCATGAACGGTCTCCACCAAAAACTAACTTCAGTCCTCTGAATAATATGCTGCCACTTGAATGCTGAAATCATGATAAACTTTTTGACCGCAAGAAGTAACTTACCTTTAAATGGATACTAATTTG
The DNA here is from genome assembly GCA_031002005.1 of Vandiemenella viatica. Classification (NCBI taxonomy): domain Eukaryota; kingdom Metazoa; phylum Arthropoda; class Insecta; order Orthoptera; family Morabidae; genus Vandiemenella; species Vandiemenella viatica. The sequence continues at coordinate 329,810,281 of CM061920.1, read as the reverse complement.
TGGACTCCTATTTTTAATCCTCAGCTTCCTGATGACATAAAATGAAACATAACCTATTTTATCTTCAGAACCAGAAGAAAAAAACAAAAAAAATCAAAATCGGACCAGTAATTTTTTTTTTTTAAAATTGAATTAGCAGAAATATTTTCTTAAATTTATCAGCTATATGATAGCTGATCAAAACTCCTGCATTTGATGTGCAAAATGTTTCAATTCCTTTACTTCTCTGGTACATCCCCTCATAACTCTCTCCGACAAGCAAAGGATTTTTAAACCTATTCCTACCACTTATCCAATGTGTCCTGCCCAGTTGAGTATGTTATCAAATTTTAAGCCAAGGTATTTACATTTCAAGTCTCCAACAAACAATTCCTTCCCCCATCTTGTAATCATAATCAACCATCAGTTTTTTTTTAATCTATTTACCTAATGACTCTTCTTTCATATCAACACCACGTTGACCTGCCCTGCTAGATATCCTGTCAAGATCACCTTGCAGCTGCTCAGTCTTCTCACATTTTGATCCTGTTATATAACATTATGTCGTCTGGAAACACGCTATCTTCTGAAAGTAAACCATCAATTCGATCATTCGTTAGAATAGCAATGCTTCCATATACTACCCTTTGGTAGTCCCATTTTATGATAATGCATTCACCCCCCCCCCCCCACCCCAATTTTTTGCTTTCTACCTTTTAAGAATTTTTCCACCCAGCACATCACTTTTCATCCAAGCCAATAGTTTTCCCTTCATCAGAAGCCTTTGAAAGATCTAGTGCTACATTATCAATTTGGCATCCCTTGTCTATTTCATCCAAAATATCTTATTGCATATAGCATACCGAATTTTGCATGAATACTCTTTCCTAAGACCATGACGACTAGAAACCCACTTGCGTTCCTCACGAACACCTTTGATGTGGTTGCATATCAATCTTTCCATTAATTTGCCTACCACTGATGTCAACCTGATCGGCTTGTAATTTTCGACCCAATTTGTCAGCCCTCCTTTATGGACCAGTACTATCGCACTTTTCCAGTTTTCTGGTAAGCAGCAAGTATCCAGACTCAATTTCAATAACATTTCAGGATAAGGTACAATGTCACTTCCTACTATCTTTATGACATCTGCAGTAATATTATCTACACCAGTCCCTTTACGCTTTTTATAATTTTCTTAGTTCCTTCATGATATCCTCAGGATGAATTTCAAATCTTTTAATCCACTTAGGGAGTGTGCACAAACTACGTGGCTCGGTCCAAGGAGGAGGGGGGAAGGGGTTGGCTGGAAGGTTACGCTGGGCCCCATGGGGGGGATGGGGGGGGGGGGGGGTTTCCGAGCCAGGCCACATAGCTTTCCTTTAATAACATTTTTCACAGTTGAAATGAGGAACAGAACTCACAACAGCATGTGAATATTTATTTCCCTCAGTTAATTATCTCCGTATGTAATTTACAATAGTCGGACAAGAGAAAACAGTGCAAAATGTCTTCTGAAATGATAAGGGAAAAAAGCTATGTGCTATGTGGGAGGTGTGGGGGGGGGGGTAGAGGCAAAAGCCACTTAGGGCTACGTGGAGGGGAGGAGGGGTTCACAGGAGGTTAAAATGGAGCTACGTGGTTTATGCACACTCCCTTATTTCTAACTGTGCAGATAAGCTTGTTCTCTGATTTATACCGTCCCATTCCTGAATCATGATCCTTAATGGTCTCATTAAACCAGTTACTCTATCTTTATTTATTTTCCATATCCTTATCTTTAATTATCTCAACACCCTTCATTCCCCTCAGTTAACTAACTTGATGCACCCATCAGTGGTCCCCCTACACCAATAATATTCTTCATAAACCCATCTTTAACCACCTTCTTCACAATAATTAATTCCTTATTTAGTTGTTTCAAGTATTCCCTACTACCTTTCTGTCTCTTAACTCTGTTTCGTTCTCTTCTCGCCAACCTCTTTAACCATCTCACCTGCCCGTTATAGTATGTAGGTTCTGTACTTCTCGTTACTGTGTTTTGGAATAAATATTTCTTCACCCTTTTTTATTGTCTCCTTGGACTCTTCCCACTTCAACTTCACTGTAGATGTGCCTTCCTTCCATTTGCTGAAACTTTCACTGAAATACTCAATTTCGAAATTTGTGCCTTTTTATAACTGTACCTATTTCAACCATCAATTTTGGCCATTGGTTACTGAATCCTCTAACATCCATCAGAACTGCTTAAAGATCACTAATTCCTTCACTTACTTGACACTCCTCAAGGTTATCATTGGACTTTATCATAAAGATATCCAATATGTTTGGTCCCTTTGTATTCTGCTCTACCATTTGTGTAAAGACTCCTCCATTACTAAGGTATTTGCAAATCTGTGTTCCCTTGTGTTATTTCTTATTCCGTACCCTGCTGACACTTGATAAATTGAAATCCCTTCCAATAATGACCATTCTAATCTCACTTCCGAACTCCAAGTACGAATTTAGTTTCAAGAGCCTCATCTTTATGCTTCATTCTTCCACTAAAGTAAGCATCTAAAACCCCGATTTTTTCTTTTTTATTACCCCAGAAATCAACACCAAGTAACTCATGGTCTTGATCTATAAACACCAGTGAACTGTAATAGTTTTGGCTAACCAATATGAATATCCTTCATATGAAAGGACTGCTACTATAACAGTAAGAACTAAGCAATTTTTAACAAGAATTGAACAAATAGATAGAGAGAAATTTACCCCAATAAGTCATACTGTAGAGAACCAAAAGTCATTAACTTGTGCAGCGTTATCACTAGTGTTAAGGAGATCTTCCAAAGTGCAGGTTGTTGGCCATCACAGACAATTGTATAGATGCCGGGTAGTCCGCTCGGTCCCACATAAACACAGTTGTTCGATCCTTGAGATAACACCAACTTTATAAATTATCTTTCCTCCTTCCTACATCTCTTTTCATCCTGTTTAGCACTCTACATGTTTTTTCAGTTCAGACTTCCTAATTGGGAGTAGCAGCTCTACAGTTGATAACCATTGGTCGGTGCGAGTCAATTTCGCTTGCCACAAATTGAGACTGGCAACTTTCAGCATACATCTAATTCAGCTTTCATCCTCGGGAAACTTTTCACAGATTAAGCCTATGACTGGCAGAGATGGTGTCCAAATAATGGATGAATGTCATTTTGATTAACCTTACTCAGTTACAATTTTGCAGCTATGTCCAATTTTATTTCAATGGAGCAATTCCATGCAGTTTTTCAACTTGTGTGGCTTGGGGGAAAGCTATAATTCTGCAGCTTACATCACCACATCTACACATTTGGCATAAACAGACTTGTACCAAACAGGACAGGCATATTCTGCAGCAAAATAATAGTCCAAGAGCCGATATTCGGAGCACTATTGGATGAGTACCCACGGGATATTGTCATGGAATGAAACTTTGCATTTTTTGTTCAAGCAGTGCGAGAGGGAGCGATTCATTAACTCATCATCAGACTACCAACAAGATTGTGTCACATCTTGTAAGACTCCTGCACAGAAAAAGTAACATATTCTGATCACTGTCTGGTAATGTGTGCTGTATCACTGCTGGTCAAATTGAAAAAGAAAAGAACAAGAAATCAACAGCATGAACTGTCTAAGGTAGAGCTGCTGTATGACCATAGCATCAAATATCTTTATCGGGAAAGACTCAGGCAGTATATAAACATTAGCGCTACTTATCAACACAGTGAAGCAGCTGAGGGAAGGAAGGGGGGGGGGGAATCATTAAACAATGCACACAACATCTGAAGCCCTATGAAAATAAAAAAAGACTTAAATGAACACAAAAGTATATCCATTAACATGTGGAATAAAGAAATAGAACAGGCTGTTAAAAAGAAACTAAGAGCATATAAAAATTGGCTTTGAAAATAAATAATAAATCAGAGAAATTTAAATGCACAGAAGGAATAGCACAAATAATGTGTCATTTAAAGTTTACCAAGATTCTTGGGATAACTTTTACTAATACAGCATGATGAACACAGTAGGGAAAATGTGACACACTCACTGATACATCATTTAAAGAGCAATGTTTGCTAACAGTGATATCAGAAAAGAACGAAAAGGAAGGAAAATCCTTTCAGTTCAGTTTTTGTTGTTCCTTTAGATACAATGGACCCGATGATGGCGGCAGTGCAAGTCGCCGAAAGCTTGTCGTTAGAAAATGTAATCCGGCGGCAAACCCGCAAAGAATTTGTATCAAAGATACGCCGGGAAAGACTTATCTTTCATAATATGCAACAAAGTTTTTAGAACACAGCACAAACTAAAACAGTTCCTATCGAGTAATGTAGCAATCATTTTGAAAGCATGACCCATATAAATAAGAATTGTTTACTTCCAGATGCAAATTTAGAAAGTCCCACTAAGACACACACAATAGATATGCTTTAAGTGAAGGAAGCCTTGGGTGTGAATAGTAAATAGGCACTGGACGTAAATTTTATCTATTTAGTACTCTTTAAATGTTGGACAACAGTTCTCTCAACAAGATGAAATATCTTAAACTGCTCGAGTAAATGTTCAGTTCCTGGATCATTGAGAAGTGCATGACTGTTCACAAGAAGGGTGATTGAAATGACTCCAAGAAATATAGTGAAGTCTTAAATAGTGGATACCAAATGTCTAAAACTAGCAATACAGAGTTTCTTTCATCGGGTTCTGCTGCTTGCCAATTCAAGCCAGCAGAGGGACAAGAAATCGTAAAGAGATTTGGAATCCCAGCATTTGCCTGGAGCAACTTCGGGAAACCATGCAAAACTGAAAATGGTAAGGCCAGATGTGGGATTGAACCTGGATTCTGCTGAAGCAACACCCTAGTATTAGCTCCTCACCCACTAGAATCAGTGAGCTAAAGTAGATAGCTGATGCAGTACTTCAAAAGCATCAAAGTTTAAGACAAGGAAGATCAACGAAGGACAATGTATTTGCTATGAAACAAACAGAAAAATGAAAAATAAATTAATCTAGCCCTCTCAGAGTATGTCTATCACACACAGATTTTCCAGGACACAATAATAATATTAGTTTGGGATTTGATGGAAAGTTCAAAAGAGAAATGTTTACAAATTAGTTTGTGGGACTAATAAGAGGGAAATAAACTTCATCTTACCATAGATAATGGCAGGAAAGCACCAAGAAAAGAGAAAGACACAATGTGACAATACAGTTAATTGTAGATATATGTTCGTATTCATGGAATAGTTAAAATGAGTTGGTAAAATTAAAATCTTAAGATTTGAGACATTTGGGGGTCATTTCAGAAAGTTTTGGAAATAATGGAATTTTTAAAGGATTTATGTAACTTAGCTTAATGGAGGATATTGGAAGCATATTTCAAACAAGTTATAAAAAGTTTCAGAGAGCAGAAGATTAACATGGGAACGTCAGGTTGGTGAACAGAAGTGCTAACTGGGTAGTTGAATAACACAGTTCCGTGGGAAATTATTTCACAAATTAACACTGGCTAAGTGACTAATCAATTCAGTATATTAAAGGGAACTATTTTTTATCATTTGCAATGTTATTAAACTGATCGTGATGAAATTTGTAGTTTTGGGGAGATACCAGGCTTTGAGAACACGCTAGGATAGCCTTTGTAAGTTGGCCATTTTGGGATTTTTGGTAGATCGTTGCAGTTTCTTGTTAAAGCTGGATTGTGACAGTTTGGTCACATATGTTGTAAAAAAACTAAATTTATCTACAAGATAAACACATTTGGCACACATCATTGAACCATAGCAATAGTCAACAGTGTTAAGGAAAATATGTTACAAATTTATTACAGTAGAACTCCAATTATCCGAACTCCGACTATCCGAATCGCTAAATATCCGAATTGCTTTTATTAATCAAGACAGAAAGGGAAGAGACATGAGAAGATGGGAATGACATGTCACTTGAGGAGTTCATAAATATTCTTTTGAGAATTCCTGGATGTTCAGAAGTTAGTGCTGAAGATATAGGAGAGTGGGTGGTGTGTGATTCATCACGCCCTGGGTATGAAATTCTAAATGATGATGAACTTATTGGAAGTGTGAGAGAAGAAAGTATCGAGGAAGAAGATAACCTTAATGTTGAAGTCAGTCAAGCATTTGCCAGCCTTGAAAGTGTGTTGAAGTGGACGGAGCATCAGCCCGAGTGTGACCACATGCGGATGTATGACTCGGCTGCCCAAAAACGGATGAATACAGTCAAACAGCTTACTTTGACCGAGATGTTCAGGAAGCAATTACTTATTTACAGTATGGTATGTACATACTGTGCTAATGTACAGCACTTGTAAGTACGCTTAACATTTAAAAATATTGCATTTTCATTTAATTAATTAAAAGCTCTTTTTCTTTAAAAAAAATTCTCTCCAGTCTTCAACATATATAAAGTAATTAATTAAAATAGACCCTTTTCAGAAAAAATTCAATTATCCGAATTTTTGATTATCCGAATGGGGTCCAGTCCCAATTGATTCGGAAAATTGGAGTTTTACTCTACAATTATTTTTGAGGCCCAACTAAGTGTAGCTTACCATCAGCCTTGTAAGTAAGCCCTCTTATTGTTCCCGGTGTATCTTCTTCAAGTTCAGCATATGCCAGCATCAGTGCCTTTTGTTTTTCATTGAGTTTTTTGGGAATCCCAACTTTTATATGAATGTAATGGTCTCCATACCCAAATGCATTCATTTTCTTTAAACCTTTCCCACTCAATCGTATCCGAGTGTGTGATGAAGTGCTAGGTGGTATCTGTAGAATTTAGTGAATTAAGAGAAATTAACAACATAATAATATCAACATCATTTAAAAATTTGCTCATTTAATGTCATAGATCACTTACATTTTAAAATTCAAATGGTTCAGGAGTGTAGAGCAAATACTAACATACATAATTGTGCAACTTTCAATTACACAATGAAAAGGAAAAAACTTTTACGTTATTAAAATAATAAAGGACAGGGAATTTAGAACCATCACTAACAGAAGATAAAAGCAGGATGGCACAATGAAAACAAACAAAAAAGAGTAACACAATTTTATAATATTTCAAATTAAAACCTTATTCATGCAAAGAGAGAGAATCCATTTGGTAATGGAGGTGTACTTACAACATGACTTGGATAGGCCAGCCTTACAAAGCCTATTTTCTTCCTGGGCCACAATAATCTACAGTACAATAAAACTGCACATTTAATAGTAAGCATTTATTTTAATGCTATGGGATTGTTGACATTGTGACAAACTTTTCACAATTTCTGATAAATCCAGCTTATAACTGCTACTTCCTAATCTTGACACATTGTCAAGGAGCTAATCAATGATCCAATATCTGTACACATTTTTGCATACACATTTGAATATTTGAATACAAGGATTCACAAAAGTAAATTGATGTAAACATCAGCAGCAACAAGCGTGCACAAATTTACACATTTCAAATTTATTGGATAGTAATTTCGAAAATTTATGATATTGTTTTGTTTCTCATTTTTCTTAAGTCATTTGAATCATTTTTAAATTCAATTAATTCATACATTAAGTTGGCATTACCAAATCCCAATGCCATAAGTTCTGTGGTAGCGGCTATTTCTAAATGCCCAGGATTTTCTACCAATAACAGATGTTTCCTTATTTTTCTTAAATCCTTAAATCTTCTCTGAAACATGTTGCTTAAGGTAGCTAAATAGAAATAATGGCAAAGTTGTATAGGAACTCCATCTTGTTGAACTTTTACCAATGTTTAATTTGGATCTTAAGCTTGCCTTCGACAGCAAAAACTTCACTTGTCACCTGAGAAATTATTTTATTTTCACCCTGTAAACCACAATTCAGGACACCAAGATATCTGTAATATTGCAGAGAAAAGCTAAACGACGCCAACTGTCATTTTCAAGTTCGCTGTATACTTTATTATTTTGTTGTAGAAATAAAATTATGTTGTGCATTACAGTATATAATCGCTATACAACTTTTTGTTCTACTCAGCCATCGTACTGCAGTATGTAAAAGATCATTGTCATACTCATAATTAAATTCTTCAAAAAGACTGTAAACTTTTCTGTGATTAAGTTCCCATACTACAGTAAAATTAATAATATTTACGACAGTGCCAACTTCAGGAATGGAGGTACGTGCTACAAGATTTTCTTGATGTATGATGCAGTGAAATGATATATTTTTAAGTCCTATTTACTTTACTTTTAAGACAGAAAATAAGTCCATTATCAGTTCCTGTCACTTATTGATCACTATATTCAATGGATAAAATTCAAAGACGGTACGTGTGCATTCGGCTACATAAAACACTTGCAAGTACTTGTGCTTGCCTGATGCAAAGTACATACCACATGAAGCGATAAAATGCGTACCCTGCTTCACCTTTTCCACATGCTCTATTTTAATAACGGAAGAGCAGATAGTTTAGTAATCAACAAAACTTCTGTTAATCAAGCACTGGCATTCTTAGAAATAAATACTGTACCAGTACTGTGCCATGCTTCAGGCCACATTGAAAGGGTTGGCCAGCCACAGGTTGAATACCAACAAGTTAGGCAATGGAGAATGGTGAGAGTAGTAGGGGAGGAGGGAGTAAAATAACGGAAGAAAGCTATCCATAATTATGGAAAAATAATGGAATAAACACAAATGAATAAATAAATAAATAATAACTGCTGGGTTTACTAGTAGGATCTTACCGGAGGTTAAGACAAGGTGCATGACTTTGTCCCATTTACCGAGTCTGTTTTACATTGAGGGCTGTCAGAATTTTCCTAAAAACTAGCTTCTGAACCCCATAGATAGGAAGCTAGCTTATTAAAATATACTGCATATCAGGCATCCATCTGGGCTCAACTCTGATAAGACCCTACCAGTAAACCCATCACTTATTATAAATTTTTTTGCGTTTGTTCGTTACTGACAGCTTATTTATATAGCAAATAATAGGTGATAAGTAATGAAAAGTAATTACTAATTAGAATAGTAAAATGAACCATCATGTGCCTGACATTTTTTACAGGGCACCTATTGATAAATACTTGTCCTCCTTTAGATACCATGCCTTCCGGTTAGCCAAACTACAGTCTCATATCCTTTTCCTAAAATCATGTCTCTTCTTTAACATTCCTCCTAAGTATTTGGGATATCCCCACAAATTCACCAGGCCCTACATGCCTTTCATTACAGTCTTTGGCCCTCACCCACCTTGTCCTGCAAGAAAATGCCAATCTGGCTAACCAACATTCCAGACACCTCATATTCCTTCACAAAATACTCCTGTTCTCAACCCCACCAGTAATACCATTTATAAATCAGATTCTACAACAATCAGTGAATTCTAGTATTGGGTATGACCAGAACCATCTGCACAAGTTGTCCACATTATTGAAGTCCCATCTTGCAGTGGGACAGTCTCTTCCCTGTAAGCCACTTATCCACCAATCAAAACTGCTGCTTCCCTTGATTTCCTCAAAACCGTCCATTGCCCAACTGCTCAACATACCTCAACCACCTCCTTTGCAACCCACACCTCGCTCTCTGCACTCCAGTCATGCTTCCAAACCTAAACTGTCAATTGTGAACCTGTCCTCTTCATCACTATCTGAACCCCAACTCTCTGTACTCTCCAAAGGTTTTACCTTTTCTCCTACACCTACATTTGACCATGCCAACCTTGTCCGTGACTCTTTCATTCTGCCGAACACTCCGCTGACGGTACCACTTTACCACCACTCATGTCAGTGAATCTGGGCCTCAAGACTACCTGAAACCCAGTCTCCAAAATTTCAAACCACTATCCACTCTTGACCCACCTCCTCTTCCCCAGAACCACCCCATACAAATTTTTGAGGAATTCTTATCAACCGGTTTGGCTTCTCCCAGTTTTCTGAAGTCCTTGACGAATACCAGCAATCTCAGCCCAGCTAAAACCCGTGCCAGAAAACAACTCTCGACTAACCCAGACTTTATCATTCTACCTGCAGACAAGGGCTCAACCACAGTAGTGATGAATCGAATTGACAATGAGGCTGAAGCCCTTCGTCAATTATCTCCCGAAATATTCATTGTTTTTCCTGTTCTTGTGTTTTTTTGTGTGTTCACCCCACGAAACCATCTTCTAAGGAATGTGGTGGTTCATTTCGCTATCCTTTTTTTGTAAGTACACACACACACACACACACACACACACACACATATATATATATATATTCTTTGAAGTTTTGTTTTGTGCAGTTGTTGTTTCATGTGTTGGTTTCTAGAAGAAATACGGCCGAGTCATGATCTTTAACTGAATCATCACAAATTCCATTTACAAATCGTGCAACCTCAGAAGGAAGTCTGATATAGATGTTATCTGTGTTTAGTTTTGGCTGTTGTTGGCAGATGATGTAAAAGAATTAATGAAATGAATCAAAATTATTATGAGAACAAAGAATTGTTTATGCAATAGTTAGATGTTCTATATAAAATAAATTAAAGAAGAAAGGCAACTATTTCAAAGAGAATAAAAGCTATTTTTCGCAAATAACTACAAAGCATTACATAAAGCAGAGGTACCAAGCAGGAACGATACACAGTGAAGAAAAACAACACAAGTGCAAGTGGCCATGGCAGTGGCACAGGTTTATTGGTAGTTACTGCCTTTAAAGGAGAAGTAGTAGTTGTATAGTATCAATACACAAGGTGGTGAGGAAAGAAGTGTTGGAGCGGCTGTTCGGTGGGCGCTGATCCAGAAAATGTTCCTTGGCACCGAGTCCACAGGAACGTGTGTATACAGGGATGTGACGTCAGTTGTTACCGGTTTGGAGTTGGGAAGAAACATTGGGAATTTAGAAGGACAAACTGTGAGAGTGTAGCCCAGGAGTTTGGTATTGTTAAGAACATTGTTTTACGGGCATTGGGAGTGTTCTGAACCACAGGCACTGCTGCTCTAAGGAGAGAAGCTGGTAGAACAAGGTTAACTACAGCAGCAGACGACCCCTACATTGTGCAACAGGCAAGGAAAGACCCATGTCAAACAATGGATGCAACTGTAACCACATTTAACAGGACTGTGAGATGTGCAATCTCATGCTCCACAGTGCAAGGGATTGGTCTCTTTGCCTGATGACTAGTGATGTGCCGGATATCCGTATCCATATCCACGGATGTCTGAGGGGGGGGGGGGAAGATCCGTATCAATTTCTTTTTTTAGTGGATCTTTAACGGATCTTTTGTAAATAATATCATTAAGTATATTAAATTTTAAAGATCGGTTGCAATGAAATGCTATTAACTTCAATTCCAATTACTTTTTATTTCTTAAAATCACATATATATAATCAAACTAAGGAAGGATAGGGAAATATGACCCAACACTTACCACAGATGAAGACGGCTGGGACGACGAACAAAAAAACAAACACAAGAGAAGTGCAATATTTCGGCCTACAGCAGCCTTAAACGTGCAGAAGGTGAAGCACCAGGCGGTGTCACATGTGTACACATAGACGGCCGCCTGGTGCTTCACCTTCTGCACATTTAAGGCTGCTGTAGGCTGAAATATTGCGCTTCTCTTGTGTTTGTTTTTTGTTCGTAGTCCCAGCCGCCTTCATCTGTGGTAAGTGTTGGGTCATATTTCCCTATCCTTTCTTAGTTTTATTGCCTTAAAGCTTTTTCCTGCTCATATATATATATATATATAATCACATTTATATTACAAAAATTAAATGTCACTTTTAAAATCAAGCAATGGTAAATTGTACTTCAGAAAGAGTAACTTGGCAGCTTTGTCCCCCAAAAGTTTATTATGAGGAGGATCATAATTCCTGATGCGCTGAAAAACAGCTCACTTGGAACGCTTGTTGCAGGTGACGATAAATATGTGCAAGCCTAGTGACTTAGACTTCCAAATTTTTTTACTATTAATTTCCAAATACTTTAACAGATCTTGATATCTTGGTAATCTTTGGCATATTCTGTGAGTAAATTTTGGCATTAGTACATAACCTTTTTTTTCCCCCCAGATTCCTGATCAACGTCACTATCATTTTGGCCATAGAGTCTTCCAAGTTGTTGCAGTGTTCTTTTCCTACAGAATTTAGTTTTTCTGTGTTAATTGTAGTTGTGACATTTACTTCTGTTTCTGTAAATAATTCCTGTTTGATACCATTCATGAGAAAGTCACTGAAGAATTTACCTTTGTAGCGTGGGTCTAAAAACATTGCTATTTGTAACAATATATTTTTGTCAATTTCAGAAAAACAATAATTTAATTCATTCTTCAAATGATAAAAACTCAAGAACAACAGGTATGCTGATATTGGTAGTTTTCCCCTCTGTCAGCAGGAATTTGCATCTCAACATAAATTTATTTAATGCTTGTACTAGAGGAACAATGTCGGATATGCGCATGTTTTGTGTGCTCAAATTTTTTGCAGTATCCTCCAGAGGCTTCAGCACAATTACTAATTCTTGAATTAAAATCCACTCTTCGGCACTAAGCTGATCTATTTCATTATTACTAGAATAAAATGATAGCGAATCGTTATGCAACCAAGTCTTTCCAACATATAATACGTAGAATTCCAGCATGTTGGCGAATCTTGCAAAACTTTTAAAAATTTTTTATTGAGTCAACCTTGCATTTTTTCTAATTCTTGCTTTGCCATCATTGAGTGATTGAAATGTCCTGGCATCAACTTTCACAATAGCTTCTTTGACCGCCAGATGCAGCTGATGCGCTGTACAGTCAATATTGTTTACGTCAGATAAAGTGCAGGCACGCTTCATGTTGGATCCCCCATCTATTACCATGCAGTGCACATTGTGTTTCAGGATTCCCCACTCTTCAACCATACTTTGAAATATTGCCGCAATGTAATCTCCCGTGTGGCGTTCAAGAATCTCCGATTTCAAAACAATATTTTTTCTAATAAAATCTTTGGTAATGCCATGACATGTTAAGGATAATAACGAAACACCTGACGAAGAATCTATCCAGATATCTGATGTGAAGGAAACTTTCTCAAAATCCTTCAACACGTTCTTTATTTTCGATGAAACTTTATCGTAAGGTTCGTTGCGAACAAGTTCCGTAAAATATTTCCTGCCTTTGAGAACCCCAAATCTTCTACGGGTTGAAAAGTTAAGACAGATAAAGCTATCATTTCTGTAATTAAATAGTATTTTTAATTTTTCTATGTATTCGTCAAAAAATGTTTGCCTAAATTTTCTTTTCACCGTTTGTAAAGATGTTCCCTCCCGAATGTTTTCGACAATCATCTTAGCCGAGTCTTCTTTTTAAGAATAAATCATATTCTTGCAAACGTTTCCTCTGAAAGTGATTTTTTAATGAAGTTGTGCCTTTACCTTTACGGGAATATATGCCTTCACAGATTTCGGATTTAGCAGATTCGTCTTTTCCTATCATAAAATACTTTCATATTACACTGCTAAACTTTTTTGTGGACATTGTTTTTATTTCAATTTCACTTATAACTGCTCCAAAAAAACCACAAACGTATGTAATCTATGCTAGCCAATCTCACACTAACCTGTAAACAAAAACACGTGCAGTGCAACGTCGAAACAAGTCGCATATGTGGGACATTTGTCGATAGTCGATGCGACCATCCATCGTAGTTGCGACATTAACCATCGGTCCAAAGTCATACGTCACAAGGTCGTATCCATATCCGCGGGTCTAGACACAAGTGACCCGTATCCGCAGGTATACATTTTGAACAATCCGGCACATCACTACTGATGACCATTACATTGTGTTCTGTTGATACCTGCTCATTGCAGCACCATTTGCAATGGAGCCAAGAGAATCAAGACTGGACCGACGAAGATGGGGGTTGCATGCTATTCAAAGATGAGAGCAGATTCAGTCTGAGTAATGATTCTAGCGAGAAGTGGGAAAATGTAATTCACCCATGAACATCGTCAAACATGATTGTCTCAAAACCCTTTCACATTACACAATGGACATATTATTCTGGCTCACTGGAATTCAGACTAGTTATGAAATGATCATACAGTCAGCATCAGAAGTATTGGTCTGCCCTGATGAACCAATACTTACAACTAGGGTTGTTGTGTATGTCATCTTTCCAGAAGCAGATATTCAGTTCTTGACATCCGCGGATGCGCATGTTTTGGGAATGTGGAAAAATAAATTTATAATTATTTAGATTTTAAAATTTTATCAAAAATAATTTTTTTTCATAAGTAAATACTATTTCTATATTGAATTATTTTTACCTCATCTTTCAACAACAAAAAATTTGGGATGATTTCACAAGTGAATTAAATGGGGTACTTGACTAATTTTGGGAAAGTAGTCAGTATTGTAGCTGGTCGTCTACTATAATAAAAAAATATATATATTATTTCTTGAAATAACAAACGGAAAATAGAAAAATTTTGCATTTTTATGTGATGATTTGAATTTTGGCGCCAAAACGCTCCCAGCTGTCGGCTAGTCTCTTGTGACGTCAGTTGTTGGCTTGTGCAATTGTAAACATATAGGCGATTTACTTATTTTATTAATAAAATGAGTTCTAGAGTTTACAAATGGTTTGTGGTGCCTCTGTGTGTAAACACGACCTTTAAAACACCAAACAAATTGTTTGTTTCCATTCCACGCAACGATGAAGGGCAGAAAAAGTGGTTAAAGCTTGCACGACGCGATCCGGCTTATGTGTCTACAACATCCACTATGTATTTTTGTGAAGACCACTTTGACGTAAGTTTGTGCTTAATATTTTATTATGTTTAGTAAGCTATGTACCTCAATATTTTGTGCTGTGAAAAACTTAAATTATTACCGGTAAATAAATTACGACCCTGGAGGTTAAAATGCTGTTAATTGTGAATGTATCCAATTTTTTTATTGATGCAGTTGCCAAATGATATGGAAAACTATATGGAGTATCATATAATGGGATCAGTATCAAAAGTACTCATGAAACCAGGTTGTATTCCAACAAAATTTGAGTGTCAGCCAGATAGAAAAAAAACGAACTTTTGTTAGTACAGAAAGACTATATATGTTCAAACAAACAAAGAATTATGGCAATTGAAGAATCTCTTAGTGAACAAGAGGAAAGCAAAATAATAGCAAAACAAAGATTGGTACCAAATGTGGAAGTTCAGGCATGTGCCAAACATGACAAATTTCAAACTTTTCAAGATAAATGTTTGTCCCACGTTTCTATCCTATGTGCATATGGAAGTATGTAAACAAACTCTTGTTTTGAATGGGTGTGATGTAATTGTATTGCTCTGTCTTCTCATTTTCCAACTGATTTATTACATTTTCATTTAATGCCTCAGCTGTAAGTGTTGTAGATTGAGACTATCAACAAAATTACATCTGCATCATATAAGCATTAAAGAAAACTTTTGTTTTTATCTTTGTACCTTATCATCTGACTCTTCTTGGCATTAATATTTATCCCATATTGACCTAGCCCGCTAGATACTGTATCCAGTTCACCATGCAAATGTTAAGTCTACTCCAGTTTTCTGTTACAAGAACATTATGTCTTCTGCAAACAATGTAACTCACCAAATATTCATCAAATACCCATCTTATTTTCCCTGTTTTGTACTATTAATTCCTTGTTTAATTGTTTGACGGGTTTCCTAATGCCTTGCTATCTCTTAATACTGTTGTGATTTTGGTTTTCCATGGTTTCCCCAAATCACTCCAGGCGAATGCCGGGATGCATACTTCAAAAGTCCATGGCTGGATTCATTCCCAGACCTTTCCCACCTATAATGACCTCAACATCAAGGAGGTGAAAAGCCATAAGCAAATATATATATACAGTAATACCCCGCTTTACGCGAGGGATACGTTCCGCAAAAAATCGCGTTAAGTGAAATTCGCGTATATCGGGGTTTACGATTAAACATAGTCAAAAGTTAATGCAAAAACATACAAATCATTTGAATCAATCACTTTAATTCTAAGAACACTTTATGCAGTATTACATATATATATTTTTTTTTTTTTTTTTTTTTTACGGAAAAATACATCTATTGTCTTTTGAGTAGCATTTCTTTTACGTTCTTGTAAAATATGTTCATAACATCCAACGCTGTTTTTAATTGTTTGACACGCGGTCATCATTACTATCTATGCTCTGCAATATGTCCAAACCTGAATAAATTTTTGAAAGAGCACTTTGAATTCCGCTTGAAAAATAAGATAAAACTCTCTCTTCTACTTGTTCTTCCTCATCGTTTATGGCATTTCGACCAGATCTTCATTGCTGAGAAGTTCGTCGTGAGTTGCTACAAGTTCTTCAAGATCTTCTACCGCGACATCTTCAAGTTCAGACCCCTCAACCATTGCAGCAATTCTTCTAGATGCTTCCACTACATTTGGCCAAAGATTACGCCACACCCCGTTCATACAACTCTTTTTAACTTCTTTCCAAGATGTGTTGTGAATAGCCTTCATGATGTTGTATGACTTCCACCACTCTCCATAGACTGACTTCCTTTCCCGTCGGTTTCATGATTTAGTTGGCTAAAAGTGCGGCGATGGTAATAAGCTTTGAAGTTTCTATTGCTTCCTGGTCCATAGGTTGTAATATTGACGTTTTGTTTGGTGGAAGGAACTTCACGTACACTTTTAAGTCTCTCAGTGTATCAAGTGAGGTTGGATGTCCTGGGGCATTGTCTACGAGTAATATAACTTTACATTCAAGCCCATTTCTGTCACAGTAGGATTTAACTGACGGGCAAAAACTATTAGAATACCAATCTTGAAAAACTTCCCGTGTAACCCACACCTTTCTGTTGGACCGCCACACGACTGGTAGGCTTGTCCTGTTTGTTCCTCGCATTGCGCGGGGTGTTTCTGAATGGTAAACCAGTAAAGGTTTCAGTTTGAAATCACCAGTGGCATTACCACCCAGCAGAAGTGTTAGTCGATCTTTCGTAGCCTTGAAACCGCTGGCTTGACGTTATTCTTTAGAAATGAATGTTCGAGATGCCATTTTTTTCCAGTAAGGCCCGGTCTCATCAACATTGAAGATAAGAGAAGCAGGAATTTTTTTCTCGTGCTATGAAATCTTGAAACTTGCCTGGAAACTCAGCTGCAGCTTGAGTGTCCGCACTGGCGGCCTCACCTGCTATCTGGATATTGTGAAGATTGGAACGCTGCTTGAACCGATGAAACCAGCCTCTGCTGGCAGCAAAAGTCGGAGTGGAAGTCAACTTCTTCTCTCTTTAACATCTCATACAAAGATTTTGCTTTTGTGCATATGAGATCTTGACTCAGTGGTGTGTTCTTATTTAAATCTTCGATCCAGACTGCTAGCAACTTCTCCATTCTTTCTAGGATAGAAAATCTCGAACGAGAAAGTTTTGTTGCACTTATAGGTGAACTTTCGCTGGAAAGTTTAATTTTTTCCCGATTTTTAAAAATCGTTCTCACAGTCGATTCTGACAGACCAAAATCTCTGCCAACAATTGTTGCTTTGCCTCCATTTTCCATTCTTCTTATCACCTTCATCTTCATTTCCAAAGTTACGCTTTTATGCTCCTTTTTCTTCATATGCGGCATTTTTAATGTAGCGTTAAATTATGTATCTCCACCAAACGTTAAAACACGACTGCCAGCTGAGATAAACATATGGAACAAACGAAACAAACGAGGAAATCCTTATAGAACAAAATCGTAGGACGGAGAATTCTTCGATCAGAGTGGTCGGAGAAAGCGGGGATTCCCGTGACCAAAGAGAAGCCAATGACTACATTATGTACATACACATTCTTAAGTAAGCAATTCGCGTAATACGAGGCATTTTAACGCGAAATTTGAAATTCGCGCTAAAGCGAAAATGCGCATAACGGGGTCGCGTAAAGCGGGGTATTACTGTATATTGTTTGATCTTTAGCCTTGTAATCTCCCTACTGTGCATGTTACTATACTTGATATGGCCTGTTCTTTCCTTAGTTTATGAAATAAACATTTATTTATCCATTCATATTATCTCTTTCAAGCAGTTCCTATCTCCTCTCCACTGATGTGGTGATGTCCTTCCATTTACTAAATCATTCTTAAAAATATACTCAATCCTGAATTATGTGCCTTTTTATAATTGTATGTATAATCAACTTCAGTTTTGGCCTATAGTTTATTAAATCCTCTTATATCCATCAGAACTGCTTCATGATCACTTATTCCTTCTGTATCCTGGAACCTCATATACATCATCAGGCTTCATTAGAAAGATATCTAGCATGTTTCATCCCTTTGTGTTCTGCTCTAATACTTGGGTAAAACCTTTTCCCTCACTAAGATATATGCAACATCTATGCTCCTTTTTGTTATTAATCTTATTTCCAGTCAACACAAGAAGGCAGTTGCAGACATGATGTGAAGAACATGTAAGAACAAATATGAATATTAACCAACCCCATTTCGATAGTCACTATCCATCCATATACATAAATTCAGTCATCCTGACTGGCATTTTTAATAAAGTTTAGTGTTTTATGTAAAGTTCTCTCTCTGTTTTATTTGATACTTTACTTCCGTCAGTAACCCATCCCTTCACCAATTTAATATCTTTCATGTTAACAACCTTCCATTTTTTATATATAAAAAAGCATCAATGAGAAAGTGCTAGAATTATATTTTGAAAGAAGTCAGAATTTATATTAATGAGGTTTCCCTGATATTGGTTCAGTAGTTCAAATGATTATATCACATTCTTCAAAACCTCTTAGTGTTATTACTTCATATTTCAAACATGCTGTTATTTACATACATACCTACCTATATTTCAGATCTGCATACAGTTGAAGAGAACATACAAGGTGCAAAAACAACAGCTGACAAATCAGTCCAAGTACAAATAAGATGCCAGTTCCGAAGTAAAGGTGTTCAAACAGCCATTAATTTTGTACATAAGGCTATGCCACCCATCAAAACATCTGTTTCTACATCCCCAATAAAAATGGAACATTCAGAAACATGTGGATGCAGTCTAACAAAACCTTCGAAGGAAATATTTACTGTAGAACCGCACTCTGACAGTGATACTTCTTCATATACACCACCTGTAACTCTTCCTGATACATCAGCAGCAATACACTCTCTTCAATCAAAGGATGATTCTAAATGTAGTGTGTTAATTGAAGAGGATCAGAAACAAGAGGCATCAGAAATACTTCAACATACACTGAAGAAAATCAGGCTGAATTCAAGAATCTACATTGGTTTCCCAAGAGCAGTTATTATTTAATTGACTTAATTCAAAAACAAACTAAAATTCCCGAACATCATTTGCTCATGTGTTGAAAAAAAATTTAGATTAGATAGTAAATTTTCAGAACTTGCAGACGATTTTTCCATTAGTTTATCATATGCATGCAAGACATTTATAAAAACCATACCTGTAATAGCCAGTGTAATGCATCCTTTTATAGCAGTCTTGGACAGTCAAATGACAAAAAAAATAAAAAAATTTACCTATGTCTTTTAGGCATAAGTACCATAATGTTGCTTGCATTATTGACTGTTTAGAGATTGAGATACAAAAGCCTTCAAAGTCGTTGAATCAAGCTCTGACATGGTTAGATTATAAAAAAGCCAATTCTATTGAGTATCTCATAGCTTGTACACCAAATGGTTTAGTGAAGTATATTTCACCAGGTTATGGAGGGAGAATAACTGATACATGTTTAGTTGAATCTTGTGATTTTTTTGCAGTCTAAGTACAGGTATGTGTGTCATGGCAGACAGGGGGTTTAAAAATATAGAACAGTATTTAAATAAGGTAGGTGTACTGCTAGTACATTACTGTGCATATTCGGCCTGCAGTTCCTTGTAGAGTTGGTGAAATATTTTTACTGGTCCAGGCCACATCTCAACCTGACTACCTCAATTTGGATACAATATCTTGATAACCACGCAAGATATCTATATTTAAAAATTCTTTAATTTTGATTTGTCTTTTCATCATCGAATTTAGATTTGGAGAAATTTTTCTTCTGGTCGAGGCTGCATTTCGACCTAACCACCTCACTTTTAGGACAGTATACCTCGAGAACTAGGCGAGATGTCAAAAATGTTATTCCTTACTTTCGATTTGTCATGTAACATTACTTAAGAATCTATCACCAAATTGCGGCGCTACGGTTATCGTAGAATCCCCGCTTTAATGACCTGTATAGGACAATAGTTTAAGACTTTCTTAGAGAATATGATCAAAATAATTTTGTAGCTATACGTACAGAAACTTATATAACCTCTAATATAGAAAGAAAAAGCTTTAAATTCACAACATTACTGCCGAAAAAATAGCGTCGAACGAATGTGAACGAAACTTTAACTAACCCAGCGCGGCAAAAAATAGTTGTAGAAATCACTCAAGATTTTTTTAAATAGTAATTATATCAACAATTAAATACTACACATGCTTCTGGGAAGCAATAGTCATATTAAACACATTTAAAAAGATACTACAATGAAATACTTCAAATTACACAAAATGTAGACCTGCTAATTAAAATTGCAAATTAGCAATCTATATTAAGTAAAACGCTCCACTAACATACACGCTTCTAAAATACCTCATATTCTAACGTTTTATCGTAATATGGTATTATGTATAACGTAATAGATATACTTATTTGGACGTTTTGACATTCCGGAATTCTGCTGAGCAGAAATCGGTATTTGATGCAAAAAACATTCCCAGCATCATCACGTCAATCCTGGGCAAATTAGAGCTATTTGCTTTGATAAAACCAACTTAAATTGCAAGTATAAGAAGAACATTTTTTTTTACAACCAGCACTGAAACCTTAACAAACTTAAATAAGTGACGGAAAGATGGTCTTCACATGAGAATACACGGCAGCTAAACTGGCGCAAGCCCAACAACTGACGTCATGCGCTTCAATTGATGTTTCGTGTCACGTGACTAACAGCTGTCCTTTTTTTATTTTATTAAAAATAGTATGTTTTTAACTCCTATCCAACAAATGAAGTTGATTTTCGGTATACTTACAACTTACTCTATCAGTGTAAATTAAAGTTTCATAGTTAGTGTCAAGTACCCCATTATTTACAAGTATCTAAGAACCAGCCTTTGTCATATGACATTTGTGGAGTTCGTGAATTCAAGCATCAAGCACAAGGCCACATCAACGCGCATTTCCGCACTCGCTTTTTTTGTCTTATAACTATATGCCTCATCGATGTTGAGGTCATTAGAGGCGTGAAAAGATCGGGACTAGGAATGGGAAGGAATTCAGCCATGGTCTTTTGAAGGAAGCATTCGCCTTGAGTGATCTGGGGTAGCTATGGAAAACCCAAATCTGGATTACCGGACAGGGATTCGAACTGACGTCCTCCCAAATGCGAGGCCAGGTCGTTACCACCTACCCATCACTCACAGTTCCGTGCTTGCCACCCACCTTCCCACTGCCCTAGTGGCGCATTCACAGTAAAACTTGTAGGACCAGCGAGATCCGATAAAAGAACTCTTGATGGTCCGTGAAAATGGTTACAGGAATACATGTAGGAGATATTGGATGTTGCTGGACTCGCAAGCAACCAAAAAAGGTCCTTGCTGACCAACAAGCTATAAATATTCGAGGAAGCTATTGGAGGAAACAAGCTATAGATATTGAGGAAACATCCTTCGAGTGCGATAAGGACACATGGTGTGCCGCGAGAAAGTACGAGTGGAATGGATTGCTTGGAACGTCTAGAGTAGCGTGAATGGGTGAGCGCATCCTACGGTAGTTCTACTCGGATGTCCTATAAGTTGGATCATGAACAGGCCACTTTAAGGTCAGACCACACTAGACCACACCGAGCCCAAACCGTCATTGAACCGACACTCGGATGAGTGACAACTTGCCCCATCGCATCCATTCTGGTCCGTAGCTCGTCCGTGCGACGGACTGATTCCTACTTTGTCTTCAGTCTCCTTTAATGTATACACTTAAGACCCGGTCAAACAGAGCGCGGGCAGAGGGCGCATGCAGGGAAGTCTGCACGCAGCGAGCACTGTATTACATTGTACTGCATCTACCCTGTCAAACAGAAAGCGGGCAGAACGCGCGATCCAGTCGCGGGCAGCGATCAGGTTGTGCGTGCACACAGATATCGCGCGATCACGTCAAGATGGCGAATGTCGAAATAGAGGAATTAATTAATTTGGTGCGAGAAAAAGATTATTTATTTGATTCACGTCATTCCGATTACGAAAATAACAATAAAAGTGAAGTTTGGATTGAAATTGTAGAGAAAATGAAAGAAACTAGCCACTGCTATTTGCATTACTATTTATTTATTTAAAACATTTTATTTAATTTATGATTTGAATTACATTATTTACATAATCATTATTTATTGGTTACATTTATTTAGTTGCAACTTATTATTATTTATTTGAACTTTTGACATATAACATATAATTCTCTTTACCTAAGTAAGCAGGAAATTAGTGAACAAGTATGTTCACGATACATTTAAATATGGATTAAAAATAATTAAAGTAAGCGACGAATTGATTTCTCATTTGAACCAAATCTCTGGTTAGTCGGCATTGTATTTGAGAATGCCGTTCTGGACAGATCTGGACTATTTAATATTTCATCATTTGTGATACCTGCAGCATTATTACATCGAAGATAACTGGGCTAGCAGCATACAGATTTAACAACATGAATTGTAGTTTCAAGTTCCGTCTAAATAAACACTCCACTTATGGGCTAATATGCCAAAACCATTTTAAACGTTTATTAAATATTTTCTTTGATCGTCTGTCGGAAAAGGGCGCATTAAATAAGTCTGCAGTGCGTAACCTTCGTCGGCTACAAATACGAACGACGGGGGTATCCATACCTGGCAATGCTTTCGAAGATAGAATTGTTTCACAGTGAACGAATTCAGAATAAAAGGAGAAATTTTGAAAGATGCTACTGACGCTGTCCGGCCGTATCTGTCATTATCAACTACAAGGAACTTGTAAACTGGATCAAAAATATCCAGTAAAACTATTGGAAAAAGTAACAAGAATAACTTGAGCCAATGTTGTTAGCACATTTTATTTTTACATGTTTTCCGTTTACACTTTCAATGTAATTCGGAAAGTGCCAAGATACTCTGAACCCCTCCTCAGAGTTTTTCACACATCGTCTGTTGGAACAGGTAAATATGCAAGCTGTAAAACGTCCCAGCTACTTTACTATGCTGGAGACAGTCGTATTAGTGATCTGGAAGGAAAAAGCGAGTCACCTGTGGCCAAATACTGTGATCATTTCGCATGACGCTTGTTCCCCACACTGGATCGCTTCGGTCAGGCCGCGCTGTGTTTGACATCGTCAGAACACGGCGGGCACCCCTTATTTAGCACGCGCACGCTGCCCGCGCTCTGTTTGACCGGACCTTTAGTCGTTTCACGGAACTAATGTTAAAAAATTACCTTAAAAGTGATTTGGGTATCGCAGCTAGGGTTACCACCCGTACTCTATTATAGAGTACTCTACTTTTTTTTTTTTTTTTTTTTTGCATAGGCGTACTTTCTAATCTACAAAAGTAATGCTGTTTTTTTTTGTTTTGTTTTTTTTTGTCCGACTCCTGTTATCACCTCACTGTTTGATCTCTTATGCACAAACATAGTATCCCAGCACAGCTTTAAAAAACGATCGTCACACTGTACTGGATTGAGAGATTCTTGTGTATATCAACATAGTCACAATGAAACGTCAAGCGTCACTCACTTCACATTTAACGCGTTTGTTTTGGTTTAGGTTCCTTTCAATTCACACAATATTTTTTTAAAAAAAATAATAAGATTATTATACATTTTAATTTAAATACAGACTACAATAATAGTGTAAAATAATAATAATTTCATGTGATCTGAAAATTCCAGTCACATAGTTCCTTATCAACCACACAGTGCACCTCTATCGTTGTTACCTATTTTTAAAAGCTACAGATTAATGTGAAATTCGAACCATGGAGCGTCCCAGCATCTTAGCATTAACAAATCAAAGCTGCCAGAGGTGACTGTCAATTTTAAGACCCATGAAAATTACAGCTGTGACAGGGAATTGAACAAGGGACTTCCAGTACCCCAATCCTGCGCCTTATCCATCTGAGTCAAGAGACAAATCTGGATCTAATGACAAATTAATAATCAAACGTAGTAAAATCAACATACTTTTTTCTATATAATTTATTTTTCTTATCCCAAAGCGACTAGTACAAGGACCACACTACCGCCCACCTCCATGCCAGTGACCTGCATTTCCATCACTCAAGCAGCCACAGCTCAACTTGTAGGTCCTATTATGATCCAATTTTCTGATGTAGGACTCATGCTGGGTCACGAAAAGGATTGCAGGACTACATGTAGGACCCATTGGATGTTGTTGAACTCCTATACAACCAATATGGGTTCCTTCCATCCAACAAGCTATGACAATGGATCAATATTGGAGGAAACATTCTGTAAGTATGCGATAAGGACATGACACACGTATGTGTGTATTTATTACAAAAGTGAGATCAGTAATGATATTGTGGAAAAAGGAAATAGCTTTTAGGCAATATATATAACAAAGGATAAGAAAAATAACCCATCACGTGCCGAAATTGAAGGGTTCGGCAAATGACGAAAAAAAACATATACAATAGTCTCATTTTTTCACTCGTCGCAGCCTCCAACTTTGGTGAGTGGTGGATTATTTTCCCTATATTTTGTTATTTAAAAGTGATAACAATGAAAAGGCCTCTACATAATACATTTTAAGAAAGTTATAAAGTAAAATTTCCAAAGCTGAAAGCAGGAGTAGAAACACAATTCACAATATTTTTGTAGAATTTTTATTCAAGTAGGAGACTGATTAAACACATAAGAAGCAGAAAGATGCAGACTGTTAAAAGTTACTACAACAAATGACACAAAACTATCACTGGATATCAATCCAGTGTGGAGGACCTAGGAAGTGATTAATTATGGAAATGTATTACCATTGTAAATAGCAGTTATGATTTTGTTTCCAATTTTGACGTCATTATTATATACAATGAAAGCACCAGAGTTGCTGGCAAAGAATTCTATTAGTTGTAAACACAGATGAAGGCCATGGTGTAGCAAGAATTTGATCTAATATGAAACAATAACTAAGCGACCAAACCACTTCTTCTAGAGAGCTTACATTCACTGTTAAAACCAAATACTAAATTTTCTTTCCTCTTTTTGGAATTGTTCAAAAACGTTTATTAATAACCTTTAATATGTTTTCTAAAACAAATCTAAAAATTATTTGAATTTGTCTTCATCAATAACAGACATGCATGAAATTTATCTGCTTTCTCTCTTTAAAACAATAACATGTAGACTCTTGTTATTGGAAAATGTATACCTGGATTGTTTGATCTTCATATATTCCTTGCACACGGATTGTACCACCTAGTATAGCCTGTGATATAGAAATTGTGGCATCTGTGTGTACATCTGCTCCATCCCTGCGGAAGTAGTCAGATTTTTCAACTCTGAATGTTATGAACAATTCTTTATCACCTACAGACATTCTTACAGTTTGACCATGTTCCACACCTGTAAAGTCAGAATGTTTTGTTTATGAGTATGAAACCTAGAATAAGTGTCAAAGGAGCATTTGATGAAGGTGGTACATAAAAGAGAACCACACAATTTCACCTCAAGCTAAAAATATTTTTGTGAAATATTGTAAATAAGTCACTCTTCGGGTGTGTGTGTGTGTGTTTTTTTTTTGTTTTTTTTTTTTTACCTTATTAATACATGTAGGATCAATGGTGAAAAGAATATACATAAATTTTCAACGAACGTATAATGCCAACGGATTACTCCAGTTAGCTTTAAGAAGCTATGGCCATTATGTATTAGAGCATATAACGAGAATACATGAAATTTCCAAATTAAATTTATATTTAAACCATTTGCTTTCTTTATATTATTTCCAGCTAATAGCTGCTCAACAAGCTCACTGAAAAACTTATCACCAGAAACACAAAATTTCAAAAATAAATTAGGAATGTTGTAAGACGATGTACTTTACTGCATATTATCCAACTTTACTATTTTTTAATTTTTTATTCATTCTTTACATCTTGTCTACTTCATTAGAGGAAGGAGGGGAAAGGGACAAGGAATTTGGTCATGGCATTTTAAGGAACCATTCCAGTATTTGCCCAGACTGATTTCAGGAAACCATAGAAAACTGAAATCTGGATGGCCAAGTGGGGATATGAATCTGTTCTCCCGAATGCAAGACCCAAGCATTATTGCTCAACCCAAAAGTGAAAAAATGTCCAAAGACTGAAAATATGACTAAACAGAAATGAAATTTGCACTGCCGATCTTGAAGCTAGCATTAAACCATTCAGAAATAGGGATAAAATGTATAAACTGCTCTCGGGTGACTAGCCGAGTCAAGAGTGCGTTGTCACACGATATTGTCACTCTTGACTCGGCTAGTCACCCGAGAGCAGTTTATACATTCTCAACGCCGAGAAAGACTTCGTTCTTATATAGGGATAAAATGGTCTATACTCTTCTTGCATCTATTGCTTAATAAACTGCCGAGCATACATGAACTTGCCTAAAACACAAAAAGAACTGCATGGTTTAATGAATACCCTTTAATTTGTTTCAAAATTTCAAAATCAATATTTGCTCGTAATATTATCTCAAAAGATTTCATCTCCAATATCCTTCCTCACCTTTCAAAAACCAGCAGTGATTAAAATACTTTGAGTTTCGTAATTTTGCAGTTAGTATGCTACTGTCAGAATATCTGCTGATCAACATCAGATTCTGCTACCAGCATTTCAAATCAGACTAACTTCTACTGATTATTTAATATCTCATAATTTTGCCTGGTTTTTCATTCCTTAATTAAATCCAATCCCTATCTCTAAAATCGTTCACTTTTTGTTTACGTTTCAGAAGATAATTTTTAAGCTACGATTTTTGCCCCCATTGATTTCAACAATGAAGAAACAAAGCAGAGTGTGTTACAAAGGTAATCAGCCATGATTGATTTTAAGGTAAGATACTGGTATTTTTCAATGCGCATTTTCAGCTAATCTGTAAATCAATAAATAATCCTGTTACAAGACACAAATATGTGTTTTTTTGTGCTAATGGCAGAATTTTTCTGATTTTTTCCTTTGGCTGAATTTAAAAAAGTTCATTCATAGATCATTAAATGAAGAACATTGGGATAAAAGATAATATTGTAACCAAGTATTCACTTAAAAATTCTAAGTAAGGATTCACTTTTATACAATGCAATCATTCCGTCTATCCAATATTCTAAAATATTCTGCTCTTACCTGCTGGAACTGGAACAGTAATCCTTTTTTTCTGCACTGTACTTCCTTTGCCTTCACATTCAGTACATGGAAATTTAATATGCATTCTCGTACCATGACAATAACGACATGTTGAACGCATTACAAATGGTCCTGCAAAAAAAGATTTTTAAATAACAAGTGCTATGGAAACAGATCTGAAAAACAGAAAATATAAGTATTTACTACCATAAAGTATATATTAGGAACACTTAGAATCTCAGGAAATATTAGAGTTTCAAAGAACACTACTACATCTAAATTTTATGGAAATTTTAAGTGAAATATAGATCACTTGGAAAGCAAAGCGAAAAACTAATCTGTTTAGTTCAGACAAAAAAGAAAATTAAAAAGGAAACAGAATCTTGTCCTGCAAGTTTGAGATGTAAAATCGAAGATATATTATTTCAAAGAGGAAAAATGAGGGAAGCTCCTAAAAATAAACACATCTCTCTTTTCTACAGATTCATAGGAGGAGGGAAGATATTACCAGCTATATCAGGATAAAGTTTTAGGGATTACTAACATCTGGAATATGCCAACAGCTTTACGTCTCTTTGACAGCTAAGGTCATTAGAGGCGGGATGGAACTGGGGACAAGGAACGGGAAGGAATTCGGCCATGACCTTTTTGAAGGAAGCATCCCGGCATTCACCTGGAGTGATTTGGGGAAACCATGGAAAACCCAAATCTGGATGCCAGGACGGGGATTCGAACCCACGTCCTCCCGAAGGCAAGGCCAGAACGCTAACCCACCACGCTCTGTTTCAGCTATGTCGAATAGGTTCCTGCTGACAGTATCAGCTCAACTGAAATCTGTGACTAATCATGACAGCTTTCTAAATGAAGCCATAGGATTAATTTTTGCATTCACTAGCTTTCTAAATGAAGAAATTGAATTAGCTTTTGCATGAAATATCTAGGTAAATGTGAATTCATATATGAAAGAAAGTGAAATAGTTTTATATCTGAGAAGTTCTTTTATTGTGTCATACACAGTCCAGTCACATTAATGTGACCACCACCTACTTTCGACGTCAACGTGAAATAACCAATCACAGAAGGCAGGTGGCAGCACATTACAGTGGAGTGTATATAAAGGATGTCCTAGGGCATCGGAAAGCATTTCAATCGTTGGCGTAATGCAGAAACGTAGCGATTTATCCGACATCCAAAAGGGCATGATTATTGGCTTTCGGCCCAGGGTGGAAGCATTTCGGAAACGGCTAATTTTGTGAACTGTTCACATGCCGCCGTGGTGAAAGTATACCATGCATGGAAAAATGGCACTATTCAAAATCAGCGGCATGGAACATGTGGTGCAGCACAGGCTATAGATGACAGATGCGAACGAAGGCTACGGAGATGCGTTCGGGCAAATAGACGTGCAACTGTTGAGCAACTGACCCCCCAAATGAAACAAGGGGCTACCAAGAGTGTATCCTCAACAATGGTTCAACGAACGTTGCTGCGCATGGGCCTCTGCAGCAGATGCCTGGTTAATGAACCTAGGCTGAATGCTGTTCATCAGCGACAAAGGCTGGAATTTGCACGCCAGTACTGCAACTGGACGTCCCCAGAGCGGCGACAGGTGGCTTTTACTGATGAATCACGTTTTATGCTCCATCGAACAGATGGACATTGGCACATACAGCATGAAACGTCTGAAAGCAAACACCCTGCAACAATTTCCGGAAGGATCCAGGGTAGAGGAGGGAGCATTATGGTTTGGGGAATGTTTTCCTGGCATTCACTGGGTGTACTCATCATTGTGGAAGGCACGATGGATCAGCACAAGTACGTATCTGTCCTTGCAAACCGTGTCCACCCCTTCATGCGAATAATTATTCTTCACAATGATGGCATCTACCAGCAGGGCAATGCGAGGTGTCATACAGCTCGCAGTGTATATGCGTGGTTCGAAGAGCACCAGGATGAGTTTACCTTACTCCCCTGGCCAGCAAACTCACCAGATTTAAACTCAATCGAGAATCTGTGGGACCACCTCGATCGGGTTGTTCGCGACATGGATCCTGAACCGCGTAATCTAGCGCAGCTGGCCACGGCACTGGAGTCGGCATGGCTCAACATCCCAGTAAACACCTTCAGAAACCTAATTGACTCTCTTCCTGCACGCTTCGCAGCGGTCCGCTCTGCCAAAGGTTTATTCTGGTTTTTGAGAGGTGGTCACATCAATGTGACTGGGCTGTGTAGATCCAATACACACTGTCTCCCAGACAACAGCTCTTTAGAAGTGTGCAGTGGCAACCCTGTTAAGAAATCCTCTCAAACCATTTACGAGTGCCTCTCTGTTTCACAACCGGGTTTTATAGTGTTTTCCTCCAATTCTTAACTTTTATATCCAATGTCTGATATTATTTTGCAGAGTATTCCCAGTACTGGCTATGCAAGAACATTCACAGGACAATGGAAAACTTGCTGAACTCTGATCTCTTTTCTGACAATTTCTATGAGATGCTCAGGTATTTACACAATTAGCTATACCTCACATCATGGCTCCAGCAGGCAGGCCTTAACTAGGCCCCCCACACTATCATTTATCACACTTTTCAACAAAAAAGGGGGGAGGAGGCAGGGACTGATAGTTTAAGAACCCAGTCCAAGCCTGTCTAATGGAGCAACATGCAAAGAACTTGTTGCTGGGCACACATAATTTGTATTGTGTTTAATACTTAAAATAACTGTTCCGGTATTAAACTATTATTATTACTAGCTGATACCCGCGACTTCGTACACATGGATTAAGAATATCGTTGCCAGAATTGAATATAGAAAGCTGTTGGTATAGTAGAATTGGCCCCAAACAACACCGAATGAGCATAATATGACAAGAAAGCCTTCACTATATCATTCTACCATCGAACAGAAAAACAAACAAAGGTGCGGGGATGTGGGGGCAGGTTAACCAAGGGCAGCTTTATTTCAGATTGGTCTTTTCTTCTTTCTTCAGCATGAGCATTCTAATAACTTTTGCTGCTCGTGCTCTGCTAGAGCTATGCTTTAGGTTAGTTTATGCCCGCAATGCATGACAAAAAAGAAGGCAAAACAAACTGGTGCCAGAAACATTTGAGCAGACAAAAAGTAATAGTACAGAGAAAATTGACATCTATACTAAATAATATGTTTTGTCTCTAAATGAAATTTATTAACAAATCATACAAAAACACAATGCGCGAAAAGCACAGCTTGAGCAACAGACAAAACGTTACAGACTAACACACACATCCGTCTCTCTGTAACCATTCGATAAGCTCTCAACATTTCGTAACTACAACTGTTATTCATAACGAAAAAAAAATATCCAATGCCCTTTCTGCAGATACAAAGTATTTCTTTGTCAAATTCTATCAATATCAGTACAGCCATTTAGTCATTAAAACATAACAAAAAGACAGAGACTTACTTCCGCATTTATAGTATTATTAGCTCTCTCTCTCTCTCTCTCTCTCTCACACACACTGACTGCAAGAGTAACAACCCCCAAGGGATTAATATACCATAAACAATTGTACCTACAGCATTGCTAGACTACCTAAGATTTGCCTCGCATTGCACGCCTAAATTTGTGGTATCTACAGTTTAACGTGCAATCTGAGTAACCGGCAACCGGCGGTCCAGGCTAGACTCTTACAATCAAAAACAATTTTGATTTGAACCGGAGACCACGCTCCACACAGCAGTAAGCAAGCGTATATAGAGAGGTACTACAGAGACCTATACATCCTACGTGTCTATCACTGTTCAGTAATATTTCAAAATTATATGACAACATGTATTACTTATACAGAAAAAGTATGCTATGTCCATTTTAATGCCAAATAGCATCTCCTCATCAAATTTCATCATGATGGGATTATCCGTTTAGCCCAAGATACATAACAAACAACAGACAAGGAGACAAAGTTACTTTCGCATTTATAATATTAGTATAGATTCACAGCACATTTATAAAAATGATAATACACAAAAAATTCAAGCAACTCTCTTATGTCATAAACATACACACATATGGCATGGAATAGGCTGTAGCATAAAGAAACCAAAACAATGCCATCTACTGGATGGTTACCCAACCTAGATAACCAAGTGTTGTGTCGATAAATTAATACATCGCCATCTGTTAGAAAATTACAGAAGTATAATAGTAATTTCATGTGGTGGTAATGACCTGGTGACAGGATTTCTATTGATTGCGCATTCCGCCCCTTTCATAGCCGCCTTAACCTAGTTCACCAATCCTGCCAAGTACAGGGGACTTACAGTTTAACGCAAAATCCGAACCACGGTACACTGGCGTACTTCACATCACACAGCAAGCTGTGCCAGAGGTGAAGGCCAGGTTAAGTGCCTATGAAAAATCCCCACCGAGACAAGGATTCGAACCAGGAGGGACCTTTCGATCGCCACTCAAACGCCTTAACCACTGAGCCACCAGACCGCTCAAAACAACGGCACTTACAAATAATTACAAACCATTGTCCTATGACAAACATTTAATGAACATTTAATTCGCAATAATAAATATTGAGATCAATAATTGACATAAAAACTATCCTATCTTTTAAGTTGGACCAAATTACACACAGTAAGCCAAATTTCATCGAAATCGGTTAAGTAGTTTTGGAGTTTATCTCGGACAAACATCGTGATGCGAGATTTTAATATGTATAAGATTTTGAGATCAGCCACAGATGAATTCACAACTGCACAAATTTAGAAAGCTCAATGGTGAGTAACAACACAGTTAAGCTGATACTATCAGCAGAAGACCATGTGCATTGCTGATGAAGCATAAGCCTGGAAACATTACTGGCTATACAGTACTTACTGTTTATTTTGTAAACATAAAGCTATTACATGTTGTTCCCCATATATATTATTTCCAGAAAGTTTTTTGTCACAAGCCATTATCTCCCTTCATATCTAACCAAAATGAGATATTATTTTAAATATTAAGGTCTCTGCTGTGGTATCATATTCAAGAAAGGAATTTTCCAGAATTTGACCCTTAAAAAAGCAAAAATATCAATATTCTACTTTTTTTTGTTACGAGCCATTTTATATAGCATGATACCCAACCAAAATTGAGAAATGAGGTATTATTTTAAATAGTAAGGTCTCCGCTTTGGTCACATCATATTGTATGTAGGAAAGGAATATTTCGAAATTCGATCCGTAACGGGAAAGGGTATTAATATTTCTACAAGTTTGTCATGAGCCATCTATCTCCCTTGATATCTAAAAGAAGTACCATTTTAAAGATTAAGATCACCACTTAGGTAATGTTATAAATAAAGGAAAAAAAACTTTTTGGAATTTGATCCTTAAAGCACAAAAGTAATAAGTATGCAGGTCACGCATATGAGGCAGTGAGCCAAGCCACTAGATAGCAGCAGTATGAATCACAGTGATAAAGCCATACAGACATGAATATGCTGTGCACGCTCTGTTCAGGTTAGCTGTATTCTGCTAAAGGTCAGTGACAGTTTGTCCAACATATTTCATGCGTCTAAAAGTACTTCCTAATGGTTTCATAGATGCGTCTGTCCCTATTGCAGCCAAAACTACCTAGTGCAGACCACTAGTGTTTTTGTGTGTGGTTGTAGCTTTGAGTCTCCCATCACACACTATGGGGGTTGCATGTTGGTACCTGTGGGGGTATGGAAGATATGGTAGCTGAAAGTGGTTACCTATGGCATTTTCATATTTTGACTAAAGTGTTATAAAAAAAATCTTTGTAATCTTCTAGAATGTATTTGAATGCATTAAAATATTCTAGACTGTTCTGAAACGAACTAGAAAGTTCTAAAATGTGAAATTTTTTGGCTTTTTCAGCTATTAACAAATATAAATAATTCAATGCAAAATATTTAGTATGAACTGATATTTGACGGGACTTTCACTGGTGGGTTACTGATTTGGCAGGAAGTAACACAGGCCACTATTTATCCTGGAAATATTTAAGGTTCCACGCAAAAACATAAAAAATCTTCTTGACAAACACAATCAAAGTCGAGGGCACCAGCTAGTACAGTGATACCCAACCTGGTCCCTATCACCCACTAATGGACCTTCCACATTTCATGTGGTGGTACTGTCTGGTTTTGTCTGATACTGAAGCAATCAGTTTTTTTTTTTTTTTTTTTTTTTTTTTTTTTTTTTTTTTAATTTAACTGAGTTTAAAAAAATATTTAAGAGATTTAATTATATCAATTAGGAGCTTCAAGGAGCTAATAAAACACTTATATGTTCCCAAAGTATTAGGTCATCATACTTTGTTATAGTCTATTGAAAAGAGAATTTCATCAGTTACCTGAATTATCATATACACTGAGGCCACAAAAGTCATGAGATAGCAAAATGCAAATATATAGATGGCAGTATTGTTGCTTTCAAATTGTACAAATGGTCAGTGCCTGGGCAGGACTTTCATTTGTGGTCAAAAGCTACGTGCGAGAAGGTTGATTATGTGATTATGGCCACATGACAAGAATTAACAGATTTCGAACGTGGTATGCTAGTTGGAGTTAGAGTCATGGAACATTCCATTTCAGAAATCGTTACTGAATTCAACATTCCGAGATCCACAGTGTCAAGAGTGTGCTGATAATACCTAAATCCAGGCATAACCCCCCTTCGTCAAAAACGCATTGGTCGACTGCTGGCACTTAATGAGCGCGACCAGCGACATCTGCATAGACTTGTCAGTGTGAACAGATAAGCAACACTGTGTAAACTAACAGCAGGAATGAATGTGGGATGTCCGACGGGCGTGTAAGTCAGGACAGTACGGTGAAATTTGGCTTTAATGGGCTATGGCAGCAGAAGACCGACTCGGGTTCCATTACTAACAGCACAACATCGCTAACAGTGGCGCTCCTGGGCTTGTGACCATATCAGTTGGACTATAGACAACTGGAAAAAAGAGTGGCTTGGTCAGATGAGTCACGATTTCAATTAGTAAGAGCTGATGGAAAGGTACGAATGTGGTGCAGACCCCATGAAGCCATGGACCCAAGTTGTCAACAAAGCACTGTGCAAGCTGGTGGTGGCTCCATAACGATGTGGGCTGTGTTTACATGGATGGACTGAGTTCAGCTACTGGGAGACCACTTGCAACCATTCATGGACTTCATGTTCCCAAACAACGATGGAATTTTCCAGGATGACAATGCACCATGTTGCCGGGCCATAACTGTTTGTGATTGGTTTGAAGAACATTCGGGACAATTCCAGCGGATGATTTGGCCACGGCAATTGCCCGACAAGAATCCCATCAAACATTTATGGGACATAATCGAGAGATCAGTTCGTGTACAAAATCCTCCACCAGTGACACTTTCGGAATTATGGACATCTATAGAGGCTGCATTGGCTCAATAATTTTCCAGAGGACTTCCAACGACTCGTGGAATCCATGCCATGTCATGTTGCTGTACTTCGCTGGGCAAATGGAGAACCAACACGTTATTAGCAGGGTAGCCCATGACTTTTGTCACTTCAGTATATGAAACATAATGTAAGTCCAGAGGATATTAACAGATTCAGTATCCACCTCAACAAACTTAAATTGAAGAAATTTTGGAATTGAAGATGTGTGACTGGATGAAAAATCCTTTTAGTGCAAATATTGTAGATTATACAACTCACCAAGAAGAACTGTTAGAAACTAGATATGATGAATAAACAATTTCAGTCTTATACCCAAATATGTGGAAAATGATATTCAGTTTATTGATATCTTTCCCTATCTCCTATCTTGTGAAATAAACTTCAGTGTTGTCAATCATACTATGACCAAAGATGAAATTAAGGAAAATTGGAACGGCTTCTAGGCGATGTAAATAAGAAAAGAAAGGGAAATTAACCCACCACATACCAAAGTGGATGGCTGCAATGAGAGGGAACAACTGACAAACAACTACACAATATTTCGGTATCTGCCTTGTTCACTAGTAGAAAAATGGGCCATTAGGCTCAGTACATGTGTACACAACGTAAGTTACCTAATGACTAACCGAGTAATGGGGGAGGGTGGGGGAACAGCTAAGGAGTGGACTATCGATATATCAGCAATGTCTGAAATAATATATTGCAGGCGATGGTAAAATGAACATATGTAGTTCTTACATAGGCCTCACCACACAGCAACACTCTGTTAGAATGAACGGCCACAGACAAACAGTCCACACCCACAACCTATACCTTCCAATAGCCATGATTCCAACAACCTCAATGAGTGTTTTACTGTGAGAGCAGTCAGAGTTTTCCCTGACAGTACCACTGCAGCAGAACTCCGGAGATGGGAACTAGCGTACCAGAATATTCTGGATACGAGACACCCACCTGGACTTAACGACCGTTAAAATCCACTTAACCATCTTTTTTTTCCCCCGCATTTATACCGTACCTTTACTACATAATTATGTTCATTTTACCATCGCCTGCAATATATTATCTCAGACATTGCATGCCGATATATCGATAGTCCACTCCTTAGCTGTTCCCCCACTACTCCGTTAGTCATTAGGTAACGTTCATTGTGTACACACGTACCGAGCCTAATGGCCTGTTTTTCTACTAGTGAACAAGGCAGATGCCGAAATATTGTGTAGTTGTTTGTCAGCATAAGTGTTCCCTCTCATCGCAGCTGTCCACTTTGGTATGTGGTGGGTTAATTTCCCTTTCTTTTCTTATTTATACTATGACCAAAGAAAGAAATACAAAAACTGAGCCATAAAACCAAACAGTACTTAGTTTCGTAGCATCAGCCACAGGGATGCCAATAATAATTTAAATAATTAAAAGTAATTTCAACAGACTTCATGCTTCTATGTATGTGAAATATAAATAAAAAGATTACCTACAGTACGTTTTTATATATATATATATATATATATATATATATATATAAAGATTTATTCTGTCAAATTTAGCTAACGTCCGACAAAGTATATGATAAGATAACAATGAAAAAAAGACGCTAAGTAGCGGAAAGGAATCAAATTAGGATAGGGAAATGAGCCACCACTTACCTTTAGATGATGGATGTGGGGCGCGAACACACAGAAAAGACACAAACACAAATAATAAAGAAATTTTCGGGATAAAAACCCTTCGTCAACAAGAGAACATTATGGGAGGTGGGTGCAGCCGGAGATGGCCTCACAGAAAGACCGCCAGTCGAGAAAATGGTGGGGGTAAATTCAAACATCGGAAAAGTAGAGGGGCAGTGAATCAGAGCTCATACCCGAGCAAAAATAAATATCCAAACTAATTTCTGGTTGGTGGGAAGATCAAAATATAATATATATATATATATATATATATAATAACAATGAAAAAAAGACGCTAAGTAGCGGAAAGGAATCAAATTAGGATAGGGAAATGAGACACCACTTACCTTCAGATGATGGATGTGGGGCGCGAACACACAGAAAAGACACAACACAAATAGTAAAGAAATTTTCGGGATAAAAACCCTTCGTCAACAAGAGAACATTATGAGAGGTGGGTGCACCCGGAGACTGCCTCACAAAAAGACCGCCGGTCGAGAAAATGGTGGGGGAAAATTCAAACATAGGAAAAGTTGAGGGGCAGTGAATCAGAGCTCATACCCGAGCAAAAATTAATATCCAAACTAATTTCTGGTTGGTGGGAAGATCAAAATATATGTATTGAAAAAAAAAAATTAAAATATTATACAAATAAAATATATATATAATAATAATAATATTTATGAAGTACATCACCTCAGGTTAGTGGTGGTTCAATATAGGTAGTGGAAAGGAGAGGAATTTAAAAAAAAAAAAAAAAAAAAAAAAATTAATAACGGGTATTATCTTAAGTTGAGACCAGGTGGTTGCCTTGTTCCAAGTTTGTACTGGTAGGCAAGTTCCCACCTTCTGAGTTCAGAGAAACTGCTGCTATTAGGGAGAACTCTGATAGCACGGACTGTGTAACAAGAGTTGAAATTATTCAAGTCGTGGGTTATGGCATGGGCAGCAACTGGGTGCTTTGGGTTCTGTGTGAACACCGTCTGACGGCCATTCATTCTTATGGAGAGTGCATTTGTGGTCAAACCTATATATGAAGCCAGGCAGTGGTTGCATGTTAACTGGTATATTACATGCGTGGTTTCACAGGTGGCGTGTCCTATGATAGGGAAGCTTTCCCCTGTGACCGGGTTGATGAAAGTGGTGGAAGCATGGTGTATGTCACACATCTTGCAGCGTGGTCTATTACATGGGAAAGAGCCTTGGGGTTGACTGTTAGGAAGAGGAAGACTGTGTTTGTGGACTAGAAGTTTGCTGAGGTTAGGAGGTCTACTGAAACAAGTTCTAGGAGGGCCAGGGAGGATTTTAGGAAGAATGGATCTCATTTCAGGGCATGTTTGTAAGAAATCATAGCCCTGCCGGAGGACTCTGTTGATGGATTCGAGGCCTGGGTAGTACTGTGTGACCAAGACTGGATTGTGGTTGGTTTTTGCGGGTCTGGGATGATTGATTGGCTGATTCAGTTGTGATGTAGCACGTGAAAGCTGTTTGTTAACCAAAGCTGGAGGGTAGTTGCGAGATATTAATGCTTCTGAAATACTGTTTGAATAATCCATGAGAGACTGTTGGTTAGAGCATATGCGACTACCTCGAATGCCAAGACTGTAGGGGAGTGAACGTTTGGTGTGGTATGGGTGGCAACTATCGAAATGGAGATATTGTTGAAGATTGGTTGGTTTGATGTGAACTGAAGAGTTGAGATAGCCATTGGAAAGGGACAAATCGACATCCAAGAATGTGGCCTGGGTGTAGGAGTAGGACCAAGTGAATTTCAGCATGCTAAAGTTATTGAGATGGTTCAGGAAATTTAGCAGTTCATTTTCTCCATGCGTCCAAATCATAAATATGTCATCAATGAAACGAAGCCAAATGAGGGGTTTGAGAGGGAATTCCTCCAGAAATGTCTGTTCCAGCCGGCCCATGAACAGATTAGCATAAGAGGGAGCCATGCGGGTACCCATGGCAGTTCCGCAGGTTTGGTGATAGATGTTGCCTTCGAAGGAGAAGTAGTTATTATTAAGGATAAGGTGGGCTAATTTGATGAGAAAGGATGTCATGGGAAGGCTGTTGGGAGGGCGCTGGTCCAGAAAGTGTTCCATGGCCCTGAGGCCATGCCAGTGTGGAATGTTTGTATACAAGGACATGACGTCAATGGTAACCAGTATTGAGTCGGAAGGAAGAGGTGTGGGTAAGGTAGAAAGCCGGAAGAGAAAGTGCTGGGTGTCCTTTATATGAGAAGGGAGCTGATTAACAATGGGCTGTAGGTGCTGGTCAACCAAGGCAGAGATGCGCTCAGTTTGGCGATCCATAGGCTGCAACGATAGGGCGTCCTGGATTGCCAGGTTTATGGATTTTGGGCAATAGATAAAGGGTGGGTGTACGTGGATTTTGAAGAGTGAGAAGCGAAATGGATTGTGGGGTGAGACCTTGGAGAGGTCCACTAAACTGTACATATTCTTGAATTTTTTTGTTGACAGCAGGAGTTGGATCTACCGATAGGCAGCAGTAGGTTTTGGTGTCTGATAGCTGACGAAGAGCTTCAGCCACATAGTCATTCCTGTTCATGACTACAGTAGTTGAGCCCTTGTCAGCTGGAAGGATAATGAGTTCTGAATTGCTGGAGAGTTGTTTTCTGGCACGGGTTTCAGCTGGGCTACGATTATCGATGTTTGGTAAAGATTTAAGGAAAGTGGGAGAGGCCAAACTGGTGGAATATATATATATATATATATATTGGATTGTTAGGAAACAAAGGCGCTAAAAGCGGATATATTGAACATTGGATAGGATAAAAAAACCACCGCTTACCAAAGAAGGGGATTCCAGCGGCGTTGGTACACGAAAAAAAACACGAACACACAAAGAATAAAATTTTCGAGCATGGCTCTTCCTCAGTAGAAGTGAGTTGGCTGCCAGCAGCACTTGCGTGCAGCCATCTCACTTCTACTGAGGAAGAGCCATGCTCGAAAATTTTATTCTTTGTGTGTTCGTGTTTTTTTCGTGTACCAACGCGCTGGAATCCCCTTCTTAGGTAAACGGTGGTTTTTTTATCCTAT